>OX422211.1:146253286-146903911 GCA_949130495.1 Sambucus nigra
GTAAATGTTTTCGATAGTGATGCTAAGAATGAGCCAACTGTATATTCTGTTTTAATTTGGTATGGGGCTTGCCACCCGGTATTTAATTAGGCAGGGTCTTACAGGTGGTATCAGAGCATGAGGTTCTAGTGTCCTTTAGGGTCTGTACGGCTTACTGTGTTTTCATCTTAGCGTTCTTTGATGTAGAGCCCTATGTTTAGGATTGTTGATTTCTTTGGTAAGATTCCATATATATTAATGAATCTTATTTGGGTTCGGATGGGTTCGTACAAGAAGTATGGCAGATGAGGGCCATTGGACGGATCACGGAGATCGTATTTAGGAGGTTATGAAGTATGTTCGAGTATGATGACCGTAGTCGAGGTCACCTCTATTCTGGAAAATTGAGGAGATTCATCAGTAGAAGTTCTTGAAATGCGAAAATTATGTGTGTTACCTAACGAAGGCAATATATTCAAAGGCTTGGACATATAGTGGAGTGTGGTTAACTGGAACTGAAAATTTGGGGTAAAATTTTTCTTGACTCATCGGAGCAAAGTTATATTAGTGCGATTCAACAACCACCACCCGCCAATGAGGGTATGTTTTCTATCTAAGGAATTATGAGGTGTATACTGATTTTTGTGGCTATTAATATTGTACGGGCAATAGGGTTGCTAAACTTAGCCTATAGCACTGTTATTTACGTAGACTCACCGAGGTGTTGTGGGACGCCTATATTTTAAATGTCATCACGTGGGTCTGATTTTTATCACGGAATTACTTGCTTTGGGCATGTCCGAACATGATGTGACTATCGGCGTGGATTGATTTGTGGTATATGAGAGCGTATGTACTATTATAGCCAACATCTTGTCTTTAACAAGAGAGTAGATGAGTAGACTTTTATTTAAAATCGATAAAACTTGTAGAGAGGTTATAAACTATTGACTAAGGACCTGAGGAGTTTCGATGACTGACTACTTTAGGTAGTAGTGTATAGGGGGCTTCCTTATTTGGATTTCTCTTGCGAGACACCCCACGCATGAAACAAATAACCGTTGGGATTCGAAATAATTTAGGTCTTTAGGATATGAGTTTATAACCTTTGCGATAAATTAGAGTATTATGCGGGTAATCATATCCATTTACGATAGGGTGTATGGGCGCCCTAGATGGTTGGATTGAAGTAGTTTTCATAATTGTGAAACAGTAAGTAGTTGTGACTTAAGGATTTATTTACTTGAGGATTAAGGATTACTTTTTCCCAAACTTTTTCACGAGGATGGTATACGGAAGATTGCGTAAAATTTACATTCGATTCAGTTGAAACTATATGGTGAGGCTTGGCGTGTAACATCGATGGGAATTTTCGTTAATGTACTGTATGGGCGGTACTACTTAGATTTCTTGCGATGTGAGATTTATACTCAGAGTTGACCTTACCAGTATGATTTATTTTTCTGAATTTCGGGACGAAATTCTGTTATAAGGGTGGAAGTATGTAATACCCCGTAATTTTAATGACTTTTAAAAATGGGTTATATTTTAAATTAATGGATTAATTGGATTTTATTATTAATTAATTCATTTGGGTTTTATCCAAATTGTGGATATTAATATGGATGATTCTGAATATTACTTAAAGATATTTAGGTAATATATGAATGTGATGCTATTGATATTGATGTGGGTTATTAATTCAGTAATTTGAATTTTTTAGTCAGAAGCGGTATGAGACGTGTCGGGACTAATTTGTTAAATTAAAAAGGAAAATTATCTTTCTATCGACCTTATAGTCATTTTGATTGCGTCGTTGCATCCGAAAGGGTTAAAATAGTCATAAAAGTCTATTTGGATGTTGGTTTTGGGTCTCGGGTCATTTGGAAATGAAAAGACAACCCAAAAGGGCATTTTGGTCATTTTTATAAGGGGGATGAATAGTGATTTCGGATTTTGTCTTATTATAAGTATTTGGAGATTAGTTGAACGTGGGTTCATTCATCTCTTCTACACAAAATAGAGAAGTCATCTTCCTAGAGAGAGTGAAAGGTTGCTTGGGAAGAGAAAAGCTTTCTTGGAAGGAGGAGAACCAAAGACCAAAGGTCACCACCACCAACCACCACTGGAAGTTGACCGGAGAAGGGAGAACCACCTGTGATATACTACACCAAAGGATCAGACCTTTATTAGAGGCAAGTGTTTGATAATTGCAGTCTAAGTTTGTATATTGTCCATGTTAGAATAGTTATAAAAAGATGAGATTTTTCATGTTTGGAAGATGAAAGGATAGAGTTGTTAATGGATTTCTGGAAACTGAAGATATATAGGAATCAAACTCATGTTGTAGGAAGATAGTAATCAACGAAATAATCATAAATCTGTTGAAGAAATTCTAAAAAACATTGATGTGTTCTTGAAGATATAATGTTGATAATTTTCTGGAAAAGGAGGATATAAACATGCTTTTAATTCAATCTCTTGATGATTCTAGGATGTTTAGAGCATTAGAAATCATTTATATATGTTTATATATCATGTAGTAAGGTTTATAAGTCATTTGGGTTGTTAATATGAAGGTTTGATTGATCAAAAATGGTTAAACCCGTAGTAGAAGAAATGCAGAAAAATTGGGCCGTTACGTGGGCGATCGATCGATTGACCCCCTGCCTTCGATCGATCGACCTCCCCAGATTTGTTAAAGTTGTTTCTTTTTAATGTTGGTTATTATCCCAAACCTTTTTTAGATCTTTGGTGATTATTAATTGGATATAATGGGACTTAGAGAAGATCAGTAAGACCTAGATAATAATCGAATTAATGTGATTCGGATTGAATTGATTAGAATTATGTTAATTAAATTTGAAGGAAATTTCGGTTGCTAGGTTCATGTGTTGGATTCTAATTTGTATGCATGAGGGTTACGGATAGGTCCAGTAGGGGAGATTTAATATAACACCTGGGTAGCCTTAGGGTTACAATTTGAACATCAAGGACAGAGTTTAAGCTCATTATTGATTGCGCAAGGACTGAGTGTAGTACAAGCGCTTACTGGTATGGCTCTTGGATAGAGATGGTAGTTTATACCACATTTGGTTGAAAGAGGAGATGAGGTTATCCCGGTTGCGTATTTGAAGTTGACGGACCTCCACGACCAACAAAGTTAAGTAGTAGTGTATTGGAGGGGTTCCTTGTTTGGATTTCACTTTGCGAGACGCTCCGCGCATGAACCTTAACGACGTCGGGAGTGGAGAGATGTTATAGGATGCGAGGATGTTGATTATGTTGATAAGTCATATAGTGTGAATGAAACACTAGAGACTATGAGCCATGTGATGATGATATTCAATCCTAGTTAATAGAAGATGTGTTTATAAGATATTTGAAACTATCGGTTTTAACCCTAATTTAAGGGAGAGTTTAATTCGTAGTAATTCGGGAGATATGACGATATGGACCAGTAGGGTATTAGTGACTTCTTACTGAATATATGTTGAGGAAAAACCTATTTGAACCTTGAGTATTGAGTGAGTCTCGGTGATAATTAAATTAAGAAGTAAAGTTATGATATTTTAATACGTGGGATTTAAAGAGATATAATGCTACGTATGGGAATAATCTAAGGGTAATGTGAGTACCTTGTTGATAGTATATTATAGGTATGATAATGCCTATTTGATTGATTGATAATTTATGTGTATGACATACCTAGCTTACTTGCTATCGATGGGAGGTTTACGAGTGAGGGTAGTCATATCTTGATGAATCCATGGGATCTTTGATTTGTCACTCAAGAACATAGGTCTATGAAAGACTTATCGGGGAGTTGATAAGTCCGCTGACTGTGGGAACGTAGGTATGTGTGTGACCCATGGATACGAGAACTATGTTAGCCTCCAATTTATGTGTTGATGTTTGTGGTTCGAAAAATCCTTACCGAACGTTTAGTCCCCTATTCTGCGACCAGCAATGATGGGACATGATAGCAGAGTAATGCATTGTACCGCAGCTATGACTCGGGGTGCCGTATTATATATGTATAAATATATAATGAATTAAATGTATGTGTATATTGTGGTTAAATCTATCTACTGTGTGATAATTGTAGATAACGGTGAATTGAGAAAAAAGAATTAAAATAAGTTATTGAATATTTATTGAATAACTTAATTCATATTAATGATAATCGAATCATGTTAATGAGGAACGTATATGAATAATTATATGACGTATGGTATGGGACATACGGGGTTATGATACGGGATGGAATCATATTATGGGAACTAGTGAGGAGGATCCATTAACTAGGAGATTAATAGGAAACGTTAAGTATGCACTCTAGTTGAGAGGTGAGAATAGCAAGTTAGAGTCTGGATGCTAACATGTACATAATAAATTCTTTATTGCACTTGTTAAATACTTGTTTTTTTCAAAATCATTTTCACATCGGGCACTGACCCGTTTCCTTGCATATTTTCGTTTCTATTGTACCTTCTATATCAGGTGTCTAGCAACCGGGACGCCAACCTTAGTGGATTATGACGAGATATGGAGCTATGAAGTATTGCTTAGACGCCTATCTTCATTTGATTCATAATATTCTTTTAGTTAGGGCATGTCGCCCAAAGGAATTTAGTTATCTCTTTTCTATCTGAGTCAAATACTCTTGTACTCGTGTCATTTTAATACATTTACTATTGTTGGGATTACTGTATTGGATTATTATGTGGGAATGTTTATTCCAATTGCTTTTAAATTCTTTTGTGTTATCTGTTCAGTTATTAGTGTTGTAGAATAATATGTGTAGTGTTATTCATAAACAAAAAATGGTTTTTGTTGAAATTAAAATTTGAAAAGTTTTTAACACCATCTTAATTGGGTATTGGGTGAGTTGTAAGTGTTTTTGACAGTGATGCTAAGAATGAGCGAACTGTATATTCTATTTTAATTTGGTATGGGGATGACCACCCGGTATTGAATTAGGCGGGGTGTTACAAAAACCCAATCCCAAAATCATATAATTTTTTATTACCAATTTTTGATATGATATTTATACTCAAAATAAATAAAGCAAGTAAACACTTGCCTCGTGGATAAAATCCGACGACCTCGAGTCGAATCCCGCAGAGTTTGGCCGGAATCTCCCTTTTCTTCCACTTTTCTCTCTTCCTTTCCTCTTCTCTCTCTTTTTCTTATTTTATCCCACCCTCGCTTTCCTTATGTAGGGGAGAATAAGGATTTATCCCCTTAAAACCCAAAAATGACACGTTTACTCAATTACGAGTCCCTATTTGTCTAAAAGTTCCCGGAGCCTAAACACTACCACCGGATACTTTATTCTGACTATCTCGGCCATGCTAAAAAAAACCGTGCACTCGGAATCTCCATCCGAGTCACTTAACTATGATTTACTAAATAAACCCAACGTCTCTCAAACCTGGTTTTCCAATTAAAATATTATCCTTAATCTCAAAAGTACTCCAACTTAATTACTTAATATCGAAAGTAAATGAAACACACCCCGAAGAATAATCAAATGCTCATAAATACGAAAAATATTATTCGCAGAATTTTCCTTAATCTCCCAATTACGCCCATTTATGAAATTAATTATCCCCAAAAGTGCGGGGTGTTACATACTCCCCCCCTTACAACGGAATTTTGCCCAGGAAATTCGCATTTAACCTACACCACCATCCTAGCATCACTAATTTCACTACGTCTTAGTACACCAAAATCAAAAGGTACTAACACGATGGTCTCCAACCATCTCCCACCTATCTCAAGGCGTATGCTCCAACACGCTAGCTTAACCACAAGCTTATCTAAATCTCTACATTATAATGCACTAGCTTAGTCGTAAAGTTAACTCTAATAATGACGCGTCGCACCTAGTGATTCTATAATTGCCTATTAGAAGAACGAGCCTATAACTGTCGCTCTAACATCTCAAAAAATCCGATATTCTCGCAAACACTCTAAGCGTCCACTCGTTTACAGCAGGACAATTGATCTCTTTCAAAAAGGAAATTTCACTAAGGCTTGACTACTCCTGTCAGTCTTTTCTCTTACTTTAGGTGCGCAAACTCTTATTGCACCTATACAATTAGATTATCGCGTTCCTCCTATGACGTTCCATTCAACCAACTTCAATCTCACTTATAGCTTACTTACGGCAAAATCTTCCATTTTATATACTACGACCCCTACTATTCTAGGCAGTATATAATAAATCGACTTACTAAGGTGCCCATACACCTTTTTACCCGAGCACATATGCACATCCATAGAGAACATCCGATACGTAACACTCTCTCTAAACAACGGGCCTCATTGCCTTGGACTAGTACTAACATTCGGATTTTCCTAACCCGAATAATTCGAAATACACTTCTTCCTATACCCGAAAGTCCAATCCTTCTTAAAGTTGACCCACGAATCTTCTCGTGGTTAACTCACCATAATCTCCTGATATTGGCGCCACTAGTCCTTTTGGCCTTATATCCTAATAATCCTACGATCAATGTGTTTCTAACACACGTAAAATGAATACTAACCTAACTATTTTCCAAGTGCCCAAGACGTATCTCAATTTCTGACATTCGCTCAGTTTCAAGCATGGGACGTCTCGCAAAGCGAAATCCAGACAAGGAACCCTCCCGCTACACTACTTCCTCGTATCTTCGGTCATCGAGATATAACGGTCTAAGGCACATTCACGGAACATTCTAAAATACTATCTTGAAATCGTACCAATGAGCTTTTATCTCTATGTCCTTCCCTCTTGGCGAAAAGGAAAGTCTAACAAATCGGGGCGCCTACCTTCGACGAAAGTGTTATGAACATCCTACCCAAAATACATTTCCTCCAAAATTTTCCTTCTGAACAAGGCCTGGCCATAAGAATTAAATCGATTTCCTTTACCTTACCTCACCCACATACTTGCGGTGAGAGGACCATTTCAGTGATTTTCCATCGCACTTCCATCTCCATAAGCATGCAATCATTGCACGGCTCTTTGTCCATGGTGTTTTCTCCACACTAGGTGACTTACCATCAAAACCAACATCCTTGCATCCCATAACATCTCTCCACTCCCGAAGTCATTAAGGTTCATGCGTGGAGCATCTCTCCAGCAAAATCCAAATAAGGAACCCCTCCAATACACTACTACTTAACTTTGTCGGTCGTGGAGGTCTGTTAGCTTTAAATATGCCACTCGGATAAACCCATCCCACTAATCTATAAAATGTGGTCAGAACTCCTATTTCTTTCTAAGAGCCGCACCACCAAGCGCTTGTACTAACACTAAGTCCTCAACGCAAACAACAACGAGCTTAAACTCACAGCTTAACAATAAATTCGGCACACCTTAAATCATATCTATGAGGTCGCCACTCACTCGAATCATAATAATGAAACGTCTGCTCATTGAAGTTCCATTTACCCATAATAATGAACGCAAACTCGACCTGTATCCAGGTGAGACATCGCAACCATAACATGTTCCATCCTGGAACCACGAACACGATAGCCTTACAATCATTAGCCTGTTATCGCTCCAAACAACGAAGAACATATTATATTCCGAATAATACCATACTCGTATATTACACATAGAACGAGTAGTACAAACCAGATATATATTCAAAATATTAACACCCACTTTTATAGCGAATGAAGGAAAATAAAACTCCGCTATCGCGAAAAAACACATAGACCTACATTATAATATAACTGATACCGCCACAAAGCTCAAATTACACACACGAATCTAACGCTAACGAAATATCGCGACTCTATAGCCTCGATCCTGATAATCACCTTCGTAGTTCCCTCAGCTCCTCTACTAAAGGAAACACGCTACCGGCCTCAACTACCCTGTTTCAATGAACTCCCCGGGTAGATGTCCACCAATGGGGTTTCACGAACACAAATTCTCCATAAGTGTTAACAACACTTTTCTAGTGATCCTATCATCCCTCTTAAGGACTCTCTCTGCATTCTACCTACCTTAATTTGGTATAAAGTTTACTTATCCTTATAACTTTCTATTCACTGTCAACCTCTGACCGATCCTTATGTAAATAATTCAGGAACTGCATTCCCTCCATTTCTGACAAACCAAGTGAACTAACGGATATATCCATCCGTAAGATCCCTCTATGAGAAAAACATCCTGTTCTCCTAAACATGGTGATTACCATTTCCACCATTTCAATATTGCTACCACGAGTGAAAAAATTTCCTCAAATTTTCACATCTGGGTATATCCCATAACCTGCTCTAAGCCAAAGCTCCCTAGCCTTCTACTTCCGTTGAATCACATTACACTTACTTCGTATAACTTATCTTTAGGGTATGGTCCTTATCGAAGACCTTTCAAACCTCTTCCCAATTAACCTCCACCAGGTAATTCAAGTCTAGCACCACTTCCTACTATAGTGGTACTTGGATACTTATAACTACTATACTTTAGTAGTCGTTCAAAAAGCCTTGACAATGCCATAAAGGGAGCGACCTCTGTTGCGGTCCTCATCTCCTACTTCAATTAACTGCTCCAACTAATCCCCGCCTCCTGCTGCCCTCATAACGGCCTTTCTCGATCTCCCTTCCTCAATCAGCACACGAGTCTCAAACGAGCATGCAAAAGATTTACTATAATCTTATGTAATAGCAGGAGAACAAAATCTGATAAAAGGAATCAATGGTCTTAATCCTAAGGCTCTATATCAAATCGAGAGCAACGTTGAAAGTGTAGTACGTTCGTACAGATTCCTAAGGACACTAGAACCTGATGCTCTGATACCATCTATGACACCCCACCTAATTAAAATATCGGGCGATCAATCATGTACTAAATTAAAACAGGAGTCTCATATGGTTCATTCTTAGCATCACTGTCGAAAACCAAATTAATTACTAATAACCTATTAGCCTAGCGTCAAAATTTTATTCAACTAATCTTTTTAAACTAATTAATCAATTAAAACAATCACAACAGTTTATTTACCAAAATAACTGTTTGATCGATCGATCGACCCTTGGCCATCGATCGATCGATCAAGCAGGGCAGCTTCTTCTTCGCCCCTATTTTCGCCATTGACAAACCCACCAAGTTTTATACTCCTTCTCCCAACCTTATTTAACTACAATCAACTAATTATACAAAAGTGAAATAGGTTCTAAACATCCTAGAACCAAGAATCAACAATTTAATTCAATTAATTCCTAAGTTTCTCCAATTTGATATTTCTCGTGTTTTACCCGTTAAACTTCCGAAAATCCCGTTTGATTCCCGAAAACCCAATCCCAAAATCTTATAATTTGTTATTACCAATTTTTGATATTAGATGTATTCTCAAAATAAATAAAGCAAGTAAATACTTGCCTCATGGATAAAATCCGATGACCTCGAGTCGAATCCTACGGAGTTTGGACGGAATCTCCCTTTTCTTCCTCTTTTCTATCTTCCTTTCCTCTTCTCTCTCTTTTTCTTCTTTTCCCCCACCCTCTCTTTCCTTATATATGAGAGAATAAGGGTTTATCCCCTTAAAACCCAAAAATGACTCGTTTACTCAATTACGAGTCCCTATTTGTCTAAAAGCTCCCGGAGCCTAAACACTACCCCTGGATACTTTATTCAGACTATCTCCGTCATTCTAAAAACAATCGCGCACTCAGAATCTCCATCTGAGTCACTTAACTACGATTTACTAAATAAACCCAACATCTCTCAAACTGAGTGTTGATACCAAATTTAATCTGCTGACATGGACCAATCATATGAAGACATGTGGCTATCTACATGGCAACAACAAACACTTCCGAGGAATCCACGCACTCCGAGGAACAAGACTACAACGAGGAAGACTAGTTCCCTGAGGAACTCACACGCACCGAGGAATAATGCCTCTACGAGGAACTCTTGAGTACCGAGAAACTCAGGCGGTCCGAGCTGCATCTCGAACAAAGCATTAATAGCTGGATAACCAACAGTTCAACTGATTCATTAAATGCTTATCATTCAGACGCACACGCAAAAAGGGCGTTAAATGTATTTCCCTTTCACATGTATATCATTTAATGTATTACCCTTTCACATTACATCCTCAAGGCTATAAATACATTGTACAATCCTCATTGTAAAAGGCCCGAATCCAAATCCTGGAATCGAGAGAGGAATTTCTTGATAGAACTTGTAATCGAGAATTCCCAAACACTCAGCAATAAAACAACAGTGGACGTAGGCCATTCTTATAAGGCTGAACCACTTTAAAATTCTTTGTCTCATTTATTTATCTATGATTGAATTATTAGAGTGATCTAATTTTTTACATCAACAGATTGGCGCCGTCTGTGGGAAACGACTGATAATATCATTTTTCATCAAAAACAATCCATTACCAATGGCTGATATTCCTGAATCCAGCAATCGAAACGCTGGAACCCCTCTAAATCCATCTGGTCCGCCAATTATTCCAGATCTGACTGGAATAATGGCAAATCTGGCTCAGGGCCAGACCGTCATGCAAGAAACGATGCTAAAACTCATCCAAACTCTCCATGGCGGTGCATCAGACCATTCCGGACCACGAAGCATTCAAAGAAATACCCGTATGCCTTATTCGCGTACTAGGCATACTAATTCATATCGCAATGAGGAATCTGAAGATTTTTCTTATCAACCTGGACGAACTTCGTCAGTGCGAGCCATAGATACTAAACAACGTGTTACCCTCTCCCCAAAAAGGACCAGTGCATTGGAAAGATTAAGTAGGGTTTCTCCTTTCGACCGATTAGGCCCTAGGAGTAATAAAAGTCCTCTTAATGCAGCGTTGAGGAGCTTTCAACGACCATCAGATTTAAGGGAAGGATCTGCCCAGTCGCGACCAGCTGCTCGTCAAGATAGATCCTATGACCGACCAGCTGCTTGTCGAGATAAATCCCAGGAAGCCACTTCAACGTGATCAGTTGCTCGAACCAATAGGCCCGAGGAAGGAAATGATGCATGGAAAGGATCTATTCTGAGGCTGGAGGATAGATTAGGGGAAATGGCTAAGGCCAAGAACCCTCTACAACGAACCTTTGTTCGAGGAACACCTTTTGTCCAGGACATTATTGATTTTCCAACACCATCAAAGTTCAAAGCACCTGTTGTGACTCCCAAGTATGATGGGAAGACTGACCCTGTCCTTCATATAGAACAATACCAAGCTGCAGCCGACATCTATGTTGTCCCAGATGAGATGAGATGTAGAGCATTCTCGGGAACACTTACCGGATCTGCTCAAATATGGTATAATAATCTTCCTCGGGGTAAGATTTCAACTTTTCTTCAACTGGCCGAGTTATTCATTGGGAATTTATGCTTTGGAGCAAAGCCAGTTAAACGAGTAGCACATTTGTTAAGTGTTAGACAAAAAGCTGGTGAGAGTACCAGAGATTATATAACTCATTTTAATAACGAGAAACTCGAAGTCATTGATTATGAGGAGAAGACATCGATTATTGCTTTGATGAGTGGACTACTGCCAAACAAGTTGTACTACACTTTGGCCAAAGATCCACCTCGAACCATGTCGGACCTGATGGGAAAAGCGTCCAAGATTATGAATGCCGAGGAGGCTATGTCTGCGAAGAAGAATATGGACGCCAAAGAAACCAAGGTGGAAGGTGATAAAGCTAAGAAGAAAGAACATAAGAACAATGGTGGTGACAAATAATCCAAAAATAGGTCGTCATGGGAGGTCCTGAGGAAATTTGATAATTACACACCTTTGAAGGCAAATATCAACCACGTCCTGGAAGAAATTAAGAACAGCGAGGAGTTAAATTGGCCAAAGAAAGTGAAGGCAGACCCTGACAGGAGGAATAGGGAAAAATATTGTGAGTTCCACAAGGATCATGGCCATATGACCAAAAATTGCATAGCTCTTCAAAATGAGATTGAAACACTCATCCGACGAGGAAAGCTAGCAAAGTATGTTGATCGGGGAGGCTAAAGAAGAAACAACGACCGAACTAGAGAGAGGTCTATATCTCCTCGTCGAGCAGAGGAGAACAAGAAGAGAAACCATGAAGTTGATCCAGAGGATGACCCCGATCTTCCCAGGAAGCCAAGGCAGCCAGAACGAGAGGTATTTTCAATATGCTTTGGGTCATTTGATTGTAATGTTATTACAGGAGGAGATGCAGGAGGAGGAGACCTTACTGCAGAAAGAAAAGCTTACCTCGGTGAGGCTCAAGCTTTCTCGTACATTCAGCGAATAAATTTAGCTGAGGAAGATCGCCCGAGAAAGGTGAACAAGGAGAAATTGGTCATCAGTTTTTCAAAAAATGACCTTGCAGGTGTTTTATATCCTCACGATGATCCACTGGTGATTAAGATGAGGATGAAGGAGGTAATTATTTCAAGAGTATTGGTCGACAATGGAAGCTCGGCAGGCATTATGTTCTACTCGTGTTTCGATAGTTTAAATCTAAAGCTATCTCAACTGGAGCCTTACCATAGACCCCTCATCGGTTTTGCTGGCGAGAAAGTATTTCCACTTGGGACGATCAAGTTGGATATATTCATTGGTACGTGGCCTGCTTGTCGGACAGAAAGAATACGTTTCTTCGTGATGGATAAGAATGTCCAATTATCGTATAATATCATCATGGGAAGAGTAGGATTGAAGAAGTTCGAGGCTGTACCATCTACAGTGCATCAGTGCCTAAAATTTCCAACAAACTTTGGAGTAAGAGTTGTGAAAGGTGATCAGAAAGTATCTCGGGAATGCTATTATTCATCCGCCGAGCAAGAAGAACTGGAAGAATCAAAGAAAAAGACTACTACCTATCAAGTGGATGAAGGTGCAGAAATTAAAACCTTGGATCCTCGAGATGAGTCGCAACTCATGAAGGGTCAAGTGGTGGAAGCTACTGAAAACATCATTCTGGAAGACGAGCGCCCTGAGCGATCTACTCAAATAGGTTCATCGTTGGAAGTCTCATTAAAACAAGAATTGATAACTTTCCTTATAAGCAGAAGACAAACTTTTGCGTGGAGTCATGAAGATATGCCTGGGATAGACCCAAACTTCTTATGTCACGAGCTCAATGTGAATAAGGAGATGAAGACTGAGAAGCAGAGAAGAAGAGTATTCAGTCCCGAGAAGAATCAAGCTATACAGGAGGAAGTCGAGAAACTCCAGAAAGCTTGTTTCATTGAAGATGTCAAATATCTAGATTGGTTAGCTAATGTGGTGATGGTAAAGAAGAAGAACAACAAGTGGAGGATGTGTGTATACTTCACCGACCTCAACAAAGCATGCCCAAAGGATCACTTTCCATTGCCCCGAATTGATCAACTGGTGGATGCTACCTCGGGACACGAGTTGCTGAGCTTCATGGATGCTTATTCTGGTTACAATTAGATCAAAATGAAACCTGAAGATAAGGAGAGTACTTCTTTCATTACCCCTAGGGGAACTTATTGTTATAATGTTATGCCTTTTGGTTTGAAAAATACAGGTGCGACATATCAGAGGCTGATGAACAAGGTCTTTGCTGAACAAATCAGTGACAATAAGGAAGTCTATGTTGACAATATGCTGACGAAAAGCAAGAAAGCTGTCGATCATCTAGTTGACTTAAGTCAGACTTTTGATCAACTAGATAAATATCAAATGAAGCTGAACCCAACGAAGTGCATATTTGGAGTACGAGAAGGCATGTTCCTCGGGTACATTGTCAATCAGCGAGGCATTGAAGCAAATCCTGAAAAGATCAAAGCTCTATTAGGGCTGCGATCTCCAACAACGAAGAAGGAAGTACAGAGTCTCACTGGACGAGTAGCGGCACTCAACAGATTTGTGTCACGATCAACTGATAGATGTCTCCCATTCTTCAAGACACTCAGAAAGACTTTTGAGTGGAATGATGAATGTGAGAAGGCTTTTCAAGACTTGAAGAAATACTTGGGAGCACCTCCACTGTTGTCCAGGCCGGTGATGGGAGAAAAATTGTATTTGTACCTTGCAGTATCCGAGAATGTAGTTAGCTCGGCGTTAATCAGAGTGGAGAATGGAGTACAAAAGCCAATTTACTACACAAGTAAGGCCTTCCAAGGAGAAAAAATCAGATATCCAAGGCTGGAGAAATTAGCACTAGCATTGATTGAGGCGAGTAGGAGAATGAGGCCATACTTCCAGGCTCATACTATAGTAGTATATACCGATGTGCCACTGAGACAAGCCTTTCATAAGCCAGAAAAATCAGGGAGATTGATGTACTGGGCAATAGAGCTCGGTGAATATGATATAATTTATGAACCCAAATCATCATTAAAAGGGCAGGCTGTAGCAGATTTTATAGCGGAGTTCACCTATCCTGATACCACCGAGGAGCAAAAGTTGCTCGCTGATCAACCTGTGGATGTTACAGGATCAACAAACACAAGCTCAGACCAATTCCGATTGGTAAAAGAGCGTGTGGATGTTACAGGATGTGACGCAGAGATAGTTGTGAGGACTCCAGACGAGGAATAAGAGTTGCTCGCTGATCAACCTGTGGATGTTACAGGATCAACAAACACTAGCTCAGACCAACTCCGGTTGGTAAAAGGGCAAGTGGATGTTACAGGATCAGTGAATTCGAGCTCAGACCAACTCCGGTTGGTAAAAGGGCAAGAAGAAATGATCGACGAAGAGCAAGAAAAATCCAAGGAGGAAAGGAAGCAGCAAATATTTCACCGAGGAACTCTGACTGATCAGAAATTTGAAGACGAGTTACCTATATGGAGGCTATATGTAGATGGCTCATCTTGCACTGCAGGATGTGGCGCGGGGATAGTTTTGAGTACTCCGAACGAGGTCGACATGGAATATGCCTTGCGTTTCCAATTCAAAGCTTCCAAAAATAAGGCTGAGTATGAGGCGATGATTGCAGGGCTTAATTTGGCAAAAATTATGGAGGCGCAGCAGGTTGTGATCTTCAGTGACTCTCAATTGATCGTAAACCAAATGATGGGAGTATATGCAGTTAGAGGAGAATTAATGATCAGATATCATGTAAAGGCAAAGGAGTTGGTGTCAGAATTTGTCGCTATTCAGCTGGTCAGAATACCAAGAATGGAGAATGCGAGAGCAGACGCCCTAGCTCGACTAGCATTAGCTACTCGTACCGAGCTACGACGAACAATCCCAATTGAAGTGTTAGCTGGTCGGAGCATAGATGAAGATCTGATGATGAACTTTATTACCCTTGAATTAGGATCATCTTGGATGGATCCCATCAGGGCATATATTGAGGAGGGAGAATTGCCAATTGACAAGCTCGCAGCCAAGAAATTGAAGTTTAAGGCTGCTCGGTATGTATTAACTAATGGTATTTTGTATAGACGAGGAATTATGGCAGGTTTGCAGAGGTGTGTACATCCCTCCGAGGTGAAAGAATTGATTGAGGAGATCCATGAAGGATCTTGTGGAGCAAATGTAGCAGGTCGGACGCTTTTACAAAGGGTGATGACGCAAGGATACCACTGGCCGACGATGAGGGCTGATTGTATAGCCTATGCCAAGAAGTGCAACAAGTGCCAGCGTTTTTCCTCCATCTGAAGAACTCCACAAGCATTGTTGACACCCATAACTTCACCTTGGCCATTTGCCATGTGGGGAATTGATTTGGTTGGGCCACTGCCAACGACCCGAGGAAGGTTCAAATACCTCGTCGTCGCGGTGGATTATTTTACTAAGTGGGTAGAAGCTGAGCCACTCATCGACATGACATACGAGAAGGTGTACCAATTTGTGTGGAAGAATATCATTTGTCGATATGGTCTTCCTCATGCTTTCATCACAGACCATGGAACACAATTTGATAAAGAGGAGTTCGCTGCCTATTGTCATCAATCAAACATTTTGAAGGTCCACTCAGCACCAGGCCATCCTCAAAGCAATGGACAAACTGAAGTGACAAAAAGAACGCTGCTGAACGATTTGAAGAAAAGATTGGATGATGCGAAAGAAAACTGGATCAACGAGTTACAATCAGTACTCTGGGCATACCGAACTACTCCTCGAGTAGCAACTGGAGAATCACCATATATGCTGGCGTTTGGAAGTGAAGCTGTTATACCTGCCGAATTGGGCCTCCCAACACACAGGGTACTAAATTTCAATTCCCCCGTCAGCGACTTAATGAGAAGACTGGATTTAAACATGCTCGAGGAAGTTAGAGAAGAAGCAGCCATTAGAAATGCTGCTTACCAACAGCAAACAGCTTTGTTCTACAACAAAAGAGTGAAGAAGTGCGGCCTGAAAGAAGGAGACTATGTGCTGAAGAAAGTAATTCAAAAGCACAATAAGTTGGAAGCAAACTGGCATGGACCATACCGAGTTTCAAAAGTTGTTCGACCAGGAACTTATCGAATAGAAACTTTAGAAGGCGAGGAGTTTAAGAATGCATGGAACGCAGAGCACCTACGCAAGTATTATCAATGATGTATATGTAACACAGTTCCATCAGTATGAATAAAATGAAGATATTCTGCTAAAGTCTCTCCTTTTATTGAGAATTTTTCGGGGAATACTAGTGCTACACACTACTCGGCAAAACTTGGCAAAGCTCAGACTGCTCGATAAAATATTCCTAAAAATGCCAACTTCGGTTGGTTAGGAAACAAAATATTCCTAAAAATGCCAACTTCGGTTGGTTAGAAAACAAAATATTCCTAAAAATGCCAACCTGTTTGGCTAGGAAACAAAATATTCCTAAAAATGCCAACCTGTTTGGCTAGGAAACAAAATATTCCTAAAAATGCCAACCTGTTTGGCTAGGAAACAAAATATTCTTAAAAATGCCAACCTGTTTGGCTAGGAAACAAAATATTCCTAAAAATGCCAACCTGTTTGGCTAGGAAACAATATATTCTCGAAAATACCAACTTATGTTGGTCGGGAGGTAAGATTATTCCAGAAAGTGCAAAAGTTGCTAACTATGGCTGGTCGGGGATAAAAACCCACCAACTGTAGTTGGTCGACAAAGAAAATTTATCGACCTTGGTTGGTCGGAAACATTTAAGAGAAAAATTTACTAACTATGGCTGGTCGGAGATAAAAACCCACTAACTATAGTTAGTCGACATAGAGAATCTAACAACCTTGGTTGGTTGGAAACATTTTAAACAAACATTTTTATACTCATTACTTTATTATTAAGTGATCGAGCAACAGTATTGATACTTGTAACTTTTTAATTATTACTGAGTTGGTTGACAAACAACACAATATTGTTATCTTTTTAACAAATATGCACAAATATAAAGTGTTCGATAACTACAAGACAGTAGCAATCAAGATGTGAAAACAAAAATGAAAGTCTTTCATTAAATTCAAAATAAATTACATTGATAATAAAATGAAAAGTACATTGATACTGAAATGTATACTAACTATTACATCAAAAATTCCTATTCTACTGGTCTCTTCCCCTCTGCTTTTGACACAGGTTCCTCGCCAGCAGGCGGATCATTTAAAGACAGAGGAGAATTGATGAAGTTGAGATCTTTCAACATCCTGACATTCACCACGGATGGTCGATCTAAGAGATGCTCGGGATGAGATACCTCAATTTGAGAATGTAAATTGTAATCACCGAGATACTTTGAAATTAAGCTCCGAGGAATGGCCCTGGCAGGGATCCAATCCATGTCCAAATTATATGGAGGCACAGGTAGGTCGAGTAGCCCGGGATCATAATAGTCCCACAGATAATGACCTTGTTCGAGCTTCAACACACCTAAGGCATTCAGCCAGCCTTGCTTATAGCCCTCATTGTTAGCATTCTGGATACGATCGTCCAAGTGGTATAGCGCTTCATTGTATCCAACCATCCAGAACTCCCTGTGTTGTTTGTGGAATTGATATGTTAGCCTTTCTAGCTGCTCGTGGAGATTCTTGATGAAAAGCTCCTTATTCTCCAAGACTGACTTCTGTGCAGATAGCTGTTTTTCCAGGTCTCTAATCTTCTTTGACATATCAGACAACGCTTGGTTCTTCGCCATTAATTGGAAAACCTGGTTCTCTAAGGCAGACTGAGTCCTCTGTTCCTCGATAAGAACCCGAGCTGCTCTTGCTCGTCCCCGAGGAGTTCTTGCTCCACCCCGAGAAGATGTAGAGGTGCCAGAGCTCTTCAAAGTCTCCAACTCGTCCCTCAACTTGGCATTCTCAACCTCTAAGAATGAAAATCCCTCGTCGGTCACTGGGATCAAGGCACTAGAAGTGGAAGCTGCAGATTTCAATTGTGACAGCTCCTTTTGCAGGTTGTTGTTTTCCTTTTCCAGCAACTCAGCAATCTGTCTACATTGTTCGACCTCACCTCTCAAGGTTCTCTCCCTTACATCGTACCCAGCAAAAATCTTCTCGTAGCCCTTGTCGGCAATGATCTGCTGGTACTTCTTCCCGTACCCCTCATGCAACAAGGCAGTGGATTCTTTATATTGAAGCTGAAGGTCCTCGAGGGTGCTTTGAAGATCCTCGATCATTTCATAATAAGCAACGTTATTGGCTACAGCCCGATCAAGCAGACACTTCAGATATTGATATGCTTCCACTCCCTATTCTGAATCATCCTGGCTGAGGATGTCTACAACTTGTGCAGCACTCAGGTCTGTGTGACCATCCTTACAGTACTCATTACATTGTTGCAGCAACTTTGTATCATGGGCAGATAGCAGTTCCATCCTTGCCAGAAACTAGCAGAGAAAGAAGAGAAATCATCAATAAGAAGAATAAGCAGAGTATGAATAGAAAATAGGCAACAATATGCAAAAAAAAGTTCAAGTTTTATTAGCTCATAATTCAGAGTTACATATTCTGGGTTACATTTGATAAAGAGAAAGAAAATAAAGAGAAACCCGAACAACACTACACCTTTTCCTTATCTCCCAAAACCTTTTCGGGAGGCTGGGATGAAGAGGTAGGTTGCTCGAAGGGAAGAGATAGTTGCTCGGGGAGAGTAGGCAGTTTCTCGGAGGAAGAAATGACTTGCTGATTTTCCTCAGCAGCAGGCTGGATGGCTAGGGCATGATCTCCCATCACCATCGAAGACTCTTCGGAGGTAGCTTCGTCCTCTTCTAAGTCTTCTGGAGTTGGAGGGGGACCAGGGATATGTCTCTGGAAGAGCTCGGAAGACTCGTCGACCTTCATTTCCTGAAGGGAAGCAACCCATCCATTCCTAAAGTATTTGAGACTGCCATAGTCCACTTGCGACACCATGGCAGCCAACCCCTTGTTCCACCCCTTGTCCCAGCCAGAGCTAAAGGACTTCTTCACAACAGCTTTCCTTTTCAGCTTCTCCGAGGAAAGTTTCTCAGACAGCAGGTTCTCAGCAGCCTTCAATTTATTTTCTGCTTCCTCCTTTTGCCGACCTACTTCTTGAAGCTGGCCCAACCTTTCCTCAGCAACCTTGAGCTTATCTTCAAGCTCTCCAGCAGCTTTGAGCTTCTCTTCGAGCTCTTTATTTTCCTTCTCCAGGGCATTCTTTTTCTTCTCCAACTCCTTGGAGGCATCAACAGCCCAAGATTTTTCTTGCTCGGTGGAGGCAAGCTTCTTCTCCCAGACAACTTTGTCATCAGCATATTTCTGGCGAGAATCTGCCAGAGACTTGGTAGCTTCTTCCAGAGCTCCCTCCACACTGGACGAGGAGCATGAAGCCTTAATCGCTTCATCCTTCTTCAGGATTATATTGAAGCAGCTTGTCAACTGCGAACAGAAAAAGAAAACAAGTTAGAGATTGAAATAACAAAGGAAATATGAAAAGTTCAAAGTAAGAAAACTTACCGAAGCAAGGTGACGAGCAGCTAACGAGGTGACCATGTCCCGAGTAAGGTTTTCTTCAGTACCTTGGACCTCGGGAATGATCCAGGACTTTACCGAGCTCATGGCAGAGCTCGGGGGAACAAAAGTGGGAACTCCAGTCCCAGTAGCTGGGGGCTGAGTAATGGTGTCAGCCAAATTGACCGAGGAGCTCTTTTTCAGCCTCCTCGGGGGAACAGGTACAGATTCAACCAAGGAAGAACCCTTGGTCAGTGATATCACAATCACCTCTCCAGGAGCAGCAGACCTGCTCGGAGCCACTGCGGGCTTCTCAGCAACCTTCACAACTGCAGCAGCTGAGGAAGGTGCATCATTCTTCTTCGTCCCCTCCCTTGGGACATCAATCCTACTCCTTTTTGCCTCCCCAGAACCGGAGGCAGTTTTCTCAAACAGGGTAGGAGGTCTTCTCTTCTTCATCCTTTCACTTAAAGGAATATGGGATTCAGGCGATGAGCTGGTGGAAGCTGGTACTGGCTCTGATTCACTTATCACTGGACGAGCAGTGAAAGAAGTGGTGTAGCTCATGTACTGGAGCAGATACGAAGCTGACCTAATGTGCTCGTCGGCAACACTCTGATGCAGACTCCAGATAAGTTTCAAATGCCTTATATTGACATCTGCTTCTTTTGGGCACTTTCTTTTGTTATCAACTGCAAATAAACAAACATTGAGATATCAGTGGCACATTTTATCAAACATAAAAGAAACATGATTTCAAAATAAATAAAATGAAATAAAAATAACCTATCCCATTGCCATAAGGGGGCATCTGGGACCCTGGTAAACCTCATCTCCAGTTAATGGAGGGTGTTGCCAATTTTTTATGACAACCCCATGCTCAAAATAATCCCTATTGGCATCAGGGAGATTGACTACTAAGGCTCTATTTAAAAATCTAGTTTTTAAATAAAAAATATTATCATTAATTGCCCATCTATAGCAGTACATGATTTCTGGAATTCCTATTCGAGTTCCATGGATTTGATTTAACCTATGCACCCCATTAACTATTCTCCATGTGTTGGGGGCTATTCATGCAGGAACAACGTCAAAGTACTGACAGAATTCTAGACACAAGGGATTTGGTGGAAAAGAAAATCCACACTCAGCAAAAAAGAGACTGGAGAACCAAAGTCCCTTAGCCAAATTGAAATAATCAGAAGGCTCAGAAAGCTCTTCCAAGACAACCCAAGAGGGAATGGAAAAATCAGAGCGAAACTTTTTAAGAGACTCAACAGGGTAAACCATGATGATGAATAAAAGAAGTAAAGAGGAAAGAAGAAGATCTTACAGAAAAAGAGTAGAGCTCTTGACAACGAACGATGGAAGAGATGAACGCACAAGAGAGTAGAAGACAATGAAAAACTCGAAGATACAAATTTGAAAAGTAGAAGACGATGGGAGTATCAGTGAAGTTTAAATACCTTGCCTTGGGAAATGGTGAAGTAATGATTACAAAAAAGGATGATTACGTTACCGGCGGCTAAAAAGACGAAAAGTGACGTGGGAATCGAAGCACGCAGAAAAGTCCAAAAAAACATGATTCTACGAATTGGGAAGGATAAATAAATACAAGGGAAACGCTCCTAAAAATCAGGAAGACTATTTAAAGCTACCATATTCCGAGAACGAATGTTCCATACTCCTTAAATTTCGAACTATGAAACATTGGGGGCTTCTGTTGATACCAAATTTAATCTGCTGACATGGACCAATCATATGAAGACACGTGGCTATCTACATGGCAACAACAAACACTTCCGAGGAACCCACGCGCTCCGAGGAACAAGACTACAACGAGGAAGACTAGTTCCCCGAGGAACTCACACGCTCCGAGGAACAATGCCTCTCTGAGGAACTCTTGAGTACCGAGAAACTCAGGCGGTCCGAGCTGCATCTCGAACAAAGCATTAATAGCTGGATAACCAACAGTTCAACTGATTCATTAAATGCTTATCATTCAGACGCACACGCAAAAAGGGCATTAAATGTATTACCCTTTCACATGTATATCATTTAATGTATTACCCTTTCACATTACAGCCTCAGGGCTATAAATACATTGTACAATCCTCATTGTAAAAGGCCCGAATCCAAATCCTGGAATCGAGAGAGGAATTTCTTGATAGAACTTGTAATCGAGAATTCCCAAAAACTCAGCAATAAAACAACAGTGGACGTAGGCCATTCTTATAAGGCTGAACCACTTTAAAATTCTTTGTCTCATTTATTTATCTGTGATTGAATTATTAGAGTGATCTAATTTTTTACATCAACACCGTGTTTTCCAATTAAAATATTATCCTTAATCTCAAAAGTACTCCAACTTATTTACTTAATCTCAAAATTAAATGAAACACACCCCGAAGAATAATCAAATGCTCATAAATACCAAAATTATTATTCGCAGAATTTTCCTTAATCTCCCAATTACGCCCACTTATGAAGTTTAATTATCCCCAAAAGTGCGGGGTGTTACATACTCCCCCCCTTACAACAGAATTTTGCCCAGGAAATTCGCATATAACCTACACCACCATCCTAGGATCATTAATTTCACTACGTCTTAGTACACCAAAATCAAAAGGTACTAACACGATGGTCTCCTACCATCTCCCACCTATCTCAAGGCGTATGCTCCAACACGCTAGCTTAACCACTAGCTTATCTAAATCTCCACATTCTAACGCACTAACTCGGTCGTAAAGTTAACTCTAACAATGACACGTCGCACCTAGTGCTTTTATAATCACCTATTAGAAGAACGAGCCTGTAACTGTCGCTCTAACATCTAAAAAAATCCGATATTCTCGCTAACACTCTAAGTGTCCACTCGTTTACAGCAGGACAATTGATCTCCTTCAAGAAGGAAATTTCACTAAGGCTTGACTACTCCTGTCAGTCTTTTCTCCTACTTTAGGTGTGAAAACTCTTATTTCACCTATACAATTGGATTATCGCGTTCCTCCTACGACATTCCATTCAACCAACTTCAATATCACTTATAACTTCCTTACGACAAAATCTTCCATTTTATATACTACGCCCCTTCCTATTCCAAGCAGTATATAATAAATCGACTTACTAAGGTGCCCATACACTTTTTACCCGAGCACATTTGCACATCCATAGAGAACATCTGATACGTAACACTCTTTCTAAATAACGGGCCTCATTGCCTTGGCCTGGTACTAACACCTGGGTTTTCCTAACCCGAATAATTCGAAATGCAGTTCTTCCTATACCCGAAAGTCCAGCCCTTCTTAAAGTTAACCCAAGAATCTTCTCATGGTTAACTCACCATAATCTCCTGATATCGGTGTCACTAGTCCTTCTGGTCTTATATCGTAATAAACCTACGATCGATGTGTTTCCAACACACGTAAAATAAATACTAACCTAACTATTTTCCTAGTGCCTAAGACCTATCTCAATTTCTGACATTCGCTCGATTTCACTCATGGGACTTCTCGTAAAGCGAAATCCAGACACGGAACCCTCCCGCTACACTACTTCCTCGCATCGTCGGTCATCAAGATATAACGGTCTAAGGCACATTAACGGAACGTTCTAAAATCCAATCTTGAAATCGTACTAACGAGATTCTATCTCTATGTCCTTCCCTCTTGGCGAAAAGGAAAGTCTAACAAATCGGGGCGCCTACCTTCGATGAAAGTGTTACGAACATCCTACCCAAAATACATTTCCTCCAAAATTTTCCTTCTGAACAAGGCCTGGCCATAAGCCTCAAATCGATTTCCTTTACCTTACCTTACCCACATTCTTGAGGTGAGAGAACCATTTCAATGATTTTCTATAGCACTTCCATCTTCATAAGCATGCAATCATTGCAAGGATCTCAGTCCATGGTGTTTTCTCCACACTAGGTGACTTACCATCAAAACCAACATCCTTGCATCCCATAACATCTCTCCACTCCCAAGTCGTTAAGGTTCATGTGTGGAGCGTCTCGCCAGTGAAATCCAAACAAGAAACCCCTCAAATACACTACTACTTAACTTTGTCGGTCGTGGAGGTCTGTTAGATTTAAATATGCCACTGGGATAAACCCATCCCACCAATCAATAAAATGTGGTAAGAACTCCTATTTCTTTCCAGGAGCCAGACCACCAAGCGCTTGTACTAACACTAAGTCCTCAGCGCAAAGAACAACGAGCTTAAACTCACAACTTAACAATAAATCTGGCACACCTTAAATCATATATATGAGGTCACCACTCACTCGAATCATAATAATGAAACGTCTGCTCACCGAAGTTCCATTTACCCATAATAATAAAGGCAAACTCGACCTGTATCCAGGTGAGACATCGCAACCATAACCTGTTCCATCTTGGAACCGCGGATACGATAGTCTTGCAATCATTAGCCTGTTGTCGCTCCAAACAATAAAGAACATATTATACTACGAATAATACCATACTCGTATATCACACATATAACGAGTAGTACAAACCAGATATATATTCAAAATATCAACACCCGCTTTTATAGCGAATGAAGGAAAATAAAACTCCGCTACCGCGAAAAAACACATAGACCTACATTATAATATTACTGATACCGCCACAAAGCTCAAATTACACACATGAATCTAAGGCTAACAAAATATCGCGACTCTATAGCCTCAATCCTGACAATCACCTTTGTAGTTCCCTCAGCTCCTCTACAAAAGGAAACACGCTACCGG
The DNA here is from genome assembly GCA_949130495.1 of Sambucus nigra. Taxonomy (NCBI): domain Eukaryota; kingdom Viridiplantae; phylum Streptophyta; class Magnoliopsida; order Dipsacales; family Adoxaceae; genus Sambucus; species Sambucus nigra. Next base: position 146,277,839 of record OX422211.1, read on the forward strand.
CCTCAACTACCCTATTTCAATGAACTCCCCGGGTGGATATCCACCAATGGGGTTTCAAGAACTCTATTATCTCCATAAGTGTTAACAACACTTTTCTAGTGATCCTATCATCCCTCTTAAGGACTCTCTCTGCATTGTACCTACCTTAATTCGGTACAAAGTTTACTTATCCTTAGAACTCTTTATTTACTATCGGCCTCTGACAGATCCTTATGTAAATAATTCAGGAACTGCATTCCCTCCATTTCTGATAAACGAAGTGAACTAACGGGTATATCCATCCGTAAGATCCCTCTATGAGGAAAACATCCTGCTCTCCTAAATATGGTGATTACCGTTTCCACCATTTCAATATTGCTCCCACGAGTGAAAATTTTTCCTCAAATTTTCACATCTGGGTATATCCCATAACCTACTCTAGGCCAAAGAATTCGATCTTTCTACTTTCATGGAATCATGTTACACTTACTCCGTATATCTTATCTTTAGGGTATGGTCCTTATCGAAGACCTTTCAAACCTCTTCCCAATTCAACTACACTGGGTAATTCAAGTCTAGCACCACTTCCTACTATAGTGGTACTTGGATACTTATAACTACTATACTTTAGTAGTCGTTCAAAAATCCTTGACAATGCCACAAAGGGAGCGACCTCTGTTGCGGTCATCATCCCCTACTTCAATTAACTACTCCAACTAAGCCCCGCCTCCTGCTGCCCTCATCACGGCCTTTCTTGGTCGCCCTTCCTCAATCAGCACACGAGTCTCAAACGAGCAAGAAAAAGATTTACTATAATCTTATGTAATAGCAGGAGAACGAAATCTCACAAGAGGAATGAACGGTCCTAATCTTAAGGCTCTATATCAAACCGAGAGAAACGTTAAAAGTGTAGTACGTCCGTACAGATTCCTAAGGACACTAGAACCTGATGCTCTAATACCATCTATGACACCCCGCCTAATTAAAATATCGGGTGATCAATCATGTACCAAATTAAAACATGAGTCTCATATGGTTCATTCTTAGCATCACTTTTGAAAACCAAATTAATTACTAATAACTTATTAGACTGGCATCAAAATTTTATTGAACTAATCTTTTTAAACCAATTAATCAATTAAAACAATCACAACAGTTTATTTGCCAAAATAACTGTTTGATCGATCGATCGACCCTTGGCCATCGATCGATCGATCAAGCAAGGCAGCTTCTTCTTCGCCCCTATTTCCGCCATTAACAAACCCACCAAGTTTTATACTCCTTCTCCCAACCTTATTTAACTACAATCAACTAATTATACACAAGTGAAATAGGTTCTAAACATCTTAGAACCAAGAATCAACAATTTAATTCAATTAATTCCTAAGTTTCTCCAATTTGATATTTCCCGTGTTTTACCCGTTAAACTTCCAAAAATCCCGTTTGATTTATGAAAACCCAATCCCAAAATCATATAATTTTTAACACCAATTTTTGATATGAGATTTATGCTCAAAATAAATAAATCAAGTAAACACTTGCCTCGTGGATAAAATCCGACGACCTCGAGTCGAATCCCGCGGAGTTTGGTCGGAATCTCCCTTTTCTTCCTCCTCTCTCTCTTTTTCTTCTTTTATCCCACCCTCTCTTTCCTTATATAGGGGAGAAGAAGGGTTTATCGCCTTAAAACCCAAAAATGACTCGTTTACTCAATTACGAGTCCCAATTTGTCTAAAATTTTCCGGAGCCTAAACATTAGCCCCGAATACATTATTCTGACTATCTTGGCCATTTTAAAAACAACCGCGCACTTGGAATCTCCATCCGAGTCACTTAACTATGATTTACTAAATAAACCCAACATCTCCCAAATCAAGTTTTCCAATTAAAATATTATCTTTAATGTCAAAAGTACTCCAACTTATTTACTTAATCTCAAAAGTAAATTAAACACACCTCGAAGAATAATCAAATGCTCATAAATCCCAAAATTATTATTCGCAGAATTTTCCTTAATCTCCCAATTACGCCCACTTATGAAATTTAATTATCCCCAAAAGTGCGGGGTGTTACATACTCCCCCCCTTACAACGGAATTTTGCCCAGGAAATTCGCATTTAACCTACACCACCATCCTAGCATCACTAATTTCACTACGTCTTAGTACACCAAAATCAAAAGGTACTAACACGATGGTCTCCTACCATCTCCCACCTATCTCAAGGCGTATGCTCCAACACGCTAGCTTAACCACAAGCTTATCTAAATCTCTACATTCTAATGCACTAACTCAGTCTTAAAGTTAACTCTAACAATGACGCGTCGCACCTAGTGATTCTATAATCGCCTATTAAAAGAACGAGCCTATAACTGTCGCTCTAACATCTCAAAAATTATGATATTCTCGCTAACACTGTAAGCGTCCACTCGTTTACAGCAGGACAATTGATCTCCTTCAAAAAGGAAATTTCACTAAGGCTTGACTACTCCTGTCAGTCTTTTCTCTTACTTTAGGTGCGCAAACTCTTATTGCACCTACACAATTAGATTATCGCGTTCCTCCTATGACGTTCCATTCAACCAACTTCAATCTCACTTATAGCTTCCTTACGGCAAAATCTTCCATTTTATATACTACGCCCCCTACTATTCTAGGCAGTATATAATAAATCGACTTACTAAGGTGCCCATACACTTTTTTACCCGAGCACATATGCACATCCATAGAGAACATCCGATACGTAACACTCTCTCTAAACAACGGGCCTCATTGCCTTGGACTGGTACTAACATTTGGGTTTTTCTAACCCGAATAATTCGAAATACACTTCTTCCTATACCCAGAAGTCCAATCCTTGTTAAAGTTAACCCACGAATCTTCTCGTGGTTAACTCACCATAATCTCCTGATATCGGCGCCACTAGTCCTTCTGGCCTTATATCCTAATAATCCTACGATCTATGTGTTTCTAACACACGTAAAATGAATACTAACCTAACTATTTTCCTAGTGCCCAAGACCTATCTCAATTTCCGACATTCGCTCAGTTTCAAGTATGGGACGTCTCGCAAAGTGAAATCCAGATAGGGAACCCTCCCGCTACACTACTTCCTCGCATTTCTAAAATACTATCTTGAAATCGTACTAATTAGCTTTTATCTCTATGTCCTTCCCTCTTGGCGAAAAGGAAAGTCTAACAAATCGGGGCGCCTACCTTCGACGAAAGTGATGCGAACATCCTACCCAAAATACATTTCCTCCAAAAATTTCCTTCTGAACAAGGCCTGGCCATAAGCCTCAAATCGATTTCCTTTACCTTACCTCACCCACATGCTTGCGGTGAGAGAACCATTTCAGTGATTTTCCATAGCACTTCCATCTCCATAAGCATGCAATCATTGCACGGCTTTCTGTCCATGGTGTTTTCTCCACACTAGGTGACTTATCATCAAAACTAACATCCTTGCATCCCATAACATCTCTCCACTCCCGACGTCATTAAGGTTCATGCGTGGAGTGTCTCTCCAGCGAAATCAAAAATAAGGAACCCCTCCAATACACTACTACTTAACTTTGTCGGTCGTGTAGGTCTGTTAGCTTTAAATATGACACTCGGATAAACCCATCCCACTAATCTATAAAATGTGGTCAGAACTCCTATTTCTTTCTAAGATCCTCACCACCAAGTGCTTGTACTAACACTAAGTCCTCAACGCAAACAACAACGAGCTTAAACTCATAGCTTAACAATAAATTCGGCACACCTTAAATCATATCTATGAGGTCGCCACTCACTCGAATCATAATAATGAAACGTCTGCTCATTGAAGTTCCATTTACCCATAATAATGAAGGCAAACTCGACCTGTATCCAGGTGAGACATCGCAACCATAACCTGTTCCATCCTGGAACCACGGACACGATAGCCTTACAATCATTAGCCTGTTATCGCTCCAAACAACGAAGAACATATTATACATAGAACGAATAATACCATACTCGTATATTACACATAGAATGAGTAGTACAAACCAGATATATATTCAAAATATCAACACCCACTTTTATAGCGAGTGAAGGAAAATAAAACTCCGCTACCGCGAAAAAACACATAGACCTACATTATAATATTACTGATACCGCCACAAAGCTCAAATTACACACACGAATCTAACGCTAACGAAATATCGCGACTCTATAGCCTCGATCCTGACAATCACCTTCGTAGTTCCCTCAGCTCCTCTACTAAAGGAAACACGCTACCGGCCTCAACTACCCTGTTTCAATGAACTCCCCGGGTAGATGTCCACCAATGGGGTTTCACGAACACAAATTCTCCATAAGTGTTAACAACACTTTTCTAGTGACCATATCATCCCTCTGAAGGACTCTCTCTGCATTCTACCTACTTTAATTTGGTATAAAGTTTACTTATCCTTATAACTCTTTATTCACTGTCAACCTCTGACCGATCCTTATGTAAATAATTCAGGAACTGCATTCCCTCCATTTCTGACAAACCAAGTGAACTAACGAATATATCCATCCGTAAGATCCCTCTATGAGAAAAACATCCTGCTCTCCTAAACATGGTGATTACCGTTTCCACCATTTCAATATTGCTACCACGAGTGAAAAAATTTCCTCAAATTTTCACATCTGGGTATATCCCATAACCTTCTCTAAGCCAAAGCTCCCTAGACTTCTACTTCCGCTGAATCACATTACACTTACTTCGTATAACTTATCTTTAGGGTATGGTCCTTATCGAAGACCTTTCAAACCTCTTCCCAATTCAACTCCACCAGGTAATTCAAGTCTAGCACCACTTCCTACTATAGTGGTACTTGGATACTTATAACTACTATACTTTAGTAGTCATTCAAAAAGCCTTGACAATGCCATAAAGGGAGCGACCTCTGCTGCGGTCCTCATCCCCTACTTCAATTAACTGCTCCAACTAATCCCCGCCTCCTGCTGCCCTCATAACGGCCTTTCTTGGTCTCCCTTCCTCAATCAGCACACGAGTCTCAAATGAGCACGCAAAAGATTTACTATAATCTTATGTAATAGCAGGAGAACAAAATCTCATAAAAGGAATCAATGGTCCTAATCCTAAGGCTTTATATCAAATCGAGAGCAATGTTGAAAGTGTAGTACGTTCGTACAGATTCCTAAGGACACTAGAACCTGATGCTCTGATACCATCTATGACACCCCGCCTAATTAAAATATCGGGCGATCAATCATGTACTAAATTAAAACAGGAGTCTCATATGGTTCATTCTTAGCATCACTGTCGAAAACCAAATTAATTACTAATAACCTATTAGCCTAGCGTCAAAATTTTATTGAACTAATGTTTTTAAACCAATTAATCAATTAAAACAATCACAACAGTTTATTTGCCAAAATAACTGTTTGATCGATCGATCGACCCTTGGCCATCGATCGATCGATCATGCAGGGCAGCTTCTTCTTCGCCCCTATTTTCGCCATTAAAAACCCCACCAAGTTTTATACTCCTTCTCCCAACCTTATTTAACTACAATCAACTAATTATACAAAAGTGAAATAGGTTCTAAACATCCTAGAACCAAGAATCAATAATTTAATTCAATTAATTCCTAAGTTTCTCCAATTTGATATTTCACGTGTTTTACCCATTAAACTTCCGAAAATCCCGTTTGATTCTCGAAAACCCAATCCCAAAATCTTATAATTTGTTATTACCAATTTTTGATATCATATTTATTCTCAAAATAAATAAGGCAAGTAAATACTTGCCTCATGGATAAAATCTTCCTCTTTTCTCTCTTCCTTTCCTCTTCTCTCTCTTTTTCTTCTTTTCCCCCACCCTCTCTTTCCTTATATATGGGAGAATAAGGGTTTATCCCCTTAAAACCCAAAAATGACTCGTTTACTCAATTACGAGTCCGTATTTGTCTAAAATCTCCCGGAGCCTAAACACTACCCCTGGATTCTTTATACTGACTATCTCCGCCATTCTAAAAACAACCGCGCACTCGGAATCTCCACCTGAGTCACTTAACTACGATTTTCTAAATAAACTCAATGCCTCTCAAATCGAGTTTTCCAATTAAAATATTATCCTTAATCTCAAAAGTACTCCAACTTATTTACTTAATCTCAAAATTAAATGAAACACACCCCGAAGAATAATCAAATGATCATAACTCCTAAAATTATTATTCGTAGAATTTTCCTTAATCTCCCAATTACGCCCACTTATGAAATTTAATTATCCCCAAAAGTGCGGGGTGTTACAATTTGTTTCTGCACATCTGTACAATCCATCATCTTCAAGTCCATCTCCATATCTCTCATCCATTGGTGAGCGACCGTTGGGTCTGTTACCTCTGCGAAGGTGGGAGGATTGCCCTTATGAAATTTGGCTCTCACTCTGTCTCAAACTGAAGTAGGTGTACCTCGCTTCTGCGCCTCTTGGCTCCCCCACCTCCATCTCATTATTTCAATATCAGTCGTTGTGGCCTCACGTACAATAGCCACTAACTCATCGACGCCCAAAGAAAATTGACCCTGCCACCTCGGAGCCGCAGAAACAGAAACTGAACTCTCTCTCCTATATCCAGATCTCTTAGTGTTCTGCATCTAAAAAAGACAGAAATAAAAACACCATACTCGGAATAACTAAGAGTACAAATCATCAAAGTAATCAAAGATTGGTAATGAGGAATCTAAAACGGACTCATAGCCTATGAGATATAAGATCATGCTCTGATACCATCTATAACACCCCGCGCATTCTGGCAAGTGAGGTGGTCAGCCACCGTCGCCAAACTATGTCGTGCATCACTTAATAAGTTATCGTTCTCATCATGTGACAGAAATATAAGACATTAAATTTTTTTTCCCTGAGATAATATTTAAATCTAACCAAAAAATATAAAAATTCATGCAAATTAATATCCATCACCATGCTATCTCCAAAATAAAATCAACTCCATATTATTAAAACTCAAATGAAATAATCCAAATATAAATATTTGACTTAATATTGAAACAACTGCGGAACCGATTGGCTCACCAAATCCATAATGATAGTTTCATAATAAAAATGACGGAATGGAAAGTAAATCTAAAATATTAAAGAAGATAAAATAAATCTCTAGCTTCACTCCTAAAAATCTCCAATCCATCATATCCAGCTACTCCAGTAACTATACCTGAAATGTTAGTCAACGCAATGGGTTGGAGTCTACTACATGAATACTAGATACTCCTCCCCATTAGGGTCTGTAAACCTAGTAGAGATTTATTTTATCGAGTATTTTAATACGAGTATTTTTATTTTAACGAAATATATTATAATGCGAGTGAAACCAAATACCACTATCTACCCACATAACTAAGTCACCCCATTATCTGAGTCCAATTGTGTTATTATAATGTCTAATTATGTTAAAGCTATTAATTAAATTTCCATGATTTAATTAAATTAATTCTACTCATTTTATTTATGCGACACCAGTATTGCCAGTTCACCCTATTACGAGTCCTGCACATATTGCTGGCACGCCCAAAGTTTTAAACCACACACAATCCCATCACAATGGCCACTTCCCCCAATTTTGTTATCCCTGCTCATATTGGTGAGGTTCCACGCACGACATGTCACCATAGCTAGTTCACTCAATTTCGTTAGCCCTGCACATATTAGTGACGCCAACACCCACTCACGTCGCTATAGCCAGCTCGCCCCTTATTATTAGCTCTACACGTATTGGTCACACAAATCCATTTTAATACCCGTTTATCATATTAGGCATTAGTTATCAACTTTCTTAAGTTTCTCATTATTCTCAGTTAGCCCCACCCTCTAATTGAGCATAAATCCTCAAACCCCCCCTAGTACCATACCTAGAGGTCTCCAAAATACAAGTATATCTTAGCGTATCATCTAATAAGAATACCTACCAATAATTACTACCTAGCCTCGCACCTAGGTGTAACACCCCGAGATTTTTAAGCCGTAAAAATCTTTGATAAATTAAAATTTTGAAATCTATTTAATTTTGGTGTGTAAAAAATGATGGTTCTTTTATATAAAAACAAGGTTTTAAGAGGAATTTAAATCAGGTTATATAATTTAGAAATTATAACTTTTTGTATAAAAATTGGGGAGGATCCGACTTAAGGAGGAAAAAAAATCTGATCGTTCGATTGAGCTGGATCTTTTACAACAACCTCGTCTCACTGTTCGCTACAATACACTAAAACTTTAGCCAATTATAATGGTTTGATCATCCGGAATGTTTCTTTTAGTGTTTGTATTTTATTAGGACTCAAATTATTTTTGGTACATAAACATAAAGTGACGGGTTTAGGAGTTTTAAAACACATTTTAGCCTTCTCAAAATTCAGTTGCCTCCTTTATTTTCATCTTCCACCATCTACAAAACCCTAACCCCATTTAAAAGCAATATTCAACACAAGATTTGGAAGTTCAAACTGGATTTTCTCAAGATCATCTAAGAACATATTCTTGTTAACTTTTTTAGAGTGACCATCTTTTCAGAATCCTCACATGATTTTTCAAAGCCATGAATACATCTATTTTGTCTCTTTAGTATTATGTGTTTTAAATGTCGTCTAAACCTTATAGTTCATATGTTTTTTCTTAAAATAAATTAGCAACCTTAATTAGGGTAAGTGAAAACCAATTTGGGACTATTTTCTGAAAAATATTAATCTAATTTACGACTTATAACCCTTGTGTGCTTATGCTAGAGGTTGGGTTTTGGGAAAATGGGTATAGGTTTGCATGTAGAAACCGTAGTAATTTGATTTAAATGAAAACAAGATTTGTATAATCACATAAATATATGTAGGAATGATTAAAGTGAATTATTACTGGATGCTCCATAAACTCGCATGATGTTGAATTTATAATTGTTGAATGAAAAAAATTATGTTAATTATGTCGATGGATTGAACGATTTAAATTAAAGTAAATTGTGCTCGTATGAATAAATTGCATACTTGTTAATAAATTGGATTGTGCGACTTATGTTTTAAATTCATAATTGCCATCAGGGGGACAACGAGAATTTTGGGTAGTTATGCGCTGACTTTAATTTTAGGAATACTTTCTAGGTATGGGACTAGTGGGTATACCTTAGTTGCGGTTAACACTTTTTAGGTATGGGACTAGTGAGTGTAGATTTTTACGGATGGGATATTCTAGGGTGGGGCTGATTTTGGCGTCGTTCCGTTGATCTGGATAGTCTAGATGCGAGACTAATAAGAGATAATTGATACAAAATTACCCTACAAAATGGGATAGGATATGTGTGTGTTTTGGATACCTCTAGGTATGGGACTAGGGGTAGGATTAATGAATTATGCTCGATAATAGGGTGGGCCTAATTTAAAATAATAAAAACTTAAAAAATGTGAATCAATGTCTAAGATAATAAACGGGTATTAAAATGAATTGGCATCGTTAATAAGTGTAGTACTAACAGTTAAATGGGTTAGCTGACTATTGTGACCTGTGGGTGTGTGGCGATGTAATAAGTGTAAGGATGATAGTTAAATGGGCTAACTGGCTAATATGACATGTTGTGCGTGGAACCTCGAAAATAAGTGCAGGGCTGACAAAATATGGGTTGACTGGCTATTACGAGGGGAAAGTGTGTGGTATAAAACTTGAGACAGGCCCGAATAACTGCAGGACATACAGTAAGGTCAGTTGGCTATGACGGTACCGCAATAATGAAGATAATAATGTGATAATCAATTTAAATAAAGATGGTGAATTTAGAGTAATTACTGGATTGTGATAGCATAAGTTAAAAATTAAACTTTGGGGTGGCATAACTTCGGGGATATGTGTTCACAACTATTTTTATTCGCTCGTTAATAATTATCATGTTAAATTAAAATATTCTATCGTGATGCTTATTTTGTATAATGCTATTGTCTTCATTCACGGACTCTAATTGGGGAAAGTAATTTTTTTTCATGCGGTGGGCTCTGACCCATTGCGTTGACTTAGATTTTAGGTTTAGCGTTGTAGTAGCTGCGGAGGAGTATTGTAAATATTTTGGAGGTGAAACTGGAGTTTGTTTTAGATGCTTTAGTAGTTAGATTTACTTTCCTCTTCGTTACACTTTATTATGAGACTTTATTTTTGGATTTGGTGGGCCACTCGGTTCCACAGTTGTTTACGATTTTCTTAAGATATTTATAAATGGATCATTTTATTCGTATTTATATATTTATTGGAGATTGGATTTATTTGGGAATTTTCATGGTGATGGATTATATAATTGCATGAATGGTTATTCTTATTTGGATCAATTTAATTATTACATTGTGGAATGAATTTTTAAATATCTCATATCTTTCACATGCTAAGAATGATTACTTATTTAGTGACGCCCGACGTAGTTTGGTGGCGGCGGCTAGCTACCTTACTTGTCAGATTATGTTGGGTGTTACAGATGGTATCATAGCGTAGTCTTATGTCTCATAGCGTAGTCTTAGGTCCATTTAACTTCCAAGTTATCGATGTTTGATCCCCTTTGTTGATCCGTACTCCTAGAGGTAGTGGATCTAGCATGCGGGTTAGATTTATTTCGTTGGAGATAGAGATTTTTTATTTAGGACATTGTAGGCATTGAGGTTAGAAGCAGTAATCTTGATGTGAAGATCCTTAGAGTTTATTTTGAAAACGATATTTATTTGGCAGATCGTTAGTATAAATTTTAGGTATATCTAGTATTGATGTAATGGTGTGATTTGATTTGAGGATTTAGTCGGTGTGATAACTTTTGAAGATAGAGTCGAGTGATGATTCGTAGGAGAGCGTGGTAGGCCGTTATTTTTATTGTTACATGTATATATATAGTTAGGATATATATAATGTATTTTGATGATGGGATTACATGTTGGTAGGATTGGGTGTATGGGTGCCAAATTCTGATATTCTATGGGTAGGCATATGTAAGTCTTATTTTATTTGTGCGACTTTACGTTTGGCGCTTACACTTTGTCTAATTTCAAGGAAGAAATTCCTTTGCTACTGGGAAAGTATGTAACACCCAGAGATTTTTTACCCGTAAAAATCTTTGATAAATTAAAAAAAAATTAAAAAATAAAATTTTGGAATCTATTTAATTTGGGTGTGTAAAAAAATATTGCTTTTTATATATAAAAATAAGATTTTAAGTGGAATTTAAATCGGGATTTAAAATTTAGAAATTATAATTTTTTGTATAAAAATCGGGGGAGGATGCGACCTAAGGAGGAAAAAAATAAAAAATCCGATCGCCCGATAAAGCTAAATTTTTTACAGCAGCTCCGTCTCGTCGTTCACCACAACCTACTAAATTTTTCAGCCAATTCTAATGGTTTGATCATCCGAAACGTTATTTTTTAGTGTTTATATTTTATTAGGACTCAAATTCTTTTTGGTATATAAACATAAAGTGACGGATTCAACACTTTTAAAACACATTTTAGCCTTCTCAAAAATCAGTAGCCTCCATATACAAGATTCAACTCAAGATTTGGAAGTTCAAACCGGGTTATCTCAAGATCATCCAAGAACATATTCTTGTCAACATTTTTAGAGGAACGTGACCATCTATTCATAATCCTCACACGATTTTTCTAAGGCATGAATACTTCTATTCTCTCTCTTTAGTATTTTGCGTTTTAGATGTCGCCTAAACCTTAATTCATATGATTTTCTTAAAATAAATTAGCAACCTAAATTTTTGACTATTTTCTGAAAAATATTAATCTGAATTAAGACTTATAAGCCTTGTATGCTTAGGCTAGATGATAGGTTTGGAAAACATGGGTAGAGGTTTTGTATGTAAAAACCGCAGTAATTTGATTTAAAGGAAAACTAGATTTATACAATCACATAAAATTATGTATTAAAGTGAATTATTATTGGATGCTCCATAAACTCGCATCATGTTGAATTTATAAGTGTTGAATGAAATAAATTATGTTAATTATGACGATGGGTTGAACAAATTAAACTAAAGTAAATTGTGATCGTTTGAATAAATTGCATACTTGTTAATAAATTGGATTATGCGACTTATTATTTTAAATTAAAAATTTCCATTGGGGGATGATGGGAGTTTTGGGTAGTTATGCTCTCTCCTTAATTTTAGAAATACTTGTCAGGTATGGGACTAGCGGGTATGCATTAGATGCGGTTAACACTTTCTAGATATGGGACTAGTTAGTGTAGATTTTTACGGATGGGTTATTCCCGAGTGGGCTGATTTTGGTGTCGTTTCTGTTGATCTAGATAGTCTGGACGCGAGACTAGTAAGAGATAATTGATAAAAATTCATCCTACAAAATGGGATAGGACGTGTTTGTATTTTTGAGATCTCTAGGTATGGGACTAGGGGTAGGATTGAGGAATTATGCTATATAATAGGGTGGGGCTAATTTAAAATAATGAAAACTGAGAAAATAAGAATTAATGCATGAGATAATAAATGGGTATTAAAATGAATTGGCGTCATTAATAAGTGCAAGACCGACCGTTAAACGGGTTGGATGGTTATTGCGACGTGTGGGTGTGAGGCGGCGTAGTAAGTGCAGGGATGACAGAAGACGGGCTGACTGGCTATTACTAGTGGAATATGTGTGGTGTAAAACTTTAGACGGGACGAATAAGTGCATGACATACAATAGGGTCGGCTGGCTATGACAGCACTGTAATAATGAAAATAATAATGTGATAAATCAATTTAAATAAAGATGGTGAATTTAGAGTAATTGCTGGATTATGATAGTATAAGTTAAAAATTAAAATTTGGGGTGCCATAACTTCGGGGATAGATGTTCGCAGCTATTTTTGTTCGCTCGTTAATAATTATTGCGTTAAATTAAAATATTATAATGTGGTATTTATTATGTTTAATGCTACTATCTGGGTTAACGGACCCTAAATGGGGAGAGTAGCTTGTATTCATGCGGTGGTCTCTGACCCATTGTATTGACTAACATTTCAGGTTTAGTACTGCAGTAGTTGCAGGGGAGTATTGGAGATATTTTGGAGGTGCAGCTGGAGTTTATTTTAGATGCTTTAGTAGTTAGATTTATTTTCCTCTCCGTTGCACTTTTATTATGAGACTTCATTTATGAATTTGGTGGGTCACTCGATTCCACAGTTGTTTACGGTTTTTGTTCGAATTTATATATTTATTGGAGATTGGATTTAATTAGAGATTAGCATGGTGATGGATTTTATTATTGCATGAATGGTTATTCTTATTTGGATAAATTTAATTATTACATTGAGGAATTAATTTTTAGATGTCTCATATCTGTCACATGATAAGAATGATAACTTATTTAGTGATGCCTGATGTAGTTTGGCGGCAGAGGCTACCACCTCGCTTGTCAGATTGCTCAGGGTGTTACACTAGGCTAACGATTTACCAAAAACGACCTACAGTTCAGTCCCACCTCGGAATTATCCATACGTAAAAGCCCATACTAACTAGTTTCATACCTAGAAAGCATTAACAATAACCAAGGCATGCCTACTAGTCCCATACCTAGCAAGCAACTTAAAAGTAATGTGAAAGCATGACTATCCCAAAAATCCCATCGTCCCTACGGTATTGAATATTAACGAAGTTAACGATCACATAAGGCATAATTTCATCCTATCACAACAATTCATTAATTCCATCACAAGATTTCTATTTATCCAAATTATGTCCGTTTAATTATAATATTAATTCAACAAATTCATTTTTCAACAACTTATATAATTTTCATCAACATCCATATTTCGGGGCATACAACAATAAACTTTTTATTTTACAAGCTATAAATAATAACATGATTTTACGAGTCAAATTCTATTTATAAAATTCAAAGGATTCATTTTAACATAAGGATTTTGAGTCTTAATTCGTATTATCGATTTGAATAAAAATAGTCCCAACTTTAGTTTCACTTTTCCTAATTAGCATCTATAATTCATTTAAAAAAATAGTGATTATTAGTATTTAGGCAACATTTAAAACGTATAATACTAAAGGGGAATAATAGAAGTATTCATGCGTGTAAAAGAGTCATTTGAAAAATCTGATTGGATGGTTGCATTCCTCTCGAGAAAATAACATAAATATGTTCTTGAACGGCCATGAGAAAGCCTAGTGTGAAAGATTCATAGGACTATTGCATGACCTTGAAAATTTTGACAAAGGTTTTGTAGATGGAAGGAGATGGAAATATAGGAGGCTACTGCTCATAGGGTTAATATGAAAGTGTTTAAAAAAGTTCACCCTGAGTTTAATTTATAATAGAAGATTCGAGAGTTTTAAGTAAACACATCTCTAAAAGAAATTAACCTGCTGGCACTGCCTGACATGAATCGATTCTCCCCCAGGGCCGAATCGCCGAATCGATTCTCCCCTGAGCAGGTGCCCAGGCGGACCAAAAATATTTATAAGTAAATAAAAAACATGATTTTTCCCCGATTTCAAATCTGATTAAAACCCCAATTTTCAAATAATTAAACCAACATTTTCAAAGCCAAAGATAATTTAAATTAGAATAAAAAATATTTTTCCAACTTTTTATTACGATGGTTTATATAATCGGCCCAAAATTACGGGGTGTTACAATATCATCCGACGATTATCAGCATCTGGCCAAAGCCCAATAAATGTATTAAGAGACAAACTCAGGCGTGTGTGTGGTATCAAATGTGACAGTTAGGTCACTATAAGTCGAGATAAAACCTTTAGACTGTTTTAAAGTCTCAAGTTCAACAAATTGTATTATGCGTGGAGGCCCCACGTGTGCACAACACAAATAAAGATACGACATGTATGCACATTTAGGATTCTTGTCTGTATAGTGGGATACATGTGGAACACGTATCGAATGCGTATCATGTCTTTATTTGTGTTGAGCACGGACACGTGATCCCTCACACATGATACTATTTCTCCTTAATTTCATCTTTTGATAAAAGTGCACTGAAACCATGAAATGCATTGCTGGAAGCATAGCGGAGAGTTGGGGGAGATCGATGGAGTGTTGATTTAATGGAATTATGGGAAAGGAGTACGAACTTTAGTGCTTAGGAAAAGTTTTGGGCATTAGAGATTCATGAGTGAGAACAATGTAAGTTAATCTTTGTGCGAAAATTGTGCCTGCATGAAAACATGAAATTAACCATGCAAATAAGAAGAGAGGAGGAAATCCATTAACAAATCTCCTTTTCCTTTGCAAAAAAGTTTTGGTATGAAACTATTGTGCTCTATAAACTGAGTATGTATACATAGATAATTTATTTGGTTTAAAGGATAGTAGACCAATAATGACAGCTTGGGACGACTTGGGTATTGTTAAATTAGACATAGCATTGTCTCTTAGTTGTTGGCTGTGTGTTTAGTTGGGTAAACTTGAAAAACCTTTGGTCAGATCGAGGGACGACCTCACCTACTTTCAATCGGGTCCCACCAAAAAAATTATATTTGTTAAAAATTTATTAAATTTTCTGAAATATTAAATAATTATTCGATTTGTTAATTTTGATTTTGAAATGAAATTGATTATTCAATTGTTCATTTGGTATTGAATGAATTTTTTATATACTATCACCATTAGACTTGTTCTTTAGGAGGAAGAGATATGAAAAGTATATAATTTAGAATTTTATGTGCACTAGGCGAATCAAACATTCGGATAATGGTAAAAACAAGCGAAAATGTTTATATTTCTAGATTACATATTATGTACATCTTTGATGGTTTAGAGGTCTAGCGTTTGATGAAAAGTTAAGAAAATAAGGAAGCTAAGTGTTAGTTTATTATGTAGAAGAAATATGAATCTTAAAGCGGAACAAACTAGTGTCAAATATTTTAAAGGAAAATAAAAATATATGTACTTTCAACAGGTAAGGTCAATGATGGCTTTTTAATAGAAAAGAAGAAGAAGTTCCACAACATTCAGAACCACATCAATAAATTTCAGAACATGGATATTAGCAGTGATGAGGTGATAATTGTAGATACATGTTCCTTATCTCCTAGAGCAACCGATGTTCAAGATTATGAAATGAATAAAGTAGCCATAAACATATATTCCACAGATGTTGAAGGAGGTCCTGCAAGCTACATTCCTTTTATTGAAGAACTTCAACAATTTGCTAGGAAAATAGCAGATAAAATGGGGAGACATAAGCATGATCAGAAGACTGCTAAGAAGAAAACTCAACATCCCATTTACAGGAGGCCATCCATTCAGCTAAATGTAGCAAAAATGACAGACATCATGTACCAAAGATTAACGATATCAAGTTCCAAGGTTGTCAAACACTCCCTACCCTCTATTTCTAAATGATTAACATTATTGAATATTATAAGGGCGTCAAAGAAATCAATCACTAGGAGAATTAAATTTATGAAAAAGTTTCATAAAATTCCTTTCTTAGCTTTGCTTGAGCCTAAAGCTGATGCAAAGAAAATTAATAAATTCCAGATGAAATGGGGTTTTGAAGGGAGTTTATCTAATGCGAATGGGAATATATGGTTATTGTGGAGATTTGACATGGAGGTGCAATGTATTAAAGACCAAGGCAAACAAATGACTGTGAAGATTCATCATCCAAATCTCAAATCTGAGTTATATATAACAATTCTTTATGTTAAATATTCAAGAGATAAGAGGACTCAATTGTGTAATCAAATGCCTGATGTGCCATCTACTTTGGTGGACTTTCCTCATCTTGTAATAGGTGATTTCAATGAAGTTACTGCTCAAAATGAGAGGTTAGGAGGGAATGATGTGGACCAAACTTCTGTAGGAGATTCTAACCAAGCTATTGAAGAAAGTGGCCTTAGAGATCTAGGCTACAATGAAACTAGATTAACTTGGACAAATAAGAGAAGAGAGGATGGACTTATAATGGCAAGGTTGGATATATGTTTATATTGCAATCAATGAGGAATGACATATTCCCTTGCTTCTATTAAGCATCTTAATAGATCTGCTTCAGACCACGCCCCTTTATTATTATTAGTGAAAACTAATCTAGATAATGTCAGCAGACCTTTCAAGTTCCAAAACAAGTGGTGTCCTCATCATCAATTTGAAGATTTGGTAGAATGAGGAGGTTGATGGAGCAGGTACGGAAAAATTCTCTATGAAGCTACAAAGATTGAAAAGATATTTAATCAAATAGACATGGAAGTGATTAAAAACATATTTCAAACTACAATATATCTGGAAGATGAAACTCTTCAATTGTAGATAGAATATGAGGAAAATAAATCAAAGTCTAAAAGAATAGCCTTGCATCAAGGGAGGACGAAGCTGTTGGTAGCTACAGCTATTGAAGAAGTGTACTGGAGTCAAAAGGCAACTGTTAAATAGTTAAAAGTTACATATTCTAATTCAAAGTTTTTTCATGCTTCTGTGAAATCAATGCAAAAAAGACTTCGGATTGATTCTATTATTGATGACCAGGGTAATGTGCTGGAAGAATCTCAAGGGATTAATAACCATATCTTGAAGAAATAAATAAAGTCTCAAAATATGATTAATGAGGATATTTCTAATATAATCCCCCACCTGATCTCTAATGAAACCAAGATGAAATTGGATGAATTTTCTTCAGAAGAAGATGTTCATAAATCTGTGCAAGATCTTAGTAGTGCAGCCCCTGGTCCAGATGGATTTGGAGGAAAATTCTATAAACATATTGTAACTGTATTAAAGGTGACTTAATAGAATCTATTAACAGTTTTTTTGCTGGATGGGATCTTCCAAAAACTGGGCTAGTACTAATATTGTCCTCATTCCTAAGAAGCAGAATCCTAAAAGATGTGGAGACTTCAGACCAATTAGCTTATGCAACTTTTCATATAAGGTAATCTCTAAGATTCTAGCCGAAAGGGTATCTAATATCCTTCCCATGCTCATTTCTTCTGATCAAAGTAGGTTCATTATAGGCAGATCTATCCATGAAAATATCCTTCTTGCAAAAGAAATGGTGAATAATTTAGGAAAAAAGATCCATGGAGGTAATATCATTTTTAAGCATAACATGGAAAAAGCTTATGATAGACTTCATTGGGGGCTCTTGATTAAAGTTCTCAGAAACTTTGGATTTGGGGAATGATGGATGGATTTTATTTGGAGATGCAATCCTAATAATTGGTTTTCAGTTATTATAAATGGACAATCATGTGGTTACTTTAAATCTTCTAGAGGCATTAGACAAGGGGACCCTATATCCCCTAGTCTATTTATTATTGGAGCTGAATATTTGAGCAGAGGTTTTAACTTGATGAATATTGGTTTGATTAAACCATAATATCACCCTAGTGGAAATCCAGTGGTTTCTCACTTGGCTTTTGCTAATGATGCCACTATTTTTAGTAGAGGGGACAAAAGAAGCATTAGAAGATTATTTGAATTCCTTCAAATGTATTCAAATATTTTTGTCCAGAAGATTAACTTTCTAAAGAGTAGTTTACATGTTGATAAAAAATTGTCTACTTTTTCTAAAAGTAGAATTTCTGACCATTGTGGACTTAATTTCAAACAGTTGCCTCTAAAATATTTGGGATGTCCTTTGTTTAAAGGTAGAAATAAGGTGAAATATTATGACTCCCTTATATTATCTATACGGTATAAGATAGTTGGATGGAAATCTAAGCTATTGTGTCAAGGAGGTAAATATGTTCTGATCAATCATGTTCCTTCCTTAATCCCTATATGCATTTTAGCTTCAAATTTCCCTCCTAAGGCAGTTTTCAATAGAATCCACTATATGTTTAACAAGTTCTTTTGGGGAGGGAATGCTGATTCTGGATGGAAGCATCAATGGAAGAGTTGGGAGTCTATGTGTAGAGTTTATGAAGAAGGTATCCTTGGTTTTAATAACTTCAATCTAATATATAAGGCTGCAAGTATGAAATTGTATTGGAAGTTGAAAACAGAAAATTCTCTTTGGCCTATTTTTATGTCCAACAGATATAAAAACTGGAGAATGGGCTCTAAAGGTGATTCTATTTATAGGAAAAAGATGAAGGAAGTGAAGGAGTTATGCAGGAGTAATATGATTAAAATTGATGATCAATGGATCTGGATGCTTGAAAATGATGGAGATTTCTCTTTTGGTTCAGCTCTTTCTGCTCTTAAAAGCCATTATCCAACATCTACAGTCATTGAATTTAGTTAGGATAAGCATATTCTAATAAACATATCTATTCATATGTGGAAAATTCTTCATAATTTTCTGCCTTTTGAGGACAACATTCATTGCTTGGGATCAGAATGTGTTCTAGATGCAAGGCATGTAATAATTCTACAGAGTACTCTCGGCATGTTTTCTTGGAGTGTCCTGCCATTACTCCAGTTTGGGATTTCTTTGCTGTTGTAATGGGCTTTGATCTAGATATGTACTCTATGTCTTCTTTTCTACATAGTTGGTGGTTTTGAGCAGGGACTCAAGACTATTTTCAGTTCCTATCAAAGTGCATCCCTCTTGTAGTTTGTTGGGAGATCCGAAAGAGCAGAAACTGCGCTCTATTTGATGGTGTAAAGGTTAACTTCCACTCTATTATCTCTTAATCAATTTTTTTGATTTCTATTATATGCTCCAATATGGATTTTGTTAATAAAAAATCAAGTTTTGATAGAGGCATCCAGGATCTGTTTGGTCTTTCTTTTGTTAAGAAGAAAACCAAAATTGTATCCATTAAATGGTCCCCTAGTCCTGCTAATGGATTCAAGCTAAATGTTGATGGGGCTTCTAAAGGGAATCCAGGGATTAGTTGATATAGTGGAATTGTTAGAAATGATAAAGGTTATATGCTCTTTGTGTATGCTAAAGCTGAAGACATCTCATCCAATTCCAATGTGGAGCTTAAAGGCCTTAGTATGGGGATCAAGTTGTGTTTTGAGATCAATATTAAAGAAGTTCTTATTGAATCAGTCTCTATGATGGTAGTTAATTTAATCAACAGAGATTGAAAACCTCATTGTAATCTCAAAGCATGTGTTGAAGATATCAAGGTAGACTTGCAGAAAATTAATTACTCTTTGGTTCACTCCTATTGAAAAGCAAAAATGGTAGTTGATAGCTTAGCAAACATTGGTATTTCTTTCCGAGCTCTTAAAATCTTCAATAATATTGTGGATCTTCCTTCTATGGTGAGAAGGTTATACAAGCTTGATAGGATTGGCTGTCGTTACATTAAATCTTGTTATACTTTTAGTAAGAATTAATAGATTAATTGATTGTAATGGGGTTATTATAAAATTCCAAATTTCAATTTTCATAAATGCTTTAGGCAATTGGCTCCCCAAGCATTCTCTTTTTCTAAGTTTTACTTGAGCTTGTAATCTACATTGGGGAGTATTTTTCTCCTTTTTATTAATAATATGTGTGGGGGGTTCCAAAAAAAACAAAAACATGTAAGGAAGCAATCAATAATGATTCAGAGTTCAGCTTAGTGACTTCTTTTAGAACCAATAAATATAACAACTTCCTACAACCTTCCTTCGTGTCTCAAAATTTTCTTCACTAAAATGTTTACTCTTATTAGTCTTTATATTGTTATAAGATGAAAAAACTTGGTTATCAAGTGAAAGGGAAACATGGATTTCAAATCTTTAACAGAAAAAAACATTTTTAACATTCTCGACATGTAAGACAAAAGATGATGGAATCTATAACCGTATTAAATAAAATAAAATAAAATAAAGACTTCGTTAACTAAATTATTTCCTAAATATTGTTTTGTTGATTAAAAATATTATTGAGCTTGACTTCGATTTTGGCCATTAATAAGTAAAAGGTTGTTAAGGTGAATTAAATTAGAAGAAACCCTTGTATACGTTTCAAACTAAATGTTAGATGAACTATTAGATCGTGCACTTTCTTTTCATGTGATGGGTTTTATATCGCACTTTGGTGTTTTATCAGTTGGATGTTATTAGTTTTTGGAATTGATCAAATTTATTATCTTGTGGATTAAAATTTTTAAGTCTCATATCTGTCACATTCTAAGGATGATATTTTATTTACTCGCACCCGACTCAGTTTTGGTGGCGGCGTGACACTCTAGTTAATTCTGGAGGTTTGACTACATATTGTGGTTGAAAGGATATGCACAACTGACATTAATATGATTCAAACATAGGATTGCAATATAAATTGAGGTGCATTATCTACACTTACCTTGGGCCACCATTGATGGTCTTCCATAGGATGAACATAAGATGAATAAGTTGCTCTGTATGTAGTTACATCAAACATGGGATTGCAATATCTGTGAATAAAACATATGAACATAATAAGATAAGTATTATCAGCTACATGAAACATGTCAATTTAAGTATAACTTACTTGTTCTATGACTTTCTTCTTGGCATGATAACCCCAATAGCATGTACACAAGGGATGCCACTTATCTGCCACTCAAAACAACTGCATTCTTGTGTTTGAATATTAAGTGTCCAGCTTTAATTGTGACTATTTGTTGCCACATGTACGAACTCCGTTGATATACTTATTGTATTTCTTCTTCAAGTCATCCAAATGCTTCTCTACTCTTGGTACAAGCCCACTTGGATCCATACCATGTGCTTTGGTTCTTCTTGTGTAAAACAATGGCATGACAAGCAGTTGATACTTTTGAATAATCATTAGAATTGGTAGTTCCCTTAAACTCAAAAGCATTTTATTGAAAGACTCTGAGAAATTGTTGGTGATATGTTCACACTTAGTTGTTGTATCAAAGGATGGTGATTTAGGGAGTTTTGGGGAGTTTTTGGTGATTTCTTGGGAGGGATGAAAGTAGATGGCAAATTTGGGTCTTCTAAATAAAGATGGTACGCTCCAAAGTCCTCTGCCAAGCACATGTCAATTACATGAGTATCATTTTCAATGGTCCACAAGATTCCATCTTTAATCCATTTAATATCCATACCCTTCAGACCAGTGTACTTTTCAATGTCATTTGCCAAGTCCATATAACATAATTCATCACCATCAATCTCATTCAAAACTACCCCCCCCCCCTCCCACCATTGTATTTTCTACTATATTTACTCAATTTTCCCTCGAAGTGTACTACCAAATTTCTATTCCCATGCAAAGCCATTTAGCAAACCTAATAAAGACAAAGCATGCAGTAAAATAATTGGTAAAAAATGAAACCCTAGACAAACAAGTTTTACTTTATTCATGAGAGAAGTAAAATTAAAAGATAAACTACAAAACCCTAGAAAAATTAATAAAAAAACAAAACCCTTTATAAACAAATAACATAGCAAATGATCTTCGAACTAAAAAAACCCCTAAATGGCATTACCCGAAAGTGAAGCTTTGCAAATGATCAAAATGTTGATGTGATATTGAAGGTTTGAACTGGTTGCAAAATGTTGTACAAAGGCTTGAAAATTGAAAAATTATTTAGTTCGATCGTGAGAGAGAAAACCCCCAAAGAAAAATTAGTGTTTTCATTTGTACAAGGATACATGCATCATTATGACCAAGGGTAATGTTGGTAATTGACTGATAAGGTACAGATGGCTAATAGAAATTAAGGCCAGACATTAGTTTAATACCCATCCAATAATAACTAAATCTAGCATACCCCAGGAACAAAATACTGTAAACAAATGTACCCCAGAGAGTAAATGACCCTTTAGAATTTTATGTGCATTAGGAGAATCGAACATTCGGATAATGGTGAAAACAACCGAAAATGTTTCTATTTCTTGATTACATATTTATGTACATCTTTGATGGTTTAGTGGTCTAGCATTTGATACAAAGTTAAGAAAATAACGAAGCTAAGTTTTAGTTTATTTTATACAAGGAATAGGAATCCTAATGAGGAACAAATTAGTGTCAAATATTGTAAAGGAAAATAAAAATATATGTACTTTCAACAGGTAAGGAGGCAATCAATAATGATTCAGAATTCAGCTTAGTGACATCTTTTAGAACCAATAAATATAACAGCTTCCTATTACCTTCCTTCATGTCTCAAAATTTTCTTCACAAAAATGTTTACTCTTTTTTTTTATGAAATGTAATATATTAATAAAAGGGACTAGGCCCAAAAGATACAGATTGGAAAAATCAGGTCGGGATAAACTGGCTACAAACAATACAACACACTAACTACCCAACAACACTAAAGCTAAAAACATACTAGGCCTAATCCAGCCATTCTACCCAACAACACTCTTACACCACAACACGACCTAAACCCAACTCAAACGATCGATAGACCTGGAATAGTCCATAAAATGTTTACTCTTAAGACTCGTTTGGCAACCCAATTCCAAAGCTTGGAATTACAATTGGAAGACCAATTTCAATTTCATGGAATTAAAATTGTCCTTCCAATTTCATTTCCATGGTATGAAATTGAGTTGCCAAATATACCCTTATTAGTCTTTCTATTGTTATAAGAAGAAAAAACTTTGTTATTAAGTGAAAGGGAAACATGGATTTCAAATCTAAACAAAAAAAAAACATTTTTAACATTTTGGACATGTAAGACAAAAGATGATGGAATCTATGACCTTGTAGAATAAAATAAAACCTAACTCATAAAGGTTACTAAGTCTCCTATTATTCTCACACTTTAATCCAATACTCTTAAGGTCCATATTTATGTCACTAACCTTATATTATCAACTATATAGATTTAACTCATTTAATCGCAGTCTTTAATAGTATCTCACTCTTCGAACCTTATTCGGTCTAATATAACTCCCAAATTTAATTCTAATAATAATTCAGGTCTCATATACATGCCTACTGGTCTTCCTTAAACCTAAAGTGTTCACAAGGTCCCCACCAATAATTCTCTAGAGTCGAAATTGCTAAAATTTATTAAGGGGAAAAATATCACAATTTCTGGGAAGGTCGATCGATCGATCTTGGGTGTCGATCGATCGATCGATCGCACTAGATAAGGCTACAGACTGCTTCGTTTTTCAGTCCCAGATTTGTCCCAAAACTCCATTACAAGGTATGAAATTCTCAACTAAGGATGTAGAATCATTATACTATATAAATACAATATTTTTAACGTTGCAAAACCATTACATCATCAACAGTAAACCTTGCATGGATCAAATCTTCATAAAAATCCTAGTTTTCTATTTTATTCAAGAATCATGATATTTCTCTTCTTAAATCCGTTCTTAATTCATCCATGGTTATATTTTGGTTACTGAATTTCGTTCAGAACTAATCTACATGCAATTCCTATCCAACATTTATAGTTCTACCTCAAATTTCATGAATTTTTATCATCTTTCAAGACTAAAATCAATTTCTACACTAACATGGAAGATATATTCGCTGAAAACTAATGGAATTAAATCACTTGCCTTAAGTTTGATGTTCAGAATCGTTGATGGTGTCCGAGGATTGGTTCTTTCCTTCTTTCCGGTCACAATTCCGTCAAGATTTGGTGGTGGTTGGTGGTGGCTAGGGTTTGGAAACCTCCTGCAACTTCTCCTCTAACTCACGTAGCCCACTCTTTGTTTTTAGTTGATAATGGCCCTAATGGACTTTTCAATAATAATTAAATACACCCTAAAATTCATGGGTCTTATTTCCTTAAATTTTAAAATGACTAAAATACCCTCTCGGGTTGCCAGGTTGGCCTAAAAATGCCCCGGGACCCAAACTAAATCCCCCGCTAGTGTTTCCTGACTATCTCAACCCCTCTGAACACGTTGGCGCACTCAAAATGACCATATGGATGATTAAATTATAAATTAATTTTTAATCTAATTAAATTGATTCCTGACGCGATTGATATGCATGTCCCAACTTAATTTCCCAAATTATCGTATTTATGACTCGCGGAAATTTTAATATTTTCAATAATCATATATTACCATATAAATTCAGTAATACTCAATATTATCATCATAATCAAATACCAACTCACGTCTCGCTAGTATTTAAATCCGAATTAATTTCTAATTAATTCCCATTTAATTTAATTAATCCAAACAAATAAAAATCAATAAAATTACGGGGTATTACAGGTACGTAATATTTTTATTTTGTATGTATGTAGGTGTTATATGAATAGTATTCATATTTCCGCTTGGGTAGAATTAGGTGTATGGGCGCTTAATTATAGTACGATATGGTAGACTCATGTGAACTTTAGCTTATTTGGCGCTTTTTATTTGCTGAATTTCGAGGACGAAATTCTCTTGTTAGTGGGGAAGTATGTAAAACCCCGCGTAATTTTGGAGTATTTTAAATTAATTTCTTAAAAATGGAGGAAAATAAAGTTCTGGATTTAAATGTTTTCTTGATTAAAAATGTTGGATTTTATTTTAGAAGACGAGAATTTCAATCGGGTTCGAAATCGGACTTAAAATTTAGTTTTAAATGATTTTTAAATAATTATCCCTTGGTTTTATTTTATGTCCACAGTTTCAAATTTACTGAGTGATCGATCGATCGACCCCTTCGAATTTTGTGCACAGCGGGTTTCTGTTTGGACGAATTTTATGATTTTAAAACTCTTCAACCTAATTGTATAAATGGACTCCAGGGCTAGATTTTTAAAACATCTGTTCTACAAATCCTTGAGCAGCAGACTCTCTATTTTTCCATCATCTTCCACCCCCAAACCCTAACCTCCATTAAAACCATTCTTAAGCTCAAGTTTTGAAGGTGTAGACTAATATGTCCCAAGTTGATTCAAGAGGAGTCTTTGATCCATTTTCGAGAGGAACTCAAATCTCTAATCAGTTTTTCTACATATAATCACAGGCATGTTTATCCTATTCTTTTCCCTTAGTGTTATATGTCTTGATTGTAACCTCCATTAAATTCATGCTCGGGACTTTGGCTCTGACACATGCGTTGACTAATCTTTTTAGGAATCGATGCGGAGTAGCTGCAAAGGAGTTATTGGAGATGCAGCTGGAGGTATTTTATTGCTTTAGTAGTTAGAGTTTCTTTTATTCCGTCGTATTTATTATGAGACTACATTTGAGTTATATTGGGTCATTCGGTTCCAAAGTTGTCTTCGGATTTCAGTTGAATTTTAAATTATTTAATTATTGAGATATTTGGAGATTGCATTTGATGGTTTTTATATCCCACTTTGGTGTTTTATCAGTTGGATGTTATTAGTTTTTGAAATTGATCAAATTTATTATCTTGTGAATTAAAATTTTTATGTCTCATATCTGTCACATGCTAAGGATGATATTTCATTTACTCGCACCCGACTCAGTTTTGGTGGCGGTCGACGCCAGAATCTAGCGGGGTGTGACACTCTAGGTAATTCTGGAGGTTTGACTATATGTTGTGGCTGAAAGGACATGAACAACTAACATTAATATGATTCAAACATAGGATTGCAATATGAATTGAGGTGCATTATATACACTTACCTTGGGCCACCATTGATGGTCTTCCATAGGATGAACATAAGATGAATAAATTGCTCTGTATGTAGTTACATCAAACATAGGATTGCAATTCTTTTGCATAAAACATATGAACATAAGATAAGTATTATCAGCTACATAAAACATGTCAAGATAAGTATAACTTACTTGTTCCATGACTTTCTTCTTGGCATGATAACCCCAATAGCATGTACATAAGGGATGCCACTTATCTACCACTCAAAACAACTGCATTCTTGTGTTTGAATATTAAGTGTCCAGCTTTGATTGTGACGATTTGTTGCCATATGTATGAACTCTGTTGATATACTCATTGTATTTCTTCTTGAAGTCATTCAAATGTTTCTCTACTCTTGGTATAAGCGCACTTGGATTCATACCATATGCTTTGGTTCTTCTTGTGTACAACAATGGCATGACAAGCAGTTGATACTTTTGAATAATCATTAGAATTGGTAGTTCCCTTAAACTCAAAAGCATTTTATTGAAAGACCGTGAGAAATTGTTGGTGATATGTTCACACTTAGTTGTTGTATAAAAGTATGGAGTTGTGGGGAGCTTTGGGGAGTTTTTGGTGATTTCTTGGGAGGGATGAAAGTAGATGGCAAATTTGAGTCTTCTAAATAAAGATGGTACGCTCCAAAGTCCTCTACCAAGTTGTCACACATGTCAATTACCTGAGCATCATTTTCAATGGTCCACAAGATTCCATCTTTAACCCATTTAATATCCATACCCGTCAGACCAGTTTACTTTTCAATGTCATTTGTCACGTCCATATAACATAATTCATCACCATCAATGTCATTCAAAACTACCCCCTCCCACCATTGTATTTTCTACTATATTTACTCAATTTTTCCTCGAAGTGTATTACCAAATTTCTATTCCCATGCAAAGCCATTTAGCTAACCTAATAAAGACAAAGCATGCAGTAAAATAATTGTTAAAAAATGAAACCCTAGAGAAATAAGTTTTACATTATTCATGAGAGAAGCAAAATTAAAATATAAACTACAAAACCCTAGAAAAATTAATAAAAAAAACAAAACCCTTTATAAACAAATAACATAACAAACGATCTTTGAACTAAAAAAAAAACTAAATGTGATTACCCGAAAGTGAAGATTTGCAAATGATCAAAATGTTGATGTGATATTTAAGGTTTGAAATGGTCGCAAAACGTTGTATAAAGGCTTGAAAATTGAAATTTTTTTTGGTTTGATCATGAGAGAGAAAACCCCCAAAGGAAAATTAGTGTTTTCATTTGTTCAAGGGTACATGCGTCATTATTACCAAGGGTAATGTTGGTAATTGACTGCTAAGGTACAGTTGGCTAATAGCAGTTAAGGCCAGGCATTAGTTTAACACCCATCCAACAATAACTAAAACTAGCATACCCCAGGAATAAAATACTGTAAACAAATGTACCCCAGAGAGTAAATGACGCTTTAGAATTTTGTGTGCATTAGGAGAATCGAACATTTGGATAATGGTGAAAACAACCGAAAATGTTTATATTTCTTGATTACATATTTATGTACATCTTTGGTGGTTTAGAGGTCTGCCATTTGATACAAAGTTAAGAAAATAACGAAGTTAAGTTTTAGTTTATTATGTACAAGGAATAGGAATCCTAGTGAGGAACAAATTAGTGTCAAATATTGTAAAGGAAAATAAAAATATATGTACTTTCAACAGGTAAGGAAGCAATCAATAACGATTCAGAATTCAGCTTAGTGACATCTTTTAGAACTAATAAATATAACAGCTTCCTATTGCCTTCCTTCATGTCTCAAAATTTTCTTCACAAAAATGTTTACTCTTTTTTTTTTATGAAATGTAATATATTAATAAAAGGGACTAGGCCCAAAAGATACAATCTTTAAAAATCAGGTCAGGACAAACTGACTACAAACAATACAACACACTAACTACCCAGCAACACTAAAGCTCAAAACATACTAGGCCCAACCCAGCCATTCTACCCAACAACACTCTTAAACCACAACCCGACCCAAACCCAACTCAAACGATCGATAGACCTGGAATAGTCCATAAAATGTTTACTCTTAGGACCCGTTTGACAACCCAATTTCAAGGCTTAGAATTGCAATTGGAAGACCAATTTCAATTTCGTGGAATTAAAATTGGCCTTCCAATTCCATTTCCATGCTATGAAATTGAGTTGTCAAACGGACCCTTATTAGTCTTTCTATTGTTACAAGAAGAAAAAACTTTGTTATTAAGTGAAAGGGAAACATGGATTTCAAACCCTAACCAAAAAAATCTTTTTAACACTTTGGACGTGTAAGATAGGTGATAATGGAATCTATGACCGTATAGAATAAAATAAAATGAAGACTTCGTTAACTAAATTATTTCTTAAATATTGTTTTATTGATTAAAAAACAATGTTGAGCTTAACTTCCATTTTGGCCATTAATAAGTAAAACGTTGTTAAGGTGAATTAAATTAGAAGAAACCCTTGTATACATTTCAAATTTAATTTTAGATGAACTATTAGATCATGCACTTTCTTTTCTTTTCTTTTCAGTGTTTATAACATTTGGAAGGTACTATAATTTGTTGACATGATTCAAATTTTTAACTAAGAGGACACAGTGAAATACAATCGTGTCTGCAGTGGCTCTCTAATAGAGTCAATTGGGAACCTGTTTAACTTCGTAGACTGTGGTCACTATTTATTTACAATAACTAGACTTTGGTCTTGGAGTAGACTAGAAATTATACATAATCAATTAAAGGGTTTGTCAGTTATTACGTCTAAATTTTTATTAAAATACTAATGTTACATAATTTCATCACTATATTTTTGCAAATTGTAGTCGATATTTTGAGTAACACACTAGGATATGATGGTTGGATTTTTGTATTTTGCATTTTATAACAAGCACACAAACAACTTGATACCCAGTAAAATTATCTGATTTCTTTATTAAAAATGTTCTTCTGCAAGACACATTGTGCTTAAGATATTTCAATCTGGATGACACAATTTTTTGTAGATCACACCTTACCAACTTAAATTCACAAACATTTTGTTCATTGATCACCAAGCATTGACCATTGGCGACACCACAATAGGACTCCTCACGGTGTGTGTTCCCTTATCTTCAACCCAAACAATCGACCCAAACGTGACAGTCCCATTGTTGTCATCCATATAGTGTACATCAAGTGTGTAGGTCTGCTTCTCATAGGTATTCCGAAAAACCAAAGTCTCTGGAGAAACTTTCACAACACAACCACTCGGCGCGGTTAGTTTAGCCTTATACGTCACAGCTTCCTCTCCAACATTGGTAACAGTTCTCGTAAAAGTCTTAACCATTAGCCTGTTAGTCTCATTTCTCGAATACAAGGCGATGAATGACGGGTAATTAAGATCCAAAGACGGGTTAGAGCATTTGTAAGTAGAAGATCGCGTGATGGTTAAGATTTGTTTTGGGGTAAAATTCATAGAGCAAAGGAGATTCACATAGTCTTGTGGAGTAGCATCATATACAAGACCCGGATCAAGTGCTCGATTCGGGTCAACCTGCCCCGCTCCCATGGCTAGAGGGGTGGCAATTTCATAATTCAACCCACTATCTTTAATTTGGTACTGAATATTATCCAACGGGCTTGCCGTCGTCACCATAGCTGACCGGATAGCCGCTGGGCTCCATTCCGGGTGTGCCCCTTTAAGCAGCGCAGCAATTCCCGAAGCATGAGGACAAGACATAGAAGTTCCCGAAATAGCATTAAAATCACTAGCTAACACAATATTTGACCCAATATCAGCAACGGGTGCATTTGGGATCCAAGCTGCCAATACCAATGTCCCTGGAGCCATAATATCCGGCTTCAAGATTCCGGGATAGCTTGGGGCTGGACCTCTCGAAGTGTATGAAGCAACGACGGGTGCGGGTTGTATACCCACAAATGTTTGTTGGAACTTGATGGTAGCCACTGGGTGAGTACTTGTTAAGGCATAGTCGATCAAAATGGATGCGTCTTCTGACTTAATCACAACACCAGGAACTGGAAATGAATTGAACTCCATAGGTTCATCAGAGATAAAAATAGCCCCCGCAACATTAGAAGAGGAAATATAGTGTAATTGTAAGTAGAAATTCTGAGTGTCATTACATATGATAATGCTTTTATAGGGGACATTAGATAGTAACTCGATCGAATTACAAGCGGATAGGGTCTTATTGTATATAAGTGGAATATTTTCTACCACAGCCTTTGCTGGGAACATGGTCCATCCTCTGGTAGATAACCCGTTACCTAAGGTTAACGACCCCGCAAATGTCCGGTCTATTGATCCCGCGGCGACAGTCAAGACCCATGGGATCCCATTATGTAATCTTCCGAGAGAAGGGCCTGCATTTCCCGCGGATGAAGAGACAAGAATGCCTTTCTCCATGGCTCCGAAGGATGCTATGGCGATGGGGTCTTGGTAAAGAGGCACTTCGTCGAAGCCCATGGAAATGGATATAATATCAACTCCGTCTGCGACGGCCTGGTCCATGCCAGCGAGAACGTCGGAGGCATAGCGCCCTTCGTCCCAAATGACCTTGTACATGGCAACCCTAGCACGCGGTGCTACACCTCTAGCGGTTCCGGCTGCGTACCCAAAAAAGGATGCGTCTTCCACGTAATTTCCGGCCACCGTGGAGGAAGTGTGTGTCCCATGACCTAAGGTGTCTCTGGGGAACCAAAACAAAAGTGTTTTATAAGTTTAAAAAAAAAATTATTGGTGGTTTGCACCGTACTTGCCCTTTTTCAACCATTGATGAGTGTCTTCTCTTGCTCCTCCTAATTCTTCTACAGTAACGTTTACATATTAAATGGTGTTTATAATGGATCCCGTGAAAACTACAAATATTATTCAATGTAAACTTGACACATCACCGAGTCTAAGAAAATGATCCAATTTAATGATCCATGTAGAATTACTTTATTTTTTTACAATGCATTTTTTACCAATCAGGTATTCTAACTAATAAATAGAATTATTAAGTTCAACATTGATTCTTAGTTAATTAAGAAAATATTTTTGATATTTACAAATAATAATGGATAAGTTGATTCTAAAAGTTTATAAAACTCTTATGATATTTTTAAATATAAACCGCTGAGATTTCTCCATTTGTTTATACAATAGTCGTACTTGAGTGAACAAATAAATCAAAATTTGTTGAAGAACCTTCTTCCCTGAGTAATAATACAAATGCATACATATAGCCAAGATCAGATTTTCTATGGAACTTGATTAAGATGATGCCATAATCAAATAGATCATACTTTTTATTTTTAATTTTTTAATTTTTTAATTTTGTTGTATTTGATCAATGCGTTAGTTATTCTTAAGCCCCGGAATTTTGACCCTCGCAACACTTCGTCACAATTTTTTTTTATTTTTTCAATTCA
Source organism: Sambucus nigra (assembly GCA_949130495.1). NCBI lineage: Eukaryota > Viridiplantae > Streptophyta > Magnoliopsida > Dipsacales > Adoxaceae > Sambucus > Sambucus nigra. The sequence goes on from OX422211.1 coordinate 146,309,733, forward strand.
CCCCCCAAACTTTACAAACGGCACAAGTATATATATATATATATATATATATATATATATTCGGTGGATCTAAACCCTCTTTTTTCAAAATTACCTTATATTTAAAGGTTCGCGCTAGCAGCATCCAATCTTTACAACCATTATTCGAGCTTCAACGACCTTCGTCAGAGCTCCGATTTGAGGTGGGTAAGGGTGGCATGTGGTGCCGCTGGCGCGGACCTTTGAAAATAAGAGACTTTAAAATAAATGGGTTTTGGATCCACCAGAGTATCATGGGTGCCGCTGGCGCGGAACCTTTGAAAATAAGATTGGATAAATGGGATCGGGATCCTCTAGAGCGCCGATTTGGCGTGAGTAGGGGTGGCATTAGGTGTCGGTGACACAGAACTTTAAAAATAGGAGCATATATATATATATATATATATATATATATATATATATATATATATATATAATATGATAACACATTAAATGCTATTATTTGTAAAAATGTCAAAGATATTAAACTTTATTTCATTTTTACAATGTCACAGATATTAAACTTTATTTCATACACCAGAAAATGAAATAGTTTTATATCTATGACATTTTCATAAACAATAACATTTACTGTGTTAATATATATATATATATATATATATATATATATATATATATATATATATATATATATATATATATACACGGTAGATCCAAACCTCTTGTCCCATGACCCAAGGTGTCTCTGGTGAACCAAAACAAAAGTGTTTTATAAGTAAATAAAAACTTTTGGTGGTTTGCACCGTACGTACCCCCTGTCAACCATCAATAATTTTACCATATTTTGTTTCTTGTTTTTTATTGCTGAAAATCATTTTTCATATCCTGAAAATAATTTCATATTGTTGAAAATAATTTTATATTGTTGAATTTTTTTTTATACTGAAAATAATTTATTATTTTTGAAACAACTTTATTTCTTCTAGAAATCATTTTTAATTTACTTGAAATAATTTATTATTGCTGAAAATTATATTTTTATTAGTTATAAATCATTTGTTATTTATTGAGAATAATTTATTATTGCTGAAAATTATATTTTTATTGACTAGAAATATTTTTTATATGTTGAAAATAATTTACATTGCTAAAAAATATTGTTTTGTTTGTCAAAAATAATCATTTATTTCTAAAACTATTTTTCATATGCTTGAAGTCGTATTTTATTTGCTGAAAATAATTTACTATTGCTAAAAATTATATTTTTATTTGCTGAAAATTATTTTTAAAGGTTGAAAATAATTTACATTGCCGACAATCATTTAATACAGGCGGAAAAAAATTTATTTGTGGGAAATAATTTTTTATTTCTGAAGCTATTTTATTATTTCCAGTAATCATTTTTTATATGCTTAGAATAATTTATATTGCTGAAAATCATTCGTTTTATTCCCGGAAGTAACTTTTATTAGTGGGAAATAGTTTTTCACTAATTATTTTTAACAGTATTTCTTAATTTTTTTTAGAGTTTTGCAGATTGTAAATAATTTTTTTGTACTTTTTAGAATTTTTAAATATATATTCGTATTTTTCAAATGTTTTAAAAAATTTGTAAATTTTTCCCAAGTTTTTTTTTTTTGTATTTAAAATATATTTTCCCATTTTTCTAAATTTGTAAATGTTTTTTCTCTTATTTTAAAAAAAAATCCCAAAAATATATGTTAGGGTAAAAATACCCTTACTTTAAGTTATATGACATGCACATGCCTAACGGAATTCGACTGTAAGAGGTTAATTGTAGCCGTTTTTATTGTCAGGAGGATGAATTGAAAAAATCGAAAGACGTAGTGACAATGTATTTAAATATAAACATAAAGTTTAAAAAAGAAACATAAATTTTTACACATGGAAACATAAAAAAAGAAACATAAATTTGTACACGTGGAAACATAAAGTTTAAAAAAGAAACATAAAAAAGAAGCTTATATTCAGGAAACCTAAATATAAACATAAATTTAAGGAAAATGTTATATACACCGGGTGGTAGTACCGGTACTGCTTTATTTGCTTGTACTATGGTGAATTGCTATAGGTCTCACATATGTACAATCAAATAAAGCGGTACCGGTACTAACATCCGGAAAGAGTATCACTACTCTAAATTCTATAGTCATTGTGTAATATGACGATGTAATATTGTTACACGTGGAAAATCCTAGAAAGTTTAAAAAAGAAAATATGGCAATCTAACACTCATATTCGCACGGGATATTAAATTTTTGGAAAATGTTAGACACACCGGGTGTTAGTACCGGTAGTGTTTTATTTGTTTGTATTATGGTGTGGCTCCCGCCAGGAAATACTTTAGGTCTCAGTAATGTACAATCAAATAAAATGCATTTGGTAGTAAACCGACACTTGAACCCGATAAGAGTATCATTAGTCTAAATTTTTATACCTGGCAGAAGCCATGCTGAGGGTAACATTAGGATTTGCAGCTAAAACTCCCCTGTTAAAGTATCTAGCTCCGATAAGCTTTGAGTTGCACAAACTAGAATTAAACTCTTGTCCTTCCTCACACACGCCCTTCCACCTGGACGGTACCCCACTCATCCCATCATCCTTAAAGCTCTCACTCTCGGGCCAAACACCCGTATCAATAACACCCACAATAACATCCCGTCCATAATCTGCCGCTGGCCAAAGCCCAGTAACACTATTAAGAGACAGAAACTCAAACGTGTGTGTTGTATCAAGCGTCACAAGCCTGTCACTATAAGCCGAGACAAAACCTTGAGACTGTTCTAGTGTCTCAAGTTCATCTTTTGATAAAAGTGCACTAAAACCATGAAATGCGTGGTTGTAAGCGTAGAGGAGAGTTGGTGGGGATTGATGGATTGTTGATTTAATGGTATTAAGGGTGGAGGAGTACCAGCTGTGGTGGGTGCTAAAAGTTTTGGGCATTAGAGATTTATCCATGTGAACAATGTAAGTTGATCTTTGTGCCAAAATTGAGCTTGCATGTAAAGATAAAAGTAGCCATGCAAATAAGAAGATACAAGGAAACCCACTAACAAATCTCATTTTTCTTTGCCAATGTGTTTTGGTATGAGACTATTGTGCTCGATAAACCGAGTATTTATGCACAGATAATTTTTTCGGTTTAATGAAAATTAGCCCAAAGTGTACAGCCTGGGATGGCCTTGTTTAGTTCGGCAATCTTGCCAAGCCTTTGGTCACATCATGGGACGGCCTCGCCTTGTTTCAACTGGGTCCCACTAAAAAAATATCCAATGCTCCCAAACATTGAATATTTATCCGATTTGTTAATTCGGATCATAAAATGAAATCGACCGTTCAACTATTCATTGATATTAAATGAAAATTTGTGTTTATATTATCACACCATTAAACTTGTGCCTTGGGAGGAAGAGATATAAAAAGTTGATAATTGATAATTTTATGTGCATTCCGAGAATCGAACATTTGGATGATGGTCAATAAGAAGTTGAATGTCTCTATTTCTAAATTAAATATTTATTTAGATCTATGATAGAATGGTTTAAAGTATCGCTTGATACCGAGTTGACTTGATCTCGTGGCCTTCCATTTCGTTGTCATGATGCGAGGTGAATAATAGACGTTTTTGGCTTCAATCGGTACATATCGGCGCGATCTTGGCGGAGTCAGGCAATGAGAGGCGGATCCAGGGGGGGCGAGGAGGGCCTTGGCCCCCACAAACTTCTAAGAAATTAAAATTTTAACCCTATAATTTTGAAATTTTGTAACTTTTTTTTTATATATTTATAGTTTTGGCCCCCACAAAAATTGATATATATTATTAGGCCCCCTCTTACTCACATTTCTGGATCCGCCACTGCAGGCAATATCGGTGCGATCTCGATCGTCTCGAACTATATCGGACAACTCATTATAAATTTAATTTTAATTAAGTCATTAAATTTGTACCACTTCTATCAAATTTGTGATGTATTTATGGTTGAATTAAATCCTTACCATATCAGTGGTAATATATTTATAGTTTTGGGCTCTCTAAAATGCATATCGTTGCATATCACCCGATATCTTGACCGATACCAAAACCAAGTTATAAATTGGGGGTCTGAGTTGTACAACGATACTGCAACTTTGAATCGTGTTTAGAGGTCTCACGTTTGATACAAAGTTAAGAAAGTAACGAAGCTTAGTGTTAGTTTAAATAAAAGAAATGAGAACCGTAACACACACACACACACATATATATATATATATATATATATATATATAACACAATACTGCTCATGTGCCGGACTGAACATGTGACACTTGGCGGTGAGTCTCCAAAAGAGAGAGAGAGGGCCGATAATTTCTGAGAATGAAGAAATGGGTATAATTTGGAGGGTTTGTATTATACTTGTCCATGTCAGTCCGCACAAGATCATTTTCATATATATATATATGTATATATATGTATATATATATATATATATATATATATATATATATATATATATATATATATATATATATATATATATATATATATATATATATATATATATATATATATATATATATATATATATATATATATATATATATATCAAGGTTCTAAAAAACGCGGGGCGTGATTGAGGCGTTGAGGCCAAGCCTTAAGCCTTAGAAGCCTTGGCGGGCCTAGGCGTAAAAAGGCGTTCAGGCCTTTTTAATATATTTTAATATTTTTTAACCATAACAAGGCTATTAAAATACAAAAATTGCACATATCATAAAAATAAATCTGAATATATGCAAATTAAAATACTATTTGATTATTTTGGATGAGATAATGGTCCGGTTTGTAAACAAATTCTTTAAAAGGCGACATCGTTTCACTAAAGTATTGTTGTTTTTAGAAAAAAGTGCGCCTTAAGGGTTTTACCAAGAATAAGGCGTGAAAAACGTAAGGCGATGCGTTTCTCCCAAGCCTTAAGCCTAGTCGTGCCTAGACGGAGCCTAGGCGGGTTTTTTAGTATATATATATATATATATATATATATATATATATATATATATATATATAGAGAGAGAGAGAGAGAGAGAGAGAGAGAGAGAGAGCGGATCTCATGAGGACCTCTGTTTGCATACCGCTGGCGCGGACCAATTTTGATAAAATAGTAAAAAAAAATATTATTGGGCTAATTTTTTTTATATAGTTTTTAGACATTTCAGTAGAGCCATATAAAAAAAATCAACTCAAAATGAATTTTTTTACTATTTTAAAAAAATCGGTCAAACTTTGTCAGTTTTTAACAACTTAAAAACTGACAAAGTTTGATCGATTTTTTTAAAATAGCAAAAAAAATCATTTTGAGCTAATTATTTTTTTATGGTCCTATTGAAATGTTTAAAAATCATTAAAAAAAAATTAGCTCGAAAATATTTTTTTTATTATTTTTAAAAAATGGTCCTCATTCAGGGTCCTCAAAGTGGGACCTCACTTGATCCTTTCCCTATATATATATATATATATATATATATATATGCTTTGGGGGTGGAGAATCTTTAAATACTGAATTTTTACTAATTTGAAATTTTTATCTCACTATTTCAAATTGTCATAATAAAATTTGATGTAAAATTACGGGTTATTTGAGTTTTGACCTTTATTAGTTTGTCCATTTGGGATTAACCCCCAATTAAAAATTATTGTACGATTAACAACCATTTTCCACTTTTAGTGTAAGTTTTTGCAAAAAATGTGTCGCTAAAAATATGTTGAAAAATCAAATAACCTCGCTAAAATAATGGGTTCATTTTTTCCAAACGGAAAAAAATAATATGCAAATGCATTTGAGGGTTCGTTTCTCCAATTTGAGGTGGGGGTGAGGATGAGGGTGTGATTGGAGAGATATGATGGATTGTAAGGATTGCAGCGATCGAGGGGGGCGTCAGTATAGGTGGGATAGGTGTAGAGGTGTAGTGGGTGGTGGATGGAGGTGGGTTAGATTGGCTTAGGGGGAGGATGGGTCGTTACTGAGTTTTTCTTTATTTTTTAGGCTTTTATGTTTTTTAAAATTTTTTAAAAAAATTGTTGACCTATCTTCAACGTTTGATGGGTTTCTTTTTTTTTCATGTTATTTTTGCTAATGGAAAATATAATTGCTTATCGTGAAAGTTTTTTTCACGTCAAATGTCAAATCACTCACTACATAGTCATTTCGTTATCTAATAGAGTTACATTAGAGAGTTTACTTGCATTTTTGAAAATTGCTATGGGTCGATAAATTAAATTAGTATTAAATTAATTATTTTCAAACTTGTTTAATTTGTTTCTACTAAACTTAATCAAGTCAGTTTTACAATTTACCAATTAATTAATTAGGTCAAAATTTATATAAGCTGATAACAATCAATAGTGGCGAAAAATAAAAGAAATCACATAAATAGGGACACAGTCATTTAACGTTGAAACCCTCTCGAAAAAAATCACACGCACACACCCCTCATACAAGTCTGCTAGTACAAAAATTTAAAGGTTGACAAAAAGGATTTACATGACTTATAACCCTTTATTTGATCGCAACCCCAAATTGTCATCATTCCGAACATTAAACCTACGCAGTATTAGTTTTGTCAATCTCTACCGCAACTTTGACTTGACTACCACAACCCTCAGGTCTCGATATCCACTAATATAGTGAAATGGATACGTTGCTCGAATCTCCATAACAACCTTGATTACTGGTTCACTAGTCCCGCAAACGTGCATTGAAACGCAAACCATGTCAATTGGCTTGCCGGTCACAAAAACCTCCTCAATCTTTGATCACAATAAAAGCCAGAACCTCCATATATTGATAATTGAAATTTTTGGAAATATGTTTTCGAAAACACCATTAACATATGTGATTTAAAATGCGAAAATGTTTCTAAAACATGAAAAAGAGAACAAAATACCAAGAAGTGGGCTTCGTGTTAGGGGTTTTAAGCTCACAAAAGTTCTCAGCAAAACTCAGAAAGAAGTCTTGAAAAATCTAATCACGAATTGGACTTTAAATAGGTTTTACAAGATAAATTAATAGTGTTGTATAAGTTAAAAACTCTTAAAAAGGATTAAAACAAAAAAAAAATGACCACGTTAACCCGGTATACCTCGCGATTGAGCTAAAAGGAGCCACGACCGCAGGAGTTTGAGTTGCGTTCGCGGTACTACTCAGCATGCACCTTGGTCGCGGTTCCCCCGAGAGGTGTACTGGTTGAAAAGCCTTTTTCTCTTTGGGAAGATAGCCATAGGTTGATTTTTATATTTCGAAAATAATTTACCCCATATATACTACCTGTTTGTGTGGCTTGTACTTTAGTGGGATGGATAATTCATGTTGTGTTGATGTTGTTATGTGGATGACGTAAAACACAGTTGTGTAAATGATCATCAATAAAACTGACACAAACCTAAAATATATTTTGTATATGGAATTAGATAATAAGAATAACTATGTTCTAAAAAATATCCCCATTTACCAATTTTGGGATAAAGTTAAAAATCACACGACACAAAGAAGACATTATCGTATAGATCAATTGCTACCAAGTAACCAACCCCACAAGAGTCGATGTGCATTATTGGATTGATCCCTCTTCAAAATGTACTCACGGAACCTGTCACCTCCACATATGTAACACATACTGCGTGAAGAGAAAAAGATACAAGAGAGATATAACTAACCACGACGAGTAATTAAAAATGTAATGCATACACATTAATCTAACAAACTTTCCCCATTTATCTAGCCACTATTTCCCCTCTTTATCACAAATCGACAGAGGGAAAAATGAAAGAGAAGAAGATAGACGTGCATTGCAAATAATCTCAATAGATCGCTAAGACAAAGGATATATACTAACGGCTAAACAAAAGTATGTATTCCTAACCTCAACTAACCTAACAAGACTAATTATATCATCATGTAAGTTTAGAAATGCTAAAATAGTAATATGAAAAATATAGAGAGAATGAAATATGAATCATAAATTTGCATGTGTGTATGTGTGTGTGTGTGTATGTATGTGCATATATAACAATTATGATATAACATCTAATATAATTGTATATTAATTTAAGAACAAAATATTCAAATTTCAAATTTATTAAAGATAAAAAATATTGGCATAAACATGAGTGGTTCACTAATATGATATTAATATCCAAAATTGGTAATCCTAAACAAAATATCTAATGGTAAAAGGAAGCACATTAAAATCTCAAAAATTAGATTACCCCACCCATGTTTTACAATAACCAACCTATAGTTGTGCACATAGAAAAGCCAATTATATTTAAAAAACGGTTAACTCAAAAAGGGTTCATGCCAATTAAGACCTAAAGTTTACATGATAAAATATTAATCAAGATAATAAGGCCCTAAAAAAATATGCTAAACGAAATAAGTGCATACTCATTTCTCTTTAACCTATACCTCTCTCAAAAATGTCCTTTTTAAATATTTTTCTTCCCTTTTTATTTTATGAGAGTACTTTAGCATAAATATTTTATTCGTTTTCTTTTCTCTCATAAGCACATATATAAGTATTTTTCCAAATGGATTTTCTCCACGCTTTGGATAACACTTTCCATTGCACATTCGTCTTTTTTTCAATAATCCTCGCAAGCAATGGTTCTTGCGTGTAAAATTTTAAAAATCAAGACATAAAAAATATATGACTTGATTGAATGCAAACACATGTAATGTAAAAATAATTTGATCAAAATTGAGAATACACCTTAGTTCAACTTGTGTATGTGTGTGTAATAGGTAAACGACTATTACATATGCAACATGAGTTGTTCTTGATGAACTCCTAAAAGGTTATGAAAAAAATAAGTAAAGTGCTCTACCCTCCTAAGATTCTAATCATGAATATGATATAAGATATCATGATGTGTTCCCTAATATTAACAATCATCTCAACCCATTTGTTGTCCACAAAAAAGAAAATGTTTTTGTATTTTCATAAATATTTTTCAAAGCGATTTTTTTTTGTCTTTTATAAAACCAAAACAAGTCAAACAAAATAAAAAACACAAAAAAATGATGCACATTTAATCAATGATATATAATACATCTTTCAATAAAGAATAATCAAGGAATATAAATGAATTCACCATGACTAAAAAAAATAACTTAAAAGAACACTTAGTTTATGGAGCGAAACAAAACTACAAACTCTTGAAAGGAAAGAGGTTTAACATTATCTGTGTGGGAGGGAATAAAGTGATAAAAAATATATCTACCAATAGATTGAGCAACAGAAAAAATATATTATTGACTATCTGACGAAACAAGGGAAAAAGGGTTGACTTGCCAAATTTGAAGATTTGATGACCCCGCATTTCCTCAAAGAAGCTGGTATGAGGGTCGGCCCCCTGACAGAATTATATGAGTTGTTTTTTGTTCCATTTCTTTCCAAGTGTTTCCTCGTTATTACTGCTTGTTTCTGATGTATCGTCTCTTTTTTAGGTCGGTCTGCAAACGTGTCTTATCAACTTTGGGAAATGACTACTCCCAGTTTAATATCTAGCATGGGCAAGAAGAAAGGCAAGGAGCCTCAATAGCCTCATAAAAAGACAAAAGCTGTGGGGCCAACACCGGTAGAGCCGACCTCCGACAATAGAAAATGCAAAGAGCCAGAAGTCCCTGCTAGCTCTCGGCCTAACTCTCGGATGAGGGCAAGGGTAGAGGTTCCTCAGACACACACTAAGGGGAACAGCTCCTCAAGCATGGGAGACTATTGGTATCAAAATCTGACCTTCCTAAAGGCCGAACCCTCCTCCCTCATAGCCAACTTGAGGGCAGCCAAGGCCTTCATATTTTCGATGCCTTCGACCGTAGACTATGAATTCCTATCAAAGATTCCCCCGACCAAGGTTTATGACGATGGGCTTCATACTCAGGCCCAAGTATCTCATCCACCTCTTTGTTTTTGATTTACCAATACTCTTTTGACCTTTCTTTTGTCTTATACAGTCTGTTTGTGCCTTCACATCTGCCACCAAGTGGATGGTCGCAAACCAATAGAAGTTCCATGAAGTTGTGAGAGCTATTCAATATGAGGCTAAGTTGAGGACTGAGTTGGAGACTACGAGGGCTGAGCTCGAGAGTGCAAGGACTAAGCATGAGAGGATTCTGGATGAGCATATGAGGCAGCATAAGGCAGACCTGAAGTTGAAGGACATCCTTAAAAAAGAGAAAGACGAGGCTCTGACAAACCAGGGGGTCCAGTTCAAGAATGAACTTGATGAAGTAGTGAAGAGGGCCAAGATTGATGTTGTGGAGGCTTACAAACTCTCCGACGAGTTCCATAGCTTCTTCCTTTCTTGTTTTGCTTCTAGCATCTCCCCCTTTTTAATGTATCTTATTAGAGGGTCCATCCATGAAGCTTCCCTGCTAATATTTAAGCAAGAGCTAAGTGTTCCATTTGCATCTTCAATCATTGGTGGAAGCAATATTTCCACTGGGACTGTCCTCCTGATATCTGTCCTAGTTGCTGAGGACAGCCTATCAAGTGCACTGGCTCGGCCATTATCAAGCCTAAGTATCCTCTTCAACTTTACTTCTCTGAATATCTTTAATAGTGACTTCACTCTTTCAAGATATTTGGCCATTCTCCCATCTTTAGCCTCGTATGCTCCTAGTATCTGATTCACTGATACCAATTTGAGAACGCGTGTAATATCAATTTAAATTAAATTCGCAAGATTCCAAGTAACCCTTATTTAATTAGAGTCTATTTTAAACCAAATAAAATCAACCCTTAAAAATGCATCTAAATCAACCCATCAAATATAAAGCATGCGACACAAAGTTAAGGAAAAATCCCCGAAGGGCAAAACCTTTTATTTCTAGAACTTTAAAGAATTTACAAGACCATTGATTTACATACAACCTGATAATCGCCCACAAGTGTAACGCACAGTGTCTTCGGTAAACCTTCAAAGCAATGGCTAGAAACAGTGTGACACAGAAATACCCGCAGGTGTCGGTTCCTATGTCGGCGGCTGGAATTTTCCCTTTCCAGGAGGGCAGCAATGAAGAACAGAACGGATTCTCCACAAGGGTTGAACAAACCAAAGTTGTGTTCTTGGGTTACACAAAAAGATTCACAAAGGATTGGAAGAATTGTGTGAATAAAAAACCTAGAGTCTTAGGCTCAATAGGTGAAGACTTAGAGTATTTAGGACTCTGAAAATCGTCTTGAAAAGTCTTAAAAAACAACTCCCCGAAGTTGGCTTTAAATAAGAAAACTTTGAGCCTAAAAAATCTCTAGCAGATCTGGCGAAGTTTATCCTAGGCGGACCGGTCCGGATTGGGGGCGGATCGGTCTGGTTGACCCTCTATTCATTCTCAAGAAAGACAAGGGGGGACTTAAAATTGAAAACATCATTAATTTGGTGAAAGTCCACTCTCGTCTATGATGAGGGTGAATGGTAGGGACGACCCTCCATTCAATCTCAAGAAAGACGCGGGAGGACTTGCATTTGAAAACATCATTAATGTGGTGGATAGCCACCCTCGGCTATAATAAGGGAGAATGGCAGGGACGACCCACCATTCACTCTCAAGAAAGACGAGGGAGGACTTGCATTTTGAAAACATCATTAGTGTGGTGGATATCCACCCTCGGCTATAATTTGGGAGAATGGCAGGGATGACCCTCCATTCACCCTCAAGAAAGACGAGGGAGGACTTGAAGATGATTAACACAAAGTATCATAGCCAGGACAAATCGTAAAAGAGGCAAATATAGAAGACATGAAGAGAGCAATTCCATTATAAAATCAAGTGTTACAATATTTATCCAAAAGAAAGTAAAATATAGAATATTTACAAGCAGAGGGTATGGGTCACAAACGACCACCCTATTGAGAAACATCAGAAGGCAGGGCTTCAACATCAACAAGAGGAGTCTCTTCGATGACCAAAATAGGAGACCGATCCTCAGATGTGCCAGTGATTTCGACGTGCACTTGAGATTCTACATAGGCTAGAGCATTAGCTATCAGGGGGTCATCCATCTCCACAACTTACAAAGAAGGGCGAATAGATGACACGATGTTAATAAATTTTAGGACGACCCACCGATAGGCCGTCTTGATTCCCCTCTCCAAGTACTCAAAACAGGGTTGTGAAGTTCACTATCATCGGAGACACCTTATATAAAAAGGGATTCTTGCTCCCTTTACTCAGATGTGTGCACCCGACTGAAGTCCCACACATCTTGTAAGATGTGCACGAGGGGTGTTATTCGAGCCATATTGGGGACAGGTCATTAGCAAAGAGTCACCCAGGGATACTGGTGGCCGACCTTAGGGAAGGATGCTACGACATACGTTAAGAAGTGCGATAAATGTCAGAGTTTAGCTACCGTCCCTCATCAGCCCCATCAGCCTCTTACCTCTATCATGTCCCTATGGCCATTCACAGTATGGGGAATCGATTTGGTAAGGCCCACCAATAACTATCGGTACTTAATCGTAGCAGTTAATGAGCTTCATGGATGCCTATTCAGGCTATAACCAGATCTTTATGAGACCTGAGGAATCAGAAAAAATAGTTTTCATTACCGACAAGGGGACATACTATTATAGGGTTATGCCTTTGGCCTAAAGAGTGCAGGGGCAACGTATCAGCACATTGTAAATAAAATGTTCGAAGACCAAATCAGGAAGTCTATGGAGGTCTATATAGATGACATGTTAACCAAGAGTTTGAAGGCCAAAGATCATATGTTCGAACTCGAGAGGACCTTAAACACGATGGACAAGTACCGAATGAAGCTCAACCCAGCCAAATGTGTCTTCGGGGTCAGAGCAGGGAAGTTCTTGGGGTTCATCGTCAATTAAAGAGGCATTGAGGTCAATCCTGAGAAGATAAAGGAACTCCTAGAAATGAAGACTCCCAGGACCATTAAAGACGTTCAGAGGCTCACAGGGTGAGTGGGTGCATCCAAATTGGCAAAGATCTAAAGACAGAAATAAAAGAAGATCTCATCAAGCTACTAAGGATGAGATATAGCGTCTTTGCCTGGAGTCATGCAGACATGCCGGGTATCAACCCCAAAATCATGTGTCACAAGATCAACGTGGTAGTGGACGCAAAGCCAATGAAGCAGAAAAGGAGGATTTATTCTCGAGAAAAGTATGAGGTTATTAGGGATGAGGTCAAGAAGTTGGAAGAGGCACCAAATTAATGAGTTTTTTCAAGTTCAAGTCCCCCCTCGTCTTTCTTGAGAGTGAATGGAGGGTCGTCCCTACCATTCACCCTCATTATAGCTGAGGGTGGCTATCACCAAATTAATGGTTTTCAATTTTAAGTCTCCCCTCGTCTTTCTTGAGAGTGAATGTAGGGTCGTCCCTACCATTCACCCTCATTATAATTAATGATGTTTTCAATTTTAAGTCCCCCCTCCTCTTTCTTGAGAGTGAATGGAGGGTCGTCCCTACCATTCACCCTCATCATAGCCGAGAGTGGACATCCACCCTAGGCTATTTTATTCCTCTTTCTTGATTGAACTAGATACTTTTACCAACACGCACACACATTAGAATTGCATTCATACATTTCATATTGCATATAAGTGTATGTATATATGTTAAGTGTGTTTAAATCCCTAAAATTAATTTTTAATATTTTTTGGGAATTTTATAAACTTTTAAAATAAGTTTTTTATTAATTAAAATTTGATTTAAAAATGTTTTGGGTTATTCTGAGGCGAATCGGTCCGGTTGTGATCGGATCGGTTCTTTTATTTCAGGCTTCATCGGTTCGCATGCGGTCCGGGGTATACTGGATCTGCAGCAAGTGGATCGGTCCGGTATAGGGCGGATCGGTCCGGTATAGAGGCGGACCGGTCCGTTCTTTGATTCCTCTTCTTCTTTTGATATTCGGATCCATTGATGAATGTATGAATCTTGAATTTCTTCAACGGTGTAACGGCGTACGACATAATAAATTGTTAATGGAAAAAAATGTCCTTACATACTTCAATTCCACTGAAGAAATAGACGGGCATAAGAAAGTAATAACCACTTACAATACTGATACCCTCGACCCCAGGGATGAGGCAAAGCTGGAGAAAGGAGAAGCCGCGAAAGATGTAGAATCAATTTTGTGAAAATTCGCATTTTTTTTATGGAGCACTTATATAATCAGATGCCTATTTTTGACGGGTCTAATTATGCCTACTGGAATGCTTGTATGAAATCGATTTTAAAATCTATTGACGAGCGTGTTTGGTTGCTTCGCGAAAATGGTTGGACTCCTCCCACGGTCACTGTTAATAACATCACCACTTTAAAACCCGTGTCAGCCTGGACTGAAGATGATTATAAATTGTCCAATTTTAATTCCCGTGGTCTGAGTGCTATTTCTGGATCTGTCTCTCCTGATGAGTTTCATCGAATTATGACGTGCACCACGTCTAAAGAGGCTTGGGATGTTTTGAAATTGACACATGAGGGTATGAACGCGGTTAAAGAGTCAAAATTACAAAATTTGGCCACCCAATTTGAGACTATCACCATGTCTGAGTCCGAATGCTTTGATGATTTTTATGCACGTTTGTCGGACATTGTTAACACATGTTTTAATTTGGGTGAGGTGATTGATAACACGCGTGTCGTTAAAAAGATTTTGAGATCTCTCCCAAAACGCTTTATTCCTAAAGTCACTATTTTGAACTCTTTGGGAAATTTGAAATCACTTAAGTTGGAAGAACTTGTAGGAGATCTTCAAACCTATGAGATTGATATGTTTCCCAAAATCATTAAGGCTAAGGATAATGACATTGCTTTAAAGACTCATTTTAAGAAAAAGAAAGAAAAAGTTTGTGAGTCCGATTCTGAGGGAGATTTTGATTTTAATGATATGGCCTTGTTTGCGAAAAATTTTAAAAAATTTCTCAACATGAACAAAAATAATTCTTCTAATAAAAAGAATTTTTTGAGAAAAATAAAAAGAAAGAGGAGGCCAAAGATAGTGATAAGGAGGATGAGATCAGGTGCTTTGAGTGTGAAGGGAAAGGGCACATAGCTAGAGAGTGTCCTACTAGGATAAGGAGAAAGGGGAAAGAGACTGCTATGCCCGCCACACTTAGTGATAGTAGTGAAGGTGAGGGTGATGAGACTAGTGGTGAGAAGTTTGTGGCTTTTTCTAGTCGTGTGAGCACACCCACCTTGTCCCATAATAGTGCACACGAAAGTGATAGTGATGGTTTGAGCGCTTCAAGTGAGGGAGAAAGTGAGAGTGAAAGTGGAGATGAAAGTGAGCTCCAAAAAGCTTTTAGAGATTTGTACACCGAGACCTTGAAAACAAAAAAGTATAATAGGAATTTAGGTCGTCGGCTTTTAGATTTGGAGAAAGAGAAGGAGGTTTTGAGAAAGGAGAAGTGTGATTTGGCCGACACGTTGTCTAGTCTGACGACACGTGTATCCCAACTCGAGAGTGATCTCAAACGTGCCAGGGAGGTCAAAGTCAATTTTTTGAACGCACCTAAGAAGGTTGAAAAGGTGGTTCTTAAGGGTAAAGGTCATAAGTTAGGAATAAGTCATGACGGTGCTTCTTCTTCCCAATTAGCACCCGAGCCGGTTCCCACTTTAGTGACAGTTTCACATGTGTCTCACCCTATCCCACCTAGGCGTCCCATTCCTATTAGGAAAGTGCGTCCTAGAGTTTTTGAGAGAGGTGTTCCTAGGCCTATTTATGTTTGTTCCCATTGCAAGAGGAGAGGACACCTTAGGGAATTTTTCTTTAAGTTGGGTTATGTGTCACGTTTTGCTTCTACACGTGTTTCTAGCACACATGCACCCACACATGCTACTTTACATGCTCCCGGAGACTACATGAGAGAGTTTGCACATTTAGGTGAGCAAGTTAAGTTCTTAGTCAAAACTTCACAAGAATTGATGGAGGTTTTTCATAAGTTGTCACCACCTTTGGAAAACCCCTCCGCACCTAATGATTGAGGTTTGACTTGTTTACTAGCATAGGGTGATTTTCATGATGTCAGTGTTTGCCTATTGCTAGTATGTATCATTATGTATGTTTTTTTTGAAAATTTTGAAAAATATAAAAAGATTTTATTTTGATAAAATTTTGAGAAAATCCAAAAATATTTTTGTATTTTGTTTACACCGTTTATGGATGAACACTTTGGATGACCGAGTCACAACATCATTCCATTATTTTCATGTGACTATTTGATAGTGTTTTGAGACAATAGGTCAATTCATCCATGTGCTTTATAATGTTTGGAGTCATTAAGATGTAATTAAGCGTTACTTCCTACATGTTTGACTCATGTTTCCTTTATTGCACACATGCACGGATTTGTTTGATTATTGTGCTTGTCTTATCACATGTTGATTGGGTGTTTTCACTTCAATCCTGTCTTTAAAACGAACCAAGCACGATAATTTTTATAAGGAAATTGTGCATATAAGAACCGTTTTGTGAGTTTGTGTGCTTTGTTTAAAAATGGGGAAGGGCTGCGAAAGGTTCATTTTGCCTTTGCGAATACTAAGCCACCATTAAATAGGACCTAAAAAATTGAGGAATTTTATTATCCGAGGTCCAAAGAGGTTAAAAGAGCCCGAAAAAATTGTAAGGCAATAAAAAGATATTCATGCCAAAAAGGGGCCATTTAGGTTTTTGCACCAATTCTCCAATGTTTGAGAATTTAGATTACCTCTAAAAGAAAATATATATGAGGGAGTTTGGTTGGAGAATTTAAAACGGGTTTGCACGTCCTTGAAATACTTGAAAATGCGCTATATAGTTTTGGACGTTATTGGTGTGGAAATCATTTGACTTTGATTTGTTGATTTGCATAAGACGATGTCATCTAAATTCAACAAACTTTTACACCTAAGGATACCTTTGATGTTCATTCGTTAGGAGTACACGTATGCATCGTGCACATATGATTGATTGAGTTGATTTACCTATCGAATGTGTTCACACCCATTCATTCCGTTTCCATGACTTGGTTGTTTGAGTATAAATCCATGGTGTGATTTTTGTATCATATTTGTTCATATTGGTATCCTATCTTTGTATGAAAAATTTGAAAAATTCAAAAATAGTTTGTGTATTTTTTTTTAGCATCTCCTTGCAAGAGCACGTTTGCAATTTGATTGATGCCTTGATTTGTATACCGTGACACCCTGATTTTGCTTATCTGATTCATTCTTCTTATTTGTCTATTTGGAGACATCATAAAAAAAGGGAGAAAGAATTATCTGATTATGGGGGAGATTTGAAAGTTTGAGTTTGCTCATAAATTGGTATATATGTTTATCTCATTTCAAACTCAATATGTCACTTGGTATTTTGCTTTGTCTCATGTGTGTAGGTACTACATGGATTATCCTTGGATTGCACACCCTGATGAGAAAAGTGTTTAAATTCCTGAAAGAGTTGAAGAGCAAACGCTGTAGTCTTATTCAATTGTATCTTTCCAGTTTTTGGTTCATGGAAGGGTAGATTTGTATAGGCATTTTTAGTTGCTTTGATAATTTGGATGTTTATTTTTATGTATGTACCGGCATAGACATAGGGGGAGATTTGTAAGGACATTTTTGTCCATTAACAATTTATTATGTCGTACGCCGTTACACCGTTGAAGAAATTCAAGATTCATACATTCATCAACGGATCCGAATATCAAAAGAAGAAGAGGAATCAAAGATCGGACCGGTCCGCCTCTATACCGGACCGATCCGCCACCAGACCAATCCTCCCTATACCGGACCGATCCGCTTCCTGCAGATCCAGTATACCCTGGACCACATGCGAACCGATGAAGCCTGAAATAAAAGAACCGATCCGGTCACAACCGGACCGATCCGCCCCCAATCCGGACAGGTCCACCTGGGATAAACTTCGCCAGATCTGCTTGAGATTTTTTAGGCTCAAAGTTTTCTTATTTAAAGCCAACTTCGGGGAGTTATTTTTTAAGACTTTTCAAGACGATTTTCAGAGTCCTAAATACTCTAAGTCTTCACCTATTGAGCCTAAGACTCTAGGTTTTTTATTCACACAATTCTTCCAATCCTTTATGAATCTTTTTGTGTAACCCAAGAACACAACTTTGGTTTGTTCAAACCTTGTGAAGAAGCCGTTCTCTTCTTCATTGCTGCCCTCCTGGAAAGGGAAAATTCCAGCTGCCGACATAGGAACCGACACCTGCGGGTATTTCTGTGTCACACTGTTTCTAGCCGTTGCTTTGAAGGTTTACCGAAGACACCGTGCGTTACACTTGTGGGCGATTATCAGGTTGTATGTAAGTCAATGGTCTTGTAAATTCTTTAAAGTTCTAGAAATAAAAGGTTTTGCCCTTCGGGGATTTTTCCTTAACTTTGTGTCGCATGCTTTATATTTGATGGGTTGATTTAGATGCATGTTTAAAGGTTGATTTTATTTGGTTTAAAAGTAGACTCTAATTAAATAAGGGTTACTTGGAATCTTGCGAATTTAATTTAAATTGATATTACACGCGTTCTCAAAGTAGCATTCCCATTCCGTCGTCTGGTCTCCCTGAACTTCCCCTACCCCGTAAGGGGTCAGGAATTTTATCATCTGATGAACCGTGGAAGGCATGGCCTCAAATTCCGTGAGGGCCACTCTCCCCAGTATAATGTTGTAGGTTGATAATTCTTATTCATCCATCACAAAAAAGTTGACCTTCTTGGTAAGACATCTCGGCCACTCATCCCCCATTCTAACATTAGCCTCATACACTCCTAGGGGATGAATTTTTCCCCCCTAAAACCAATCAAGGGGTGATGATATAGGACAAGCCTAGCACGGATGAGTCCTAAGGCCTTAAAGCACGTCCAAAACATCACATCTATAGAACTACCCCCATCCACCATGATCCTTGACACCTCACATTCGTGTACCCCGTTGGTGATGATAAGAGGGTCATCATGCGGGTCTAAGAGGCCCTTGAAGTCCATTCTTGAGAAACACACTATCAGAGTATCCATATCTACTTTTTTCCTCTTATTATGACTTTGCTTTAATAGAGGTCGAGTGTACGGCTTTTTTTACTGCCTTGGCTTCAGCTACATGAGCATTCCTGTCGGCAACCTCTGATCCTCCTCATGCTAGTCCCCCGGAGATCATCCCAACACCAAATGAGATTATATTAAGTCTTTTTACAGGGTTGTGGTCATCTCTCGGTGGGAGGTCAGGGTCGTCCTCATCATCCGAAGGGTCATTTCTTCTATTTGGAGGATCTTTTCTGCACGTATCACGTCTCTTCTTCCTGGGTTTGTCCTCTCAGTCCCTCTTGAAGGCACCTTTGTCAACGTATTTCCTTAACTTCCCTTCTTTTAACATTTTCTCAATTTCATCTTTCAAGGCAAAACACTTATCAGTCACGTGGCCATGGTCTTAGTGAAATTCATACCACAAGTTTTTATTCCTCTTGTGAGGAGGTTCCCTTAACTTCTCGGGCCATCGTAAGGATCGATCGCTCTTTATCTCATTTAAAATGTGCTCTCAGCTGACTGTTAGAGGGTATAATCAGCAAATTTGTCATCTGTTAGCCTCTTCTTCCCCTCCTTATTCTTTTTCTGGTACTTACCCCCACTAGTTCCTCCTTTTTCATCTTCATATTTTGCGTCCATCACCTCTTCGACATTCATCACCTTTCCCGCTATTTCCAGCAATTCAGCCATCATCTTCGGGGGTTCTTCAGCAAGCTTCCATAATAGCTTCCCCTTATGGAGTCCTCCAATAAGGGCTGTCATGGCTATACTCTCCTCATAATCTTCGACCTCTAACTTTTCTTTGTTAAATCTGGCTATGTAGTCTCCTAGGCTCTCGTTCTTCCCCTCCTTAACATAGAGCAGGTGTGTGGTCTTCTTCAGTGGCCTCACTCCAAAGCAGAAGTTATGGATAAATCAATCTACTAACTGCTTAAAGCTTTCAATGGAGTTCTGTGGGAGAGACATATACCAGACATGTGCAGCCCCAGTCAGAGTGCCGAAAAATGCACGACACATATTCTCATCTGAGATAGAGTATATGTCTATTGCTAATTGGTACATCTGAATATAACGGACAGGGTTGGTACTCCCGTCATACCTTGGGGTGACGACAGGTGGCTTAAACTTGGATGGCATTGGGAAATTGATTATCTTCGCCACAAAGGGTGAGCCTATGAAGTATCCTCTTTGAAGGGGGTCCCTTCTTCTAGGGAAATCACCAATTTTATCTTCCAACCTTTGGATCGAGTCATTCTAGGGCCTCCTAAGATCGGCTTGGCCGATTCTATCCCCTACCGCCCCTTTGGGGTGAACTGAGGGTTCTGCTGCGGCAGGTCTATGTCGGCTATTCACTTCCCCCTGACCGTCATCCCGTCCATGGGCTCGACCCCCATGGGTTCGACCATCTGTTGCCTCCCTTCTGTACCTTGCAATACTTCTCGATCTGAATATTTTTTCTCGCAGGTCATTTACTGGGCCCAGCCTCTCAAAGGTCAACCCCCTTCTTAGACGATCGAAAACGGAGCCCCTCGGACGATTGTCGAGATTTTGCCTTCCACACTTCCCTCATCTTTCCTGGATAGGTCGCACAGTATTGTTGGAGACCTCATACGGCTCTCAGCATTCTATCGGAGCCTCTTCCCCTTCCACGTCATTATATCTATCCTCTGGGCAAGGGTTTCCTTGCCTCCCTAGGCGTAGGCGCCAGGGTTCAGCAACATCCCTCTGCCGTTGTGGAGGTGGCAAGTCTTTGCGTCGCGCCTAGGGTGGTCCCCTAGCATCATGCTACCCTGGAGATAC
The DNA here is from genome assembly GCA_949130495.1 of Sambucus nigra. Classification (NCBI taxonomy): domain Eukaryota; kingdom Viridiplantae; phylum Streptophyta; class Magnoliopsida; order Dipsacales; family Adoxaceae; genus Sambucus; species Sambucus nigra. The sequence continues at coordinate 146,330,545 of OX422211.1, forward strand.
TACCGTAGTAATCATCTCCAGTGAGACTCCGGGTGGTCTCAATATGTTTTGGCTAAGAGCTGCAAATTGCTCCTACATAATCTGTTGACTTATTGCTAAGGACTTCAGGGCAGTAGCCACATCTGCCATCTCAAACTGAGGTAGTATTTGACTGGAAGAAGGTCCTACTCCACTAGGCGGTGGAGGAGGTGGTGGTGGTATCTCTGGTGCCATATGCTTGAGCTGTGATGATCGAAAGATCTTCAGAACCTTAATGGGTCTCTTTCAATGGTGAAACATCTCCACGCGAAGGGGGAGAACTGGTTCACCACCTGAGTTTTTGGTGAGGTCAAGCTGTATAAAGGAAGAGAGAGCTTCTCGTTCCCACAGACGGCGCCAAACTGATGATGCTAAGATTTAGCTCCACCAGATAAGAGATGATGATCTCAAACAGTAATAACAATGGCGGCAATAGAGTTATATATATGTATAAGTATATAGAAGGGGATGAGTATAAGAGGAAGGAAAACAATGATGTATAGTTGTTCAGCCAATCAGGCATACATCCACTGTGAGTGTGTGATCCACTGAATATGGGCATTAATGGCCTTGGATACAATGCTCATAAGCTCACTCTCTCTCTTCTGTGTGTACAACCAAAGTTTTAGCTAGGGTTACAATTATCGATCATTTTTCAAGGTTGAAGATGACAAATATATATAAGGCTTTGGTGGTGTAGTGTACCCCCCAAGCATGCATTGAGCATGTGAATAATGATCTAGCCAATTTCCTGCTGACACTTGGATGTGCCACTTGTGATCAATAATGACATAATATTCCCTCACGTGAGGGGATGACATTGTTATAATGGTCTTATACTCGTGTTATATGAGTCTCACGCGCATTGTTCCATGAATCTCCCAAATCACGCGTTGTGATGATGTCACCCTCGGCCTAAGATGCCAGGCCGAGGCTAAAATTCATGCTGGCATTGGGTCCGGATGGATATAGGCCTCGTACTATCGTCCCCTTATAGGGTCGTCCAGCTTGTGATGAAGGGTCGGCCCCTTATAGGTTCGTCTGACCTATGATGAGGGGGTCGGCCTCTTATAGGGTCATCTGACCTATGCTCTGTGGTTGGCCTGTCTCCCTGTCGTCTGATCTAGGATGAGGGGTCGGCATGGACGACCCTTCCTTCAATGGAACTGTAGTTGGACCCCTCGTCCTGGACTTGAACCCTCGTCTGAGATGGGGATACCCTCGGCCTGGCCGAGGGTGTATTTTGGTATATCATTAATAAAAACACCCAACTCACCCATTAATAATAATTCTTATGTTGTTATTGGTCCGCGTCAGCAGTAACGAACACGTGTGAGACACGAGACCACCTTACCCTCACTACCCCCTAACCCCCCCCCCCCCCCCCCCAAAACCCCCAACCACTACCCAGCCACTGTTTAATTAGGGTAATTTAAAAATATTTAAATATAGTTTCCTCATTAACCCATAAAATAAGATGCTGACATCATGGTCTAGTGACGACGACCCATGCAGTGGCTCATTTTTAGGGGTGGCTTGCAACGAGCTCCATAAAGTGGCCAATATCTCATTGCAAGGAAAAAGACTCACCGACAGTGGGAGAACTTAAGTGCTTGTCAGGTCTTTACTTGCACTATAATTTTTTGTTTGGTGAGATACCCAAAGTGATTTCCAATCTTACTGAGTTGTCTGATCTGTATCTCAATACGAATAATCTCTCTGGGTTAGTAAGTGATTTTGATTGTCATATAGATTGGTTAGTTATGATACTCCTACTAAATTTTTTTTATTCATCAACTAGATGAATGCTATAGAAAGAACATCAGCTACATGTTTTTCTTTGGCAAAAACCACTACCCAGACATGAGACCCGATGTTCCTGCTCTATGTATAACTGCTCGCCCCACTGTGACAGCATCTCAGAACCACCACTGTTTAATTGGTTGTTAGGTGTGTAGGGGGTATTTAAAAATACGCGTGTGACATGTGTGTCCGTAGTTACTGGCTCAAGCCAATTACAACATTGGAATTACAATTAATGGGTTGTTAGGTGTTTTTGTTAATGTTCATTTTTTAGCGTTCACTTTTGAACCTCTCTCTCTCTCTCTCTCTCTCTCTCTCTCTCTCTCTCTCTATATATATATATATATATATATATATATATATATATATATATATATATATATATATATATATATATACTAAAGGCACGACGATATTTAGAAAAACTAACATGATCAAAACAAAATAACGATCGATCGATTTAATTTCAATACAAATAAGTTAATTTTTTTAAAAAAGGGGACAGTGATACCTTTATTTATAGGACTATCCAAATGTATAAGGTATAAAAACACTTAAACAATCAAATAAATAATCATTCATGGACCTTGTATAAACTATGTCACCTTAAGGCACAACTATAATTTTTGAAAATAAAGAACGTGCTCACTACATTTATGGTGAAACTAAGTCGCTAATCAAAATATGTGTTAATAAACTACCAAACATTCTTTTCAAATATAAATCTAAAACACTAATTCAGTCTTTTACTAGAAATAATATTGTTTCATAAACTACCAATTTCTCGTCCCCATAATCAACCAACCACACCAATTCTCCGTAGTGAACATAGCTAAAAAAGCATATTATTGTCTGCTTAAGAAAATTTGCTTATTTTTTTCATCTTCCTTCTAAATTCTTTTTAGTCTCTTTACCGTTTTGCAACACTATATCTCATAAAACAAAAAGAATAACAATGACAAAAACAAAAGAAACCATAAAAAATATTTAAGAAGAAATTTAGTCATTAAATTTTTGCTCTTCATCCCATTTTTAGAACTCTGGGGCGGCGAATTTCCAGAACAGCTTTATGTTCTATCCCTCACTTTCCTCCTCTTACTCTCATAAAACCAATTGAAATTGTACATACTCATGTAGCTAATAGTGACCATTAGATTAAAACATACAACAACAAAAATGCTTGCATAAATAATCTCCATGTGAGTATAATATAGGGATATGCAACCATCTACCAAGAGAAAAAGAATATATATATATATATATATATATATATATATATATATATATATATATATATATATATATATATAACACAAGAGAAAAAAAATTATATATATAACACAATACTGTTCATGTGCCGGACTGGACATGTGACACTTGACGGTGAGTCTCAAAAAGAGAGAGGGGGCCGATAATTTCTGGGAATTAAGAAATGGGTTTTGGAGGGTTTGTATTATACTTGTGCAGGTCAGTCCGCACGATATCATTTTCATATATATATATATGTATGTATGCTTTGGGGGTGGAGAATCTTTAAATACTGAATTTTTACTAATTTGAAATTTTTATCACACTATTTGAAATTGGCATAATAAAATTTAATGTAAAATTACGAGTTATTTGAGTTTTGACCTTTATTAGTTTGTCCATTTGGGATTAACCCCCAATTAAAAATTATTGTAGGATTAACAACCATTTTTCACTTTCAGTGTAAGTTTTTGCAAAAAATGTGTCGCTAAAAATATGTTCAAAAAATCAAATAACCTTGCTAAAATAATGGGTTCATTTTTTCCAAACGGAAAAAAAATAATATGCAAATGCATTTGAAGGTTTGTTTCTCCAATTTGAGGTGGGGTGAGGATGAGGGTGTGATTGGAGAGATATGATGGATTGTAAGGATTGCAGTGATCGAGGGGGGCATTAGTATAGGTGGGATAGGTTTAGAGGTGTGGTGGGTTGTTGGTGGAGGTGGGTTAGGTTGGCTTAGGGGGAGGATGGGTCGTTACTGATTTTTTCTTTATTTTTTATGCTTTTATATTTTTTCAAATTTATAAAAAAAAATTGTTGACCTATCTTCAACGTTTAATAGGTCTTTTTTTCGTGTTATTTTTGCTAATGGAAAATATAATAGCTTATCGTGCAAGCTTTTTTCACATCAAATGTCACATCACTCACTACATAGTCATTTCGTTATCTAATAGACTTACATTAGAGGGTTTACTTGTATTTTTGAAAATTGCTATGGGTCGATAAATTAAATTAATTATTTTCAAACTGTTTAATATGTTTCTACTAAACTTAATCAAGTTAGTTTTACAATTTACCAATTAATTAATTAGGTCAAAATTTATATAACTTGATAACAATCAACAGAGGCAAAAAATAAAATAAATCACACAAATAGGGCACAGTAATTTAACGGGGAAACCCTCTCGAAAAAAATCACACGCACACACCCCTCATACAAGTCTGCGAGTAAAAAAAATTAAGGGATGACAAAAAGGATGTACATGACTTATAACCCTTTTTTTTATCGCAACCCCAAATTGTTATCGTTCCGAACATTTAACCTACTCAATATTAGTTTTGTCAATCTCCACCGCAACTTTGCCTTGACTACCACAACCCTCAAGCCTCGATATCCACCAATATAGTGAAATGGATACGCTGCTCGAATCTCCACAACAACCTTGATTACAGGTTCCCTAGTCTCGCAAACGTGCATGGAAACGCAAACCATGCCAATTGGCTTGCCGATCTCGAAAACCTCCTCAATCATTGATCATAATCAAAGCCAGAACCTCCACATATTGGTAATTGAAATTTTTTGAATTATGTTTTCAAAAACACCATTAACGTATTTGATTTAAAATGCGAAAATCTTTCTAAAACACGAAAACGGGAACAAAATACCAAGAAGTGGGCTTCGTGTTAGGGGTTTTAAGCTCACAAAAGTTCTCAGCAAAACTCAACAAGAAGTCTAGGAAAATCTAATTAAGAATTGGACTTTAAATAGGTTTTACAAGATAAATTAATAGTTTTGTATAAGTTAAAAAGGATTAAAAACAAAATGACCACGTTAACCCGGTATACCTCGCGACTGAGCTAAAAGGAGCCGCGATCGCAGGAGTTTGAGTTGCGTCTGCGGTACTACTCAGCATGCACCTTGGTCGCGGTGCCCCCGAGAGGTGTACTGGTTGAAAAGCCATTATCTCTTTGGGAAGATACCCATAACTTGCTTTTTTTATTTCAAAAATAATTTATCCCATATATACTACCTGTTTGTGTGGCTTGTACTTTAGTGTGATGGATAATTCATGTTGTGTTGATGTTGTTATGTGGATGGCGTAAAATACGGTTGTGTAAATGATCATCAATAAAACCGACACAAACCTAAACTATATTTTATATCTGGAATTAGATAATAAGAAGAACTATGTTCTTAAAAATATCCCCATTTATCAATTTTGGGATAAAGTTAAAAATCACACGACACAAAAAAGACATTATCGTATATATCAATTGCTACCAAGTAACCAACCCCACAAAAGTCGATGTGCATTATTGGATTGACCCCTCTTCAAAATGTACTCGCGGAACCTGTCACCTCCACATATGTAACACATATTGCGTGAAGAGAAAACAATACAAGAGAGATATAACTAACCAGGAAGAGTAATTAAAAATGTAATGTATCCACATTAATCAAACAAACTTTCCCCATTTATCTAACCACTCCTCCCCCTCTTTATCACAAATCGACAGAGGGAAAAATGAAAAAGAAGAATAGAGACGTGCATTGCAAATAATCTCAATAGATCGCTAAGACAAAGGATATATACTAACGGCTAAACAGAAATATGTATTCCTAACCTCAACTAGCCTAGCAACACTAATGATATCATCATGTAAGTTTAGAAGTGCTAGAATAGTAATATGAAAAATATATATAAAATGAAATATGAATCATAAATTTGCGCGTGTATGTGTGTGTGTGTGTGTGCATATATAACAATTATGATATAACATCTAATATAATTGTATATTAATTTAAGAACAAAATATTCAAATTTCAAATTTATTAAATATAAACAAATAATGGCATAAACAAGAGTGGTTCACTAATATGATATTAATATCTAAAATTGGTAATCCTAAACAAAATATCTAATGGTAAAAGGAACCACATCAAAATCTCAAAAATTGGATTACCCCATCCATGTTTTACAATAACCAACCTATAGTTGTGCACAAAGAAAATTCAACTATATTTAAAAAAGGTTAACTCAAAAAGGGTTCATGCCAATTAAGACCTAAATTTTACATGCAAAAATTTTAATCAAGATAATAAGGCCCTAAAAAAATATGCTAAACGAAATAAGTGCATACTCATTTCTCTTTAACCTATACCTCTCTCAAAAATGACCTTTTTAAATATTTTTCTTCTCTTTTTATTTTATGAGAGTACTTTAGCATAAATATTTTTTTCGTTTTCTTTTCTCTCATGAGCACATATATAAGTAATTTTCCAAATGGATTTTCGCCACGCTTTGGATAACACTTCCCATTGCACATTCATCTTTTTTTCAACAATCCTCACAAGCAATAAAAAATATATGACTTGATTGAATGCAAACAGATGTAATGTAAAAAAAATTGATCAAAATTGAGAATACACCTTAGTTTAACTCGTGTATGTGTGTGTAATATCTAAATGAATATTACATATGCAACATGAGTTGTTCTTGATGAACTCCTAAAAAATTAAGAAAAAAACAACTAAAGTGCTCTACCCTCCTAAGATTCTAATCAAGAATATGATATAAGATATCATGATGTGTTCCCTAATATTATCAATCATCTCAACCCATTTGCTGTCCACAAAAAAGAAAATCTTTTTGTATTTTCATAAATATTTTTCAAAACGATTCTTTTTGTTTTGTCTTTTATAAAACCAAAACAACCCAAACAAAATAAAAGACACAAAAATATGATACAAATTTAATCAATGATATATAATACATCTTTCAATAGAGAATAATTAAGGAATATAAATGAATTCACCATGACTAAGAAGCAAATAACTTAAAAGAACACTTAGTCTATGGAGCGAAACAAGACTACAAACTCATGAAAGGAAAGAGGTTTAACATTATCTATGTGGGAGGGAACAAAGTGAGAAAAAAATATATCTACTAATAGATTGAGCAACAGAACCCAATTTTCTAACCCCAATAGACCTAACAATGGAATCGTGGGTCTCTAGAATCGGGTTGGTTCTAGCCATACGAGGTACCTTAAATGTTAAGATTTTTGCCTACAACATTTCTAGGGAGGTTCATAATCCCCTGAATTCAAATATTTAACTTAAACCCTTAGATACTAATTTGGTTGGTTGTAGGCATCGTAGATATTTTCTTAAACCAAAACCAAACTCCTTAAGGTGGCCTCTTCTACCGCAAAATAAATAAGTATAAAAGAGGGAAGGGTTACTTTTGGATTCGTCTCTAAGGATGTTCTAGGGTGGTGATTTTTTTCTTTTTGTGGTGTTTATATTCTTATAAAATTAGCCTTCACCTTGGGTGAAGGTGGACTATCCATATTAAAACCTAGTTCCTGTTTGTCAATTTCAATACGGAGGGACCTTAACATTTTTGTAATTTTTTGGATCACATTTGTAAGTTAACCTTTACTTTCTTTTAGTCTTTCAGCTCACTTTCTAAAACATGTACCCTACCCTCAACCTCTTTCTTGGAGTCTTCGATTTTAAAAAAGTCATATTCCATATCTTTGACTTTAAAAATTTCACAAAAATTCATTTTCACCTTTTAAAAAAATCATTTTCAAGGAATTTTATTCCTTTTTGCAAATTTCAAATTCAATTATTTATTTATTTTTCAACACGATTATGAATTCCATTAAATTCCTCTCTGAAAAGTGCATGAATCCCATAATTTAAACAAACGGTTATGGAAATTTCAAATTTGAATTAAACAAATTAATCACCATGTGATAAATAATATAAATTTCCAAAACAAAACGATGTAAATACTATATCTGTGATCTTTACCCCATTTTATCTTGCCTAAGAATTACTATGTGAGCATTTAAGATTAAATTGAAGTAATACAACGAAACAATCACACAATGCAACGATATATAGGAAAAATCCACAATGGGAAAAACCTAAGATGACCTAGCCTACAAAATTCCACTATGATATAAAGATTTATACAAGACGACATAAAAACTTACTCGCCAACTCAAATTCCTTAAAGTCTGATGGAATCTATACTCCTTCACATTGATCACAATAATCGTAGGAATCTACCAACGGCACATAATGTAGTCCAACCACGTCTTGATATCCACATATGTGAACTCGGATTCATTAATCCGCAACACAGAATTGATCGTGCCAAAAAACTCTCAAACAATTGAAGAAATATTCTTCTCAGGGCTATAAAACATAAGATCTTTAAGAAATATTAACAGATTGATACTTGGATCTCAAAAGTGGGTGAAAAAGGTGTTTTGAGGGTTAGGATTTTCTCTATGTAAAACTTCTCACAGAATTAAACAACTTCCAACTTCATATATTGAAAATACTTAAAAACTGACGGCATAAAAAATGAGGTAATAAATCCAAACTTGTTCGAATGAAATTGAGATCTCATCCGAAGGACAATGGGATCTCATTCGAACAAGATCAAGTTTTTTGAATGATTGCATCAAACTCGTTATAATGAGCATCGATAGAGATTCTAATCGTAAAACAAAAAGATGAAAATAATGTTTGTGTTTGAAGCTCGTTCTAAAGAAAATTCATTCTCATTGGAACTAGAGAAAAAATTTGTTCGGATGAGAATGTGCATATTTTAAGAACAAAAAAATTTCTTGTTAGAATGACATTATAAAAATGTTTTTCTAAAAATTAATTTTTCAAAAAATATCTTCATTTAAGAAATAAAACACCCATTTAAAAATCCAAGAAACAACATATTAATACTTTTATACCTTTCAAAAATCCCAAGGATAAAGGTGAAGTTTCGACATTAATTTTAAGGACTCCTTCTTCATATTTTCAACCATTACTAGAAGGCTATCTCGCTCCCCCTCAATGTATATGATCTTCTCCCTAAGAATATTTTCATGTGCCCTTAAGTCCTCAATCCATTTATCATTATTTTCTAAGGCATTCTCTTTTAACTTTGCCTTTAATTTCAAGTTAGCATTTTTCAAGTTTAAAGATCTTGTGTACAACTCACGTAATTCAACTTGAATATCACTTTCCTCCTCATCGCTTATCTCCTCTCCTCCCTCCTCATCACAAACATATAAATCAATAGACTGTACCTCATAACCATCATGCATATGATTGTCTTTATCAACGAAATATTGTTCATTTAGACTCATATGACTAGCTATGAATGCGGTAAACTTACTATCCATGGGATAATTTATTTCCTCTTTCAACTCACTATTACTAAGGGTTGAATTATACGTTTTATTCATTTTACATTCTCTCCTAAATTTAGTATGACGCTCAAAAACACGATGTTCGTCACATTGGCATTCGAAACACTTGTTCCATCATCTCCTTTCTTAGGGTTATCCCACTTTTTCCTATCACGGTCATTGTTAAAGTTCTTGGATTTCTTATAAGAATTCTTTTCTTCATTAAGTTTAAGAAATTTAGTTAACTTTTTCATAAACATAGAAATATCTTCATTTTCTAACTCATACTCGTTATCCAACACGTCCAGCTCATGGGGTTTAAAAACTAAACTCTTATCTTTCTTCTTGGGGGCACATGTTCATCTCATAGGATTGGAGATCACCTACAAGATCTTGGACTCTAAAAGTATAAAAGCCACCAAGAGAATTTGTGACCATAACCTTAGCATTAAATCTGTCAGGCAAAGACCTTAATATTTTTCATACATCTTTATGATTAGGGATAGATTCATGTACGTTAAATAAGGAATTTACAATATTTGACAATTTAGTGTAAAATTCATCAAATATCTCATGATCTTCAATTTTAATTATTTCAAACTTAGTTGTCAGATTTTGTAATTTAGACACTTTAAAGGTATTCCTACCCTCATGCATAGATTTTAAAATACCCCATGCATATTTTACATTCTTATAAGTCATTATACGCCTAAACTATTCAACATTGACAACATAATAAATATAATTAACACCCTTGGAATTAAAAGTCAATGCGTCTTTTTTAGTCTTAGTCCAAAGGAAAAAGGCATTAGACAAACCATCGTTCATATGAGGAGATCACCCATTCTCTACATATTTCAAACATTTTTATCAATAGATTCAAGAAAAATCATATCCATAACTTCCAATATGAATAGTTTGAACCACCAACAAAGGGAGGTCGGGTAGTATAACTTTACTCATGATTAAAATCAATCAAGAATCCTAAAATACACTAAACATCCTAAAATACGCTAAACTAAGTATCAACTAAATTAAATAAAGTAAACCACTATGATACCAATTTGGAAAGATTAAAGGATTACAATTTAAACAAATGTTTAGGGAAATACCAAAGTTTTAATTTTAAGAAAGTCAATTACAAAATGAGTAATTACACCAATTTTAAAACAACATTGTTTAAATAAGCATTGTGAAAACTTCACCCCATTTTATCTTGCCTAACAATTAAAATGTGAGCATACAAGAATAAAACAAACAAATTAAACAAACAATAAAACAATGATGCGATGTACGAGAAAAATCCACAATACAAAAGACCTTAGACAACCTAGCTTGCACAAGTCCCCTATGATATATTATTTATACTAGATGACAAACAAACTTACTCAACGAACTGACTCCCTTCAAGTTTCATGAAACCTTCGTTCCTAGATCTTGATCACATCCATCGTAGGAATCCACAAACCAAACACAACTCAGTCCAACTGCATCTCGATGTCCATTGATATGAACTAGGCTCCGTCAATCAGCAAAACATAATCCATTATGCCAAAACTCTTAAACATGCGAAGATTAAAACTTCTTTAGGGTTCAAAACATGGGATATTTTCACAAGATTACTATATTGATTTTTGAACCTCAAAAACAGAGTAAAAAAGGTGTTTAGAGGCTTAGGATTTTTCTCTGTGAAAACCTACTTCAAATATGAAAACAACTGACTAATTTTATATCAAAAATGAGAAAATGTAGTGGCACAAATAATAAGGCACAATTTCTAATCTCATTTAAACAAAATTAATATCTTTTCTGAACGACGTTAGCATCTCATTTATAGCCACAAAATCATTAGAATGATTATCAAATGATCTTCTAATCGCAATTTGTAAAGATGGATAGTTAGGTCTCATTTCAAGTTTGTTAGAATCGCGTTCTAAAACTGTGTTATTCTCGTTCGAACCAGAAGGAAATCTCATTCGAACGAGAATGCCTATCTCGTTAGAACAAAAAAAACATTTTTCTTTTCAACGACGTCAAAAACAAAAAAATATTTTTCCCCAAATACATTATTTTAGAAATATCCTCGATTAAAAATAAAAACACCCATATAAAAATTTCGGGATCAACATATTAGAACTTTTTAACATTTCGAGATCTTAATGATTAAAATGCACCTTCGGCATGAAATTCGTCTCACTTTTCGAAAGCCGCTTAAAGTCTTTAATTCATAGGCTTAAAGTCCTAACACAAACAACTTAACATGTGATTCAAAATAGTTTTGCCTAACGGAATAACGGCAATTATAGAATCTTAATGTTCATTACATGCATTGCAAAATTCGTCCTTACACATACACACACACGTGTGTGTGTGTGTGTGCACGCGCGCACGCGTATGTGTGTGGATACAACCACACAAGACACAAAAAAATAAGTTTTCAGCGATCATATAAAATTAGTGTGTATTGAAAATATGATGCATAGAGGGTAGGGTTGTGAACTAAAAACAAGAGAAGTACCCCCCCAAACACTTAAAATAGTCCAAGGAGTTAAATTTGGTAGTCTTAATTTATCAATTATATATTATCCTTATGTGATATATAAAGTGAACTCAAACAGACAAAACAGTCTAAATGCACACAATCCTAGAAAATCTTGATGATTTTGAAATCAATAAAGTAAAAAATTTAAGTACTATCTAGCACAAAATGTGCAAACCCATTGATCTTCAACTAAGCACCCTCGGACACATATACTCATTTTTTTGTTATTTGAAGATGATATATTTTATGGTGATCAGTTTTAAAATTTTGTCCTTGGCATCAATATCTTTTGCATTTTCAAAAGGCTCTAGCCAATAGTGGCTTGAAATTCAAAGGAGTGTATCTCCTCTAATAGCCCTTTCTATTGCGTACTCTAAAAAAATTTTAAACCTAAGAGAATCCTCACATGCTATGGTTGTTACATGCACACATCCCCCATATATAAAGATGTGTATTTGACCAGATTCATAAGAACACCTCACTAAGCTCGTGCATAAATATGTATAAAATCCCAAAAGATCCCGTGATGGCGTGTGTAGAGGTATATACTTTGATAAAACCATTAAGAAAAACCATTATAACAACTCCATGACATGTCATGATTAAGTAACAATCCAAAGCATGCTAAACCACATTCAAATGCCTCCAACACAATGGAAAGAATCAAATAATTAGGATTCAAATACACCAATGTTCCATACAAATGTGTAAAACAAACTACTTAAAATAAACACAAATATTTTTATATTTTTTTTAAATAGACTAGAAAAAAATGAAATGTCCAAATACAAAAGATACAAACATTATAGCATTATATATAAAAAATATCATGAAGAACAAATATAGTGTATAAAAACATGCAATGACAATCACTCTTAAGATATATCATGTGAGGAATCATGGGAAAACATATGCTAATAAAAATGTCTTTTGTGCCACGAAATTAGATTTCCTCAACTAACTAGATGTTTCACGAAAGACTAGAATTTTGGGAACCATGTTGACATGAGACTTAGACTTACTAGTACATTTTCTAAAATCATAAGAAAACCTCCCATGATGACCTTTCCAACCACAGTGTGTGCACGTGTAAACTTTTGAGAGGCAACCCTCGGATTGATCTTTGAGAATGTCTTTGATAACTGTTGACTCTTTAACAAACATGGTCTTGGATTTATGAGAGGAAGCATTAGAATATTTATAGCATAGAACTATTTTTTCATTCTTAATTTATATGGACTCTACATCTTATCCAACTTTTTAGACCTAGTTTCCAAATCAAGTTTAACACGCCTTGAGTCTTTTACTTCATCTTTTAACTTCAAAATCCTTGAATCAATCAAACATCATGACAAATCAAATTTATGGAATCCTTATTCATTTTTTTACAATAGTGTGCGTGTTCTATACCAATTACACAAGATCCAACCTACAAGGGGGGAATAGGTTAGGTAAAAAACTTGACCAATTTTTCATGATTTCAAAATAATGTTCATAATTACAAATTCCTTCCACTTGTTTTGTTTTAAATATTCTCAAAAATGATTTGAACACACACAAACACTTTAATAAAGTGAATCTAAATGAATAGACATAAACATAGAACACTTTAGAAATTTTTGAGCAAATCTTAGCATGTAAACTAATTTATTTGAACGGTGTGAGATCAATTGTGTTAAAATAAACAAAAATTAACATAAGGCAAGTTTTATGGGAAAAAACCCCACGTAGGGGTACAAAAGCTCGAGGTACTCACTATTTCCATTTTTTACTTGAAAAACAAAAGTAAAATAGGCAGGAAGGTGCCTCTCACACAAACACAATTGAGTAGTCACCTATGAACCCATCAACTCTCCCCATAGAAAATGGAAAACCATCCAAGATCCATGAATTGAATGAAGAACTCTTGTCTTTCTAGAAGTTGCACCATAATGCCATCCCTGTAATAGAACAAGATGTCTCCAATTTTAGATCACGGAGTACTTGTTCATAGCAATTCACTAATAAATTATTTAGAATGACAAAGTTAGTGTTTGATCTGAACCAATTCACTCACACAGATATTAGAATTAAAGTGGAGATGTAATTTTTACAAAATGTAAGGAACAATTGATTTCAAATTTGGAGGCAAAATAAAATGCTTTATACCTAAAAAAAGATCTCAGATAGATGTGTTAGAAAATAGGTATCCAAATCTAGTTAAAATGGAGGGAACATTAGCTATTTATAGAAGTTTTTTGAAAACCTAGTTATTTCTTGATCATGGTTAGATCTAACCATTTGCACAATGTTATCCAGTGTGGTTATTAAACCTTGGCCTTGAGCATGGGCTCAAAAGGGAGTCATGAAAATGGATCCGTGCTCACACCTACCAAAAGTGATTGTGTGAATGGGGTGCTCAAAGACCATTCAAAATAGTTTCCAGGGTAAAATTGAAGCTTAACCAAATTTCCATAATGTTTTAAAGCGTTAAAACCCTTTGAGACTTTTAAAAAAGTCACGTGAATCCCTTTTTATTTCAAACCCTCACACATTTTGGAAAAAAGTGCAAATATAAAATTGTTTTAAGAAAAAAGTGCACATTTATGATTAGAATTTTAATAACACAATCACGTAAGAAGGATATATCTTCAATCTTCAATTGAATGTGTGGCTTCAGTACTCTTCAAATTTGAGATGTGGTGCATGATCTTCAATCTTCATCTTTTAGGTTCACCTAGCCTATCTAGGTCGTGCCTCACCCAAGACGTCAAATTTAATTAACTTGATGGATTCAAACTACTTAATGTTTTTGTCATGAAAATACGGACAATATATATAACAATACAAAGTTTTATATTTTCAATCTTCTCCATTGCCTATTCTATGACAACTTCCTAAATACGAAAAGTCTCTTATTACCCCTATAAGGCATACGCTCCACTATCCATATAGTGAATGTTGTAGGAAGTAATATACAAAATCTAATAAGACAAAAAATTACAATAAAAAAGTCATGTGTGAACATGGGTTAGAGTCGAAATCATCAGTAAGGACATATTTTTATAAGTCTGTTATCAATTTAGTATGTCATATACCGCTACACCATCGAAGAGCTTTCAAGAGCATTCAAGCATAAAAAATGGATCCGAATATCAAGTTCTTCATCATTCAAGACTCCGCGAAGTTTACTTTGGTAAGGTTATGTTTTTCATACCTTAACTTTACACTTAGAGCTTTTGGGATATTTTTAGAAAATATTTTCGAAGTGTTGGAGCGGACTTTTTCGTCAAAATTTGAATATGAGTATTTTTTCGAAGTATTGAAGCGGACATTAAATATAAATTTTTTGACGTAACAGTCTTTCAAACGACATCTGTATGTCGTTCGAATGACAAGGCTGTATCACGCGATCTCGATCGAGCGACATTTGTCTTTCGTTCGTGTGAGATTGCTATCTCGTTCGAACGAGCACGATTTTCAAGGCGGCGCAGTTTTATTATAAATACTCATTAAATTGTAACGTTTTTCTAAAGAAGTCTCATCGTTTTACATAATAGAAAAACTGCGAAAGTAAAATTCCTTTGGCTTCTTCCTTTTAGGGTTTAATCACTCTTTTTGTTTACAATTCACAAAACTCCCATATGCTTTAGTGAATTATTTTGGTGTTCAAGAACATAACTTTCGCTATTGTTTACCTTTCTTGGGAGAACTCTACAATCGAAGAGCTGCGTGCTATTGTGGAGGGAGTCTCTACGGAGTGCTTTGGGCTGCGGTCCTTGTGGTATAGCTGCGTGTGAACCACTGCTGATTTCTAGCCGACACTTTGAAGGTTTGACGAATGCACCGTGCGTTACTCTTGTGGGCGAAAGCAAGATGGTATGTAAGTCAATGGTCTTGTAAACTTGTCAAAGTTTTAGAAATAAAAGGTTTTGGCCTGCGGGAATTTTTTCCTGAATATTTGTGTCACATGCTTTATTTATTTATGGGTTGACACATGCACACACGTTGTTGTATGTTTAGGGGATGAATTGAGTTGGTTTAAAAATAGACTCCAATTAAATAAGGTTTATTTGAAAACTTGCGAATAATGTTAAATCAATTATCACACACCGCGTTAACACGTTTTACAAATTAGTATCAGAGCAGGTTACGCTAATTTATCGCGTGATCCTGATTTTTCAAGAATTTTTTTTTATACAATTTGACTTCTCACATCATCAAATTGGTATCAGAGAGGGTTGCGCTAATTTATCGCGTATTGATTTTTTTTGAAAAATCAGTTTTGTGAAAAATCGCAATTTTTTCGATGGAGCACTTATCTAATAGGATGCCCACCTTTAATTACACGAGTCAGAGTTTTGATGATATAAATCGTTTGAATTTGACCTTTGTTAAAAGAATTTATTTTTTGAAAAAAGAAAATTCTCATTTTAAATCCGCGTTGATCTTTTGCAATCAGTTCAAAATAAAAAAGATTTTTATCGTGAGAAATTTGTTTCCTTGGACCATGACTTTGTTTCTTTAACATTGTCCAGGAAGGAGAGTGATGATATGGTCCTATTTTTAGAAAACGAATTGGAGAACCTTCAAAATTCGATGGCCTGTGTTTGTGCCAAAGAGGATAAAAATATTTTAGCCAATGAGTTTGTGGAACGTGAAAAGACTCTTAGGGAAAAATTTACTTTAATTGAGGTAGAGAGAGATATGCTTTTAGGAATTTGTGAAGATTTGAAAAAGGTGTCCCTTAAATTGGAAGAGTCTAATTCTTTGCTTGAGTCAAAAATTTTGAAGTTAAAAAATGATTTGACAGACTCGAGTAGGTTTGATAGTGATGGTAATGGCTCAACTTGTTCTCATGCTTCAAGTGCTAAAGCCAAAATTATTATTTGTTTTAGAGGGTTAACCGTTCCCATGGATATTAGAAAAGGTCAACCCATTGGTGTCGTTCCACCCATTTACACATGTTCATATTGTGGTAGGAAAGGTCACCTTAGGTATTTTTTTTATCTTGGAAAAAGTCCTAGGAAGTTTATGTCTAGTGTTCCCGTGGTTCCCAAATCCCCCACACGACGTGTCACATCTATTTGGGTTAGGAAATCACTTTTACAGGCACTAAATTTTAGACAAGTTGATTCCCGTTTGCTTGCACATGATTCTTCTCTTGCCATATCATATAGATGATTGTGTTTGCATGTATATCATACGCTAGTTTTTGTTTCATGATATTTATATTTGTTCGCGTTGTGACATGCACTTTTTTTATAAATTTTTTTTTTGAAAAATTTTGAAAAATACAAAAAGATTTTAGTTTGATAAAAGTTTCAAAAAATCCCAAAAGATTTTTGTATTTTGTTTGCACCATTTATGGATGAACACTTAGGATGACCGAATCACAACATCATTCCATTTTTCATGTGACTATTTGATAGTGTTTTGAGACAATAGGTCATGTCAACTTTGCACTTTATAATGTTTGGAGTCATTAAGATGTAATTAAGTGTTACTTCATACATGTTTGACTCATATTTTTCTTTATTGCACACATGCACGAATTTGTTTGATTATTGTGCTTGTCTTATCACATATTGGTTGGGTGTTTTCACTTCAATCATATCCTTAAAACGAACCAAGCACGATAAAACTTGATAAGAAAGTTTTGCATGTAAGAGCCATTTGTGAGTTTGTGTGTGTTTTTTTACAACGGTGAAGGGCTACGAAATATTTTCACTTATCCTTTGCGATTAAGCCATCATTTAAATTGGACCTAAAAAATTGATGAATTTTATTATCCGGGGTCCAACGAGGTTTAAAAGGGCCCAAAAAATTTAAAAGGCAATAAAAAGAAATTCATGCCAATTATAGGCCAGTTAGGTTTTTGCACCAATTCTCCAAAGTTTGAGAATTTAGTTTAACACCTCTAAAAGAAAATATATGAGGGAGTTTGTTTGGAGATTTTATAACGGGTTTACACGTCCTTGAAAGTCTACATATTTTTGGACGTTATTGGTGTGGAAATCACTTTGACTTTGATTTGTTGATTTTCATAAGACGATGTCATGTAAATTCAACAATTTTTACACCTAATGATACTTTTGATATTCATTCGTTAGGAGTACACATATGCATCGTGCACATATGATTGATTGAGTTGATTTACCTATCGAATGTGTTCACACCCATTCATTCCATTTCCTTGACTTGGTTGTTTTAGTTTAAATTTATGGTGTGATTTTTAGTATCTTATTTTTGTATGAAAAATTGAAAAATCAAAAATAGTTTGTGAAATTTTTTAGATTCTCCTTTGCATGTGCGTAGTTTAATCCATGTTTGTTATGCATTTTATTGCGACACTCCATGTTTTGATTTATTCTTCTTATCAATCTATTTGGGAACATCATAAAAAGGGGGAGAAATAATTATCATGTTATGGGGGAGTTTTTACATTATGGGGGAGATTTGATTTACTAATGCTTTATTCTTATATCACTTCAAACTCGACGCGTCAAGAAGGTTTTTGCTTTATCTCATGTGTGTAGGTACGAAGATTGAAGATCATTATGTTGCACACCCTGATGAGAAAAGCTTTGAGATTTGACGAAGATGTTTGAAGAACAGTTTTGAGGACTTGCAAATTTATTCATGGGAGGGTAGATTTGTATAGGCATTTTGTTTTATGTATGTACCGGTATAGACATAGGGGGAGATTTGTAAGGACATATTTTTATAAGTCCGTTATCAATTGAGTATGTCATATACCGCTACACCGTCAAAGAGCTTTTAAGAACATTCAACCATCGAAGACGGATCCAAATATCAAGTTCTTCATCATTCAAGACTCCGCAAAGTTTACTTTGGTAAGGTTATGTTTTTAATACCTTAACTTTACACTTAGAGCTTTTGGGATATTTTTACAAAATATTTTCCAAGTGTTGTAGCGGACGTTTTCATCAAAATTTGAAAATGAGTATTTTTCTAAGTATTGAAGCGGACATTAAAATATTAATTTTTTGATGCAACAGTCGTTCAAACGACACCTGTACGTCGTTCGAATGACATGACAGTGTCACGCGATCTCGTTCGAGCGACACCTGTCCTTCATTCGTGCGAGATTGCTATCTCGTTTAAACGAGCACGGTTTTCGAGGCGGCGAAGTTTTATTATAAATACTCATTAAATGGTAACATTTTTGTAAAGAAGTCTCAGAGTTTTACAGAACAGAAAAACTGCGAAAGAAAAATACTTTTGGCTTCTTCCTTTTAGGGTTTAATCCCTCTTTTTGTTTACAATTCACAAAACTCCCATATGCTTTAGTGAATAATTTTTGTGTTCAAGAACACAACTTTTGGTGTTGTTTACCTTTCTGGGGAGAACTCTACAACCGGAGAGCTGCGTGCTATTGTTGAGGGAGTCTCTACGGAGTGTTTTGGCCTGCAGTCCTTGTGGTATAGCTGCGTGTGAACCACTGTTGATCTCTAGCCGACGCTTTGAAGGTTTGACGAAGGCACCGTGCGTTACTCTTGTGGGCGAAAGCAAGATGGTATGTAAGTCAATGGTCTTGTAAACTTGTCAAAGTTCTAGAAATAAAAGGTTTTTCCCTGCGGGGATTTTTTCCTGAATATTTGTGACACATGCTTTATTTATTTATGGGTTGACACACGCACACACGTTGTTGCAAGTTTAGGGGATGAATTGAGTTGGTTTAAAAATAGACTCTAATTAAATAAGGTTTACTTAGAAACTTGCGAATAATTTTAAATCAATTATCACACACCGCATTAACACGTTTTACAAATTGGTATCAGAGCGGGTTACGCTAATTTATCGCGTGATCCTCATTTTTTGAGGATTTTTTTTTATACAATTTGACTTTTCACGTCGTCAAATTGGTATCAGAGAGGGTTGCGCTAATTTATCGCGTATTCCTATTTTCCGCAAAATTTGTATGATATTGATTTTTATTTTAAAAATCAGTTTTGTGTAAAATCGCATTTTTTTCGATGGGGCACTTATCTAATCGGATGCCCCCCTTTGATGACACGAGTCAAAGTTTTGATGATATAAATCGTTTGAATTTGACGTTTGCTAAAACAATTGATTTTTTAGAAAAATAAAATTCTCGTTTTAAATCTGCGTTGGATCTTTTGCAAACGGTTCAAAATCAAAGAGATTTTTATGGTGAGAATTTTTTTTCCTTGGACCATGACTTTGTTGCTTTAAAATTTTCCAAGAAGGAGAGCGATGATAGTGTCCTATTTTTGTAAAAGGAATTAAAGGACCTTAAAAATTCGATGGTTTGTGTTTGTGCCAAAGAGGATAAAAATATTTTAGTCAATGAGTTTGTGGCACGTGAAGAGACTCTTAGGGAAAAATTTGCTTTAATTGAGGGAGAGAGATATACCCTTTTAGGAATTTGTAAAAATTTGAAAAAGGCGTCTCTTAAATTGGAAGAGTCTAATTCTTTTCTTGAGTCAAATATTTTGAAGTTAAAAAATGATTTGACAGACTCGAGTAGGTTTGATAGTGATGGTAATGTCTCATCTTGTTCTCATGCTTCTGGTGCTAATGTCAAAACCCTTATTTGTTTTAGAGGGTCAACCATTCCCATGGACATTAAAAAAGGTCAACCCATAGGTGTAGTTCAACCCGTTTACACATGTTCATATTGTGGAAGAAAAGGTCACCTTAGGCGTTTTTGTTTTGATCTTGAAAAAAGTCCTAGGATGTTTATGTCTAGTATTCTCGTCGTTCCCAAATCCCCCACTAGATGTATCATATCTATTTGGGTTAGGAAATCACTTTTAGAGGCACTAGATTTTAGACAAGTTGATTCTCGTTTGCTTGTACACGATTCTTCTCTTGCCATACCATATAGATGACTGTGTCTGCTTGTTTCTCATACGCTAGTTTTTGTTTCATGATATTTATGTTTGCTAGCGTTGTAACATGTAATTTTTGTATAAATTTTTTTTTTTGCAAAATTTTGAAAAATACAAAAGGATTTTAGTTTGATAAAAATTTTGTTTTTGAAAATTTTTGAAAAATACAAAAAGATTTTAATTTCATAATTTTTTTGAAAAATCCAAAAAGATTTTTGTATTTTGTTTGCACCGTTTATGGATGAACACTTAGGATGACCGAGTCACAACATCATTCCATTTTTCATGTGACTATTTGATAGTGTTTTGAGATAATATATCATGTCATCTTTGTGCTTTAAAATGTTTGGAGGCATTAAGATGTAATTAAGTGTCACTTCCTATATGTTTGACTCATGTTTTCCTTTATTGCACACATGCACGAATTTGTTTGATTATTGTGCTTGTTTTATCAAATGTTGGTTGGGTGTTTTCACTTCAATCCTGTCCTTAAAACGAACCAAGGGCGATAAAACTTGATAAGAAAGTTGAGCATGTAAGATCCGTTTGCGAGTTTGTGTATTTTTTTAAAACGGTTAAGGGCTACGAAAGATTTTCACTTATCCTTAGTGATTAAGCCTCCGTTTAAATTGGACCTAAAAACTTGAGGAATTTTATTATATGGGGTCCAATGAGGTTTAAAAGAGCCCAAAAATTTTTAAAGGCAATAAAAAGAAATTCTTGCCAATTATGGGCCAGTTAGGTTTTTGCACCAATTCTCCAAGGTTTGAGAATTTAGTTTAACACCTCTAAAAGAAAATATATGAGGGAGTTTGGGTGGAGATTTTATAACGGGTTTGCACATCCTTGAAAGTCTTGAAAAATCGCTACATAGTTTTGGACGTTATTGGTGTGGAAATCACTTTGACTTTGATTTGTTGATTTGCATAAGACGATGTCATCTAAATTCAACAATTTTTACGCCTAAGGATACTTTTAATGTTCATTCGTTAGGAGTACACATATGCATCGTGCACATATGATTGATTGAGTTGATTTACCTATCGAATGTGTTCACACCCATTCATTCTATTTCCTTGACTTTGTTGTTTTAGTTTAAATCGGTGGTGTGATTTTTAGTATCTTATTATTGTATGAAAAATTAAAAAATCAAAAATAGTTTGTGAAATTTTTTAGATTCTCCTTTGCATGTGCGTAGTTTAATCCATGTTTGCTATGAATTTTATCCCGACACTCCATGTTTTGATTTTTTCTTCTTATTTGTCTATTTGGGGACATCATAAAAAGGGGGAGAAAGAATTATCATGTTATGGGGGAGTTTTTACATTATAGGGGAGATTTTATTTACTAATGCTTTATTCTTATATCATTTCAAACTCGATGCATCACGAAGGTTTTTGTTTTATCTCATGTGTGTAGGTACGAAGATTTAAGATCATTATGTTGCACACCCTGATGAGAGAATCTTTGAGATTTGACGAAGATGTTTGAAGAACAGTTTTGAGGACTTGCAAATTTATTGATGGGAGGGTAGATTTGTATAGGCATTTTATTTTTTGATCACTCGTATTTTTTATGTATGTACCGGCATAGACATAGGGGGATATTTGTAAGGATATATTTTTATAAGTCTGTTATTAATTTAGTATGTCATATACCGCTACACCGTCGAAGAGCTTTCAAGAACATTCAACCATCGAAGACGGATTCGAATATCAAGTTCTTCATCATTCAAGACTCCGCGAAGTTTACTTTAGTAAGGCTATGTTTTTAATACCTTAAATTTACACTTAGAGCTTTTGGGATATTTTTACAAAATATTTTCCAAGTGTTGGAGCTGACTTTTTCGTCAAAATTTGAAAATGAGTATTTTTCTAAGTATTGAAGCGGACATTAAAATATTAATTTTTTGACGCAACAGTCGTTCAAACGACATTTGTACGTCATTCGAATGACATGGAAGTGTCGCGTGATCTCGTTCGAGCGACATCTGTCCATCATTCGCGCGAGATAGCTATCTCGTTCGAACGAGCATGGTTTTCGAGGCGGCGCAGTTTTATTATAAATACTCATTAAATGGTAACATTTTTCTAAAGAAGTCTCAGAGTTTTACATAACAGAAAAACTGCGAAAGAAAAATTCTTTTGGCTTCTTCCTTTTAGGGTTTAATCTCTCTTTTTGTTTACAATTCACAAAACTCCCATATGCTTTAGTGAATTATTTTAGTGTTCCAGCACACCACTTTTGCTGTTGTTTACCTTTCTAGGGCGAACTCTACAATCGGAGAGGTGCGTGCTATTGTGGAGGGAGTCTCTACGGAGTGTTTTGGGTTGCGGTCCTTATTGTATAGCTGCGTGTGAACCACTGCTGATTTTTAGCCGACGCTTTGAAGGTTTGACGAAGGCACCGTACGTTACTCTTGTGGGCGAAAGCAATATGGTATGTAAGTTAATGGTCTTGTAAACTTGTCAAAGTTCTAGAAATAAAAGGTTTTGCCCTGCGGGGATTCTTTCCTGAATATTTGTGTCCCATGCTTTATTTATTTATGGGTTGACACACGCAGAGACGTTGTTGCAAGTTTAAGGGCTGAATTGAGTTGGTTTAAAAATAGACTCTAATTAAATAAGGTTTACTTGGAAACTTACGAATAATTTTAAATCAATTATCACACATCGCATTAACACGTTTTACATCATCAATGCTAAGCCTAAATCACATTAAATAAGAATCAACATCACACAAGCAATAAAATGCACAAATAAACATTCTCCTTACTTAGGAATACTCCAATAAGTATCAAGAGATATAACTGCTATAAAGAACATGTGATAAGCAAGTGAAATAATCAACATGTGAAAAAGTGATTAAACATCTAACAAATATGCCACATTATATCAAACAATCAATCATGTGATAATATGTGAGACTCCCCATATCATAGACAATACTTGTTTCCCCATAGTAAGTGAAATGATTGTAAAATTTACTTCCATTTTTTACACAAGGACAAATATGAAATTGAATTTTACTCCCTCTTAATCACAAGTTGGATAAGGTTTTTCTCACTCCTTTTTACATGTAAAAGTCAAAGAGAAGTAGAAAATCATGGATAATGGGTGTAACAAGGCATTTAAAAACACGTAAGCAATAGATACTAGCAAGGGAAAATCTAGAAAAACATGTGAACTACCAAGTTATCATAGTAATCAATACAAAGGAGAAATAAACATGTAGCTCTCAAAAGCATATATTAGACAATGTATGATATCGAAAAATGGAAGCACAAAAGCAAGATATCGGTGTAATACCCTGTAATTTTAAAGGATATTTAAATTAATTAACTAATTATATGTGTGTGTACTTATCTGAACGTCACTAAATTATTTATTTTATTTTATTTTTGATATGCATCTATGTACTTTATTTGAAATTAAACTTGAATTAAGATAAAAGAAAATTTAATTTAATTATAAATTAAATTAGGTTTAACACCTTAAAAAAGTGCGAGAAGACTTTGTGCGTTGGTTGAAACTTTACGAGAAAAGTTTGGAAGGTATTTTCTGGTATGTTCTTCATCACTTGCATTTAGGTGGTGGAAGTTACCTCCCTACATCAGCAGGACAAAATTAAGAATACCGAGGCCAAAATAGGACCAAATAGCTAGAGATGGTGTGGTGCCACCCGAGACAGGGAGGAGCTCACTACCAGGAAGAAATCACATGGGGGTTCAGTTACCAAGAGGTTTCTATAAACATTTAATCGAAGTTGATATGGATAGTGGAGCCAAGGAAGCTGTGACCAGTAGGGTCATGGCCAATGAGAGCAGGGCCAATGTGACTAGTATTAAAAATCTCAACCATAGAGGTAAAGTTAGTAGGGCCACTATTTCAATATTTTCGTTAGAGGAATATGATAATTTTATGGTGAATGAGGCCACTTAATTAGTAGATGCCGAAGGGAAAGATATATTATTGAGGGTACCATCGGGTTATAAGTGAGTATCCATTTATGGATCATGCATATGAGTCCTAGCTTTATATCGAGGATTTCTTGTTCTTTTATTGGTAGTACATTTGCTACGATTTTGAGATATAGATATGTATGTCATTGATTTTCATCATATGTAGATATTCCAGCGGGGAGGAATGTTGACTTACCTTATGATTGTGGAGACGTAGCAGTATGGATGGTCGATTTGATGTTTATCACCTTTATTGACTCTTAGATGAGAAATCATAGTTTTTACTGAGCATCGGTTAATATATATAGTATACGATTATGTCGATTACCAAGGATGGATCATTTTCATTTTCATTTTGGGAAAGAGTTATTATGGGTTACGTTGAGGCTCGGGGAAGGTTCTAATGCATACAATTAAACTTATAAATGTGAGTACATCAAAATGGTTATGGTTTCTTAGATAGATTACCAATAGTCCGTGATTTTTGTTATAGGTGAAAAGGTATAGAGTTATCACTCACACCAAAGTTTAGTTTGGCCAGAAATATTGATTTATAGAATCACTGTAAGGTAAAATGTATAGAATTAACGCCGATTACTAGGCCCATTACAAGGGAACCATATTAGGTGGCTCTGAAATAAATGTGGGAGTTGTGTAAGAAAATTTAGTACTTATTAAGCTAAGGGTCCATATAAAGGAGTACATATCAGTGGGAGAACTCGAGTGTTGTGTGTGAAGAATAAGTATGCTTCACTCCATTGATGTGCGGAATATAGAGAGTTGAACAACGTCAGAATATGAACCAAGTATCTGCTACCGCGTAATGATGACCTATTTAATTAGTTGAGGGGTGTGTAATTATTTTTCAATATTGACGCACAGGGTATCACCAACTGCGCATTCGGTTGGAGGATATCCCGAATATGTCTTTTTGAACGCGATATGACTTTTATGAGTTTCGAGTTATGCCTTTTCGATTAACCAACCTTCCAGCTATTTCGTGGATTTGATGAAATGGTTATTTAGAATGTCTTAGATCAATTTGTTTATCGATGATATCTTAATTTAATCTTGACCAAAACGGGAGCATGCTGATAATTTGAGGTTAGTTTTACAAACACTACGGGAACACAAGTTGTACCCAAAGTTCTCTAAGTGTGAATTTTGGATTTGAGATATGCAGTTCTTAGGCCATGTCGTATCTATAACTTAGATTTCAATGGATCCTAGAAAGGTATTTGTAGGGGTTACCATATATTATCGAGCCACTGACTCACCTCACTAGTAAAGGAGTACCTTTTATGGGGATTAAAGACTATTAGATAGCTTTTGATGAGCTCAAGGAGATGCTTACCACCACACCTATCCCTGTGTTAAGGGAGGTGTGGAGTATTTAGTATTTATGGATGCATCAATATAGGAATTAAGAGGTCACTTGATGCAGGAGGAGAGGCTGATAGCTTATGTGTCTGGGAAGCTAAAGCATCATAAGGGTAACTACCCCACTAATTATTTGCATTTAGCAGTGACAGTCTTTGCCATTTGTATTTGGAGACACTATTTGTTAAGTGAGAGGCTCACATTATATTTAGATCATAAGATTCTCCAATACTTGTTAACACAGAAATAGTTGAATAAAGGCAGAGAACATGGTTAGAGTTTGAGAAGTATTATCATTTCTCAATTGAGTACCACCCGTGGAAAGAGATTGTGGTGGCAGATGTATTATGTCATCAACCGATACTATTTTTGGCAGCGTTATGGGCCAAACATAGGGGAATTTGTCAGATATATGGGCATCATAATGGAGTAAAGCTCGGGAATTAGATTTGTCGGATGCCTTTTTTTATGGGTGGTGACGCTTACACCAGCTATGGTGATAGGGGTGATACAGGCACAATATTTAGATTCCTTCTATTAGGAGAAAGTGCGATGGCTAGTGTTAGGTGAAGTTCCCTCATTCTCGATTAGTTCAACTGGTGGATTGAGATTTCATGGATAGTTGGGTATGCTAAATAATTTTGACTTGAGGAGAGCAGTTTTTGTTGAGGCTCATGATTCACGATTCATAATATATCCCATAGGGGACAAGATAATATGAACATTCACATAATGTATTTGTGGACAGGTATAAATAAAGATATTGCAAATTTTGTGTCTAAGTGTGCCACCTGTTAGCTAATAAAGGCGGAGCTACAAAGATCGACAAGGCAGTTACAACCTTTGGAGATTACCGAGTGGAAGTGGGAGAGCATCTACATGGACTTCATAGTGTGATTGCAGAGATCCCAGAGAGGCTAGG
Organism: Sambucus nigra; assembly: GCA_949130495.1. Classification (NCBI taxonomy): domain Eukaryota; kingdom Viridiplantae; phylum Streptophyta; class Magnoliopsida; order Dipsacales; family Adoxaceae; genus Sambucus; species Sambucus nigra. The sequence goes on from OX422211.1 coordinate 146,357,487, forward strand.
ATTCAATTTGGGTCATCACTCTTAAGTTAACGAAGGTGGCTCATTTCCTTCCAATTCGGATAGATTTTACTGCCGAGTAGTATTCCAAATTATCAATAGCAGAGATTGTGATACTTCATGGTGTACCTCATGACATTGTGTATGATCAGGACACTACTTTCATATCTTGATTCGGGAGTGATAAGCACCCAAAACTGTACAATTTATACCCCCAAATAGACGTAATTTTGTTGTTAATTCTCTCCAATATGGGTCTTATGTGCTTAAATGTTTATCTTGTAGGTCAAATGTCCATTTGCGGTGTCAAAAGCTATATATCAATGAAAATGGATATTGAATGGAGCTAAATACCCTTGTCCCGTATCCTAGCCTACCCTAAACTAAGCCTAAACCTACCCCCAAACCCCATGTGTGTTTTGTTTGTCCCTTTTTAATATTGTTTAGATTTTTATTTTGTGTCATTTTATTTTAGATTTATTTAGAATTTCTAGGTTTTATTTTCTATTTTACTTTATTTTGATTTTTATTAGTTTTTAGTTTTATTGGGATTAGGTTTTAGGAGTTTATTTTTAGTTTATTAGATTTTATATTTTTTAGGACTTTAGTTTTCATTTAGATTTTAAGTTTTTATTTCTTTTGTCTTACTTTAGTTTTTATATAAGCTTAGGATTTTATTTTTTTTAGTTTTAATATTTTTATTTTTATTGTTTTTAGTTTGTTTTATTTTTAGTTAGATTTTATTTTTTATTTTTATTTTTATTAATTTTAGGTGAGTCTTTATTATTTTAGGTGTCCAAATAAAACACACACACACGAACTTATCCTACACCCTAATACACACAAACACCCTCTCACCCACACCCACATTTCCATACACTCACAAACACCCTATCACCTCCCTCTCATCTTCTCCAACAAACTTCCCACCAATCTCTCTTTTTTCTCACCTCCATAACCACAAACCTTTCATACCTATCTCCTCCATTAACCAAAACTCACCCCAGCCTCACACCAAACCCGATCCCCAACAGCACCCCAAGCCCAACGTCAACCCACCTACCCGAGCTTGGCGCCGACTCTAACCTGATCCTCATTCTGAACCGCCCGTTGCCGGCACCTACCCGAGCCTAAAGCCAAGCCAAACCCGATCCCGTATCTTCCACCCTCAAACCAAGTCCAGCGCCGACCACAACAACCCGAGACCCCTGACGAACCCTGCTCGGCCATACCCGCAAACCACCCGGAATCAGCCACATAAATCCAACAGCTTCGGCGAAGGCACAGCTCCGACGGCCAGTTGAAATCGCCACCAATCTTAACCCGAGGACACCCATCGCTTTACCCATTTCCAACCCGACCTCAAAGTCAACCCTCAAAACCCATGTCACCCACTTCCCAAATCCTCTTCTCCAAGCCACGACTTATGACCTGCCAAAGTTCAAAAGACCAACATAAGCCAAATTAAATCAAATAAACCCACATGTGACTAATAAACCCCATTTAACCCTATTTTCTCTTATTACCCCCAACTACCACTTCTACCCCAATTTCCAAAACTACCCCTCTAATCATATCATATTTTGTCACCCAAATTCCCTCACCCCTCACTCACATGACCTCAAACCTTTGCAATGCACATGTGTGCCTAATTCCCTAAATACCCTCACCTCAACACCTTATACACCTCTTACACATTAAACCTACCCAAACTACCCCCATGCTCCATGCCTACTATTTAAGGATGGAAGACCCCCATTTGAAGGAAGCTTTAGATAGAAATTTGTAGAGAGAATTCTAGAGAGAGATAGGTTAGATTAGAAAATAAATTAGGAAATTATTTTTGTAAATAGTTTTTATTTTTCTTTTTAAGGATAATTGAGTGATAAATTGTGAGTAATTCAATGGAGTATTATATTGAATTGATTATTGTTGAATGCTCATATTGGATGGATTGTGCTTGATTTCAAGGAAATAAGAGTTCAATTTCACTTCAAGAGATTGAGTTTGATTGTTCTCTTCTCTTCTCATTTATTTTGTGCCTTTGATTATTACTTTGTCAAATTTCATACCATGATAGGCTAAATTCCCTTTCAAGGGGTGGGGAAAAACCCTTATTTGATCTTATTTTTACTTTAATTAGTTTTAATACTTGAAAATTCCATTTGAATGTTAATTTTGATCCCTCACCCTTAAATTTACGCCTCGAGAGAGGGTAAATGATTTTCAAGAGAAAATCAAAATTCTAGTTATAATACCCATTTTAGATTCGAACTAGAGATAGGGATTTCTTAAGTGGGGTATTATTACTTGAATTTCAACTCTAAATTTATTTTCTAAGATTTACATTAATTTTTATCGATCGATCCTAGCGAGTGATTAATTAAAAGGAGTGTAGATCTATTTTTCTAGAGTTGTGGGGTGTTAAACTTAATTTTCTAAAAGGTTACTATTAAAATTACATTTGCAACTAGAGTTGATTTGTAATGTTGATATTAATTTTGGAGAATTCAAGGAATTAAATTAATTAATTAGAATAACTAAAATTTGTGGTGTAATCCCACTCCTTGATTGTTCTCACATTTATTTGCCTCATTTATCTCATATTTTTGTGTTAGACTTTATTTTTTATTTTAGTCACTTTTTAGTTTGCAATTTGATCTTCCATTTGTTTTAGTGTTATTTCACCTCACCCAATTGTTTTAATATTTGAAAAAGCTAAAAAAAATAGAAAAAGCAAAAGCCCAAAAAGAAAAGAAAATTGAATTACAATTGAGTTTGTCTCTAGCTTACCCCCTTGATGTGGATTGATACCCTTACTTACCTCTACACTTGAGATTGTCTTATATTTGTAGGTATTTGAGGTTTTTATTGGAAGAGCTTTTCAAGCAACGACGAGAAAAATACACCGAAAAGTTCTTTTTATCAGGCAGGGATTTACAGGAGGCTATGAGAGTACAACTGAGTTTGAGTACGACATCTCACCCTAAGTCGGACGGTCAAATGGAGCGGGTGACCTAGCCTTTGGAGGATATTCTTAAGGAATGGGTATTCGATCTCAAAGGTGGGTTGGATCATTGTTTACCTCTCTGGGAGTTTGTCTACAACAATAGTTGTCAACAAACTACTATTATGGCACCCTACGAGTCCTTATATGGGTAATCGTTTCGTTCGTCGAGGTATTGATTGGAGTTAGGGGAGCCCATGATATTCAAACTGGATATTATTCGGGATACCTTAAAGAAGGTGTCAGTCATCTAAGTACGTATAAATATAGTGCAAGAGTAACATAAGAGTTACACCGACAATAAAAGGATGAAGGTTAGCAGATGGATGAGTTAGCTTAGAATAGTGACCGGATGTGAATTATGACAAGAGAGACTTAAGTGTATTAGGTCGTTGAGCAGTAGATTTCTTATAATAATGTGAGGAAGCTATGGGCGAGATGCATTTAGACTTTGGATTATAAGTATCAGAAAATTGAATCTCAAGGATGAAATTCCTTGTTTTAAGGGGTAATAATGTAAAACCACATCATTTTAAAGAAAATTGTAATTAATTATATGTGGGTATACTTATCTATAATGACTCGAGTATGTCACAAAATTATTTGATTTATTTTATTATGGATATTCATGTATGTACTTTATTTGAAATTAAACTATAATTAAGATAAAGGTAAAGTTAAATTAAATGTAAATTAAATTAGGTTTAAGATAAAGGTAAAGTTAATTTAAATGTTAATTAAATTGGGTTATACACCTTAATAAAAAGTTAGGTTTTAAGCCATATAAGCTAATGAAATGTTTGGGTTAGATCTTAAACTAATTGGAGACCACTTCGGGCTAAATGGGTCAAGGCTCACATGGGATTTAACCCTATTTTCGTGGTTAGTCATATAAAAAGGAAGATTAAGGTTAAAAGGAATTCTTTTTATACCTCAGAAACAAAGCCCTAGAGATAGAGAAAGGGTTCTAGTTGGAGAAAAAGAAACTGGGGGCAATTAGACTTGCAGTGGAAGGAATTAGGATAAGTGGAGTAGAAGCTCACATTATTATTCATGTAAACTTTATTTAGTATAATTTTATAATTAAGGTTTGGTTATAATGTGATTGATCATTTTATTCGAAACCTACATTGATTATAAATTTGGTTAGATGATAAATTTATAATTTTGGAGATTATTAAATTAGGATATTAAAGTTGAACTCCGTGTTTATAGAATCGTTGATGAAATTCTTTATGAAATTTGATTATATGTATAAGTAATAATTAAATAATTACAAATTTGTGTAATTGAAGAAAAGCCCTTTGAAATTTCATGATTTGCTTGAGAAATTTGGGTAATTTGATATTGAAATGAACTATAGGGTTCTGAGCTTTTAGATATGATAATATATATTAAATTGATATTGAAATAAACTAAAATTGGTAAGATTGATATATAATTGAGTGTGTAAAGTAAAAATGACCATGTGGGGTACAATTGGAGGTGTTAGGACATTGGGGTAGGTGATTATGTGTAGAGAGGAATTGTGATAGGGACTATAGGTCGAGAAAAATGAATTTTTAAGAAGTTTTTTATCTATGTCCATGCGAACTGTTAGGTATGTGGACCATGTTCACGGGCCATGCGAATAGTTGTAATTTGGTGTCGTGCGAACGACTAAGGAAGATTTGGTAATTTTCCCAAGTTTAACGAAAACACAATGGGGATGGACTTTGGGACTTAGAAAATAGTAAGATGTTGATCTAAGACCTTTGCTTATGAGGGCCTAGATACTTAACTAAGAGGTAAGTAAGTCACTATTTGGATAAGAGAATTGTAACCCTTATCTGTGCTAGATTACTTTTTTTGTATTATGTGCAATATATCGAACGTGTGTACTCGTGGAATACGTACTAGAGAGATATACTTATAGGGCATGAGCAATGGATACTGGTACCCTGATGCGATGATGACAGGTTTGACTTGGTTATGATTACTCTGGAAACTACTTGCTGAAATTCTCGTTGTACCTGGGAAAGGGTCGCGAGTTGATCCTTTCATATAGTTTTGCAGTATGAGGCTATATGACTATTGTGAAGCCGTAGTGATTATTCCTAGTAGATTCTGCAGTGGTTATAGGTATGGGACAACCTATAACTATGCCTAGTACATGAGAAAAATCCCTAAAGGTTATAGTATAGGCATTCGTTATGTGCGGACTTGTGTGGGGCCCTTTTATAACATACGTGTATTAGACCGTACTTATATTATGTGAATGTAGGGGTAGAATAATTTCAATTGAGAAATTATATAATTGTGATGCATAATGGAATAATAAAGTAATTGGTGCATAAATGTCTATAGTGAGGAATACGACTTAATCACAGGGAACATATGGTCTTAGTAACAGAAACATGTTGTATTTAGGGTAGTTTTGGGTTGGTTTAACTTAAAAGAAACTAAAATAGTGTAAGAAGATGTGTAGTTTTATTGTATCCCAAATTCAATTATATTGTTATACTACTTAGAATTATTGTTAATATCTCCCATTAAAAAAATCTAAGTTTTTGTTCATAGGATGTAAGTGTCGAGCATATGCTCTCATAGTCCTCTACGCCTCTTATCTACTATGTCGGGTTAATTTATTGTGTTAGAATATTTTTATTTGATTTAGATTTGCATGGGCTTGTTTGGCGAAATGGTGATAGTTTGCGAGGATTATGTTACTATATTGGATTTGGTATTAAAGTATTGTGGTTATTGTAGTCCATTCATGTATGTTTAGTATTTATATTATGCTTTCATTTTATTCTCGATCATACTTAGAATGATATTCAATTCTTTTGATTCCTGTGAGTTTGTGTTAGACCTCATCAATCTATTATTAAATTTTATGGGGTGTCAGAATGAGATAATCAAAACATCATAATAGTAAAATAAGATCTTGTAACATGGATAGATATTATGAGAGAACAAGACATGACGATATGGCTCAATATCATGGATAAAGAGAAAAATAAATCCATAAAATTAATACAACCAAATAGCTATCCAAACATCCAATGTACCAAAGAAAAAGGTACAAAAATAAAAAATATCCAAAAATGATGCAAATATCTGAAAAAGTGGCCAAATGTATCAAAAATACGGATACAAATAATACGGATCAAGTAACACATGTGATACGTAAAATAGAATAACATGCACAAAAAATTAATAACTAAAAAAGCTAATGATCGAACATATCATCCTCATATGAAACATCTCCATCATCATCATTTCTATCATCACTTTCGTCTAACTTAGCATCATTATCAACTCCATCATCATCATCATCATCATCATCATCATCTTCATCATCCTCTATAGAATCCTTGACATCATCATCATGCACAAGTGGAGGAGGAACAAGATCAGGAACCTAGGGAACATCATCATGAACCAACTGGGATCATTGAAGATAATCAGTAGTGAATGTAACATTAACACAAAAACTATCCATACCATTGTGAATATTTTAAAGCCAATTTCTCATTAATGTGAAATGAAATGTGATGAATGTTTTTATATATGTCGACCGATAGGCATCTTAAACTCCGCTAGTGTAGGTGTGGCTGGTTGATCATGTAGACGTGCATTCTGATTGTGATGTGTGAATCATCATCAATCGTTAGTCGAGGAACACCTAATGACTATAGGTAACTCATGATTAATATGTTGGAAAATTGGAATTGAATGGGTATTATAAAAGCTTTCCAGATTTTTCTGGACAGATTTTTGAGCAACTTTGACCTCAAATTTAGGTGGGACCCACACTACAAATATTGTGGGACCATATACGAATGCGTTCACCTCCGCAAGGAGATTAACGTAGTATATTCATATGTCCAATTTCAATAAGTTATGAATGATAAATATGCCCCCAAAGTGACTCACAAAGTAATGAAAGTTAATGAATTGGGTATGTTTTAACTCTTGTCCCACATTGGAAGAGTAGTGGAATTTTGATGAGTTAATAACACCCCAAGTATGGACTAAGGCTTGGATGCCTTGGGGGTATCCCAACTCTTTGAAGGGGAGATGACCTAAGCTATGCACGGGTTGACTTTCGGTCAAAAGTCCACGCGCGTGCGCGCGTCCGTCCGTCCGGCTCGGCTCGGCTTGGGCTTATAAAAATCTCCTACATTTTTTGGCCGAATTTATTTAACTTTCTGGGCTTTAATTATTAATTAATTATGAAATTAATTAATTAATTAATAAACTGTTGGCAGTTATTGCCAACAGTCAACAGTAAATTCGTTTAACTGTTTTTGACAGTTGTGCCAACCGTCAACTACTTTGCTATAAATAAATATGCCTCCCTCCGTTTTTAAAATAATGAAAAATTTCCCTCCTCCAGAATTGCTGTCATTTTATTCCTGTCATATCTGTTCCAGAAATAATTTTTTCTGCATACCATATCTTGCATAGTTGTTGAGTAAAAGCCACAGATTTGAGTTCGTTGAAATTAATTATTGTTGTGCTATATAATTAATTGGAAAAATCCGTTCTATCTTGGGAGACAATATTCATCAACCTCGGAGCACATCGGAGGGAATAAATTGTCTTAAGGACACTGTGAGATTCACTGGTCTCGGATTATCTTTCTATTTTTATTATTATTTCTGCAAATTCAAGTAAGTGTTTCATTTCTATAATTCTGTTTTAATTCCCAATTATATAATAATTATTAATTCTGTACAATTGTTATTTATAAATAGTAGACATAACAATCTTAAGACAATTTATGTAGTTCTACTGTTTTTTAGTGTACATAATTTTTTTTATTACAGAAATTTATTTGTTGGAAATTAAAATCTGTTTTCACAGAATAATATGAATTAATTTACTGTTTTATGTAGAAATTAGTAAAACAGTTTTGATATAGAAATTAATTTCTATACTGTTTTTATATTCTGTTTTAGAAAATAAAATTTTATTTGTGTATTCTTGTTAAAATCTGTTTATGTAAAAATTTTAATCTTCAAATTATAATTCTGTTTTGTACAGAATTCTTTTTATTATTAAAAATTAGTGCGACACAGATTTAATATTTAATTCTATTTTGTACGGAATTCTGTTTATATTATAGTTTAATTCTGAATTTTATTTGGAATTCTTTTGGAATTCATTTATTGTGAATTATATTTGGAGGAAATTGTTGCACAAAATTTTGTATTCTGTTTTGATTAATTCATTATATATGAATTTTATCATTGATAAAAATTTTGTTTTTGTAACAGAAATGGAATCACAAAGTACGAACACTACTCCTACGAAACTAATTGTCACCAACACAAATATGACTGCACCCGTTTCTATGCCACACGGGGAGAAACCGGAAAAGTTCATTGGGACTGACTTCAAACGTTGGCAAGGACAAATGTACTTCTATCTCACTACCTGCCAACTGGGCAGGTTTGTATATGAAGATAGCCCCTCTATTCAAGAGGGAGATGACGCTGAAAAGGTTGCTGCTGTCGATGCTTGGAAGCATTCAGACTACCTATACCGAAATTATATTTTGGCCTACTTGGACAAGACTCTGTATCATGTCTACTGCACTATCAAGACATCCAAAGAATTATGGAGTTCTTTGGAAAAGAAGTATAAAACTGAAGATGCTGGGATGAAGAAATTTATCGTCGGGCATTTTCTGGACTTCAAAATGGTCGATTCTAAATCTGTAATCTCGCAAGTGCAAGAATTCCAAGTGATCCTCCACGACATTCATGCTGAAGGAATGTCAATTAGCGAAACTTTCCAAGTTGCTGCAATTGTTAAAAAGTTGCCACCATCTTGGACTTTGTTCAAAAACTATCTCAAGCACAAGCGTAAGGAGATGAATGTGGAAGAGTTGGTGGTCAGGCTAAGAATCGAAGAAGATAACCATGAGTCTCAAAAGAAAAGTGGAAAGAATCCGATGGAAACAAAGGTCCATGTCGTTGAAGGTCCTAAAAAGAACAAACGAAAGTATGATGGGGAAGGCACTTCCAAACATAACAAGAAAAAGTTCAAAGGCAAATGCTACAATTGTGGTAAACCGGGACACCGCTCAAGTGAGTGTCGTAAGCCTAAGAAGCAAAATAAAAATAACTCTCAAGCAAATGTGACTGAGGGTGAGAATATCACCAATGATTTGGCGGATATGAATCTTTCTGCCGTTGTCTCTGAATGTAACTTGGTTGGAAATACCAAGGAATGGTGGGTGGAAACTGGAGCCACACGACACATTTGTGCAAACAAATGGATGTTCTCCACCTATAAGACTTTGGAAAATGAGGAGAACCTTTTTATGGGAAATTCTTCCACTTCTAAGGTGGTGGGACAAGGAAAGATTGCTTTGAAAATGACTTCTGGAAAGGAACTTACTCTCAACAATGTTCTTCACGTTCCTGATATCCGAAAGAATCTGATTTTTGGATCTCTTCTTACTAAAAATGGTTTCAAGCTTGTGTTTGTGTCTGATCACTTTGTGTTGTCTAAAAATGACATGTATGTAGGAAAGGGCTACCTAAATGAGGGGCTCTTTAAACTGAATGTTGTTACTGTAACCCCTAAAACATCTGTTTCAATGAATGAAATTGCTAGTTCTTCTTACTTGATTGAGTCATCTAATATTTGGCATGCTAGATTGGGACATGTTAATTTTGATACATTGCGTAGATTAATTAACTTGGAATTTTTGCCAAAATTTAATATTGCTAAAAATCATAAATGTGAAATTTGTGTGGAATCTAAATTAGCTAGATTACCTTTCCATTCTATTGAAAGGATAACTGAACCTTTAGATTTAATTCACACCGATATTTGTGATTCTGCATACCATATCTTGCATAGTTGTTGAGTAAAAGCCACAGATTTGAGTTCGTTGAAATTAATTATTGTTGTGCTATATAATTAATTGGAAAATAATTATTGTTGTGCTATATAATTATCTCAATCTCATTACATAGAGAAAGTACTTGAAAAATTCAAGAAGTATGATATTAGTCCTACCAAGACACCTGTAGATGTAAATTTACATCTAGCAAGAAATAATGGTGAAAGCATATCTCAACTAGAATATTCTCGTATTATCGGCAGTTTAATGTATATCATGAACTGTACGTGACCGGACATAGCATACTCAATAAGTAAGCTAAGTCGATTTACGAGTAATCCAGGAAGAGATCACTGGAAAGCAATATTGAGAGTTTTGGGTTATTTAAAATATACTCAAAACTATGGATTGCATTACTCAAAATATCCAGCTGTTCTTGAAGGACATTGCGATGCAAATTGGATATCTGATACAAAAGACTCTAAGTCTACGAGTGGGTATGTGTTTACCCTCGGAGGTGCAGCCGTATCTTGGAAATCCTCAAAACAAACGTGCATTGCTAGATCGATAATGGAATCTGAATTCATTGCACTAGACAAAGCTGGAGAAGAAGCTGAATGGCTTCGAAATTTCTTAGAGGATGTTCCAAATTGGTCTAAACCTGTGCCCGCAATATTTATACATTGCGATAGCCAATCAGCGATTGGAAGGGCACAAAATCACATGTATAACGGAAAATCACGACATATTCGTCATCGACACAATACCGTTAGACAACTTCTCTCAAACAGAATTATCTCAATTGACTATGTAAAGTCAAAAGATAATATATCGGATCCACTAGCGAAAGGTTTAAACCGATAGCAAGTTGAAAGATCATTGAGAGGAATGGATCTAAAGCCTATAAATAAATAAGAATCAATATAGTGGAAACCCAACCGAGCTGACTGGAGATCCCAAGATCTAGGTTCAATGGGCAAACCGAACTACAATGTATTCAGTAAGCACTGGAGGATATTTAATCCTATCCATTCCAAAGATGAGACAGTGCACATCTGCCGGGAAATTAGGATAAGTTATGCTTTTAATGACATCTATATCTTAGTACGTCTAAGTGGGGTATTGCAGAATACTCTTTATAAAAGTCACCTACGTGAGTAAGAAGGGGGTCACTTCTATGAGAATAATGAAAGGCATATTCTCTAAAATACTTGCGGAACCAAGTGGTGTTCACGGCCAAAATGAACACAAACGTGAGAACCAACTGTGTTGAAGAATTGTTGTGTGAATACTGTTGTCTAGGTTTACAAAAACGGTTGATGGTTCAAGGACGTGAAGTCTACTGATTAACCAAGTAAATCTGATAGTATATCACTAAGGAAAGTTCAAGGCCACTAGGCTACTTCTACCGATGCAATAAGTCTTCAGTTTTACTCAACTTATGTCTGCATCTGCATAAGCATCTGTTTTGTTTTATTTATAGCGATATATCATTCATGTGGGGGATTGTTGGAAAATTGGAATTGAATGGGTATTATAAAAGCTGTCCAGATTTTTCTGGACAGATTTTTGAGCAACTTTGAGCTCAAATTTAGGTGGGACCCACACTACGAATATTGTGGGACCATATATGAATGCGTTCACCTCCGCAAGGAGATTAACGTAGTATATTCATATGTCCAATTTCAATAAGTTATGAATGATAAATATGTCCCCAAAGTGACTCACAAAGCAATGAAAGTTAATGAATTGGGTATGTTTTAACTCTTGTCCCACATTGGAAGAGTAGTAGAATTTTGATGAGTTAATAACACCCCAAGTATGGACTAAGGCTTGGATGCCTTGGGGGTATCCCAACTCTTTGAAGGGGAGATGACCTAAGCTATGCACGGGTTGACTTTCGGTCAAAAGTCCACACGCGCGCACGCGCGCGCGTCCGTCCGGCCAGCCGGCTCGGTTCGGGCTTGGGCTTGGCCGAATTTATTTAACTTTCTGGGCTTTAATTATTAATTAATTACGAAATTAATTAATTAATTAATAAACTGTTGGCAGTTATTGCCAACAGTCAACAGTTAATTCGTTTAACTGTTTTTGACAGTTGTGCCAACCGTCAACTACTTTGCTATGAATACAGATGCCTCCCTCCGTTTTTAAAATAATAAAAAAATTCCCTCCTCCAGAATTGCTGTCATTTTATTCCTGTCATATCTGTTCCAGAAATAATTTTTTCTGAATACCATATCTTGCATAGTTGTTGAGTAAAAGCCACAGATTTGAGTTCGTTGAAATTAATTATTGTTGTGCTATATAATTAATTGGAAAAATCCGTTCTATCTTGGGAGACAATATTCATCAACCTCGGAGCACATTGGAGGGAATAAATTGTCTTAAGGACACTGTGAGATTCACAGGGCTCGGATTATCTTTCTATTTTTATTATTGTTTCTGCAAATTCAAGTAAGTGTTTCATTTCTGTAATTCTGTTTTAATTCCCAATTATATAATAATTATTAATTTTGTACAATTATTATTTATAAATAGTAGACATAACATAATATCCCAAAAGGAAAAGCGGTATTAGTTGACTCACTGCAAATTGTACGCACAGTAGTAATGATGAGCTCAGGATAGTCAATGATCTGATGATGAGGTAAGGTTTGAACTAACCTACCCGTATGATAAGAAAAATCCTAGGTGTGTTGACGTGGCATAAAATTGTACACCACATGGAGGTTTATAAAAAAAATAACGTCGAGCCATAGCAGACTTACAAAATAAGGGACGTGTCCATTAATCCTCATAACTAGTAATAAATATAGCAAGAGCATGATAACAAACATTCCTCGAAATAATATATAACTCATAACTAGGATTATCTACATTACTCTCAAATCCTAGGTATGTAGCAAAATTTCCTCAAATAAAAAACTCGGTCCCTCGCACAAAAGTAAAAATAGTCACATTATTATCAGGCAAGACCATGTTCACGTAAAACTCACGAACCAAATGCAGCATTAGCCAAACCAGAGGCTTTATCAATTAAAGACAATAAGAAAACAACCATTATCACTCTACTATAAACTAGTTAAAGAAAGTTATCTCTTCGTGACAATTGCACGCGTCATAAAAATAGCAGACAATGAAGAACCATATCAAGTAAACCAGATCCTAGAGGCAACTAAAAGAGCAATAGGAACAGAATGAGAGGAACTCGGGTCCAATCGTCGATATATCCTAGTCGGTCTAGGAGGTGACATGGAGTCTCAGTCTCCAAAAGTCTGTCCAGTTCCACTTGGAGAGCAAGTATTTTTCCTCACATTTATATTCTCTCTAGGCATATTGAAAAATCACATTAAGAACAAAATCGACAAGAGCATACAACTAACCAACTTAAAACTATGAACCTAGGACATAGGCACAACAAAAGTACACAAAATACCTCAAAATAGTAACTCGAGCCACTAAAAACTAAAATCAGTCATTGTAAACATTCAAAGATCTAATGAATCAACTTAGTATCATTAATAAGAAAGTAAGTAAATTATAAACAACAAGAATCAACTGTTAAACAAGTGTTTTTCGACAAAAAACCTCAATATGTCATAACTAGGGCATATAATCAACATGTGATGAATCATCCCACTAGCTAAAGATCAAATGAAAAGGCAACACCATAATAAGTTTGAAATACCAAATCGCCCAGGGTTTTTGTTCTGGGTATATTTTGAAATGAAAATGAGAAACTGAGATTAATAGACCTTTAATATGCCCCCGATGTTGTTAGAACAAACAAATTTTACCATTTATAAGGGGTAGTGCAAATGCCCTCAAAGTATATCGTGTAGAAAATATACGGAGCATCTTCAGGTAATTTCAAAAATCCAAAATGCAAACTCACAAACTCTCAGATATATGAATAAATGCAAATGCATGAAAACAATTCAATTATGCATTAAAAGATTCAAATTGGAATGAAAAAGTAGATGGTATTATATGTATAAATCGTAAACTAAGTCACATACATAACAATATCTATTTAGTCCAAATTTTATCTTGATTAAATTAGTTGAACCTAAACTGCATGATATTTAAACTAAATTGGAGACAAACAAACCACAAACAAAAGATAAGAGATGAGGGAAAATTTCATTTCAGCAAAACCTATATTTCAGCATTGTTACAACTAGGTATTACAAAATGATATCTAAAGACTTAAAAAACTTATAGCTCCACTAAGTGACATAAATATGTCTTCCTTCCAAGTTGTTGACAATAAGCGATGCAGATCCAACTACACCCCACATCAAGTTCCACTTACCTTGGTGTCCAATGACCAACTTCGAGAAAATATATTTCTTTCTATCTTCAGCGTTGAAGAATTAGCTTCACATGGTTATAAACATGGATTGTGTTCTTCGTGATTTCATAAAATGATCTCAAATCATCAAAGGGTTTGGATTGAAATACTAAAAGAGTTTGATCACAAAAAGATCTCTAAACGTCTTAGAATAAAATCTAGGTCTGCATCTCTATATATAAGGAGAAAATTTTCAACAAGATAGACATGAAAGATTACATTTGCAATCAGTTGAAAAATATTTTTTTGCGCCTTCGTTCGAACAAAGGAACATTTCATTTGAAAGAAGTACCTTTTTCTCATCCTAACACTCATCAAACAATTGATCCAATGAGATTCGAGAGACTGCTTGAAGTTGTGAAAATTCATCTCGTTTAAACGAAGTTCAAAGCTATTCTAATGAGGTTAAGACACTCGTTTGAACGACATCTAATGTCGTTCGAACAACTTTGCAAAATTTTCAAAAAACATTTAAAAAAACATTTTGGACAAATATTTTATGTTTTCAAACACTTTTAAAACTAAACCTAAATGAAAAAATTACACAAAATTAACCTCATATACATTCTCCGTTAAACTTATTGACGATCGATCTTCAATTGTTATATTGGGTCACTAACTTTTCTTCACTTGAAGTGTTGAGAATGTACATGATGGTGACGTGGGATGTAACGGGATAATCCAAACTTGAAAACATAATGAACATTATAAAATTTTCACTTCAATATCTCACCCTTTGACTATTTTGGTACAAAACACAAATCGAAAACAAATTACCCCTCAAACAAGTTCAACCAATGTCCCTCGTAAACTCGAAAAGGAAAAGACACTTGTGGCTTTGTCTTCAATAAAAAATCATCATCTTATTGTCAATGAAATCACCTAAACACGTGAAGCTAAAGACATACTGTAACACATGGAGTTTACAGAAAGCACACAACTCCCCCTTAATATGTTCTTTCCCGTTTTGCCCGCAATAGACAAAGGGTTAGAAGTTAATCCTGAAAAGTTAGCATCAAGAGAATCCAAATACAAAATATCATCACAAATTGTAAATAATGAAGCATATATGACAAAACTTTAATAAAGAAACAAACTATGTTTTTCAATTTTTTAGTATATAAATATAAATATAGGTACAAATATAAATAGTGACACCATGGAGTAGCACGAAAATATTTGAATCATGGAAATAGATTGAAATTGTGTGAACTCAAGGCACGAGAATATCAACATAGGCATACGTAGCAAGGGTCCATGAAGTCAAAGAGATACTCCTAAGGAAAGAACTCAATGGAACCTATGGCATAAAGTTATTGAAAGAAATGAAATTGACTCAACTCATACAAAATATCATGAATTTCAATGCTTCTCAAATCCGTAAGGTCAAACTATTTAATATTTTTGCAGGAAGTTTATTTTGCAACCCCATTGGTATTTAACTTACGACATCCTCAAAATCTCACTTTTTAAGCATAAACTCTCATAATTTTTTAAGGAATCATATTTCTCATGTTAATAAAGCATTAATGAAACAAAAAAAAAGGCCTTAGCACTCATCTTTTTAGTGCCAAAATCATCTTTTAGGCTCTTGCCTATGGTGGCTTTTAATGTAAAGAAGATTAATTCTTTCGTATCCCCTTTTCATACATAAACAAAAAATAAAATTTCTTAGAAAAAATTCGGGCAATGGTTCTCACATGCATAATTAGTTCTCAATACATTTGATTCTTTATTAAGCACGATTGAGATGAGAATACCTTATTCGACATATGACAAGCAAGAAAAATGTTTAAAAGGTTTATGCATGTGTACAATAAGGGCGATATAAAGAGTCTAGCATGAAGGAATTAATCATCAAAGAACAACACAATGCTAAACATGCCTTTTTAAGCACATAAAAGAAATGAAGCCATGTCAAAGAACACTATGATTAAGTCACATGAATGGATGTAATGGATTATGATTCGAACGTCTTAAACGCGCATTCATATATGGTGTGAAACAAAATACAAAAATCTTTTTAGATTTTCATGAAATGTTTTATCAAAAACAAAATCTTTTTCTAAACGAAAAGAAAATATTTTTGAAAAATATAAAATATAAACATAAGAATACAATCTAGTAATAGGAATAAAAGATAGCAATATAAAAAACACCATTTACAAGAAACAAGTCCTTCCCTCAATCATAAGTTCGCGAGTTGTTTTCAACAAAGTACAATTCCTTTCAAATTCTACTATGAAAAATTGAGAAGTCATGGCTAACAAATACACTTGTTATCGAAGATATGGGAGCATATGTGGGAGAAACTATTCCTGGCTTAAAACAAAACTCCTTAAGGTGACCTCTTTATTTGAAAAGGGTACAAACATAGATTGGTTTGGGTCGGCCTTCATTGAAACGCCTAGACATAGGATTAAAAACATACCGCTAGAGGACAAAAACCCAAGACAGCCCCCAAACGATCCTGTAGGGCGTACAGACACCTCATATGGGACCAATGTAACTCTTAGGAACTGACCGTATAGTCACATAACTTTCGATTTTAGAATATGACTAAACTTTACAAATATAAAGACCTAGGCTTAAAAGCATTGTTAGGACACAAATTTCCAATTGAGTCCATATGTAGTTTAGCTTAATTCCAAACAAAATCATTTGAGTCATAGGATAGATGTTATTGCGTATCATTCCAAGCCTATGACGAGTGTATGTTGAAGACGTAGTGGCCTAGATATTCAAGTTCATCCTTGGCAAGTTTTCATTCCTCGTTTCACGTCATCAACATGAGGATTCCATTGCCCCCAAAAGGTATGGATGCATTAAATATATAGGGAGACTTCGAATATTTTTATGGGTGCTATTTTTGTCTAATCGACTTTTATTTTCAGAATTTTTTTATAGCTTTGTATAAAAAGTTTTGGGGTTAAAATGAATTTTTAAATAATTTTTGGATTTTCTGAAATGTCGTTCGAACGACATTGTCTCCTTCCAACGAGCTTGTTCGAACGACATTGCTAACGTGGTTCAAACAACATCATGCTCAAAGACTATTTTTTCGTTCAAAGTTTCGTTCCAACGAACTCATTCGAACGAGTTTTTCCAACAAAGTTTAGGCTTTGTTTCTTTCTACTTTCTCGTTTGAATAGAGTCATTCGAACGACCTGGAAAAGTTGTTCGAACGACTTGGGCGGGAAGCTTAAAATTTTGGTAGTTTTATTTTAACCACCCACTATCCTACTAAATTTTCACCAGCCTTAGTACTTCGGGTATAGGGGTTTTTTAACTAATGTTTTCATCTTCCTAGAGAGCTTTTGAGAGACTTCTATCATAGAAAAAGTTCATGGTTTGAGTGCTTCAATTTTCAAAATTAAATTCTTCCAAAAACACATATACACCGAAATGTTTGTTTAGACTCCAAGTTTTCCTATATATATCTTCGCTTGGAGAGTGTTTGGCGCCAAGTTTTCATTTCTACACATTAGAGAAGTGTTTGGGTTCTTCTTTACCCCAAAAAGGAGTTCGTTTGTTTGTTGTGGTGTTCCCACTCGAAGAAAGGCTTCGTGTGCGAGTAGACGGTGACCATATCCCCATCGATAGATTTTGAGATTACGGTGGAGTCTATGGTTATCAACTAGGCGGAGGAGTTTACAAGAAGGAGCGTCACGGCTTGGACGGAGTCAAGTCAGTTGTGTAAGTTTGTTGTATTGTAATTGGAATTCCATACCTAGTGGATTTGTTAGGCCAGGGTCGTCCGAGGTTTTTCCCATTTGGGTTTTCCTCCTACATCGCCCTTTAGTGAGATTGTTTCTTTTATCTAGTTTAACTCACTTAGATCGCATGTTTAGGTTAAAAAGATAAAATATAGTTTAATTAGCAATCTTGCTTTGATTTCGTGCTCATAAATTGTTTGGGTTGTGTTAGTTTCATTTAATTTAAGTCATCATATTTAATTAGTTTAAATTTGGTTGGGCCTATATTGAAAAATTGAATGTTTTATTGTTAGGAAAATTTTTGGACTTGGGTTGAATTTATTTTTTTATGTGAAAATTATTAGTTTAAGTTTAATTTTATTTTAATTTGAAGAAATTAAAATTTGAAGTTTGTTTTTTGTTTAAAATTGGAATTTAATTGAACCATCACTTTAATTCTTAGAATTTAAATTTTGGGGCCATGTGTTCCAACAAATGGTATCAGATCAAGAGAGCTAAGTTATTGCGTTGAGATCCTTAATTTATTTTTGCTTAAAAAATGGAATTTTCCCCGTTTTCAAAATTTTTAGTTTTTGATGTTTCTAATTACGCGTACTGGAAAGCACGTATGAAATCGGCACAAAAGTCCATAGATGAGAGGGTTTGGTTGTCTGTCATTACCGGGTGATCTCCACCTACATGTTTAGTAGATAATGAACGTGTCCCCAAACTCGTAGAGAGATGGACGGAGAGTGAACTTAAAGTAGCCAATTTTAATTCCCGATGCTTGAATGTTTTGTTTAGTGCGGTCACACCAGATGAATTCTGACGTATCATGACGTGTGAAACTGTTAAAGAAGCTTGGGATATTTTACAACTCACCCACAAGGAAACTAGTGTCGTAAAAGCTTCGAAACTCAAAAACCTCATCACTCAATTCGAGACCATAAAAATGCTTGAAAATGAAACTTTTGATGAATTTTATGCTAGACTTTCAGATATTGTTAATTCATGATTTAATTTGGGAGAAAAAATACTCGACGACCGAGTAGTAAGAAAATTTTACGGTCCCTACCTGATAGATTTATTCCTAAAGTGATCGTGTTGAATTATTTACCCACTTTAGCCTCTACGAAACTAGAAGAGCTCGTAGGTGACTTACAAACCTATGAACTTTACATGTTTTCCTCTAAGATCGAAAATAAGAAAGACAAGGGCATCACTTTGAAAGCTCGAAAAGAGGAAAAACAAGTTTCGGATGCTGAGAGTGATTTTGACTCGGAAGATATGACTATATTTGCTAGAAAATTTAGAAAATTTCTTAAGTTTAACAATGATAATCTTAAAAATGATTTCAAGAAATTTGATAAATCTAAGTATGACAAAGCCGAAAAATTCCCTAAAAGGAAAAATGAAGATCTAAGGAGAGAGGTCAAGCTTCGGTTGTGAAGGGTATGGCCATAGGGCAAGAGAGTGTCCGAGTAAACTAAGGAGAGAGGTCAAGCTACCAATTTCATACAATGCTACCCTCAGTGATAGTGATAAGGAAGCGGGACCCAATTCCCCCATTGAGCGTAACTTTACCGCATTCATGGAAAGTCATGTGAGCACCAATAATGAATCTTCCCATAAAGATATACGTTTACATGACCCTTCCGAGGCATTTGTTTGTGAATCCCAAAAAATTAATGGTAATGAGAGTGAAGTTGAAAAAAAGAGTGAAAATGAAGAAGAGGTTGATGAGAGTGAACTTCAAGTAGCTTTTCAAGAATTGTATACTGAATCTATTAAATTAAAAAAGGCTAATTTGAAGTTAGAAGTTAGTTTGAGAGAGTGTGCCAAGATCATTGATGATAGCGCTTTAGTGGAAGACCTTAGGACACGTGAGAGAGCTCTTCGAGAGAAGCTTGAATATGTTGAAGGCGAGAGAGATACCCTTACAGGTTTGAAGTAAAAATGAAGAAATATCTTCTTATGTTTGAAAAGAGTACGTGTTTTCTTCAGTCACGCATTCTAGAGTTGGAAGAAAAGTTAAGAGACTCAAGTCGAGTCAAATTTGATTTGGAGTGTAGGTTCGAAAAACTAGATAAAATTTTAGGAATGATCCAAATAAAAAATGACACTTGTGGTTTAGGCTTCGATTCTTATAATTCTTCCGCTAATAAGGCCAAAACCACTATTTTGAGAGAATCACCGAGGAACATTTCCAAAGGTCAATCCTTAGGTACTACTTTTCGTCTGGTCTTTACTTTCTCACATTGTGGTCAAAAAGGTCATATTTGGAAATTTTATTTTGATCTCATAAAGGATCCTAGGAAATCCAAGAGTAAGGTCACCGAGGTAGACAAGGTCACCCAATCCCGAGATTGTCACTCTTCACTTATTTGGGTTAGGAGATCTGACTTGGTAAATTTACAAGATAGGGTTTATGATTCTCATTTGCTATCACATAAAACCTCCCATGTTAAATCAAAAGGTTAAATGTGTTAGATTTGTTTACATACTCTAGTGTTTTTGTGCTTCATGATATATTTATGCTAGTTATATGTATGTTTGTCATTTTCTAGTATATACTCCATGCTTAATCACATGCTAGAATTATAATTTGTGTATGTCTTTTATATTTGTTTTATTTATTTATGTCTTATTGTGAAAAATACAAAAAGATTTTCTCTGTTTTTCTTTTGAGTTGGAATTTTTTTGTTTGGTGAAAGTTTTTGAAAAACTCAAAAAGATTTTTTTGTGTGTGTATTTTAGTTTGACACACTTTATGTGGAATATACTTGTGTTTGAATCCTTTCCCTTTTCCGATCCATGTGTCTAGAACTTTTGGTTAAGATTTTCAATCCTTAAAATGTTCTTTGTCATGCTTACATGTAGTAGTTGGATTTTGTGCTGCTTAATGGTATCTATTTTTATATGCCTCGTTTTACACATGCACAAGCTCTTTTAAAATTTAAACTCCACATGTATATTTAATCTAAGTGAGATGTTCTTCTACCAATTTAGTCATCTACATTTTGCTATGACTATGGAGGATTTGTGCATGTAATAATCGTTTCCCGAATTTAAAAAAATAAAAAAATATGTGTATTTGGTGTAGTTATTTATCAATGGAATCGGGTTATGAAAAAAATTACTTTGCGTGAAAAGTCACCATTGAATTTTTTGCCTTAAAAAATATGGCATTGTCAAAGAAAAATTAGCCAAGTCTATTTAGTTTATTTGATATGTTCAAAAGAAAAGGAAAAAGAAAATTATGAGGAGTTTGGTTGGATGTATAACCGGGTTTGCACAATGGCTTTGTATCATAGTTATCCTTTTATTGTCATGATTCTATTGGTTTGTAGAATCATTGAAATTCTAGGCTTGTTTGCATTGTGTATGTTTGTTCATTGAGTTCAACTTATATGGTCGCATAAGGCTATATCTAAATGTGATAAAATTTTGCAACGAAATGATAACACCGTGAACATGTCGTAGGTGATTGGGTCGATATTTCTTTAGTTTCTAGTTCACACCCTTCACTTTCGTTTACCACATGTATTTGGACACATTTTTTCCATACGAGTGTGAAAGGCTTATTGTATTTTGTATCGTGTGTGGTGTTTATACCTATGTATATGTGTGTGTGCGTTAGTGATATTCATTGTGTATATATATAGAATTTTGTTTTTAAGTCTTTGCCTTGCTTGCTAATCCACATTTTCTTTGAATTCATAATTGGTATCGATATTGTTGCGAATTTTGGTTGATATCCCATGCTTAGCGTAATAAATTTCAAGTGGTATCTTTTTGTTATCGCATCATAGTATGTATCCATTACTATTTGTATGGATTAGTTGTACTTCATTGTTGGCCATATGCTTAAATGTTCTTATCACCTTATTCACCATTACATGTTTAACTTGTTTTTACTTATTCATATTCCTTGTCTAGTTTAGGGGGAGTATCTACTTAAATTGGGGGAGAAATAAGTTATGTGTTATGATTCTAAACCTTTGTCTATTCTTGAACAAAAAGGGGGATAAATGGTATCTAATCCTTTGAAGTTGGGGAGAACAAACTTAGGGGCAGACGTCTTTCTAGGTAGATCATTGTTAGATAAAGGGGGGAGGGGGGATTATTTAAGGGGGTTTATTTATTTACATTGCATTTAATATTGTGATATTCCCTATGCATTTCATGGTATGCTTAAGTGTGTAGGAAATTCCTTTTATAGGCATCTTTAAAGTGGCAAAGCGGTTTATCCTTGGGTCGAGTCATAGCGTGTGTAGTTTTATTTCTTTTGGGTGGGATGTTATGTCTAGATGAGCTTGACGGCCCTTTAGGATTTTTGGTTGGGTTCTCGGAATAGCAAAAGGGGGAGATTTGTAAGGACACAAATTTTCAATTGAGTCCATATGTAGGTTTGGCTTAATTCCGGACAAAACCATTTGAATCATAGGATAGATGTTCTTGCGTATCCTTCCAAGCCTATGACGAGTGTATGTTGAAGATGTAGCGACCTAGATATTCAAGTTCATCCTTGCCGGGTTTTTGTTCCTCATTTCACATCATCAACATGAGGATTCCAATGTCTCCAAAAGGTATGAATGCATTTAATATATATATATATATATGGAGACATGGAATATTTTTATGGGTGCTATTTTGTCTAATCAACTTTTATTTTCAAAAAACAATTTATAGCTTTGTATAAAAAGTTTGGGGCTTAAAATGAATTTTTAAACAATTTTTGGATTTTCTGAAATGTCGTTCGAACGATATTGTCTCATTCAAATGAGCTCATTCCAATGACATTGCATACGAGGTTCAAACGACATCATGCTCAAATACTCTATTTTTTCGTTCGAAGTTTCATTCCAACGAACTCGTTCGAACGAGTTTTCCCAACGAAGTTTTTACCCTATTTTTTTCTGCTTTCTCGTTCGAACAGAGTTGTACGAACGACCTGGAAAAGTCATTCGAATGACCTGGGTGGGAAACTTAAAATTTTGGCAGTTTTATTTTAACCACCCACTATCCCACTAGCTTTTCACCAGCCTTAATACTTAGGGGATAAGAGGTTTTCAACTAATTTTTTCATTTTCCTAGAGAGCTTTTGAGAGACTTCTTTCATAGAAAAGGTTCATGATTTGAGGGTTTAAATTTTCAAGATTAAATTCTTTCAAAAACATATATAAACTCATATGTGTGTTTAGACTCCAAGTTTTCGTATATATCTTTTTCTTGGAGAGTGCTTGGCACCAGGTGATATGCCCCAAGTGTCACCTCGGCTTAGAGGCATCAGCCTCAGTCGAGGATATGGCCGACGTTGGAAGAGCCTTGGATCGATGACCAGCAGCCTCGGACATCGAAGGGTCGGCCCTAGACGACATCACTACCAACCTCTTTAGGGTGAGACTGCATGAATCAGGAGGCCAACAGTTCGAATGATCACCCGGGTAATGACAACCTCTTCCGGGGTAGGCCGAGGTTACAAGGAACCATACTACTACCAAGGGCGACCTCATTATTAATTCAGTCGATGTTCCAGCACATGCCAGCCTAACCTCGGCCCAAGCCGACCTTAACGCCTTGCCTCAGCTTCACTTAAGCCGAGACCTTGATGGCTCGTCTCGGATTGAATGAGCAGCTAGACCTTATCAACTTCGGCTTCTCCCAGTCCGAGGTTACGACCAAGCACGAAGGCCGAGTACTTATTGACATGTGGATAAGGACACGTGGATACAAATCAGTTATAACAAGTCATTCCCCACACGTGGGGGGAATATTTCTTCATCATTCTCTACATGTGACAGTGACAGATGTCTTCATCAGATTGGCTAGATCAACACACACATGCTCATTGCATGCATGGGGGGTATATTACACCCCCCAGGTACTATATATAGAGGTCATCATCTACCTTTTAAAAGGATCCAAAGTTAGCAACCCTAGCTGAAACTCTGTTCAAATACACAGTAGAGAGAGAAAGCTTGAGAGTTTGTATGTATGGCCATTAGAGCCTTCATACAGTGATATTAATCACACACTTGCACAGTGGACGTAGGCCTGATTGGCTGAACCACCTATATTCCGGTGTGAATCCTCTTCTCCTCACCTCCTTCTACTATATGTGTATATACCATCATGCTGCCATTGTTAACATTGAATTGAGCTCACAAACACCTTGAAGGGTGGTGCTATTTCCAGCATCATCATTTTGGCGCCGTCTGTGGGAACGAGAAGCTGTCTCTTCCTCTTCTTCAGCTTAACATCACCGGAGACTCTGGTGGTGAACCAGGCACCACCCCTTGCATGGAGATGTTTCACCATTGAGAGAGGTCCTTTAAAGTATTAAGCTCACCTGCTACTTAAGCTCTTTATTGATTAACACATGGCACCAGAATTACCACCGCCTCTTCCGTCTCCTGGTGGGGGAGGGCCTAGCTCCATCCAAGCACCGCCTCAGTCAGAAATGGCGGAGGTGGCTGCAGCCTTGAAGTCTTTGGTTGCAACGCAACAAGCTATGCAAGAGCAGTTTGCACAGCTCAGCCAAACTATGATGAGGCCACCTGGGATTTCACCGAAAATGATCACTCCGGCGGTTATCCACCCTCATCCTGACGCTAGGGGACCACCCCAGGCACCCATGAAGGACCAACCTGCCCCCCGGCGGAGGAGGGACGTTGCCGACCCTAGGCGCTTACACCTGGGGAGGCAAGAAAACCCTTTGTCCAGAGGACAGGTATGACGATCTCGAGGCGGAAGAGGCCCCGGAAGAATATTGGGAGCCGTATGAGGTTTCGAATAATACGATACGTCCTCTTCAGCAGAGCCGAGGTTGTGGTGACAGAAAAGGTGAAGAGGCCCAACAACGAGGATCAGCTTTTGATCGATTGAGTAGGGGGTCAGCCTTTGAGAGGTTGGGCCCAGTAAATGACCTAAGACAGAGGTTATCCAAGTCGAGAAGTGTAGCTGGCTTGCAGAGAGGAGACAGACCAGGTCGGCCTGACCAAGGCCAACCCCGTGAAAGAAAGGGCAGAGACCAGGAAGAGGTCAACAGTCGACGTTGTGCTGCGACAGGGGAACCCTTAGTCCATCCCTTGGAGGTGGATGGGGACAACCTCGGTCAGGCCGATGGCAAGAGACCATGGAATGACTCTATCCAACGTCTTGAGGAGAAGATAGGAGACCTCATCAAAAGTAGGGACCCATTGCAAAGGGGTTACTCAGAAGGCTCTCCATTTGTGGCTAAGATAGTGAACTTCCCGACTCCTTCTAAGTTTAAACCTCTCGTGGTGTCTCCCAAGTATGATGGTAGCACCAACCCTGTACACCACATTGAGATGATTCAGTTAGCGGCGGACATCTACTCGATACCTGATGAGATGAAGTGTAGGGCCTTCTCTGGGACCTTGACAGGAGCAGTACACGGCTGGTTTACTTCTCTTCCGAAGAATTCTATCGAGAATTTCAAGGGCTTGGCTGAACGATTCATTCACAACTTCTGCTTTAGGGTAAAACCTCAACAGAAGACCACTCACCTACTGTATGTCAAGCAAGGCAAGGACGAGAGCCTAAGAGACTACATCGCCAGGTTAAATAAAGAGAAACTTGAGGTTGAAGACTACGAAGAGAATATAGCCATGACCGCCCTCATAGGAGGTCTTCAGAAAGGGAAGTTGTTGTGGAAACTTGCGGAAGACCCTCCCAGGTCCATGGACGAGCTACTGGAAACTGCGGGGAAAGTCATGAATGTCAAAGAGGCAATGGCCACCAAGTATGAGGATGAGAACCGCGGTAGTAGCGGGAAGTCCCAAAGAAAGAAAGATGGAAAGAAGAGGTCAGCCGATGACAAGGTCGCTCACTATACTCCTCTAACTGTGAGCTGTGAGCATATCCTCAATGAGATCAAGAATGACAGGACTCTGAGGTGGACAGAGAAACTGAAGGCCCCACTACATAAGAGGAATAAAAACTTGTGGTGTGAGTTCCACCAGGACCATGGCCATGTCATAGACAGATGCTTCGCCTTGAAGGACGAGATTGAAAAGATGTTAAAGTTCAGAAAGTTGAGGAAGTATGTTGAAGGTAAGGCACCTAAAGGGGGAAGAGATGACCCTAGGAAGAGACGAAATGACAGATGCCGTGATGATGTCCTAGATAGAAGAGACAATGATTCAGAAGGTGATGATGAAGATGATTCGGACCTCCCGCTAAAAGATGACAACACCCCGGTGAAGAGGGTTAGCGTGATCTCCTTTGGTGTTAACACCATATGCGGAGGACTTGCAGGAGGTGGCTTTGAAGTGGCTGACAGGAAAGCTCATGTGGCAGAGGCCAAGTCAGTGGCCAAACTTGAAGTTGTCAATCTAACGTCTTTCGATACAGTGCAGAAGAGAAAGAAGGTGGA
The DNA here is from genome assembly GCA_949130495.1 of Sambucus nigra. Classification (NCBI taxonomy): domain Eukaryota; kingdom Viridiplantae; phylum Streptophyta; class Magnoliopsida; order Dipsacales; family Adoxaceae; genus Sambucus; species Sambucus nigra. Next base: position 146,383,788 of record OX422211.1, read on the forward strand.
CATGGACACCCTTATAGTCGGGTTCTCCTGACTCGACTTCAAAGGTATCTTAGCCCCCCATGATGACCCTTTGGTAATAACAACAAGGGTGCATGGGTGCGAGGTGCAGAGGATCCTCGTGGATGTGGGGAGTTCAGCAGACGTGATGGTTTGGCCTTGCTTCAAGAGCCTAGGTCTTAGCAGAGCTAGGATGGTACCCTATCATCATCCTTTGATGGGCTTCAGCGGCGAAAAGTTCCACCCATTGGGCATGTATGAGATGGACGTTCGGATGGGTGATGAGTGGCCTAAGAGGTTGACCCGAAAGATAAATTTTTTCGTGATGGATGAAAATGTCTTCTCGGCCTACGACCTCATCATAGGAAGAGTGGCCCTTAAGGAATTTGAAGCTGTGCCATCGACGATCCACCAGATGCTAAAATTCCCGACCCCCTATGGGATAGGGGAAGTGCAAGGTGACCAGACCATAGCACGAGAATGTTACTTAAACTCGGCCGAAAAGAAAGAGGCCTATAAGAGGGTAACCACCACCTATAGCATTGATACATTAGACCCAAGAAATGAAACAAAGTTGAAGAAGGGAGAGGCCTCGGAAGAGGTAGAATCCATCGTCATCAATGAGGACGAGCCGAAAAAAACCATCCAGGTAGGAAAATCCCTAAAGACAGAAATCAAGGAAGAGCTGATAAACTTCCTTAGGAAGAGGCAAAGTGTCTTCGCTTGGAGTCACGCGGACATGCCCGGGATCAACCCTGAGGTTATGAGTCACAAGCTCAACATGACCAAAGATGTCAGGCCTATCAAATAAAGATGAACAATTTACTCCAGGGAGAAGTACGAAGTCATCCGGGAAGAGGTCAAAAAATTGGAAGAGGCTGAGTTTATAAGAGAAGTCATATATCCGGAGTGGTTATCGAATGCAGTCATCGTGCCCAAAGCCAATGGGAAGTGGAGAATGTGTGTTGATTTCACTGACCTGAACAGGTCTTGCCCAAAAGACAGTTATCCCTTACCTCGGATAGATCAGATGGTGGATGCTACTGCAGGACATGAGCTTCATGGACGCGTATTCAGGCTACAACCAGATCTTCATGGATGCGGAAGACTCAAAGAAGACAACCTTCATTACCGACAAAGGGACGTACTGTTTCAAAGTGATGCCCTTCGGTCTGAAAAATACAGGGAAAACATACCAACGTCTTATGAATAACATGTTTGAAGATCAAATAGGCAAGACTATGGAGGTGTATGTAGACGATATGCTGACAAAGAGCTTAAAAGCTTGCACTCATGTGGCAGACCTCGAAAAGACCTTCGATACTATGGACTTATAAATGATGAAGCTCAACCCAACGAAGTGTGTCTTCGGGGTAGGAGCTGGGAAGTTTCTGGGATTCATTGTCAATCAAAGAGGAATTGAAGCAAACCCTGAGAAAATCAAGGCTTTTCTTGATATGAAGACACTGACGAGTATCAAAGACGTCCAAAGACTCACGGGGAGAGTGGCTGCACTTAACAGATTTGTTTCCAGGGTAACGGACAAGTGTCTTCCGTTCTTTAAAGTGCTTAGAAAGGCCTTCCAGTGGGACGAAGAGTGCGAAGAAGCATTCAACCAACTCAAGTCTTACCTTGGGTCTCCCTTGCCATTATCTTGGCCCATAGTAGGAGAGAAATTATATGTGTATCTAGCAGTCTCTGAATCGGCTATCAGTGCAGCCATAGTGCGAGAAGACGTTAGAATCCAAAGGCCTGTGTATTTTAACGGTAAAGCCCTTCAAGGATCTGAACAAAACTACCCTAGTATGGAAAAGCTAGCCTACGCCCTGATTCATGCTTCAAGGAAGATGAAGCCCTACTTCCAAGCCCACTTCATAGTTGTCCTTATCGACTCCCCACTAAGACAGGTCCTGCATAAACCTGAGAAATCTGGAAGGTTGATGACTTGGGCCATTGAGTTGGGGGAGTACGACCTTACCTACTAACCTAGGACAACCATCAAGGGGCAGTCCCTCACAGACTTTGTTGTTGAGTTCACTTGGGAAGAGGCCGAGGCAAAGAATGACCTAGAGGGTGCTGAAGGGTCAAACAGCAGTGCCTTCTGGGACCAGGAAGAGAAGACACCCAACGTCTTCCGAGAGAAGGAAGAGATGGCACCGAACGTCTTCCGAGATTAGGAAGAGGTCGCGTCCAAAAAGATCAGGAACAAAGTAGCGGAGAACGAGGAGGATCGGTACCTCTTCCAGAAAGGAATCATGTCAGAAGGGGCCTTCTCAACGGATACAGACATTTGGAACCTCTTCGTTGATGGTTCTTCCTACGACAGCGGAAGCGGTGCAGGGTTGATACTTTCAGCTCCAGATGGTGCCAACATCGAATACGCCTTGAGGTTCAACTTCAAGGCATCTAATAACGAGTTGGAATATGAAGCTATGATAGCAGGTCTCTCGTTGGCAAAGACTATGGGTGTAAGACGACTCCTACTTCATAGCGACTCAAGGTTGGTTGTCAATCAAGTATTGGGATTCTATGAGGCCAAAGATGAAAGGATGGCCAAGTATCTGAAGAAGGTGAGAACGATGTTAGAATATTTCGAAGATACAAAACTGAAGAGAGTACCTCGACAAAGTAACAGCCATGCAGATGCATTAGCTAGGTTGGCCTCGGCAACAAAGATAGACATCAGGAGGACAGTTCCGGTCGAGGTCTTAGGAAAAGAGACCATTGAGGAAGAAGAGGTATGTAACCCTTGTCTCAATTTGCACCTGGGAGACTCATGGATGGACCCCCTCATCAGATATATCAAAGAGGGAGAGCTACCCGAATCCAAGCTAGAGAGGAGGAAATTGAGATAAAGGGCTGCCAAGTTCTCGATAGTAGGAGACATCCTATATAAGAAGGGATTTTTGTTGCCTCTCCTCAGATGTGTGCATCCCACCGAAGTTCCCCGGGTCTTACAGGAAGTTCATGAGGGTTCTTGCTCCAGTCACATAGGAGGAAGACCCTTGGCCAAGAGAATCATTACACAGGGATACTGGTGGCCAACCTTGGCCAAAGATGCTGCAGCTTACGTGAAGAGGTGTGATAAATGTCACAGATTCGCCTCTATTCCTCATCAACCTCATCAACATATGATGTAAATCACCTCTCTATGGCCATTTACAGTATGGAGAATTGACTTAGTAGGACCCCTACCAAGAGCTGCCAACAGTTACCGATTCCTGATAGTCGCCATTGACTACTTCTCAAAGTGGGTGGAGGTAGAGTCGATGATAACGATCACAGAACAGAAGACCTTCCAATTTATTTAGAGGAACATCATATGCAAACATGGCCTCCCCAACACTCTCATCTCAGATAATGGAACCCAGTTCAAGAACTCCTCTTTAGAAAAATATTGCGTAAGAGTTGGGATAAAGCAGTTCTTCTCATCTCCTGGCCGACCTCAGGCAAATGATCAGACCGAAGTCATGAACAGACCATCCTCGATGGAATCAGGAAGAGGTTAGAAAAAAGCGAAGGGAAGATGGACTAAAGAGTTTTACGCTGTGTTATGGGCCTACAGAACCACGACAAAAACACCGACAGGAGAAACCCCGTTCATGCTAGCCCATGGCTCAGAGGCCATCATACCAACAGAAGTGGGGCTCCCAACCCATAGGGTTCAGACCTATGACCCTGATAAAATGTGGAAGAGAGGAGACTAGGCCTAGATCTGATTGAAGAGAGAAGATAAGACGCAGAGATCAGATAAGCATCTTACCAGCAGAGAGCATCGAAATTCTATAATCAGAGAGCGAAGTCAAGACCCATCACCGTGGGAGACCTAGTGCTGAAGAAGACCTTACAGAAAATAAACAAGCTCCACCCAAACTGGCATGGTCCCTACAAAGTGATAGAAGAGGTTGTGCCTGGAACCTACAGGGTAGAAAACCTAGAAGGGGAACCTTTCGCTAATCCATGGAATGCTGATCACCTAAAGAAGTATTACATATGATGTTGCAAAGAGTTAATGTAAATGTACCATCTTATTATGAAGAGGTTATTAATAAAAGATCAGCTTCCATGACGGTTATTGCTTCATTGTTCTCTAATGTCAGAAATTATGAGGATAACATCTTAGGTGATGACCTCATACCCTTATAAGATCATTCAGTGGTGACAAGGTCTGAGGTCAGACATCATAATTAGATGACCTCAGACCCTTAACATCATTAATTTGGTGAGATTAATTATGAGGATAACATCTTAGGTGATGACCTCAGACCCTTATAACATCACTCAGTAGTGACAAGGTCTGAGGTCAGACACCATACTTGGATGACCTCAGACCCTTAACATCATTAATTTGGTGAGATTAATTATGAGGAAACATCTTAGGTGATGACCTCAGACCCTTATAACATCACTCAGTGGTGATAAGGTCTGAGGTCAGACACCATACTTGGATGACCTCCGACCCTTAACATCATTAATTTGGTGACATTAATTATGAGGATAACATCTTAGGTGATGACCTCAGACCCTTATAACATCACTCAGTGGTGACAAGGTCTGAGGTAAAACTATTGATTGAATTTAAATGGACATCAATGCGATAAGACTTCAGAGTTAAAACATCACATGACAGAAACATTCAACAAAACAAACGAAGTGAAAAACCCACCTCAGAGGTTGCCATTCCAATTGTAAAAATATAAAGATACAAGTTTCATATGTTCTTCAGAGATTACAAACAGTCAGGGGTTACAAAATAAAGCTTCATATTTAAGCCTAAGGATTATAGGGGAGAGTGCTGGCATCCTCAGCCTGATTTTCTTGGCCAATGTTTGTCACCTCGGCCCCATCTTCTCTGTGGTCAGCTCCTAGCTCAGTGCGGTCCAGTGTGGCAGTCTCTGCAGGTGCAGGAACCTCCTCTTCAACCTCCTGAAGTGCTTGGGTAAGCTGAGGGTTAGCAAAGCCGAGGACTATGAAATCAGAGGCCTTCAAACTCCCAGCCTCCTTCTCCTTGACAGTCGCCCATTTGATAGTAGCTTTAATACCTCTTTCAAGGTACTCAAATCGAAATCTCATGAACTCGTCTAAGGCTTTATAATTAGCAAGTATCCCCTCAGAGGCGTCATCAAGGGCTGCCTTCACCGTAGAGTCGACCTTCTGCTGGAGGACATCGTCCTTTTCCTGCAGAACCACATCATGATCCTTCTTAAGTTCGCAGACCTCTTTCCCCAACCCCTTCACTTTCTTCTCAGACCCCTCTAATGTAAACTTCAGACGTTCTATCTCTGCATTCGGTGAATTCTGTACTTTCTCGGCCTCTTGACCCTTATGGATGAGGGGCATCTTCCTCAGAATCTAATTGGCTAGATGATGCATTGCAGCCAGACCCTGCAAAACATATGATCGTGTGAATAAGTTGAAAATCAAATTAGAGGTTACACTTGGAAACTACAAAGAAATATGAAGTCATACCTGAATGGACCAGTGGAGGCCGAACTGAACCAGCAGGGGTGTGTCCATGGAATGGCAAAAATGCTTATCTGCCTCGGTCATGGCAGAGACGATAGCATCCAAAGCATGCAGACTATGGCCTATGATGCTGTCATTGATCTTCAATTTCTCTATACGAGCCGCCAACACTTCTGCAGAGGATATGGGGATGGCAAAATCCTCGCCTTTTTTAGTCTGCCTCTGATCTTCAAGGGCATGGTCGGTAGCACCTCTCTTTTTTATGGTTTGAGCCTTTGAGGTTGAGGGAGCTGGAGGAGGAGCATTCATACCTACCTTCTTAGCAAGCTTGGTCAGACTCGGTGCTGCCATTTCCCAGAGTTCGTCTGATACGCCTTTCGGACGCTCTGTAAAAAATAAATGTCTGAGTTAGAAGATCAGATATGCATAAACTCAGAGGTATAACTTGAATGAAAAAACACTTACCAAGATCTGTAAGAGGGCTTCTCCATAAACCAGTCTCAGAGAGGTAGTGGGGGGTCATCAGATGCTCAAATTTCATGAGCAGACCACGCATGCCCTGGTCCTGAAGGTCCTTAACCTTCTGATGGTTTTGCAGGCTCAGACCAGGGTCGGACTTGGCAGACATTGTGGCCTTACCCCCATCTTAGGGGCATCCTCGTCTCTAGCAGGGAAGAGGGAGCACATGGACCAAATTCCCATGGCCCAAAAGCAAAGAAGTATCGAGGCTTCGAGTTATGGTTGGAAGTCTGAGTTACCTGGAGCATCTTATTCTCAGGCTTCTAAGCTACAAAATAATAGTAACTCGGATGGTTTTTGGTAGATGAAGGAACATAACATCCTACCAAGACCTGGACTGGAAGGTCTGAATGGTGAACAGTTCTCCATAGGACTATGGCCCCAATTATGACCCTCCAGGCATTAGGTGACAATTTGGAAGAGGGCCAAATTGATGTAGGCTAAGATGGACCTAATAATGGGATGGATAGGCAAACGAAACCCTAACTTAAACATCTGCTCATACAAGCAGATCTCACCATCACGGCCGTGGTAGGACCTCTCTCCCCTCAGAGGTATCCTGAGCTTTATGTAGGGGCTGATGGAGTATAGATATCTGAAGCAAAGAAGGTCTACCTCAGTAATAGTACTCTCAATCTCGGTCGCCTCAGAGACGTCGACATCACTTTTAACATCATCATCATCATTGTCTAGCTCAATATCGGTCTGAGAAGACGTTGATGGATTACTTGGGAACCTCTGAGCGAACTCAGCCCCGGTGACGGTCGACAGGGGAATGGTGTCAAGTATTGGTGGAATGGCCACACTCGGTGCAACAATCTCAACCTCCGAGGAAGAGGACGATGTGCTTGAATTTTTATGGGATGAGGACCGACTAGAGACCTCGGCTTGATCAGGGGCCTGATCTTGCTGAGTTGTGAAGTCCATGGCCTCTTGGAAAGAGTCCACAGACATAGGGTTTGAGGTGGAAGACTCAGACTCAGACATCGGTATGGGTTCATCAGGGACCTCTGCTTGGCTAACTGGTACCAACGGTTTAGGGTATACTACCTTCAGAGGTGGTGAAAAGATGGGTCTAAGAGGGAATTTCTGTGACCTACGAGCCTCCTCCTGAGCTCTTTCTATTTGCCTAATTTTCTCTAAAGTCTTCTCTCTGAGAGAGGGGAACTCCTCAAGAAGTTGGTAAGGGGGTCTGATCATCAGAGGCAAACCCTACACTTACAACTCTCCTAAAACCATAAACAAAAGCTATTTTGTTTTTTATTCAACTAAAGATCAAACTATGAAACCAATGGGAAAAAACTATTCGCCAGAAAAAATGGAGTCCTCGCCAGAAACCTAAGAGAACTCGTCGGAAAATGCAAAAGTAAGAAGATTGCAGGAAAAATGAAGAAGAAAGTATGGCAGAGGTTACCTGAGGATGAAATGGTAAGGAAGAAGGACGCGATGAATCACCACCAAAATCTTCGAGCAAAGATCTTTCTAGAGAGAGAAATTACTACATAAATGAATCAAGCCAGAAATGAGAACAATGGAGAAGAATGGATGGTTATAGGGTTTAAACCCTTAAATATGGAGGCACGTTTCCCAAGGCCCATCATTGCCTTGGGAGCCCCAAAGGACGGCTGACAACACATGCTTCCCAGGCAAGCCACACTTCAGCAATGGACAAGTGTCAAATGAACATTGGCACATAGAAGAAAGACCTCGGAGGGGAAGTAATCCCATAGTCACCTGCTCTCACATGTAACTAAGGGCTGGGGGGTGATTGATATGCCCAAGTGTCACCTCGGCTCAGAGGCATCAGCCTCGACCGAGGATATGGCCGACGTTGGAAGAGCCTTGGATCGGTGACCAGCAGCCTCAGACATCGAAGGGTCGGCCCTAGCCGACATCACTACCAACCTTTTTAGGGGGAGACTGCATGAATCAGGAGGCTAACAGTTCGAATGATCACCCGGGTAATGACAACCTCGTCTGTGGGTAGGCCGAGGTTATAAGGAACCATACTACTACCAAGGGCGACCTCATCATTAATTCAGCCGATGTTCCAGCACATGCCAACCTAACCTCGGCCCAAGCCGACCTTAACTCCTTACCTCGGCTTCACTTAAGCCGAGACCTTTATGGCTCATCTCGGATTGAATGAGCAGCTAGACCTTATCAACCCCGGCTTCTCCCAGGCCGAGGTTACGACCGAGCACGAAGGCCGAGTACTTATTGACATGTGGATAAGGACACATATATACAAATCAGTTATAATAAATCATTCCCCACACGTGGGGGGAATATTTCATCATCATTCTCTACATGTGACAGTGACAGATGTCTTCATGAGATTTGCTAGATCAACACACACATGCTCATTGCATGCTTGGGGGGTACATTACCCCCCCCCCAGGTACTATATATAGAGGTCATCCTCTACCTTGTAAAAGGATCCAAAGTTAGCAACCCTAGCTGAAACTCTGTTCAAATACACAGTAGAGAGAGAAAGCTTGAGAGTTTGTATGTATGGCCATTAGAGCCCTCATACAATGATATTAATCACACACTTGCACAGTGGACGTAGGCCTGATTGGGTGAACCACTTATATTCCGGTGTGAATCCTCTTCTCCTCACCTCCTTCTACTATATGTGTATATACCATCATGCTGCCATTGTTAACATTTAATTGAGCTCACAAACACCTTGAAGGGTGGTGCTATTTCTAGCATCATCACCAGGTTTTCATCTCTACACAATAGAGAAGTTTTTGAGTTCTTCTCCACCCCAAAAAGGAGTTCATTTGTTTGCTGCGGTGTTCCCACTCGAAGAAAGACTCCGCGTGCGGGTTGACGGTGACCATAGCCCCATCGGTGGATTCCAAGACTACGGTGGAGTCCATGGTTATCAACTAGGCAGAGTTGTTTACAAGAAGGAGCGTTAAGACTTGTACGGAGTCAAGTCAGTTGTGTAGGTCCGTTATCTTGTAATTGTAATTCCATACCTAGTGGATTTGTTTGGCCAAGGTCATCTGAGGTTTTTCGCATTTGGATTCTCCTCGTACGTCACCGTGTAGTGAGATTATTTTTATCTAGTTTAAATCACTTACAACACATGTTTTGGTTAAAAAGATAAATTTGGTTTAATTTGCAATCTTGCTTTAATTTGGTGCTAATAGATTGCTTAGGTTATGTTAGTTTAATTTAATCCAAGTCATCAGATTTAATTCGTTAAAATTTGTTTTGGCATATATTGAAAAATTGAATATTTTATTGTTAGGCAAATTTTAGGACTTGGGTTGAATTTATTTTGTTTAAGTGAAAGCTAACATTTTAAGTTTAATTTAATTTTAATTTAAAGAAATTAAAATTTGAAGTTTGTTTTTTGTTTAAAATTGGAATTGAGATTTTAGTTTGAATTTAATTGAACCATCACTTTAATTCGTAGAATTTGTATTTTGGGGACATATGTTCCAATAAACATGTCACCGGAGGGAGAAAATCCAAAACAGTCTCCAAATGGTCCGTAAGAGGCACGGACACCTCGCAGGGGTCCAATGTAACTCGTAAGAACTGACCGCGTAGTCACAGGATGTTTGATTTGAGAATAAGACATAAAATTTGCAAATATCTAGACTTAGGCTTAAAAACATGTCGTTAGGGGGCAAAAACCCTAAACACTTGCCAAACGGGCCCGTAAGGGGAACGAACACCTCGCACGAGACCATTTTAACTTGTATGAAATAACTGCGTAGTCAAGCGATGCCCAATTTGAGATTACACCTTAAAAGAGAAAATGTCTAGACTTAGGCTTAAAACATGCTGCTAGATGGGGAAACCAAAAAATGCCCACAAACGGCCTTGTATAAGGCACGAACACCTCGCACGAGACCAATATAACTTGCAGGAATTGGCCACATGGTCACAGAATTCTTGATTTGAGAATATTATGAAAAATATTGAAATATCTAGACTTAGGGTTAAAAACATACCGCTAGAGGGAAAAAACCCTAAACAACCCTCAAACGGCCAGGTAAGAAGCACGAACACCTTGCACGGGACCAATATAACTCATATGCACCAACCCTTTAATCACGGGACAACCGATTTGAGAATATAACTAAAATTTACACGTATCTAAATTTAGGCTTAAAAATATTCCACTAGAGGGTGAAAACCCAAACAGCCCCATAAGAGGCACGAAAACCTCGCACGAAATTCATGTAAGTCGTAGGAAGTGGTCGTGTAGTCATAGGACTCCTAGTTTGAGAATATGACTACATATTTCAAATAAGTATACTTAGGCTTAAAAGCATGCTGCTAGAGGATGAAAACTCAAGACAACCCCCCAAACGGCCCCGTAAGGGGAACGAGAATCTCATATAGGACCAATGTAACTCTTAGGAACTGATTGAGTAATCACGTGACTCACAGTTCGAGAACATGACTAAAATTTGAAAATTTCTAGACTTAGGCTTAAAGACATGCTGCTAGAGGGAGAAAATAGGCTTAAAGACATGCCGCTAGAGGGAAACAATCCAAGACATCCCTCAAACGACCCCCTAAGGGGAATAAACACCTCGTACGAGACCAATGTAACTCTCAAGAACTAATTGCATAGTCAGTGGACTTGTAGTTTAAAAATATGACTAAAATTTGTATATAAATACACTTAGGCTTAAAAACATGTCGGGAGAGGGAGAAAGCCCAACACGGCCCCTAAAAGATCCAGTTATAGGCACGAAAACCTAGTACGAGACTAATGTAACTCATAGGGACTGATTGTGTAGTCACGATATGCCTAATTTGAGAATATAATGAAAAAGTAAAAATATGTAGATTTAGGCTTAAAAACATGCCGCTAGAGGGCAAGAACCCAAAACAGTCCCAAAATGGCCTCGTAAGAGGCACGGATACCTCATACTGGGCCAATGTAACTCGTAGGAACTTACCGGATAGTCATGGGAATCTCGATTTTAAAATATGACTAAAATTGGTAAATATCTAGATTTAGGCTTAAAAATATACTGCTAGAGGGAGAAAACCCAAAATAATCTCTAAATGGCCTCATAAGAGGCACGAACACCTCGTACGAGATCAATATAACTCGAAGGAACTGGCCCCATAATCACGAGACGCCTGATTTGAGAATATGACTAAAATTTGCAAATATCTAGACTTAGGCTTAAAATTATACCGTTAGATAGTGAAAATCTAAAGCAGCACCCAAACGGTCCCGTAAGAGACACGAACATCTCCCACGAGACTAATGTAACTCGTAGAAACAGACCATGTAGTCACGGGACTCCCATTTTGAGAATATGGCTAAAAAAATTCAAATACGTGGACTTAGGCTTAAAAACATGCCGCTAGAGGACAAAACCCGAAGACAATCCCCAAACGACCCCGTAAGGGGCATGAACACCTCCCATGGGACCAATGCAACTCGAAAGAACGGATCGCATAGTCACGAGACTCCTAATTTGAGAACATGACTAAAATTTGCAAATATGTATACTTTGGATTAAAAACATGTTGCTAGAGGAAGAAAACCCAAGACAACCCTCAAACGACCCCATAAGGGAAACAGACACCTCAAACAGGACTAATGTAACTCGTAGGAAGTTACCTGGAACCAATGTAACTTGCAGAAATGACCATGTAGTCACTCGACTCCCAGTTTGATAATATGAATAAAACTTCCAAATACATAGACTTAGGCTTAAATACATGTCCTTAGATGGTAAAAACCCAAGATAGTGCCAAAACGGTCCCATTAGAGGCACGCACACCTCATATAAGACCAATGTAACTCATATGAACTGACTGCTTAGTCATGATATGCACGGTTTGAGAATATAATGAAAATTTACAAATATCTATATTTAAGCTTAAAATTATGTTGCCAGAGGGCAAGAACCCAAAATGACCCCTAAACATCCTTATAAGAGACATGCATACCTCGTACACGATATAACACGTAGGAACTGACCATGTAATCACGGGACTCCTGATTCAAATACAACTAAAATTTGTAAAGATCTAGATTTTGGCTAAAAAAATATGCCACTAGAGGGGGAATATCCAAAGCAGCCCCCAAGTGGCCCTATGAGAGGTACAAACACCTCGCACGGAACCAATGTAACTCGTTGGAAATAATCGCATAGTCACAAGATGCCTGGGTTTGAGAATACGATGAAAATTTAAAAATATCTACACTTAGGCTTAAAAACATGCCACTAGAGGGTGAAAATCCTAAAATAGCACCCAAACGGCCCCGTAAGAGGCACGAACACCTCGCAAGGGACCAATGTAACTTGTAGGAACTGACCCTGTAGTCATGAGACTCCTCATTTGAGAATATGAATAAACTTTTAAAATATCTATACTTAGGCTTAAAAATATGCCACTAGAGGTGAATACCCAAAATTGCCCCCAAACGGCCCTAAAGGAGGCACAAAACACCTCGCATGTGACCATTGTAACTCGTAGGAACTGACTGTGTAGTCACCAGAATCCTACTTTGAGAATATGACTAAAATTTTCAAATAATTACACTTAGGCTTAAAAACATGCTGCTAGAGGACGAAAACCCTTGACAACCCCCACACGGCCCCATAAGGGGCACTAACACCTCACATGGGACCAACGTAACTCGTGGGAATTGACCGCATAGTCATGATACTCCTAATTTGATAACATGAGTAAAATTTGTAAATATCTAGACTTAGGCTTAAAAACTTGTCGATAGAGGGTGAAAACCCAAGATAACTCTCAAACAACCTCGTAAGGGCAAAAACACCTCGTACGGGACTAATGTAACTCGCAGGAACTGACCACACCGTCACTAGAATCCCAGTTTGAGAATATGATCAATATTTACAAATATATAGAGATAGGCTTAAAAACATATCATTAGATGGTGAAACCCCAAGACAACCTCCAAACAATCCTGTAAGAGGCACAAGCACCTCATACGAGACCAATGTACCTCGTAAGAACTAACTGCGTAGTCACGATATGCCTAGTTTGAAAATATGACAAAAACTTACAAATATCTATATTTAGGTTTAAAAACATGTCACCAGAGGGTAAGAATCCAAAATGGACCCTAAACGGCCTCATAAGAGATACGAACACCTCGTACAGGATCGATGTAACTCGTAAGAACTGACCATGTAGTCACGGGACTCTTAATTTCAAAATATGACTAAAATTTATAAATATCTAGATTTAAGTTTAAAAATATACTGTTGGAGGGAAAAAAATAAAATAACCCCCAAATAGCCCTATAAGAGGCACGAATATCTCGCACGGTATTAATGTAACTCGTAGGAACTAATTGCATCATCACGAGATGCTCAGGTTTGAAAATATGATGAAAAATTACAAATATCTAGACTTAATCTTAAAAACATGCTGCTAGAGGGGAAAAAATCCTAAACAACCTTCAAACTGCTCGATAAGAGGCATGAACACCTTGCGCGAGACCAATGTAACTCATAGGAACTGACCGCATAGTCACTAGACTCTCATTTTGAGAATGTGACTCCAATTTTCAAATGTCTAGACTTGGGCTTAAAAATATACTGCTAGTAGGCAAAAACCCAAAATAGTTCCCAAATGGTCCCCTAATAGGCATAAACACCTCGTACGGGGCTAATGTAACTCTAGGAAGTGATGGCGTAGTCACGGGATGCTCGGTTTGAGAATATGACTAAAATTTTGAGGGGGAAGCCTATTTCTCTATATATTTTCATAGTTTCAATTATTTTAATTCAATTATATTGAATTTTGGGTTATATTCAATTAAAATTAAAAAAGTGAAATGAAGCCATAATATCAAATGGAACAAAAGCATTTGCATTATAACCATAATATTTATTACAAACATATAAAATAAACGTTCGGGAAACTAACTTGCTATAAAATGGAAAATTAAAAAAAAAACTAAATTGTGGTGCAATGCCATGACTACTGAGGGATGTATTACCTCATTTTAGTAGGATGATGGTTTTGGCTCGTCATTATTATTATCTTCCACCTTAAAAATCTACTAGAGGATATCAGCGTAGTCTGAATCATATCACAATCAATACTTATTGTAAAAAATAATTCATAATTTTCCTTAATGTGACCAATGTCTACCGGAGATGGTTGTAATCACGTGTCAAGATGTATAACGTTTCTATCAAATTATAAATACCCGAAGGTATTAACTCAAAAGGGTATGGTATTCATCCTACATAATGACATAAGTTAATAAATATCGAAATAGTAATATATTAAAAATAAAATGCGATCAACCAAACATATAATATACTGAGGGCAACATCCATGGAATTCGGCATCATCGATATGTAATCGTCAATCTCATGCACACTCACAACACATGCCCTACAGTCACCCTCAATAAATAAATGTGGGTGTGGTGAACCCACAGGGTTCACTACCAGGCATAATGAGTCCAATCAACTAAAGGAATTGCATATTCGACCTTAATCTGTTGTATTTCAATGCATGAATATTAGAAGCTCTATACCCAATCAAAATCACCAACCTTTGGTGGGCGAGACAAAAAGATCTATACACTACACCAAAATAGGTGAATTATCGTGGTCCTTGATCGTGACAACAAGAAATTTTCATGGTCAAGGATCATGACACACCCAGGCCCAAAAAAATATTTTCACAGTCCTTAACTATGACGAGCCTTTGTTGTCACGATATTTTTTACATCGGTTTTTGTCAGAAATCAAGGGTGATAGGAACCTTATCATGGTCCATGACCGTGAAAACTGGTGTCTGGTCACGATCCTATCTTAGTCAAGGACAGTGATAACCCCTTGATAATGTTTTCACTTTGTTAATGTCCTCGATAGTTGCAACCGCTAAAAACTTATTAGGGAATTATCATGGTCCTTTACCATGACAACCATGGGACTAAAAAAATAATTTATGGGCAACAATCACTTCTCAGCAAAAAACCTGCTTTATCCAAATACTACAAAACACTAACATAGAACATTAATCAAACAAAATATATTAATAAAATCGCATGAATAATTAAATGAATCGAACCAAATACTAGATCTCAAAATTAATCAAACTAATTAAATTACACTCATATAAGTTTAAATTACAATGTATCACATAAGTTTATTGTTAATAAAATACAAGAGATGGAAATGCCTCTAGAAGGTTCGTCAGCAAAGGACATGTGAACCCACCATGTCTTCAATATGTTGAAAATTTCCTTTATCTTTTTGCCAAAAAGACCTTTTCCTTTTCCCTGAAAATAAGTGAATCACTTTGACCCAGGACTCATAAGACTATAATTAGTGACCATGTTGTGTGGTGGTACTCAACTTCTTCTCTCCCTTTGAAATGAGTGATCCTCCACATGTGTCAAGTATATAGAATTTCTTCCTAACTGGTTCTAATCTCATCGGGATAGTGGGGTTAGGGTAGAGAATAAGTTAAAAGGTGATGATGAGTATACTGTCATCGGTGATGGGGATGGAGTAAGGGTCTCCTAACCAGACTTCTCCTTACCATTTCCTTTTCACTTCTCCTTCTCCTTCCCCTTATCCTTTCTCCCGCACCCGAGATTCCATTTGACCCATTCAAATATATTATTCATGGCGTGTTGGAGATTATCCAACTTTGAGTAGATATTATCCAACTTTGAGTCTATCTCCAATTTCTACATATCAACCTTTGAAAATAAGGAACTTTGATCAGCAGTAAGGTCCACCGCCTTCGATTTTCCTATTGACAACCTAACACCACAAGTACGACCTTTTATATCATGGTCCAACACTTATCTCAGTGCATCCATACTTAAAGATGTCAACCTCTGGTGAAATAGTATAAAACACATCATTAACCCTGAAAATGAATAATAAGGAATGCCTATAATTGATATATAATTTAAATTATAACGTAATATAGTTTCACCATCCCACGGATTAGGAGTCGCACCCTTATTCAGTTGAACATGCACTTAAGAGTTGATTATATGTGCCTTTCTCTGGGACTAATCTCAGTCTCTTGCACAGATTAAATTATTCATTAAAATTTGATTTGAACATGAAAAAAAATGTGAACAATTTACTTACCATGATATGCTCCACCTTTGGAGTATGCATATATATTATCTTCACCTGACTAGTCTTCGTCGAATCTTATGTGTCCAACTAGCTATCACATGCCTCAAAGACAAAAAACTTTTGAAAGTTGGCCAAAGTCGCCTTCTCCTTGTCTGGGACATGGTCTCTCCATTCCAACACGGACTCTTGGTGCTTCCTAATATAATGGTTTTATAAATTTTTCTTCCACATCTTCCACTACTCTCAAATTATGACCAAGACATTGTATTGATGTTCATGGGGGAAGTCGAATTATTTTTGCCCCATAATATGTTAAAGTAAAAAAAAAACTCAAAACCCCATATACTAAAGTAATGAAAGTAAATTATAATATCATCAATATTATCAAGTATATACCTTTCAAACAGGTACATCCATCGACATCTTATTGAGTTGAAAAGAATTGTTGTAGCGTATAATAAGTTAATAATAGTATAAATTACCAAAAAGTCCCTCAAACATTTTTTAATACACACTTAGTCCAAGCCTTTTATTTTGTACCAAAAAGTCCCTTATTCTCTTATCTTTAAAGGTCCGCACCAACGGCATGGTAAAACTTTTTTGGCATGATGAAGGACTTTTTGGTGAAAAATAAAAAGGCTTGGACTATACATGTATTAAAAGAAGTTCAAGGGACTATTTGGTATATGCCCCTTAATAATAATGTCAAATAATTCTTGGGGAAGGACTTCTCCAATACATAATATTTATGTCTAAAAATGGTCTAACCCCAAATTTATAATCACATATAAAAATAAGGAAAGTAACTCAAACCACACACACAAGCGAGAAGGTTTATAGTGGTTTACCTATAAAATATCCTACATCTACTGCTGTTTTGTATTCAGTAGGGTTTACAATAGCTCAATATGGTGTGCATATGAGTGATTCAAGTTGTCCCTTAATCTAAGGGAATTGTTTGTATTTATAGGGGCGTAAAACCCTAGAGATTACATTTGTGTAGAATAAATGAAACTCTTGGGATTTAGTGTTGATTAGCATCCCATCCGAGTAATTATTGGTATTCCTGGAGGTTGGCCTTCTGGAGTTGGTCATCATTCCAGATGACTAAGTGTCTCTGAGGCCGATTAAGTAGGCTAGTCGGCCATGCTAGAGAACATGTGTACATTCATCATTGGTCCACGCGAAAGTGTAATTTTTACATACAAAAAAAAATCCCCCAGTGTTCCATGCTTGATGCTTGCATGAAAGTATGGAGTATTTAGCCCAGGAAGTTACTCAGCATAATACTTGAGTGTTTGGTCGGCATTCGACCTCCCATACTTGTAAAAATTTCTGCTGGCACTGTTTGATGATGTCATTTTTGTAAATAATTTGAACTTTTTTTAACCGCCAAAGGACACAGTCATCTTTTGATGCAGGGAAAAGAGTGCAGTCGGCGATAGCTATACGGTTTATTCATTTAATCATTGCATTCCCATTTCTCAAGGCAACCGGTAAATATGTACGAAGTTTCCCTCTTTTTTGTCTATCTCAAATCTTCTGAACTTTAGCTAGCTCTTTGCTTTCAAGTTTTTCTGTGCGGGCGTTTACTGCCATTTTCTTTTCTAGTTTTTGCCATCGTCTTTGATTCCCTATAATACTTATTTTCCCTTCCCTCTATTTTATCATGTTTTTTTCTTATTCACCACGGTTCACATCGTAGATGAGAACTCGTTAGATGATTTTAGAGAAAGGAGAAAATTTTTGGGTTGGGTAGATTTAAAGATATACAGGTGTCTTGTAGATGTTTATTCCCTCCTTAAGGGTTATTGGATCCTTACTTTATTTATACTAGATTGCGACATCATCTTTCCACCTAACCCTCTTTTTCTTAAATTTTACCAATACCTTGATGTTGTTTCTTTTAGGATATCCCTAACACCTGGAGGGTTGTGAATGGAGTTCATACGTTAAACGAACTTTATGGGACCTATATTGGGGTTTGGGATTTCATGTTCTGTTATAAGTGGATCACTGATGGAGAGAGTACCTACTACTTGAAGACTAAGTAAGCCAACAGGGCTTTAGTAATGAATCTACCAGACTCCAATAAGGATTATTGGGAATATGGTTTTATTGTCAAACTAGCAATATGCCCCCTTCCCACTGGAGTGGCTTATATTGGTCCCGGATGTCCTCAATCAGGACATGGCATAGGTTATACCTCTATTGATTATTTTTCCCATTTTTTTAAGAATTTGTGATATTTTCCAACTAACTTTTCTATTTTTTTTATGTAGAGGAAAGTAAGAAAAGGTGCCCCAAGGAAGGGGAAATCAACCTCAACGATCTTAAGTTCTTGTGGGTCTTGAACCAGAAGATTGAAGAAGAACATCCTAGGGCTGCTTCATTGCTGCTGCAATACAAAAGTTCCTTCATTTCTTTTGTTGTCTGACCTACAGTTGTTTTGCCACCCATTATTGTAAATCTTGAGGAGGATCATATCCTAACTTCCTCAGCCACTGAGTCTCTAGGGGATGAATTTATCCCAGGAGGAACCTCCTCCTCATTTGAGTCTTTGGAGGTTTTTGAGATTCAACTTTCTCCTTTTATAGATATGACTAAGAGGAAGATGTCCAACTTGATAGGTGGCCCCCTATCTTCTACTCCCAAGAAAGCTGTTGATACTGGCAAAAGGCTAGTTAAAAAAAATCTCAAGCCAATGACAAGAGGCCTATTGGTGCCGATGAGACTCAGACTATTGAACCTCAACTAAAGATATTAAGAAGAGGTTAGCCTAATCCTTTAAAATATGTCCAGAAAAATTTAGCCAGGCAATAGACATTAACTACAAAGATGACCACCTACCAACAGGATTTGGTAAGAAAAATTCAGGTTGACCTTCACATTGGTTCAACCTCTATTAATGTTAACCCTGGGCTATCCAGGAGATTAATTAAGTCTGGGACACTTCCGAATGATAGAGATGCATTAGCCTTCATGCCCAGATCTAGGCGGCCTGAAAGGGCTTACCATAACTTGGCACTACTAATTTTTTTACTTTTTTTGCTATTTTCTCCATGATGATGAACTCTTTTTAATATATAATATTTTACCTTCCTTGAAGTTCCTAGTTGAGTTTAACCAGAGGATGGAGAAGGACGTTCAACTACGTTCTTCTCTAGGAGAAGTTGAAGAGGCCTTTGGAGGTCTAAAGAATTATTTGACATAGTCCTGACTAGCCTTGGAAGTAAAATAGAAATCTTGGGAAGAGGGTTTGAAGAAGGAAAATGATAGGTCCAATACAGTTGAAGGTCAAATAAAGGATATCGAGGAAGAGCTAAAGTTATTGAGAAAAAACTAAATGATCCTAAAGGTAAGACCAAGGCTGCCGAGGATAAACTTTCAGATGCCATGGCTAGGGCACAAGCTACTGAGGGAAAGATTACTTATTTGAAGGCCAAAGGCAAAGATGCCTTTGATAAAGGATGAGAGAAGGCCATCTTCGCTTCCTCTTCTCAAGTTGAGTATGTGAAGAAATAGTCTTTTAAGAAAGGTTGGACGGAAGCTTTGAAGGTGGTCGACACAGAAGAAAGTTTTGAGTTATTCCTAAGGCATGGACTGGGTACTCCTCCTAACCTCGATGAGGATTTTGAGGATGAGAAGAGGTCAGGAGAATTTTTTCTGATGCCTCTTGAGGCTTCAATGGTGCCCAACACCTGTCTCGACCTACCAGATGCTGGCCAAGTACAATAAGAAGGTCTAACCAGTTTATTTTTTATTTTTCTTTCTTGATGATATAGAAACTTTTGTACTTCAATTATCAATTAATAAAAGAATAAATTTTTCTCTTCAACTGATGTTCATACCTTAGAATGTTTTTGATTTCTTGTTGAACTATGTTATTTATTGCTTATCTTGTCTAACAAACTCATACATTTATGATTTTCCAGTTTGATGCTAGGAAAAAAGACATAATTTCTGCTGAATCTGATCTTCTCAAAATGAAGTAGAAACCTTTTGGAAGTTGGTCATATTCCTATGTTTGAAGAAGAATTCACTGGATTGCTCAGCCCATATGTCTTCGACCAAGTCAAGGAGTCATATATCCATCTTTATTGCTTGTTGGACTGGGATATTTATAATAATGTTGCATATTATAAAATGATTCAGAAACTACAAGGTGATCACAAATTGTCCCTGCCTTTACTTAACTTTAATTATGAGGTCAATTGCAAAGCATTAAGTGAAGGTTGGAGTTTTGATAAGAAGTTCAAGGACATTACTTATGCTCTGACCAAGAAAGAGCTTTCCTTGAAATAAGATTTGTAAAATGCTAGATACATTTCTCTAATGTTAGAAAAAGAGAATAATGCATTGAGAGATGAACTAGAGAGCCTCAAGAGATCAACTATTATTGATCCCGATGAGGGTTCTTCCTTTTTAGATAATGAAAATGCAATACTATTGGAAGAACTGGAAGTCTTACAGAATAAAAAGACTTAGCCTGGGTAAACTTCTAAGCAAAGGATAATTATTCGACCAACCATTAAGGAAAAACACACAGGAGGGTCATGTATCATGTAATGGTTTTAAACTCTTAGAATATGCAATAAAAATCACAGGAGGGTCATCATCAAGTGATGGGTTTTTTCATTGTGGCATTCATGATCATTGGGTTAAAAATTATCCATGGAAAAAGACACCATGCCCAAATAGATGTCAGGGGACAAGGAAACTCTCGACTTCAAAGAAAGAAAGAAGTTATGGGGAAAAAATTCTGAACTATTTGACATGTTGGGATTTTGAGTGGTTAACATATGCAATTAGGAAATTTGATGAAGCTAGGAAAGGGAATGTGAGGGTTAAAGTAGAAGTTAGTTTTGATGATCTTTGTGATGGGTTGAAAAATAAATTAGGTGTATGAAATGTGTGTTGTGCATGAAATGTCTTTGTAATTAGTGTATGCAATGAGAAAATGTATGTTGTGAAATTAAAAGGCATTTGTAATCTGTGTTGTGTAATGAAATGTTATAATATTATATAAATTCACTTTGCATATGTTGACATGAAACATAACTGCATTCAAAACTTTGCAAATGTGTTCCTAAAACACAAAGTTATGACTCCACATTGACTTCCCGAAACACAAAGTTATGATTCAACATTGACTTCCCGAAACACAAAGATAAGTAACATTATCCCATAACACAAAGTTAAACCCAAACTCATGAACCTACTGAGTACAACCTTGAGTAAGATTTGTTGTTGTATCCACATTTGTTGGTGTAAATGGTGTGGTTGTTGTATCAACATTTCTTGCACTTTTCTTTCCCTTGCCCTTCTTACCACCTTCTCTTGTTCTTGGAACTGGCATTGATGGAACAATTAGGTGGTTGTTTGATCCCTCCATAGTGCTTGGTCCCTCACCAACTTGTGTTTTATTACCACTTTTTGATGATTTCCCCTGGTAACTAGCTTTGTTATGTCCTAACTCCCCACACCCACTGCATTTTTTCTTCTTATTCTTTGGTGCCACTGGCTTATCAGGGTCTCTTCTCCTCTTAACCCTTAGCCTCCCAGGACCTCTATGTAAAACTCTGCGTAATTTTAGGGTATTTTAAATTAATTTCTAGAAAATGGAGGAAAATAAAGTTTTGGATTTAAATATTTTTCTTGATTAAAAATATTGGATTTTATTTTGGAAGACAAGAATTTCAATCGGTTTCGAAATCGAACTTAAAATTGATTTTTAAATGAATTTTAAACAATTATCCCTTGGTTTTATTTTAAGTCGGCAGTTTCAAATTTACTGAGTGATCGGTCGATCGACTCTAGGGGTCGATCGATTGACCCCTTCGGATTTCGTGCACAACAGGTTTTTGTTTGGACGAATTTTATGATTTTAAAACTCTTCAAGCTAATTATATAAATGGACTTCGGGGCTAGGTTTTTGAAACATATGTTCTACAAACCCTTGAGCAGTAGACTCTCTATTTTTCCATAATCTGCTACCTCCAAACCCTAGCCTCCATTAAAACCATTTTTAAGTTCAAGTTTTGAAGGTGTAGACTAATCTGTCCCAAGTTGATTCAAAAGGAGTCTTTGATCCATTTTTCGAGAGGAACTCAAATCTCTAATAAGTTTTTCTACATATAATCACAGGCATGTTTATCCTATTCTTCTCCCTTAGTGTTATATTTCTTGATTGTAAACTCTATTAAATTCATGCTCGGGGCTTTGGCTCTGACACATGCATTGACTAATCTTTTCAGGAATCGATGCGAAGTAGCTGCATAAGATTTATTGGAGATCTTTTGGAGATGCAACTGGAGATATTTTATTACTTTAGTAGTTAGATTTCCTACTATTCTATCATATTTGTTATAAGACTACATTTGAGTTATATTGGGCCATTCGGTTCCAAAGTTATCATGAGATTTCAATTGAATTTTAAATTATTTAATTATTGAGATATTTAGAGATTGCATGTGATGGGTTTTATATCGCACTTTGGTGTTTTATCAGTTGGATGTTATTAGTTTTTGAAATTGATAAAATTTATTATCTTGTGGATTAAAATTTATATGTCTCATATATGTCACATGCTAAGGCTGATATTCAATTTACTCGCACCCGGGGCAATTTTGGTGGCAGTCGACGCCTGAATCTAGCGGAGTGTGATAGATGGTATCAGAGCATGGTCTTAGGTCTCATAGGTTGTGTGTCCATTTTAGCTTCTGCGTTACTTATCCTTGATTCCTTTGATGATTTGTACTCTTAGTTTTCTGAGTCTGATGTTATTTGTTCCTATCTTTTTAGATGGCGAACACTAGGAAAGCTGGTAGTAGGAGGGAGGAGTCCGTTTCTGGTCCTACAGTTCAGGCGAGGCTGGGACAATTTATTCTAGATGCCGAGGCACTAGCGGAAATTATTCGAGAGGCCACAACGGTCGGTATTGAGATTAGGAGACAGAGAGGGTTGACGTTAGAACCGCAACAGTAAGGGACACCCGTCTTAAATTAGGATAGAGTAAGAACCATCATTTTCAAGGAGAATCCTTCTACCTTTGCAGGAGGTTCCGACCCCACGGTCTCTCACCAGTGTAGAAGGGACATGGAGAGACATTTGAGATTGGTGGACTGCAGGGAGGTGTAGAAACAGATGTTAGCAACATTCAAGTTTACTGGGAATGCCTTACAGAGGAGGGAAAGCACCACCACACCAGAGGAGCGAGATTAATTGATTTATGCAGAGTTTCAAATTAGGTTCAGCAACAAGTACTTCCCATATGCTATAAGGAGTACAAAGAAAAGAGAATTTCTAGAGTTGGAGCAAAGTTCAAGATCAATTGTTGAGTATGAACAAGAGTTCACCAATTTATCTATGTTTGTGCTGGAGGAGGTAGATACTGAGAGGAAAAAGATGGATTGCTTCATCAAAGGGTTGTCCTGGTCCATTAGGAAAATGGTTTTGGGAAATCCGGCATACACTGCTTACGCTCAAGTAGTGTATGTCGCGATGTCACATCGGCAGGAGAAAATTAGTTATCAGAAGAAATTGGGAAAAGGCATGAAACAGATGGTCAGGGAGGAGACATTCTCCTTACTTAGGAATACTCCAATAAGTATCAAGAGATATAACTGCTATAAAGAACATGTGATAAGCAAGTGAAATAATCAACATGTGAACAAGTGATTAAACATCTAATAAATATGCCACATTATATCAAACAATCAATCATGTGATAATATGTGAGACTCCCCATATCATAGACAATACTTGTTTCCCCATAGTAAGTGAAATGATTGTAAAATTTACTTCCATTTTTTACACAAGGACAACTATGAAATTGAATTTTACTCCCTCTTAATCACTAGTTGGATAAGGTTTCTCTCACTCCTTTTTACATGTAAAAGTCAAAGAGAAGTAGAAAATCATGGATAATGTGTGTAACAAGGCATTTAAAAAGACGTAAGCAATAAATACTAGCAAGGGAAAATCTAGAAAAACATGTGAACTACCAAGTTATCATAGTAATCAATACAAAGGAGAAATAAACATGTAGCTCTCAAAAGCATATATTAAACAATGTATGATATCGAAAAATGGAAGCACAAAAGCAAGATATCGGTATAATACCCTGTAATTTTAAAGGATATTTAAATTAATTAACTAATTATATGTGTGTGTACTT
This sequence comes from Sambucus nigra, assembly GCA_949130495.1. Lineage (NCBI taxonomy): Eukaryota > Viridiplantae > Streptophyta > Magnoliopsida > Dipsacales > Adoxaceae > Sambucus > Sambucus nigra. The sequence goes on from OX422211.1 coordinate 146,408,046, forward strand.
ATCTGAACGTCACTAAATTATTTATTTTATTTTATTTTTGATATGCATCTATGTACTTTATTTGAAATTAAACTTAAATTAAGATAAAAGAAAATTTAATTTAATTATAAATTAAATTAGGTTTAACACCTTAAAAAAGTGCGAGAAGACTTTGTGCGTTGGTTGAAACTTTACGAGAAAAGTTTGGAAGGTATTTGCTGGTATGTTCTTCATCACTTGCATTTAGGTGGTGGAAGTTACCTCCCTACATCAGCAGGACAAGATTAAGAATACCGAGGCCAAAATAGGACCAAATAGCTAGAGATGGTGTGGTGCCACCCGAGACAGGGAGGAGCTCACTACCAGGAAGAAATCACATGGGGGTTTAGTTACCAAGAGGTTTCTATAAACATTTAATCGAAGTTGATATGGATAGTGGAGCCAAGGAAGTTGTGACCAGTAGGGTCATGGCCAATGAGAGCAGGGCCAATGTGACTAGTATTAAAAATCTCAACCATAGAGGTAAAGTTAGTAGGGCCACTATTTCAATATTTTCGTTAGAGGAATATGATAATTTTATGGTGAATGAGGTCACTTAATTAGTAGATGCCGAAGGGAAAGATATATTATTGAGGGTACCGTCGGGTTATAAGTGAGTATCCATTTATGGATCATGCATATGAGTCCTAGCTTTATATCGAGGATTTCTTGTTCTTTTATTGGTAGTATATTTGCTACGATTTCGAGATATAGATATGTATGTCATTGATTTTCATCATATGTAGATATTCCAGCGGGGAGGAATGTTGACTTACCTTATGATTGTGGAGACATAGCAGTATGGATGGTCGATTTGATGTTTATCACCTTTATTTACTCTTAGATGAGAAATCATAGTTTTTACTGAGCATCGGTTAATATATATAGTATACGATTATGTCGATTACCAAGAATGGATCATTTTCATTTTCATTTTGGGAAAGAGTTATTATGGGTTACGTTTAGGCTCGGGGAAGGTTCTAATGCATACAATTAAACTTATAAATGTGAGTACATCAAAATGGTTATGGTTTCTTAGATAGATTACCAATAGTCCGTGATTTTTGTTATAGGTGAAAAGGTATAGAGTTATCACTCACACCAGAGTTTAGTTTGGCCTGAAATATTGATTTATAGAATCATTGTAAGGTAAAATGTATAGAATTAACGCCGATTACTAGGCCCATTACAAGGGAACCATATCGGGTGGCTCTGAAATAAATGTGGGAGTTGTGTAAGAAAATTTAGTACTTATTAAGCTAAGGGTCCATATAAAAGAGTACATATCAGTGGGAGAACTCGAGTGTTGTGTGTGAAGAATAAGTATGCTTCACTCCATTGATGTGCGGAATATAGAGAGTTGAACAACGTCAGAATACGAACCAAGTATCTGCTACCGCGTAATGATGACCTATTTAATCAGTTGAGGGGTGTGTAATTATTTTTCAAGATTGACGCACAGGGTATCACCAACTGCGCATTCAGTTGGAGGATATCCCGAATATGTCTTTTCGAACGTGATATGACTTTTATGAGTTTCTAGTTATGCCTTTTCGATTAACCAACCTTCCAGCTATTCCGTGGATTTGATGAAATGGTTATTTAGACTGTTTTAGATCAATTCGTCATTGTGTTTATCGATGATATCTTAATTTAATCTCGACTAAAAGGGGAGCATGCTGATAATTTGAGGTTAGTTTTACAAACACTACGGGAACACAAGTTGTACCCAGAGTTCTCTAAGTGTGAATTTTGGATATGAGAAATGCAGTTCTTAGGCCATGTCGTATCTGTAGCTTAGATTTCAATGGATCTTAGAAAGGTATTTGTAGGGGTTACCATATATTATCGAGCCACTGACTCGCCTCACTAGTAAAGGAGTACCTTTTATGGGGATTAAAGACTATTAGATAGCTTTTGATGAGCTCAAGGAGATGCTTACCACCACACCTATCCCTGTGTTAAGGGAGGTGTGGAGTATTTAGTAATTATGGATGCATCAATATAGGAATTAAGAGGTCACTTGATGTAGGAGGAGAGGCTGATAACTTATGTGTTTGGGAAGCTAAAGCCTCATAAGGGTAACTACCCCACTAATGATTTGCATTTAGCAGTGACAGTCTTTGCCATTTGTATTTGGAGACACTATTTGTTAAGTGAGAGGCCCACATTATATTTTGATCATAAGATTCTCCAATACTTGTTAACACAGAAATAGTTGAATAAAGGCAGAGAACATGGTTAGAGTTTGTGAAGTATTATCATTTCTCAATTGAGTACCACCCGTGGAAAGAGATTGTGGTGGCAGATGTATTATGTCATCAACCGATACTATTTTTGGCAGCATTATGGGCCAAACATAGGGGAATTTGTCAGATGTATGGGCATCATAATGGAGTAAAGCTCGGGAATTAGATTTATCGGATGCCTTTTTTTATGGGTGGTGACGCTTACACCAGCTATGGTGATAGGGGTGATACAGTCACAATATTTAGATTCCTTCTATTAGGAGAAAGTGCGATGGCTAGTGTTAGGTGAAGTTCCCTCATTCTCGATTAGTTCAACCAGTGGATTGATATTTCATGGATAGTTGGGTATGCTAAATAATTTTGACTTGAGGAGAGCAGTTTTTGTTGAGGCTCATGATTCACGATTCATAATATATCCCAGAGGGGACAAGATAATATGAACATTCACATAATGTATTTGTGGACAGGTATAAATAAAGATATTGCAAATTTTGTGTCTAAGTGTGCCACCTGTTAGCTAATAAAGGCGGAGCTACAAAGATCGACAAGGCAGTTACAACCTTTGGAGATTCCCGAGTGGAAGTGGGAGAGCATCTACATGGACTTCATAGTGTGATTGCAGAGATCCCAGAGAGGCTAGGATTCAATTTGGGTCATCACTCTTAAGTTAGCGAAGGTGGCTCATTTCCTTCCAATTCGGATAGATTTTACTGCCGAGTAGTATTCCAAATTATCAATAGCAGAGATTATGATACTTCATGGTGTACCTCATAACATTGTGTACGATCAGGACACTACTTTCATATCTTGATTCGGGAGTGATAAGCACCCAAAACTGTACAATTTATACCCTCAAATAGACGTAATTTTGTTGTTAATTCTCTGCAATATGGGTCTTATGTGCGTAAATGTTTATCTTGTAGGTCAAATGTCCATTTGCGGTGTCAAAAGCTATATATCAATGAAAATGCATATTGAATGGAGCTAAATACCCTTGTCCCGTATCCTAGCCTACCCTAAACTAAGCCTAAACCTACCCCCAAACCCCATGTGTGTTTTGTTTGTCCCTTTTTAATATTGTTTAGATTTTTATTTTGTGTCGTTTTATTTTAGATTTATTTAGAATTTCTAGGTTTTATTTTCTATTTTACTTTATTTTGATTTTTATTAGTTTTTAGTTTTATTGGGATTAGGTTTTAGGAGTTTATTTTTAGTTTATTAGATTTTATATTTTTTAGGACTTTAGTTTTCATTTAGATTTTAAATTTTTATTTCTTTTGTTTTACTTTAGTTTTTATATAAGCTTAGGATTTTATTTTTTTTAGTTTTAATATTTTTATTTTTATTGTTTTTAGTTTGTTTTATTTTTAGTTAGATTTTATTTTTTATTTTTATTTTTATTAATTTTAGGTGAGTCTTTATTATTTTAGGTGTCCAAATAAAACACACACACACAAACTTATCCTACACCCTAATACACATAAACACCCTCTCACCCACACCCACATTTCCATACACTCACAAATACCCTATCACCTCCCTCTCATCTTCTCCAACAAACTTCCCACCAATCTCTCTTTTTTCTCACCTCCATAACCACAAACCTTTCATACCTATCTCCTCCATTAACCAAAACTCACCCCAGCCTCACACCATACCCGATCCCCAACAGCACCCCAAGCCCAACGTCAACCCACCTACCCGAGCTCGGCGCCAACTCTAACCTGATCTTCATTCTGAACCGCCCGCTGCCGGCACCTACCCGAGCCTAAAGCCAAGCCAAACCCGATCCCGTATCTTCCACCCTCAAACCAAGTCCAGCGCCGACCACAACAACCCGAGACCCCTGACAAACCCTGCTCGGCCATACCCGCAAACCACCCGGAATCAGCCACATAAATCCAACAGCTCCGGCGAAGGTACAGCGCCGACGGCCAGTTGAAATCGCCACCAATCTTAACCCGAGGACACCCATCGCTTTACCCATTTCCAACCCGACCTCAAAGTCAACCCTCAAAACCCATGTCACCCACTTCCCAAATCTTCTTCTCCAAGCCACGACTTATGACCTGCCAAAGTTCAAAAGACCAACATAAGCCAAATTAAATCAAATAAACCCACATGTGACTAATAAACCCCACTTAACCCTATTTTCTCTTATTACTCCCAACTACCACTTCTACCCCAATTTCCAAAACTACCCCTCTAATCATATCAGATTTTGTCACCCAAATTCCCTCACGCCTCACTCACATGACCTCACACCTTTGCAATGCACATGTGTGCCTAATTCCCTAAATACCCTCACCTCAACACCTTATACACCTCTTACACATTAAACCTACCCAAACTACCCCCATGCTCCATGCCTACTATTTAAGGATGGAAGACCCCCATTTGAAGGAAGCTTTAGATAGAAATTTGTAGAGAGAATTCTAGAGAGAGATAGGTTAGATTAGAAAATAAATTAGGAAATTATTTTTGTAAATAGTTTTTATTTTTCTTTTTAAGGATAATTGAGTGATAAATTGTGAGTAATTCAATGGAGTATTATATTGAATTGATTATTGTTGAATGCTCATATTGGATGGATTGTGCTTGATTTCAAGGAAATAAGAGTTCAATTTCACTTCAAGAGATTGAGTTTGATTGTTCTCTTCTCTTTTCATTTATTTTGTGCCTTTGATTATTACTTTGTCAAATTTCATACCATGTTAGGCTAAATTCCCTTTCAAGGGGTGGGGAAAAACCCTTATTTGATCTTATTTTACTTTAATTAGTTTGAATACTTGAAAATTCCCTTTGAATGTTAATTTTGATCCCTCACCCTTTAATTTACGCCTCGAGAGAGGGTAAATGATTTTCGAGAGAAAATCAAAATTCTAGTTATAATACCCATTTTAGATTCGAACTAGAGATAGGGATTTCTTAAGTGGGGTATTATTACTTGAATTTCAACTCTAAATTTATTTTCTAAGATTTACATTAATTTTTATCAATCGATCCTAGCGGGTGATTAATTAAAAGGAGTGTAGATCTATTTTTCTAGAGTTGTGGGGTGTTAAACTTAATTTTCTAAAAGGTTACTATTAAAATTACATTTGCAACTAGAGTTGATTTGTAATCTTTATATTAATTTGGGATAATTCAAGGAATTAAATTAATTAATTAGAATAACTAAAATTTGTGGCGTAATCCCACTCCTTGATTGTTCTCACATTTATTTGCCTCATTTATCTCATATTTTTGTGTTAGACTTTATTTTTTATTTTAGTCACTTTTTAGTTTGCAATTTGATCTTCCATTTATTTTAGTGCTATTTCACCTCACCTCACCTCACCCAATTGTTTTAATATTTGAAAAAGCTAAAAAAAATAGAAAAAGCAAAAGCCCAAAAAGAAAAGAAAATTGAATTACAATTGAGTTTGTCTCTAGCTTACCCCCTTGATGTGGATTGATACCCTTACTTACCTCTACACTTGAGATTGTTTTATATTTGTAGGTATTTGAGGTTTTTATTAGAAGAGCTTTTCAAGCAACGACGAGAAAAATACACCGAAAAGTTCTTTTTATCAGGCAGGGATTTACAGGAGGCTATGAGAGTATAACTGAGTTTGAGTACGACATCTCACCCTAAGTCGGACGGTCAAATGGATCCGGTGACCTAGGTTTTGGAGGATATTCTTAAGGAATGGGTATTCGATCTCAAAGGTGGGTTGAATCATTGTTTACCTCTCTGGGAGTTTGTCTACAACAATAGTTGTCAACAAACTACTATTATGGCACCCTACGAGTCCTTATATGGGTAATCGTTTCGTTCGTCGAGGTATTGATTGGAGTTAGGGGAGCCCATGATATTCAAACTGGATATTATTCGGGATACCTTAAAGAAGGTGTCAGTCATCTAAGTACGTATAAATATAGTGCAAGAGTAACATAAGAGTTACACCGACAATAAAAGGATGAAGTTTAGCAGATGGATGAGTTAGCTTAGAATAGTGACCGGATGTGAATTACGACAAGAGAGACCTAAGTGTATTAGGTCGTTGAGCAGTAGATTTCTTATGATAATGTGAGGAAGCTATGGGCGAGATGCATTTAGACTTTGGATTATGAGTATCAGAAAATTGAATCTCGAGGATGAAATTCCTTGTTTTAAGGGGTAATAATGTAAAACCCCATCATTTTAAAGAAAATTGTAATTAATTATATGTGGGTATACTTATCTATAATGACTCGAGTATGTCACTAAATTATTTTATTTATTTTATTATGGATATTCATGTATGTACTTTATTTGAAATTAAACTATAATTAAGATAAAGGTAAAGTTAATTTAAATGTAAATTAAATTAGGTTTAAGATAAAGGTAATTTAAATGTTAATTAAATTGGGTTATACACCTTGATAAAAAGTTAGGTTTTAAGCCATATAAGCTAATGTAATGTTTGGGCTAGATCTTAAACTAATTGGAGACCATTTCGGGCTAAATGGGTCAAGGCTCACATGGGATTTAACCCTATTTTCGTGGTTAGTCATATTAAAAGGAAGATTAAGGTTAAAAGGAATTCTTTTTATACCTCAGAAACAAAGCCCTAGAGATAGAGAAAGGGTTCTAGTTGGAGAAAAAGAAACTAGGGGCAATTAGACTTGCAGTGGAAGGAATTAGGATAAGTGGAGTAGAAGCTCACATTATTATTCATGTAAACTTTATTTAGTATAATTTTATAATTAAGGTTTGGTTATAATGTGATTGATCATTTTATTCGAAACCTACATTGATTATAAATTTGGTTAGATGATAAATTTATAATTTTGGAGATTATTAAATTAGGATATTAAAGTTGAACTCCGTGTTTATTGAATCGTTGATGAAATTCTTTATGAAATTTGATTATATGGATAATTAATAATTAAATAATTACAAATTTGTGTAATTGAAGAAAAGCCCTTTGAAATTTCATGATTTGCTTGAGAAATTTTGGTAATTTGATATTGAAATGAACTATAGGGTTCTGAGCTTTTAGATATGATAATATATATTAAATTGATATTGAAATCAACTAAAATTGGTAAGATTGATATATAATTGAGTGTGTAAAGTAAAAATGACCATGTGGGGTACAATTGGAGGTGTTAGGACATTGGGGTAGGTGATTATGTGTAGATAGGAATTGTGAAAGGGACTATAGGTCGAGAAAAATGAATTTTTAAGAAGTTTTTTATCTATGTCCATGCGAACTGTTAGGTATGTGGATCATGTTCACGAGCCATGCGAATAGTTGTAATTTGGTGTCGTGAGAACGACTAAGGAAGATTTGGTAATTTTCCCATGTTTAACGAAAACGCAATGGGGATGGACTTTGGGACTTAGAAAATAGTAAGATGTTCATCTAAGACCTTTACTTATGTGGGCCTAGATACTTAACTAAGAGGTAAGTAAGTCACTATTTGGATAAGAGAATTGTAACCCTTATCTGTGCTAGATTACTTTTTTTGTATTATGTGCATTTTATCGAACGTGTGTACTCGTGGAATACGTACTAGAGAGATATACTTATAGGGCATGAGCAATGGATACTGGTACCCTGATGCGATGATGACAGGTTTGACTTGGTTATGATTACTCTGGAAACTACTTGCTGAAATTCTCGTTGTACCTGGGAAAGGGTCGCGAGTTGATCCTTTCATATAGTTTTGCAGTATGAGGTTATATGACTGTTGTGAAGCCGTAGTGATTATTCCTAGTAGATTCTGCAGTGGTTATAGGTATGGGACAACCTATAACTATGCCTAGTACATGAGAAAAATCCCTAAAGGTTATAGGATATGCATTCGTTATGTGCGGACTTGTGTGGGGCCCTTTTATAACATACGTGTATTAGACCGTACTTATATTATGTGAATGTAGGGGTAGAATAATTTCAATTGAGAAATTATATAATTGTGACGCATAATGGAATAATAACGTAATTGGTGCATAAATGTCTATAGTGAGGAATACGACTTAATCACAGGGAACATATGGTCTTAGTAACAGAAACATGTTGTATTTAGGGTAGTTTTGGGTTGGTTTAACTTAAAAGAAACTAAAATAGTGTAAGAAGATGTGTAGTTTTATTGTATCCCAAATTCAATTATATTGTTATACTACTTAGAATTATTGTTAATATCTCCCATTAAAAAAATCTCAGTTTTTGTTCATAGGATGTAAGTGTCAAGCATATGCTCTCATAGTCCTCTACGCCTCTTATCTACTATGTCGGGTTAATTTATTGTGTTAGAATATTTTTATTTGATTTAGATTGGCATGGGCTTGTTTGGCGAAATGGTGATAGTTTGCGAGGATTATGTTACTATATTGGATTTGGTATTAAAGTATTGTGGTTATTGTAGTCCATTCATGTATGTTTAGTATTTATATTATGCTTTCATTTTATTCTCGATCATACTTAGAATGATATTCAATTCTTTTGATTCCTGTGAGTTTGTATTAGACCTGATCAATCTATTATTAAATTTTATGGGGTGTCAGAATGAGATAATCAAAACATCATAATAGTAAAATAAGATCTTGTAACATGGATAGATATTATGGGAGAACAATACATGACGATATGGGTCAATATCATGGATAAAGAGAAAAATAAATCCATAAAATTAATACAACCAAATAGCTATCCAAACATCCAATGTACCAAAGAAAAAGGTACAAAAATAAAAAATATCCAAAAATGATGCAAATATCCGCAAAAGTGGCCAAATGTATCAAAAATATGGATACAAATAATACGGATCAAGTAACACATGTGATACGTAAAATAGAATAACATGCACAAAAAATTAATAACTAAAAAAGGTAATGATCGAACATATCATCCTCATATGAAACATCTCCATCATCATCATTTCTATCAATACTTTCGTCTAACTTAGCATCATTATCAACTCCATCATCATCATCATCATCTTCATCATCCTCTATAGAATCCTTGACATCATCATCATGCACAAGTGGAGGAGGAACAAGATCAGGAACCTAAGGAACATCATCATGAACCAACTGGGATCATTGAAGATAATCAGTAGTGAATGTAACATTAACACAAAGACTATCCATACCATCGTGAATATTTTAAAGCCAATTTCTCATTAATGTGAAATGAAATGTGATGAATGTTTTTATATATGTCGACCGATAGGCATCTTAAACTCCGCTAGTGTAGGTGTGGCTGGTTGATCATGTAGACGTGCATTCTGATTGTGATGTGTGAATCATCATCAATCGTCAGTCGAGGAACACCTAATGAGTATAGGTAACTCATGATTAATATGTTGGAAAATTGGAATTGAATGGGTATTATAAAAGCTGTCCAGATTTTTCTGGACAGATTTTTGAGCAACTTTGAGCTCAAATTTAGGTGGGACCCACACTACGAATATTGTGGGACCGTATACGAATGCGTTCACCTCCGCAAGGAGATTAACGTAGTATATTCATATGTCCAATTTCAATAAGTTATGAATGATAAATATGTCCCCAAAGTGACTCACAAAGCAATGAAAGTTAATGAATTGGGTATGTTTTAACTCTTGTCCCACATTAGAAGAGCAGTGGAATTTTGATGAGTTAATAACACCCCAAGTATGGACTAAGGCTTGGATGCCTTAGGGGTATCCCAACTCTTTGAAGGGGAGATGACCTAAGCTATGCACGGGTTGACTTTCGGTCAAAAGTCCACATGCGAGCGCGCGCGCGGGTCCGTCCGGCCGGCTCGGCTCGGGCTCGGGCTCGGGCTTATAAAAATCTCCTACATTTTTTGGCCGAATTTATTTAACTTTCTGGGCTTTAATTATTAATTAATTACGAAATTAATTAATTAATTAATAAACTGTTGGCAGTTATTGCCAACAGTCAACAGTTAATTTGTTTAACTGTTTTTGACAGTTGTGCCAACCGTCAACTACTTTGCTATAAATACAGATGCCTCCCTCCGTTTTTAAAATAATGAAAAATTTCCCTCCTCCAGAATTGCTATCATTTTATTCCTGTCATATCTGTTCCAGAAATAATTTTTTCTGCATACCATATCTTGCATAGTTGTTGAGTAAAAGCCACAGATTTGAGTTCGTTGAAATTAATTATTGTTATGCTATATAATTAATTGGAAAAATCCGTTCTATCTTGGGAGACAATATTCATCAACCTCGGAGCACATTGGAGGGAATAAATTGTCTTAAGGACACTATGAGATTCACAGGGCTCGGATTATCTTTCTATTTTTATTATTGTTTCTGCAAATTCAAGTAAGTGTTTCATTTCTGTAATTCTGTTTTAATTCCCAATTATATAATAATTATTAATTCTGTACAATTGTTATTTATAAATAGTAGACATAACAATCTTAAGACAATTTATGTAGTTCTACTGTTTTTTAGTGTACAGAATTTTTTATATTACAGAAATCTATTTGTTGGAAATTAAAATCTGTTTTCACAGAATAATATGAATTAATTTACTGTTTTATGTAGAAATTAGTAAAACAGTTTTGATATAGAAATTAATTTCTATACTGTTTTTATATTCTGTTTTAGAAAATAAAATTTTATTTGTGTATTCTTGTTAAAATCTGTTTATGTAAAAATTTTAATCTTCAAATTATAATTCTGTTTTGTACAGAATTCTTTTTATTATTAACAATTAGTGCGACACAGATTTAATATTTAATTCTATTTTGTACGGAATTCTGTTTATATTATAGTTTAATTCTGAATTTTATTTGGAATTCTTTTGGAATTCATTTATTGTGAATTATATTTGGAGGAAATTGTTGCACAAAATTTTGTATTCTGTTTTGATTAATTCATTATATATGAATTTTATCATTGATAAAAATTCTGTTTTTGTAACAAAAATGGAATCACGAAGTACGAACACTACTCCTACGAAACTGATTGTCACCAACACAAATATGACTGCACCCGTTTCTATGCCACACGGGGAGAAACCGAAAAAGTTCATTGGGGCTGACTTCAAACGTTGGCAATGACAAATGTACTTCTATCTCACTACCTGCCAACTGGGTGTAATACCCCGTACTTTTGACTATATTTATTTTGAGGATTAATTAATTAAATGCGTAGTAATTGGAAATTAATCCGGGTTATAAATACTAATGAGATGCGTATTGGTATTTTATTATGTGCATATATGATTATATATGTACTTGGTATTATAAAAATTTGTCGTGAGATTTATATACGGCATTTTAGAAATTTTGTTGAGACGCGTGGGACCGCCGCGTCACGGTATAATATTTTGATAATAAAAAGTGAATTTAAAATCTATAATCCGTATGGTCGTTTTGAGTGCGCCAACGCGTCCGGAAGGGTCGAGATAGTCAGAAAATACTAGCCGGGGGTATAGTTTGGGTCCCGGGGTATTTTTAGGCCATACCGGCAACTTAAAGGGTATTTTGGTAATTTCACGTTTTGAGGAATTAAAAGTGACGAAAATTTGGTTAATTAAATCTGATGTGGATAAGACCCACTAGGCCCATAACCAACCCTTATTAACCTAGAAAGCTACGTAGGTTATCATTTAGTCTTCCAACTCTCCCAAAGGAAACCCTAGCCACCATAGCCACCTTTGGAAGAAGAAAGCTTAGAGAGGAAGGGAAAGAGGAGAAATTCTGCAGAAAATCTGCAGAAAGAGCTTACAAATCCAACACCAAATCCAGAGACAATCAAGGCAAGTGATTTATTCCATTTAAATTTCGGAGAATGCTTCTTCCATGTTAGATTATTCAAAAACTTTATGTGTTCTTGGAAGATAATGAAAAACCCATAAGATTGGAGTTATTAGTTTAAATTTTGGGATATAGGTTGCATGTAGAATGTTACTGGAAGATTATATTAAGAGAATTACTGACTTTTGTTATACCAAAAACGGATTTAAGATGAAGTTTATGAATGTTCTTGAGATAAATTGGAAAACTAGGTTTTTGATGAAGATTGATCCATATGTAGCCTTTAGTTGTTGAAATATTGATTTATGGACGTTAGAAATGTTGTAGGATGATTATATGGCATTACTATATCGTTATATTAGAGAATCATGCTTTAAAAATAAGTTTTGGGATGTTTTCAAATCTGTAAAACGAAGCAGTCCGTAGCCATACCTGTTTGATCGATCGATCGACATTCATCAGTCGATCGATCGACTCAATCGATCGATCGATATTCATAGGTCGATCGATCGACCTTCCCAGAATGAGTGAAGTTTTCCTTAATTTGGTTTTAATGGTAGTAACCCTCGGAGAATATGTTTAGAGACTTTATGAACACCCTCACCCTTAAAGAAGACCAGTAGGTGTGATTATTATAGTGGACTTTATTTAGAATGCAATTCGAGGAATTTTTCTAGATTATTGAAATTCGATAAGTGAGATAACGTTTGGGTTAATAGTGTAGAATTGTGTAATTTGATGAAATAAGGTTTGGAGCAGATGTAAAGACCTTAGGAATAAAGATGTTATATTTGGGAATAATCGGAACCTAATAATCTATTATAGATAGGTTTTAAGGATAAGGGACTACGGCGTGAGACGTGTCGGCAATTTAACTTTATATTAACGGGGGACTTGAAATATATAAGTTCGGAATAATGGTATTATGATGTAGAGTATACCTTATTAAAATACGATATTACTAAGATGTGTGTTTACTTAGTATTGGTATATGGATTGTGTGTATGACATACCTACCATACTTGCTATCACGGGAGGTTTGCGTTCGCTTAGGACCCTCTAATCCTTGTGTGCCTACGGGGGGGATATAGACTGGTACCTTGATGAACATAGGTCATAGAAGGACTTATTGTGATATTAATAAGTCTGCATGATCATGGGAGCGTAGGTATGTGCGTGACCCATGTGATGGTGACTGTGTTCGCCTCCACTATTTGTGATTTGTGTTATCTGAACTATTCCTGAGAGATTCGGAATATGTGATCCTTATGTACGTGATGTACCGGGATGGATAGCAGAGTATGTGTGCACTACAGCTTAGATGGCGGGGTGCTTGTATTGTATATTTATGATATGAATAATATACATTAAATTAATGGGAATCCTCATGTTAATGTTGTAAAAATATTACGGTATTATTCGAAATATATAACGAGTTAACTGATAGTTATATCAATGGCATATTTAGTAACTGAGTTTACGTTAAACCTCTATTTAATTACGAGCGTTGTTATGTAAAAGGGAACCGAGTTATATGGGTAGATCCTTTGGCAGTCTAGCTAGTTATGTTGTCAGTTAGCTAGTAGTATGGGTCGTTATAGATGGGTACATACGTTAGGAGTGCACAGTTAGACGAGAGGTAAGGATATCATGCGAGTGTACGTCCTAACATGTACTTTGCATTTAATGTTTTAAATGTTTTTAAAGCACTTGCAGGTTTTTAAAATATAACTCCACATTCGGGCTCTGACCCGTTTGCTTTTCAAATCTCTTTTTCTTTGTAAAACCATTTTAGGTGCCCAGCCACAAGGACACCAAGCATAGGATTCTGATTCAGGTGGCGAGCTGTAGCTGTTTGTGGAAGCTACAGGGAATTTCATGTAGACGCTTCTATCTTTTGGATTCCAGAGTCACTATCTATCAGTTGTAGGGCATGTTGCCCATTTCTATTTAGAGCATCTTTTACATTTCAGTTTTCAGACTTTAGCATGTATTGTTTCAGTTTATTTATTTCAGTTATGGGATTGTAGTGAGGAGTTTTCCTCCACACTTTATTTACACTATTGTGATGGATTATTCATTTTACTTCAGCATGGTGAATGGTGTTATTTATTTCTTCATTACTCTTGTTGCATGTTAATCAGACTTAAATTAAAATTTGGCAACTTGCTTTTTAAATACTAGGTGGTTAGAAATAATAAAAATGTTTTCGACAGTGATGCTATTAACTGAGCCAACTTGGCATTTTGAATTAATTTTATAAAGGAGTAGCTACCCGGTGTTTAATTAGTCGGGGTGTCACAGGTGGTATCAGAGCATCAGGTTCTAGTGTCCTTTAGGATCTGTACGGCTATTATGTTTCCGCTACGTTTTCTTTGATATAGAGCCCTATATTTTAGGACTGTTGTACTCTTTTTGTGTATGCTTCGTTCTTCAGCTATATTAAGTTTATAACCGTGAACTTATAAACTTTGTTCTTATTTCAGATGCCTCCACGACGTGCACGACGAGTTCCCAGGAATGCAACGCCCGAACCCCAGCCCGCTCCAGTTCAGGGTATGTTGAACGCCGCTGAGGTTGCTGCTATAGTAGCCCAAGCGGTAAATGCCGCGATCGCCGTGATTCAGCAGGCACCGCCTCAGGCGCCAGTTGCCGCGCCAGCACAGGTTAATGCATTCCCGTCTGCTTGGGAGCGTGTACGAGATGCTTTTCAGAAAGCGCATCCGCCAGAGTTTGCAGGTAGCTCAGACGTGGTAGTCTCGAGCCAATGGAGGAAGGACATACAGAGGCATTTGAGGATGCATGAGTGCACTGATGTTCAGAAACAGGTGCTAGCAACTTTCAAGCTAATGGGATCTGCACTACAGTGGTGGGAGTCTATCACCACCGCGGAGGAGAGGGATACCCTCACGATACAGGAGTTCTGGGTGCGGTTCGACCGCAAGTACTTTCCGTCCGCAGTTCATACAGAGATGAGGAGGAAGCTGATGAGTTTGAAGCAGGAGGGCAAGACAGTGGCCGAGTATGAGGCCGAGTTTACTAACCTGTTGAATATCGTTCCAGACGAGATTCCAACAGAGAAGAAGAAGATAGAGAAGTTCACCGACGGGTTGAATTGGAGAATCCGTCAGCATCTGCTAGGGAACCTATCGTTGGCCACGTATTCTGATGTGGTTAACGCTGCATTATTACACTGCCAGGACCACCGTTTTCATATGGCCGAGGGCAAGCGGTCGGGGGAGTCTAACCATCAGGGCAGGACTGGAGGACATAGTGCCAGCGGGGCACAAACCGGTCAGGGGCAGAGACAGACTGAGCAGGGTACCCAGCAGGGGGACAATAAGAGGTTCCGGTCAGGGAACTACAGGCAGGGACAGGGAGGTTTCCGCCAGGGCCATCAGGGTCCAAACGGCCATCAGGGCCAACAGGGACAGAATGGGCAGCAGTTTCATCAGGGCCAGCAGGGCCAAGGGAGGAATGGTAACGGCCACCAGGGCCGGGGACAGTAGGGGCAGAGGGGAGGGAACTTCCCAGGGAAGTGCTTTACTTGTGGCAAGACTGGCCATAAGAAGCAGGATTGTCCTGATAGGGGCAGGGCCCCACAGCAGCAGCAGCAGGGTGCTCGCCAGGAGCCACAAAGACCTATGTTTCCCGCCGCTCTTCCTGCACCGCCACAGATGGCAGCTTTGCCACCCATTCCAGCAGTCCCAGCACAGCAGGGGCAGCTACAGTATGGACGTGTCTACAACGTTCACCAGGCTGCAGTTCCACAGGCACCGCCCGCGATCGAGGGTACGTTTCCTATCCATGGCACTATGGGTCGGTTGTTATTTGATACGGGTGCTACACACTGTTTTATTGCTACACACTTCGCGAAAGCTTTAGGATTGTTAGCTACGGCAGAGAGCACAGTGACGTGTGTCGACTCACCATTAGGGAGTGGGTCACTTATTTTCTTTATATGCCGGGGAGTGGGGGTAGATATCGGTGGTTTGGTATTGCCTGCAGACATGTCAGTGTTAGACATGCATGTTCACGATGTGATCATCGGTATGGATTGGCTCGTAGCATATAGGGCCATGATTGATTGCTTCAGCGGGAGCATTGTTTTTGCCATTCCGGGGCAAGAGATGTTTGTAGTGGCGATGCCTCGCCCAGAGGGAGGATCGACCGCTCATCTGTATTACATAGAGGAGGATACCTCTAAGGAGGTTGTTATTCCTTTAGATTCTATCCCGGTTGTCAGGGAGTATTCAGATGTGTTTCAGGAGATACCAGGCTTACCGCCCAGTCGAGAGATAGACTTCGTTATTGATTTGCTACCGGGTACGAGACTTATAGCACGTGCACCGTACCGTATGGCTCCAGCTGAGATGCGAGAGTTACGGGATCAGATAGAGCAGCTGTTAGGGCAGGGCTTTATTCGCAGGAGTACCTCACCTTGGGGAGCTCCAGTTTTGTTTGTGAAGAAGAGGGACGGTTCACTGAGATTGTGTGTGGACTACCGAGAGTTGAATAAGGTCACGATACGGAATAAGTATCCGTTGCCTCGAATCGATGACTTATTCGACCAGTTGAGAGGAGCTTCTTTCTTTTCGAAGATTGACTTGAGGTCGGGATACCATCAGTTGCGTATCAGGGAGGAGGATGTCTCGAAGACCGCATTCTTGTCGAGATATGGTTCTTATGAATTTCGGGTTATGCCTTTCGGCTTGACCAACGCTCCAGCAGTGTTTATGGACTTGATGAACAGAGTGTTCAGGGATTTCCTAGATCAGTTTGTCATTGTCTTCATTGATGACATTCTGGTTTACTCTCAGACAGAGGAGGAGCACACCGAGCATTTGAGGCAGGTTTTGCAGACACTTCGTCAGAATGAGCTGTATGCAAAATATGAGAAGTGCGGGTTTTGGCTGAAGGAAGTCCAGTTCTTGGGTCACATTATTTCCGACCAGGGAATATCTGTGGATCCGGGGAAAGTATCAGCGGTGAGGGAGTGGGGACAGCCCACGACACCAACGGAAATTCGTAGTTTCTTGGGACTAGCAGAATATTACAGGAGGTTTATTCGGGGTTTCTCGGAGATAGCAGGTCCCTTGACACATCTTACTCGTAAAGGTGTGCCTTACATCTGGAGTGATGCCTGTCAGTTGGCATTCGATGAATTGAAGGACAAATTGACCTCAGCACCTGTGTTAGCATTGCCGAGACCGGGAGTTGAGTATTTGGTTTACACCGATGCGTCTTTGTAAGGACTGGGAGGTGTATTACAGCAGGAGAGACAGGCCATAGCTTATGCTTCCCGTAAGCTTAAGCCTCATGAGAAGAATTACCCCACACATGATTTGGAGTTGGCGGCAGTGGTATTTGCCTTACGGATTTGGAGGCACTATCTTTTGGGGGAGAAGTTTCAGCTGTTCACGGATCACAAGTCACTACAGTATTTGTTCACGCAGAAAGAATTGAATATGCGACAGCGTAGGTGGCTTGAATTTGTGAAGGACTACCAGTTCGACATCCAGTACCACCCGGGTAAGGCTAACGTGGTAGCAGACGCGTTGAGCCGCAGGCCAGCAGATGAGGTGGCAGAGGTGTGGAAAGCTAAGTGGAAGGAATTGGGACACCAGGATGCAGTGGCCCGATCTTTCATGTCTGTGATGACCGTTACACCGCAGATTGTCACAAAGGTAGTACGGGCACAGGCTAATGACTCGTTCTGTCAGGAGCAGATAGTTCGATTGCTAGCAGAGGGAGCCGAGTCCTATACCGTTAGCTCAGACGGGGGATTGCACTTCAATGGGAGATTGGTAGTTCCGGAAGGGGAAGAATTGCGGCACGATGTGATGGCAGAGTCGCACGGCTCACGGTTCGCGGTACATCCCGGAGGGGACAAAATGTACCAAGACATGAGACGGCAATATTGGTGGAGCGGTATGAAGAGAGATATCGCTGAGTTTGTCTCGAAATGCGCCACTTGTCAGCTCGTAAAAGTGGATCATCAGAGACCAGCAGGATTGCTATAGCCGTTGGAGGTTCCGGTGTGGATGTGGGAGAGCATATCCAGGGATTTTGTCATGGGGTTGCCTACGTCGCAAAGGGGTCACAACTTCGTTTGGGTAATTGTGGACAGATTGTCCAAGGTCGCTCACTTCTTACCCGTAAGGACTGACTACACTACGGGACAGTATGCCCAGCTCTTCATTTCAGAGATTGTAAGACTTCACGGTGTGCCCCTAAATATCGTGTCTGACAGAGACAAGATATTTGTTTCGAGGTTTTGGGAGAGTTTCCAGGAGGCCATGGGCACGGAATTGCGGTTGAGTACGGCTTATCATCCGCAGACCGATGGGCAGACAGAGTGCACCAATCAGATGTTGGAGGACATGCTACGCATGTGCATTATTGACTTCGGGGGTGGATGGGAGCAGTACCTTCCACTGGTGGAGTTTGCTTACACCAACTCCTATCAGTTCACTATTGGCATGGCTCCGCTTGAGGCATTGTACGGTAGGCCTTGTCGTTCCCCAGCATGTTGGTTGGAGGTGGGGGACAACAAACTACTTGGGCCGGAAGTTATTCAGGATACTTCGGCAAGGATTGAGTTGATTCGGAGTCGCATTCGGGTAGCTCAAGACAGGCAGAAGAGTTATGCTGATGCGAAGAGGTTTTTCAGGGAGTTCCAAGTTGGGGACCAGGTTTTGCTCAGGGTATCTCCGATGAAGGGGATTATGCGTTTCGGGAAGAAGGGGAAGTTAGCACCGAGGTATATGGGGCCGTTTCCTATTATTGAGCGGATCGGACCGGTTGCGTATAGACTTGGACTTCCGAAGCACTTGCATCGGATTCACGACGTGTTCCATATTTCCTCGCTGAGGAAATACCTTAGAGATGATTTGGCTCATTCTCACATTTCTGTGGAGGACATCGATCTCCAGCCGGATAGCTCCTACGAGGAGGGGCCAATTGCTATTTTGGACCGAAGTGAAAGGAAACTGCGGTCAAAGATAGTCCCGTTAGTGCGTGTTCAGTGGCGACATCACAATGTCGAGGAGTCCACATGGGAGCGCGAAGATGAGATGCGCGAGCGTTATCCAGAGCTGTTTTTAGCAGGTACTTTCTAGCTTCGAATTTCGGGACGAAATTCAGTTATTAGGGGGGAAGTATGTAATACCCCGTACTTTTGACTATATTTATTTTGAGGATTAATGAATTAAATGCGTAGTAATTGGAAATTAATCCGGGTTATAAATACTAATGAGATGCGTATTGGTATTTTATTATGTGCATATATGATTATATATGTACTTGGTATTATAAAAATTTGTCGTGAGATTTATATACGGCATTTTAGAAATTTTGTTGAGACGCGTGGGACCGCCGCGTCACGGTATAATATTTTGATAATAAAAAGTGAATTTAAAATCTATAATCCGTATGGTCGTTTTGAGTGCGCCAACGCGTCCAGAAGGGTCGAGATAGTCAGAAAACACTAGCCGGGGGTATAGTTTGGGTCCCGGGGTATTTTTAGGCCATACCGGCAACTTAAAGGGTATTTTGGTAATTTCACGTTTTGAGGAATTAAAAGTGACGAAAATTTGGTTAATTAAATCTGATGTGGATAAGACCCACTAGGCCCATAACCAACCCTTATTAACCTAGAAAGCTACGTAGGTTATCATTTAGTCTTCCAACTCTCCCAAAGGAAACCCTAGCCACCATAGCCACCTTTGGAAGAAGAAAGCTTAGAGAGGAAGGGAAAGAGGAGGAATTCTGCAGAAAATCTGCAGAAAGAGCTTACAAATCCAACACCAAATCCAGAGACAATCAAGGCAAGTGATTTATTCCATTTAAATTTCGGAGAATGCTTCTTCCATGTTAGATTATTCAAAAACTTTATGTGTTCTTGGAAGATAATGAAAAACCCATAAGATTGGAGTTATTAGTTTAAATTTTGGGATATAGGTTGCATGTAGAATGTTACTGGAAGATTATATTAAGAGAATTACTGACTTTTGTTATACCAAAAACGGATTTAAGATGAAGTTTATGAATGTTCTTGAGATAAATTGGAAAACTAGGTTTTTGATGAAGATTGATCCATATGTAGTCTTTAGTTGTTGAAATATTGATTTATGGACGTTAGAAATGTTGTGGGATGATTATATGGCATTACTATATCGTTATATTAGAGAATCATGCTTTAAAAATAAGTTTTGGGATGTTTTCAAATCTGTAAAACGAAGCAGTCCGTAGCCATACCTGTTTGATCGATCGATCGACATTCATCAGTCGATCGATCGACTCAATCGATCGATCGATATTCATAGGTCGATCGATCGACCTTCCCAGAATGAGTGAAGTTTTCCTTAATTTGGTTTTAATGGTATTAACCCTCGGAGAATATGTTTAGAGACTTTATGAACACCCTCACCCTTAAAGAAGACCAGTAGGTGTGATTATTATAGTGGACTTTATTTAGAATGCAATTCGAGGAATTTTTCTAGATTATTGAAATTCGATAAGTGAGATAACGTTTGGGTTAATAGTGTAAAATTGTGTAATTTGATGAAATAAGGTTTGGAGCAGATGTAAAGACCTTAGGAATAAAGATGTTATATTTGGGAATAATCGGAACCTAATAATCTATTATAGATGGGTTTTAAGGATAAGGGACTACGGCGTGAGACGTGTCGGCAATTTAACTTTATATTAACGGGGGACTTGAAATATATAAGTTCGGAATAATGGTATTATGATGTAGAGTATACCTTATTAAAATACGATATTACTAAGATGTGTGTTTACTTAGTATTGGTATATGGATTGTGTGTATGACATACCTACCATACTTGCTATCACGGGAGGTTTGCGTTCGCTTAGGACCCTCTAATCCTTGTGTGCCTACGGGGGGGATATAGACTGGTACCTTGATGAACATAGGTCATAGAAGGACTTATTGTGATATTAATAAGTCTGCATGATCATGGGAGCGTAGGTATGTGCGTGACCCATGTGATGGTGACTGTGTTCGCCTCCACTATTTGTGATTTGTGTTATCTGAACTATTCCTGAGAGATTCGGAATATGTGATCCTTATGTACGTGATGTACCGGGATGGATAGCAGAGTATGTGTGCACTACAGCTTAGATGGCGGGGTGCTTGTATTGTATATTTATGATATGAATAATATACATTAAATTAATGGGAATCCTCATGTTAATGTTGTAAAAATATTACGGTATTATTCGAAATATATAACGAGTTAACTGATAGTTATATCAATGGCATATTTAGTAACTGAGTTTACGTTAAACCTCTATTTAATTACGAGCGTTGTTATGTAAAAGGGAACCGAGTTATATGGGTAGATCCTTTGGCAGTCTAGCTAGTTATGTTGTCAGTTAGCTAGTAGTATGGGTCGTTATAGATGGGTACATACGTTAGTAGTGCACAGTTAGACGAGAGGTAAGGATATCATGCGAGTGTACGTCCTAACATGTACTTTGCATTTAATGTTTTAAATGTTTTTAAAGCACTTGCAGGTTTTTAAAATATAACTCCACATTCGGGCTCTGACCCGTTTGCTTTTCAAATCTCTTTTTCTTTGTAAAACCATTTTAGGTGCCCAGCCACAAAGACACCAAGCATAGGATTCTCATTCAGGTGGCGAGCTGTAGCTGTTTGTGGAAGCTACAGGGAATTGCATGTAGACGCTTCTATCTTTTGGATTCCAGAGTCACTATCTATCAGTTGTAGGGCATGTTGCCCATTTCTATTTAGAGCATCTTTTACATTTCAGTTTTCAGACTTTAGCATGTATTGTTTCAGTTTATTTATTTCAGTTATGGGATTGTAGTGAGGAGTTTTCCTCCACACTTTATTTACACTATTGTGATGGATTATTCGTTTTACTTCAGCATGGTGAATGGTGTTATTTATTTCTTCATTACTCTTGTTGCATGTTAATCAGACTTAAATTAAAATTTGGCAACTTGCTTTTTAAATACTAGGTGGTTAGAAATAATAAAAATGTTTTCGACAGTGATGCTATTAACTGAGCCAACTTGGCATTTTGAATTAATTTTATAAAGGAGTAGCTACCCGGTGTTTAATTAGTCGTGGTGTCACACTGGGCAGGTTTGTATATGAAGATTGCCCCTCTATTCAAGAGGGAGATGACGCTGAAAAGGTTGCTGCTGTCGATGCTTGGAAGCATTCGGACTACCTATGCCGAAATTATATTTTGGCCTACTTGGACAAGACTCTGTATCATGTCTACTGCACTATCAAGACATCCAAAGAATTATGGAATTCTTTGGAAAAGAAGTATAAAACTAAAGATGCTGGGATGAAGAAATTTATCGTCGGGCGTTTTCTGGACTTCAAAATGGTCGATTCTAAATCTGTAATCTCGCAAGTGCAAGAATTCCAAGTGATCCTCCACGACATTCATGCTGAAGGAATGTCAATTAGCGAAACTTTCCAAGTTGCTGCAATTGTTGAAAAGTTGCCACCATCTTGGACTTTGTTCAAAAACTATCTCAAGCACAAGCGTAAGGAGATGAATGTGGAGGAGTTGGTGGTCAGGCTAAGAATCGAAGAAGATAACCGTGAGTCTCAAAAGAAAAGTGGGAAGAATCCGATGGAAACAAAGGTCCATGTCGTTGAAGGTCCTAAAAAGAACAAACGAAAGTATGATGGGGAAGGCACTTCCAAACATAACAAGAAAAAGTTCAAAGGCAAATGCTACAATTGTGGTAAACCGGGACACCGCTCAAGTGAGTGTCGTAAGCCTAAGAAGAAAAATAAAAATAACTCTCAAGCAAATGTGACTGAGGGTGAGAATATCACCAATGATTTGGCAGATATGAATCTTTCTGCTGTTGTCTCTGAATGTAACTTGGTTGAAAATACCAAGGAATGGTGGGTGGACACTGGAGCCACACGACACATTTGTGCAAACAAATGGATGTTCTCCACCTATAAGACTTTGGAAAATGAGGATAACCTTTTTATGGGAAATTCTTCCACTTCTAAGGTGGTGGGACAAGGAAAGATTGCTTTGAAAATGACTTCTGGAAAGGAACTTACTCTCAACAATGTTCTTCACGTTCCTGATATCCGAAAGAATCTGATTTCTGGATCTCTTCTTACTAAAAATGGTTTCAAGCTTGTGTTTGTGTCTGATCGCTTTGTGGTGTCTAAAAATGACATGTATGTAGGAAAGGGCTACCTAAATGAGGGGCTCTTTAAACTGAATGTTGTTACTGTAACCCCTAAAACATCTGTTTCAATGAATGAAATTGCTAGTTCTTCTTACTTGATTGAGTCATCTAATATTTGGCATGCTAGATTGGGACATGTTAATTTTGATACATTGCGTAGATTAATTAACTTGGAATTTTTGCCAAAATTTAATATTGCTAAAAATCATAAATGTGAAATTTGTGTGGAATCTAAATTAGCTAGATTACCTTTCCATTCTATTCAAAGGATAACTGAACCTTTAGATTTAATTCACACCGATATTTGTGATTCTGCATACCATATCTTGCATAGTTGTTGAGTAAAAGCCACAGATTTGAGTTCGTTGAAATTAATTATTGTTGTGCTATATAATTAATTGGAAAATAATTATTGTTGTGCTATATAATTATCTCAATCTCATTACATAGAGAAAGTACTTGAAAAATTCAAGAAGTATGATATTAGTCCTACCAAGACACCTGTAGATGTAAATTTACATCTAGCAAGAAATAATGGTGAAAGCATATCTCAACTAGAATATTCTCGTATTATCGGCAGTTTAATGTATATCATGAACTGTACGTGACCGGACATAGCATACTCAATAAGTAAGCTAAGTCGATGTACGAGTAATCCAGGAAGAGATCACTGGAAAGCAATATTGAGAGTTTTGGGTTATTTAAAATATACTCAAAACTATGGATTGCATTACTCAAAATATCCAGCTGTTCTTGAAGGACATTGCGATGCAAATTGGATATCTGATACAAAAGACTCTAAGTCTACGAGTGGGTATGTGTTTACCCTCGGAGGTGCAGCCGTATCTTGGAAATCCTCAAAACAAACGTGCATTGCTAGATCGACAATGGAATCTGAATTCATTGCACTAGACAAAGCTGGAGAAGAAGCTGAATGGCTTCGAAATTTCTTAGAGGATGTTCCAAATTGGTCTAAACCTGTGCCCGCAATATGTATACACTGCGATAGCCAATCAGTGATTGGAAGGGCACAAAATCACATGTATAACGGAAAATCACGACACATTCGTCGTCGACACAATACCGCTAGACAACTTCTCTCAAACAGAATTATCTCAATTGACTATGTAAAGTCAAAAGATAATATATCGGATCCACTAACGAAAGGTTTAAACCGATAGCAAGTTGAAAGATCATCGAGAGGAATGGATCTAAAGCCTATAAATAAATAAGAATCAATATAGTGGGAACCCAACCTAGCTGACTGGAGATCCCAAGATCTAGGTTCAATGGGCAAACCGAACTACATTGTATTCAGTAAGCACTGGAGGATATTTAATCCTATCCATTCCAAAGATGAGACAGTGCACATCTGCCGCGAAATTAGGATAAGTTATGCTTTTAATGACATCTATATCTTAGTACGTCTAAGTGGGGTATTGCAGAATACTCTTTATGAAAGTCACCTACGTGAGTAAGAAGGGGGCCACTTCTATGAGAATAATGAAAGGCATATTCTCTAAAATACTTGCGGAACCAAGTGGTGTTCACGGCCAAAATGAATACAAACGTGAGAACCAACTGTGTTGAAGAATTGTTGTGTGAATACTGTTGTCTAGGTTTACAAAAACGATTGACGGTTAAAGGACGTGAAGTCTACTGATTAACCAAGTAAATCAGATAGTATATCACTAAGGAAAGTTCAAGGCCACTAGGCTACTTCTCCCGATGCAATAAGTCTTCAGTTTTACTCAACTTGTGTCTGCATTTGCATAAGCATCTGTTTTGTTTTATTTATAATGATATATCATTCATGTGGGGGATTGTTGGAAAATTGGAATTGAATGGGTATTATAAAAGCTGTCCAGATTTTTCTGGACAGATTTTTGAGCAACTTTGAGCTCAAATTTAGGTGGGACCCACACTACGAATATTGTGGGACCATATACGAATGCGTTCACCTCCGCAAGGAGATTAACGTAGTATATTCATATGTCCAATTTCAATAAGTTATGAATGATAAATATGTCCCCAAAGTGACTCACAAAGCAATGAAAGTTAATGAATTGGGTATGTTTTAACTCTTGTCCCACATTGGAAGAGTAGTGGAATTTTGATGAGTTAATAACACCCCAAGTATGGACTAAGATTTGGATGCCTTAGGGGTATCCCAACTCTTTGAAGGGGAGATGACCTAAGCTATGCACGGGTTGACTTTCGGTCAAAAGTCCACACGCGCGTCCGTCCGGCCGGCTCGGCTCGGCTCGGGCTCGGGCTTATAAAAATCTCCTACATTTTTTGGCCGAATTTATTTAACTTTCTGGGCTTTAATTATTAATTAATTTCCCTCCTCCAGAATTGCTGTCATTTTATTCCTGTCATATCTGTTCCAGAAATAATTTTTTCTGCATACCATATCTTGCATAGTTGTTGAGTAAAAGCCACAAATTTGAGTTCGTTGAAATTAATTATTGTTGTGCTATATAATTAATTGGAAAAATCCGTTCTATCTTGGGAGACAATATTCATCAACCTCGGAGCACATTGGAGGGAATAAATTGTCTTAAGGACACTGTGAGATTCACAGGGCTCGGATTATCTTTCTGTTTTTATTATTGTTTCTGCAAATTCAAGTAAGTGTTTCATTTCTGTAATTCTGTTTTAATTCCCAATTATATAATAATTATTAATTCTGTACAATTATTATTTATAAATAGTAGACATAACATAATATCCCAAAAGGAAAAGCGGTATTAGTTGACTCACTGCAAATTGTACGCACAGTAGTAATGATGAGCTCAGGATAGTCAATAATCTGATGATGAGGTAAGGTGTGAACTAACCTACACGTATGATAAGAAAAATCCTAGGTGTGTTGACGTGGCATAAAATTGTACACCACATGGAGGTTTATAAAAAAAATAACGTCGAGCCATAGCAGACTTACAAAATAAGGGACGTGTCCATTAATCCTCATAACTAGTAATAAATATAGCAAGAGCATGATAACAAACATTCCTCGAAATAATATATAACTCATAACTAGGATTATCTACATTACTCTCAAATCCTAGGTATGTAGCAAAATCTCCTCAAATAAAAAACTCGGTCCCTCGCACAAAAGTAAAAATAGTCACATTATTATCAGGCAAGACCATGTTCACGTAAAACTCACGAACCAAATGCAGCATTAGCCAAACTAGAGGCTTTATCAATTAAAGACAATAAGAAAACAAGCATTATCACTCTACTATAAACTAGTTAAAGAAAGTTATCTCTTCGTGACAATTGCACGCGTCATAAAAATAGCAGACAATGAAGAACCATATCAAGTAAATCAGATCCTAGAGCCAACTAAAAGAGCAATAGGAACATAATGATAGGAAC
The DNA here is from genome assembly GCA_949130495.1 of Sambucus nigra. Lineage (NCBI taxonomy): Eukaryota > Viridiplantae > Streptophyta > Magnoliopsida > Dipsacales > Adoxaceae > Sambucus > Sambucus nigra. The sequence continues at coordinate 146,434,675 of OX422211.1, forward strand.
TCGGGTCCTATCGTCGATATATCCTAGTCGGTCTAAGAGGTGACATGGAGTCTCAGTCTCCAAAAGTCTATCCAGTTCCACTTGGAGAGCAAGTATTTTTCCTCACATTTATATTCTCTCTAGGCATATTGAAAAATCACATTAAGAACAAAATCGACAAGAGCATACAACTAACCAACTTAAAACTATGAACCTAGGACATACACACAACAAAAGTACACAAAATACCTCAAAATAGTAACTCGAGCCACTAAAAACTAAAATCAGTCATTGTAAACATTCAAAGATCTAATGAATCAACTTAGTATCATTAATAAGAAAGTAAGTAAATTATAAACAACAAGAATCAACTGTTAAACAAGTGTTTTTCGACAAAAAAACCTCAATATGTCATAACTAGGGCATATAATCAACATGGGATGAATCATCCCACTAGCTGAAGATCAAATGAACAGGCAACACCATAATAAGTTTGAAATACCAAATCGCCCAGGGTTTTTGCTCTGGGTATATTTTGAAATGAAAATGAGAAACTGAGATTAATAGACCTTTAATATGCCCCCGATGTTGTTAGAATAAACAAATTTTACCATTTATAAGGGGTAGTGCAAATTCCCTCAAAGTATATCGTGTAGACAATATACGGAGCATCTTCAGGTAATTTCAAAAATCCAAAATGCAAACTCACAAACTCTCAGATATATGAATAAATGCAAATGCATGAAAACAATTCAATTATGCATTAAAAGATTCAAATTGGAATGAAAAAGTAGATGGTGTTATATGTATAAATCGTAAACTAAGTCACATACATAACAATATCTATTTAGTCCAAATTTTATCTTGATTAAATTAGTTGAACCTAAACTGCATGATATTTAAACTAAATTGGAGACAAACAAACCACAAACAAAAGATAAGAGATGAGGGAAAATTTCAATTCAGCAAAACCTATATTTCAGCATTGTTACAACTAGGTATTACAAAATAATATCTAAAGACTTAAAAAACTTATAGCTCCACTAAGTGACAGAAATATGTCTTCCTTCCAAGTTGTTGACAATAAGCGATGCAGATCCAACTACACCCCACATCAAGTTCCACTTACCTTGGTGTCCAATGACCAACTTCGAGAAAATATATTTCTTTCTATCTTCAGCGTTGAAGAATTAGCTTCACATGGTTATAAACATGGATTGTCTTCTTCGTGATTTCATAAAATGATCTGAAATCATCTAAGGGTTTGGATTGAAATACTAAAAGAGTTTGATCACAAAAAGATCTCTAAACGTCTTAGAATAAAATCTAGGTCTGCATCTCTATATATAGGGAGAAAATTTTCCACAAGATAGACATGAAAGATTACATTTGCAATCAGTTGAAAAATATTTTTTTGCGCCTTCGTTCGAACAAAGGAACATTTCATTTGAAAGAAGTACATTTTTCTCATCCTAACACTCATCAAACAATTGATCCAATGAGATTCGAGAGACTGCTTGAAGTTGTGAAAATTCATCTCGTTTAAACGAAGTTCAAAGCTATTCTAATGAGGTTAAGACACTCGTTTGAACGACATCTAATGTCGTTCGAACAACTTTGCAAAATTTTCAAAAAACATTTAAAAGAACATTTTGGACAAATATTTTATGTTTTCAAACACTTTTAAAACTAAACCTAAATGAAAAAATTACACAAAATTAACCTCATATACATTCTCCGTTAAACTTATTGACGATCGATCTTCAATTGTTATATTGGGTCACTAACTTTTCTTCACTTGAAGTGTTGAGAATGTACATGATGGTGACGTGGGATGTAACGGGATAATCCAAACTTGAAAACATAATGAGCATTATAAAATTTTCACTTCAATATCTCACCCTTTGACTATTTTGGTACAAAACACAAATCGAAAACAAATTACCCCTCAAACAAGTTCAACCAATGTCCCTCGTAAACTCGAAAAGGAAAAGACACTTGTGGCTTTGTCTTCAATAAAAAATCATCATCTTATTGTCAATGAAATAACCTAAACACGTGAAGCTAAAGACATACTGTAACACATGGAGTTTACAGAAAGCACACAACTCCCCCTTAATATGTTCTCTCCCGTTTTACCCGCAATAGACAAAGGGTTATAAGTTAATCCTGAAAAGTTAGCATCAAGAGAATCCAAATATAAAATATCATCACAAATTGTAAATAATGAAGCATATACGACAAAACTTTAATAAAGAAACAAACTATGTTTTTCAATTTTTTAGTATATAAATATAAATATAGGTACAAATATAAATAGTGACACCATGGAGTAGCACGAAAATATTCGAATCATGGAAATAGATTGAAATTGTGTGAACTCAACGCACGAGAATATCAACATAGGCATACGTAGCAAGGGTCCATGAAGTCAAAAAGATACTCCTAAGGAAAGAACTCAATGGAACCTATGGCATAAAGTTGTTGAAAGAAATGAAATTGACTCAACTCATACAAAATATCATGAATTTCAATGCTTCTCAAATCCGTAAGGCCAAACTATTTAATATTTTTGCAGGAAGTTTATTTTAAAACCCCATTGGTATTTAACTTATGACATCCTCAAAATCTCACTTTTTAAGCATAAACTCTCATAATTTTTTAAGGAATCATATTTCTCATGTTAATAAAGCATTAATGAAACAAAAAAAAGGCCTTAGCACTCATCTTTTTAGTGCCAAAATCATCTTTTAGGCTCTTGCCTATGGTGGCTTTTAATGTAAAGAAGATTGATTCTTTCGTATCCCCTTTTCATACATAAACAAAAAATAAAATTTCTTAGAAAAAATTCGGGCAATGGTTCTCACATGCATAATTAGTTCTCAATACATTTTATTCTTTATTAAGAACGATTGAGATGAGAATACCTTATTCGACATATGACAAGCAAGAAAAATGTTTAAAAGGTTTATGCATGTGTACAATAAGGGCGATATAAAGAGTCTAGCATGAAGGAATTAATCATCAAAGAACAACACAATGCTAAACATGCCTTTTTAAGCACATAAAAGAAATGAAGCCATGTCAAAGAACACTATGATTAAGTCACATGAATGGATGGAATGGATTATGATTCGAACGTCTTAAATGCGCACTCATATATGGTGTGAAACAAAATACAAAAATCTTTTTAGATTTTCATGAAATGTTTTATCAAAAACAAAATCTTTTTCTAAACGAAAATAAAATATTTTTGAAAAATATAAAATATAAACATAAGAATACAATCTAGTAATAGGAATAAAAGATAGCAATATAAAAAACACCATTTACAAGAAACAGGTCCTTCCCTCAATCATAAGTTCGCGAGTTGTTTTCAACAAAGTACAATTCCTTTCAAATTCTACTATGAAAAATTGAGAAGTCATGGCTAACAAATACACTTGTTATCGAAGATATGGGAGCATATGTGGGAGAAACTATTCCTGGCTTAAAACAAAACTCCTTAAGGTGACCACTTTATTTGAAAAGGGTACAAACATAGATTGGTTTGGGTCGACCTTCATTGAAACGCCTAGACATAGGATTAAAAATATACCGCTAGAGGACGAAAACCCAAGACAGCCCCCAAACGATCCCGTAGGGAGTACAGACACCTCATATGGGACAAATGTAACTCTTAGGATCTGACCGTATAGTCACATAACTTCCGATTTTAGAATATGACTAAACTTTACAAATATAAAGACCTAGGCTTAAAAGCATTGTAAGGACACAAATTTCCAATTGAGTCCATATGTAGTTTGGCTTAATTCCAAACAAAATCATTTGAGTCATAGGATAGATGTTATTGCGTATCATTCCAAGCCTATGACGAGTGTATGTTGAAGACGTAGTGGCCTAGATATTCAAGTTCATCCTTGGCAAGTTTTCATTCCTCGTTTCATGTCATCAACATGAGGATTCCATTGCCCCCAAAAGGTATGGATGCATTTAATATATAGGGAGACTTAGAATATTTTTATGGGTGCTATTTTTGTCTAATCGACTTTTACTTTCAGAATTTTTTTATAGCTTTGTATAAAAAGTTTTGGGCTTAAAATGAATTTTTAAATAATTTTTGGATTTTCTGAAATGTCGTCCGAAAGACATTGTCTCCTTCCAACGAGCTTGTTCGAATGACATTGCTAACGTGGTTCAAACAACATCATGCTCAAAGACTATTTTTTCGTTCAAAGTTTCGTTCCAACGAACTCATTCGAACGAGTTTTTCCAACAAAGTTTAGGCTTTGTTTCTTTCTACTTTCTCGTTTGAATAGAGTCATTCGAACGACCTGGAAAAGTTTTTCGAACGACTTGGGCGGGAAGCTTAAAATTTTGGTAGTTTTATTTTAACCACCCACTATCCTACTAAATTTTCACCAGCCTTATTACTTCGGGTATAGGAGTTTTTTAACTAATGTTTTCATCTTCTTAGAGAGCTTTTGAGAGACTTCTATCATAGAAAAAGTTCATGGTTTGAGTGCTTCAATTTTCAAAATTAAATTCTTCCAAAAACACATATACACCGAAATGTTTGTTTAGAATCCAAGTTTTCCTATATATATCTTTGCTTGGAGAGTGTTTGGCGCCAAGTTTTCATTTCTACACATTAGAGAAGTGTTTGGGTTCTTCTTTACCCCAAAAAGGAGTTCGTTTGTTTGTTGTGGTGTTCCCACTAGAACAAAGGCTTCGTGTGCGAGTAGACGGTGACCATATCCCCATCGATAGATTTTGAGATTACGGTGGAGTCTATGTTTATCAACTAGGCAGAGGAGTTTACAAGAAGGAGCGTCACGGCTTGGACGGAGTCAAGTCAGTTGTGTAAGTTTGTTGTCTTGTAATTGGAATTCCATACCTAGTGGATTTGTTAGGCCAAGGTCGTCCGAGGTTTTTCCCATTTGGGTTTTCCTCCTACATCGCCCTTTAGTGAGATTGTTTCTTTTATCTAGTTTAACTCACTTAGATCGCATGTTTAGGTTAAAAAGATAAAATATAGTTTAATTAGCAATCTTGCTTTAATTTCGTGCTCATAAATTGTTTGGGTTGTGTTAGTTTCATTTAATTTAAGTCATCATATTTAATTCGTTAAAATTTGGTTGGGCCTATATTGAAAAATTGAATATTTTATTGTTAGGAAAATTTTTGGACTTGGGTTGAATTTATTTTTTTATGTGAAAATTAATAGTTTAAGTTTAATTTAATTTTATTTTAATTTAAAGAAATTAAAATTTGAATTTTTTTTTTTGTTTAAAATTGGAATTTAATTGAACCATCACTTTAATTCTTAGAATTTAAATTTTGGGGCCATGTGTTCCAACAAATGGTATCAGATCAAGAGAGCTAAGTTATTGCGTTGAGATCCTTAATTTATTTTTGCTTAAAAAATGGAATTTTCTCCGTTTTTAAAATTTTTAGTTTTTGATGTTTCTAATTACGGGTACTGGAAAGCATGTATGAAATCGGCACAAAAGTCCATAGATGAGAGGGTTTGGTTGTCTGTCGTTACCGGGTGATCTCCACCTACATGTTTAGTAGATAATGAACGTGTCCCCAAACTCGTAGAGAGATGGACGGAGAGTGAACTTAAAGTAGCCAATTTTAATTCCCGATGCTTGAATGTTTTGTTTAGTGCGGTCACACTAGATGAATTCTGACGTATCATGATGTGTGAAACTGCTAAAGAAGCTTGGGATATTTTACAACTCACCCACAAGGAAACTAGTGTCGTAAAAGCTTCGAAACTCAAAAACCTCATCACTCAATTCGAGACCATAAAAATGCTTGAAAATGAAACTTTTGATGAATTTTATGCTAGACTTTCAGATATTGTTAATTCATGATTTAATTTGGGAGAAAAAATACTCGACGACCGAGTAGTAAAGAAAATTTTACGGTCCCTACCTGATAGATTTATTCCTAAAGTGATCGTGTTGAATTATTTACCCACTTTAGCCTCTACGAAACTAGAAGAGCTCGTAGGTGACTTACAAACCTATGAACTTTACATGTTTTCCTCTAAGATTGAAAATAAGAAAGACAAAGGCATCACTTTGAAAGCTCGAAAAGAGGAAAAACAAGTTTCGGATGCTGAGAGTGATTTTGACTCGGAAGATATGGCTATATTTGCTAGAAAATTTAGAAAATTTCTTAAGTTTAACAATGATAATCTTAAAAATGATTTCAAGAAATTTGATAAATCTAAGTATGACAAAGCCGAAAAATTCCCTAAAAGGAAAAATGAAGATCTAAATAGGGACGAGTCAAATCGTTGCTTCGGTTGTGAAGGGTATGGCCATAGGGCAAGAGAGTGTCCGACTAAACTAAGGAGAGAGGTCAAGCTACCAATTTCATACAATGCTACCCTCAGTGATAGTGATAAGGAAGCGGGACCCAATTCCCCCATTGAGCGTAACTTTATCGCATTCATGGAAAGTCATGTGAGCACCAGTAATGAATCTTCCCATAAAGATATACGTTTACATGACCCTTCCGAGGCCTTTGTTTGTGAATCCCAAAAATTTAATGGTAATGAGAGTGAAGTTGAAAGAAAGAGTGAAAATGAAGAAGAGGTTGATGAGAGTGAACTTCAAGTAGCTTTTCAAGAATTGTATACTGAATCTATTAAATTAAAAAAGGCTAATTTGAAGTTAGAAGTTAGTTTGAGAGAGTGCGCCAAGATCATTGATGATAGCGCTTTAGTGGAAGACCTTAGGACACGTGAGAGAGCTCTTCGAGAGAACCTTGAATATGTTGAAGGCGAGAGAGATACCCTTACAGGTTTGAAGTAAAAATGAAGAAATATCTTCTTATGTTTGAAAAGAGTAGGTGTTTTCTTCAGTCACGCATTCTAGAGTTGGAAGAAAAGTTAAGAGACTCAAGTCGAGTCAAATTTGATTTGGAGTGTAGGTTCGAAAAACTAGATAAAATTTTAGGAACGATCCAAATAAAAAATGACACTTGTGGTTTAGGCTTCGATTCTTATAATTCTTCGGCTAATAAGGCCAAAACCACTATTTTGAGAGAATCACCGAGGAACATTTCCAAAGGTCAGTCCTTAGGTACTACTTTTCGTCTGGTCTTTACTTTCTCACATTGTGGTCAAAAAGGTCATCTTTGGAAATTTTATTTTGATCTCATAAAGGATCCTAGGAAATCCAAGAGTAAGGTCACCGAGGTAGACAAGGTCACCCAATCCCGAGATTGTCACTCTTCACTTATTTGGGTTAGGAGATCTGACTTGGTAAATTTACAAGATAGGGTTTATGATTCTCATTTGCTATCACGTAAAACCTCCCATGTTAAATCAAAAGGTTAAATGTGTTAGATTTGTTTACATACTCTAGTGTTTTTGTGCTTCATGATATATTTATGCTAGTTATATGTATGTTTGTCATTTTCTAGTATATACTCCATGCTTAATCACATGTTAGAATTATAATTTGTGTATGTCTTTTATATTTGTTTTATTTATTTACGTCTTATTGTGAAAAATACAAAAAGATTTTCTCTGTTTTTCTTTTGAGTTGGAATTTTTTTTGTTCGGTGAAAGTTTTTGAAAAACTCAAAAAGATTTTTAGTGTGTGTATTTTAGTTTGACACACTTTATGTGGAATATACTTGTGTTTGAATCCTTTCCCTTTTCCCATCCATGTGTCTAGAACTTTTGGTTAAGATTTTCAATCCTTAAAATGTTCTTTGTCATGCTTACATGTAGTAGTTGGATTTTGTGCTGCTTAATGGTATCTATTTTTATATGCCTCGTTTTACACATGCACAAGCTCTTTTAAAATTTAAACTCCACATGTATATTTGATCTAAGTGAGATGTTCTTCTACCAATTTAGTCATCTACATTTTTCTATGACTATGGAGGATTTGTGCATGTAATAATCGTTTCCCGAATTTAAAAAAATAAAAAAATATGTGTATTTGGTGTAATTATTTATCAATGGAATCGGGTTATGAAAAAAATTGCTTTGCGTGAAAAGTCACCATTGAATTTTTTGCCTTAAAAAATATGGCATTGTCAAAGAAAAATTAGCCAAGTCTATTTAGTTTATTTGATATGTTCAAAAGAAAAGGAAAAAGAAAATTATGAGGAGTTTGGTTGGATGTATCAACGGGTTTGCACAATGGCTTTGTATCATAGTTATGCTTTTATTGTCATGATTCTATTGGTTTGTAGAATCATTGAAATTCTAGGCTTGTTTGCATTGTGTATGTTTGTTCATTGAGTTCAACTTATATGGTCGCATAAGGCTATATCTAAATGTGATAAAATTTTGCAACGAAATGATAACACCGTGAACATGTCGTAGGTTATTGGGTCGATAGTTCTTTAGTTTCTAGTTCACACCCTTCACTTTAGTTTACCACATGTATTTGGACACATTTTTGCCATACGAGTGTGAAAGGCTTATTGTATTTTGTATCGTGTGTGGTGTTTATACCTATGTATATGTGTGTGTGCGTTAGTGATATTCATTGTGTATATATATAGAATTTTGTTTTTAAGTCTTTGCCTTGCTTGCTAGTCCACATTTTCTTTGAATTCATAATTGGTATCGATATTGTTGCGAATTTTGGTTGATATCCCATGCTTAGCGTAATAAATTTCAAGTGGTATCTTTTTGTTATCGCATCATAGTATGTATCCATTACTATTTGTATGGATTAGTTGTACTTCATTGTTGCCCATATGCTTAAATGTTCTTATCACCTTATTCACCATTACATGTTTAACTTGTTTTTACTTATTCATATTCCTTGTCTAGTTTAGGGGGAGTATCTACTTAAATTAGGGGAGAAATAAGTTATGTGTTATGATTCTAAACCTTTGTCTATTCTTGAACAAAAAGGGGGAGAAATGGTATCTAATCCTTTGAAGTTAGGGAGAACAAACTTAGGGGCAGACGTCTTTCTAGGTAGATCATTGTTAGATAAAGGGGGGAGGGGGGATTATTTAAGGGGGAGTATTGATTTACATTGCATTTAATATTGTGATATTCCCTATGCATTTCATGGTATGCTTAAGTGTGTAGGAAATTCCTTTTATAGGCATCTTTAAAGTGGCAAAGCGGTTTATCCTTGGGTCGAGTCATAGCGTGTGTAGTTTTATTTCTTTTGGGTGGGATGTTATGTCTAGATGAGCTTGACGGCCCTTTAGGATTTTTGGTTGGGTTCTCGGAATAGCAAAAGGGGGATATTTGTAAGGACACAAATTTTCAATTGAGTCCATATGTAGGTTTGGCTTAATTTCGGACAAAACCATTTGAATCATAGGATAGATGTTCTTGCGTATCCTTCCAAGCCTATGACGAGTGTATGTTGAAGATGTAGCGGCCTAGATATTCAAGTTCATCCTTGCCGGGTTTTTGTTCCTCATTTCACATCATCAACATGAGGATTCCAATGTCTCCAAAAGGTATGAATGCATTTATTATATTTATATATATATATATATATATATATATATATATATGGAGACATGGAATCTTTTTATGGGTGCTATTTTGTCTAATCAACTTTTATTTTCAAAAAAAAATTTATAGCTTTGTATAAAAAGTTTGGGGCTTAAAATGAATTTTTAAACAATTTTTGGATTTTCTCAAATGTCGTTCGAACGACATTGTCTCATTCAAATGAGCTCATTCCAATGACATTGCATACGAGGTTCAAACGACATCATGCTCAAAGACTCAATTTTTTCGTTCGAAGTTTCATTCCAACGAACTCGTTCGAACGAGTTTTCCCAACGAAGTTTTTACCCTATTTTTTTCTGCTTTCTCGTTCGAACAGAGTTGTACGAACGACCTGGAAAAGTCATTCGAATGACCTGGGTGGGAAACTTAAAATTTTGGCAGTTTTATTTTAACCACACACTATCCCACTAGCTTTTCACCAGCCTTAATACTTCGGGGATAAGAGGTTTTCAACTAATTTTTTCATTTTCCTAGAGAGCTTTTGAGAGACTTCTTTCATAGAAAAGGTTCATGATTTGAGGGTTTAAATTTTCAAGATTAAATTTTTTCAAAAACATATATAAACTCATATGTGTGTTTAGACTCCAAGTTTTCCTATATATCTTTTTCTTGGAGAGTGCTTGGCACTAGGTGATATGCCCCAAGTGTCACCTCGGCTTAGAGGCATCAGCCTCAGTCGAGGATATGGCCGACATTGGAAGAGCCTTGGATCGGTGACCAGCAGCCTCGGACATCAAAGGGTCGGCCCTAGCCGACATCACTACCAACCTCTTTAGGGGGAGACTGCATGAATCAGGAGGCCAACAGTTCGAATGATCACCCGGGTAATGACAAACTCTTCCGGGGTAGGCCGAGGTTACAAGGAACCATACTACTACCAAGGGCGACCTCATTATTAATGCAGTCGATGTTCCAGCACATGCCAGCCTAACCTCGGCCCAAGCCGACCTTAACGCCTTACCTCAGCTTCACTTAAGCCGAGACCTTCATGGCTCGTCTCGAATTGAATGAGCAGCTAGACCTTATCAACTTCAGCTTCTCCCAGGCCGAGGTTACGACCAAGCACGAAGGCCGAGTACTTATTGACATGTGGATAAGGACACGTGGATAAAAATTAGCTATAACAAATCATTCCCCACACGTGGGGGGAATATTTCTTCATCATTCTCTACATGTGACAGTGACAGATGTCTTCATCAGATTGGCTAGATCAACACGCACATGCTCATTGCATGCATGGGGGGTATATTACACCCCCCAGGTACTATATATAGAGGTCATCCTCTACCTTGTAAAAGGATCCAAAGTTAGCAACCCTAGCTGAAACTCTGTTCAAATACACAGTAGAGAGAGAAAGATTGAGAGTTTGTATGTATGGCCATTAAAGCCTTCATAGAGTGATATTAATCACACACTTGCACAGTGGACGTAGGCCTGATTGGCTGAACCACTTATATTCCGGTGTGAATCCTCTTCTCCTCACCTCCTTCTACTATATGTGTATATACCCTCATGCTGCCATTTTTAACATTGAATTGAGATCACAAACACCTTGAAGGGTGGTGCTATTTCCAGCATCATCATTTTGGCGCCGTCTGTGGGAACGAGAAGCTGTCTCTTCCTCTTCTTCAGCTAAACATCACCGGAGACTCTAGTGGTGAACCAGGCACCACCCCTTGCGTGGAGATGTTTCACCATTGAGAGAGGTCCTTTAAGGTATTAAGCTCACCTGCTACTTAAGCTCTTTATTGATTAACACATGGCACCAGAATTACCACCGCCTCTTCCGTCGCCTGGTGGGGGAGGGCCTAGCTCCATCCAGACACCGTCTCAGTCAGAAATGGCGGAGGTGGCTGCAGCCTTGAAGTCTTTGGCTGTAACGCAATAAGCTATGAAGGAGCAGTTTGCACAGCTCAGCCAAACTATGATGAGGCCACCTGGGATTTCACCGAAAATGATCACTCCGGCGGCTGTCCAGCCTCATCCTGACGCCAGGGGACCACCCCAGGCACCCATGAAGGACCAACCTGCCCCCCGACGGAGGAGGGACGTAGCCGACCCTAGGCACTTATGCCTGGGGAGGCAAGAAAACCCTTGTCCAGAGGACATGTATGACGATCTCGAGGCGGAAGAGGCCCCGGATGAATATTGGGAGCCGTATGAGGTTTCGAATAATACGGTACGTCCTCTTCAGCAGAGCCGAGGTTGTGGCGACAGAAAAGGTGAAGAGGCCCAACAGCGAGGACCAGCTTTTGATCGATTGAGTAGGGGGTCAGCCTTTGAGAGGTTGGGCCCAGTAAATGACCTAAGACAGAGGTTATCCAGGTCGAGAAGTGCAGCTGGCTTGCAGAGAGGAGACAGACCAGGTCGGCCTGACCAAGGCCAACCCCATGAAAGAAGGGTCAGAGACCAGGAAAAGGTCAATAGTCGATGTTTTGCTGCGACAGGGGAACCCTTAGTCCATCCCTTGGAGGTGGCTGGGGACAACCTCGGTCAGGCCGATGGCAAGAGACCATGGAATGACTCTATCCAATGTCTTGAGGAGAAGATAGGAGATCTCATCAAAAGTAGGGACCCATTGCAAAGGGGTTACTCAGAAGGCTCTCCATTTGTGGCTAAGATAGTGAACTTCCCGACTCCTGCTAAGTTCAAACCTCTTGTGGTGTCTCCCAAGTATGATGGTAGCACCAACCCTGTACACCACATTGAGATGTATCAGTTAGCGGAGGACATCTACTCGATACCTGATGAGATGAAGTGTAGGGCCTTCTCTGGGACCTTGACAGGAGCAGTACACGGCTGGTTTACTTCTCTTCCGAAGAATTGTATCGAGAATTTCAAGGGCTTGGCTGAATGATTCATTCACAACTTCTGCTTTGGGGTAAGACCTCAAAAGAAGACCACTCACCTACTGTATGTCAAGCAAGGCAAGGACGAGAGCCTAAGAGACTACATTGCCAGGTTCAATAAAGAGAAACTTGAGGTTGAAGACTACGAAGAGAATATATCCATGACCGCCCTCATAGGAGGTCTTCAGAAAGGGAAGTTGTTGTGGAAACTTGCGGAAGACCCTCCCAGGTCCATGGTCGAGCTACTGGCAACTGCGGGGAAAGTCATGAATGTCAAAGAGGCAATGGCCACCAAGTATGAGGATGAGAACTGCGGTAGTAGCGAGAAGTCCCAAAGAAAGAAAGATGGAAAGAAGAGGTCAGCCGATGACAAGGTCGCTCACTATACTCCTCTAACTGTGAGCTGTGAGCATATCCTCAATGAGATCAAGAATGACAGGACTCTGAGGTGGCCAGAGAAACTGAAGGCCCCAACACATAAGAGGAATAAAAACTTGTGGTGTGAGTTCCACCAGGACCATGGCCATGTCATAGATCGATGCTTCGCCTTGAAGGACGAGATTGAAAAGATGTTAAAGTTCGGAAAGTTGAGGAAGTATGTTGAAGGTAAGGCACCTAAAGGGGGAAGAGATGACCCTAGGAAGAGACGAAATGACAGATGCCGTGATGATGTCCCAGATAGAAGACACAATGATTCAGAAGGTGATGATGAAGACCATCCGGACCTCCCGCTAAAAGATGACAACACCCCGATGAAGAGGGTTAGCGTGATCTCCTTTGGTGTTAACACCATATGCGGAGGACTTGCAGGAGGTGTATTTGAAGTGGCTGACAGGAAAGCTCATGTGGCAGAGGCCAAGTCAGTGGCCAAACTTGAAGTTGTCAATCTAACGTCTTTCGATACTGTGCAGAAGAGAAAGAAGGTGGACATGGACACCCTTATAGTCGGGTTCTCCTGACTCGACTTCAAAGGTATCTTAGCCCCCCATGATGACCCTTTGGTAATAACAATAAGGGTGCATGGGTGCGAGGTGCAGAGGATCCTCGTGGACGGTGGGAGTTCAGCAGACGTGATGTTTTGGCCTTGCTTCAAGAGCCTAGGTCTTAGCAGAGCTAGGATGGTACCCTATCATCATCCTTTGATGGGCTTCAGCGACGAAAAGGTCCACCCATTGGGCATGTATGAGATGGACGTTCGGATGGGTGACGAGTGGCTTAAGAGGTTGACCCGGAAGATAAATTTTTTCGTGATGGATGAAAATGTCTTCTCGGCCTACAACCTCATCATAGGAAGAGTGGCCCTTAAGGAATTTGAAGCTGTGCCATCGACGGTCCACCAGATGCTAAAATTCCCGACCCCCTATGGGATAGGGGAAGTGCAAGGTGACCAGACCATAGCACGAGAATGTTACTTAAACTCGACCGAAGAGAGAGAGGCCTATAAGAGGTCAACCACCACCTATAGCATTGATACATTAGACCCAAGAAATGAAACAAAGTTGAAGAAGGGAGAGGCATCGGAAGAGGTAGAATCCATCGTCCTCAATGAGGACGAGCCGGAAAAAACCATCCAGGTAGGCAAAGCCCTAAAGACAGAAATCAAGGAAGAGCTGATAAACTTCCTTAGGAAGAGGCAGAGTGTCTTCGCTTGGAGTCACGCGGACATGCCCGGGATCAACCCTGAGGTTATGAGTCACAAGCTCAACATGACCAAAGATGTCATGCCAATCAAATAAATATGAATAGTTTACTCCAGGGAGAAGTACGAAGTCATCCGGGAAGAGGTCAAAAAATTGGAAGAGGCTGAGTTTATAAGAGAAGTCATATATCCGGAGTGGTTATCGAATGCATTCATCGTGCCCAAAGCCAATGGGAAGTGGAGAATGTGTGTTGATTTCACTGACCTGAACAGGTCTTGCCCAAAAGACAGTTATCCCTTACCTCGGATAGATCAGATGGTGGATGCTACTGCAGGACATGAGCTCATGAGCTTCATGGACGCGTATTCAGGCTACAACCAGATCTTCATGGATGCGGAAGACTCAGAGAAGACAACCTTCATTACCGACAAAGGGACGTACTGTTTCAAAGTGATGCCCTTAGGTCTGAAAAATACAGGGGCAACATACCAACGTCTTATGAATAAGATGTTTGACGATCAAATAGGCAAGACTATGGAGGTTTATGTAGACGATATGCTGACAAAGAGCTTAAAAGCTTTCACTTATGTGGCAAACCTCGAAAAGACCTTCGATACTATGGACTTATAAAGGATGAAGCTCAACCCAACGAAGTGTGTCTTCGGGGTAGGAGCTGGGAAGTTTTTGGGATTCATTGTCAATCAAAGAGGAATTGAAGCAAACCCTGAGAAAATCAAGGCTTTGCTTGATATGAAGACACCGAGGAGTATCAAAGACTTCTAAAGACTCACGGGGAGAGTGGCTGCACTTAACAGATTTGTTTCCAGGGTAACGGACAAGCGTCTTCCGTTTTTTAAAGTGCTTAGAAAGGCCTTCCAGTGGGACGAAGAGTGCGAAGAAGCATTCAACCAACTCAAGTCTCACCTTGGGTCTCCCTTGCCATTATCTCGGCCCATAGTAGGAGAGAAATTATATGTGTATCTAGCAGTCTCTGAATCGGCTATCAGTGCAGCCATAGTGCGGGAAGACGTTAGAATCCAAAGGCCTGTGTATTTTAACGGTAAAGCCCTTCAAGGGTCTGAACAAAACTACCCTCGTATGGAAAAGCTGTCCTACGCCCTGATTCATGCTTCAAGGAAGATGAATCCCTACTTCCAAGCCCACTTCATGGTTGTCCTTATCGACTCCCCACTAAGACAGGTCCTGCATAAACCTGAGAAATCTGGAAGGTTGATGACTTGGGCCATTGAGTTGGGGGAGTACGACCTTACCTACTAACCTAGGATAGCCATCAAGGGGAAGACCCTCACAGACTTTGTTGCTGAGTTCACTTGGGAAGAGGCCGAGGCAAAGAATGACCTAGAGGGTGCTGAAGGGTCAAACAATAGTGTCTTCCGGGACCAGGAAGAGACGACACCCAACGTCTTCCGAGAGCAGGAAGAGATGGCACCGAACGTCTTCCGAGATCAGGAAGAGGTCGCCTCCAAAAAGATCAGGAACAAAGTAGCGGAGAAGGAGGATGACTGGTACCTCTTCCAGAAAGGAATCATGTCAGAAGGGGCCTTCTCAACGGATACAGACATTTGGAACCTCTTCGTTAATGGTTCTTCCTGCGACAGCGGAAGCGATGCAGGGTTGATACTTTCAGCTCCAGATGGTGCCAACATCGAATACGCCTTGAGGTTCAACTTCAAGGCATCTAATAACGAGTTGGAATATGAAGCTATGATAGCAGGTCTCTCGTTGGAAAAGACTATGGGTGTAAGACGACTCCTACTTCATAGCGACTCAAGGTTGGTTGTCAATCAAGTATTGGGAGTCTATGAGGCCAAAGATGAAAGGATGGCCAAGGATTTGAAGAAGGTGAGAACGATGTTAGAATATTTCGAAGAGATAAAACCGAAGAGAGTACCTCGACAAAGTAACAGCCATGCAGATGCATTGGCTAGGTTGGCCTCGGCGACGAAGATAAACATCAAGAGGACAGTTCCGGTCGAGGTCTTAGGAAAAGAGACCATTGAGGAAGAAGAGGTATGTAACCCTTGTCTCAATTTGCACCTGGGAGACTCATGGATGGACCCCCGCGTCAGATATATCAAAGAGGGAGAGCTACCCGAATCCAAGCTAGAGAGGAGGAAATTGAGATATAGGGCTACCAAGTTCTCGATAGTAGGAGACGTCCTATATAAGAAGGGATTTTTGTTGCCTCTCCTCAGATGTGTGCATCCCACCGAAGTTCCCCGGGTCTTACAGGAAGTTCATGAGGGTTCTTGCTCCAGTGACATAGGAGGAAGACCCTTGGCCATGAGAATCATTACACAGGGATACTGGTGGCCAACCTTGGCCAAAGATGCTGCAGCTTACGTGAAGAGGTGTGATAAATGTCACAGATTCGCCTCTATTACTCATCAACCTCATCAACCTATGATGTCAATCACCTCTCTATGGCCATTTGCAGTATGGAGAATTGACTTAGTAGGACCCCTACCAAGAGCTGCCAACAGTTACCGATTCCTGATAGTCGCCATTGACTACTTCTCAAAGTGGGTGGAGGTAGAGTCGATGATAACGATCAAAGAACAGAAGACCTTCCAATTTATTTAGAGGAACATCATATGCAAACATGGCCTCCCCAACACTCTCATCTCAGATAATGGAACCCAGTTCAAGAACTCCTCTTTAGAAAAATATTGCGTAAGAGTTGGGATAAAGTAGTTCTTCTCATCTCCTGGTCGACCTCAGGCAAACGGTCAGACCGAAGTCATGAACAGAACAATCCTCGATGGAATCAAGAAGAGGTTAGAAAAAGCGAAGGGAATATGGACTAAAGAGGTTTACGCTGTGTTATGGGCCTACAGAACCACGATAAAAACACCGACAGGAGAAACCCCGTTCATGCTAGCCCATGGCTCAGAGGCCGTCATACCAACAGAAGTGGGGCTCCCAACCCATAGGGTTCAGACCTATGACCCTGATAAAATGTGGAAGAGAGGAGACTAGGCCTAGATCTGATTGAAGAGAAAAGAGAAGACGCAGAGATTAGACAAGCATCTTACCAGTAGAGAGCAGCGAAATTCTACAATCAGAGAGCGAAGTTAAGACCCATCACCGTGGGAGACCTAGTGCTGAAGAAGACCTTACAGAAAATAAACAAGCTCCACCCAAACTGGCATGGTCCCTACAAAGTGACAGAAGAGGTTGTGCCTGGAACCTATAGGCTAGAAAACCTAGAAGGGGAACCTTTCGCTAACCCATGGAATGATGATCACCTAAAGAAGTATTACATATGATGTTGCAAAGAGTTAATGTAAATGTACCATCTTATTATGAAGAGGTTATTAATAAAAGATCAGTTTACCTGACGGTTCTTGCTTCATTGTGCTCTAATGTCAGAAATTATGAGGATAACATCTTAGGTGATGACCTCATACCCTTATAAGATCATTCAGTGGTGATAAGGTCTGAGGTCAGACATCATAATTAGATGACCTCAGACCCTTAACATCATTAATTTGGTGAGATTAATTATGAGGATAACATCTTAGGTGATGACCTCAGACCCTTATAACATCACTCAGTAGTGACAAGGTCTGAGGTCAGACACCATACTTGGATGACCTCAGACCCTTAACATCATTAATTTGGTGAGATTAATTATGAGGATAACATCTTAGGTGATGACCTCAGACCCTTATAACATCACTCAGTGGTGACAAGGTCTGAGGTCAGACACCATACTTGGATGACCTCAGACCCTTAACATCATTAATTTGGTGAGATTAATTATGAGGATAACATCTTAGGTGATGACCTCAGACCCTTATAACATCACTCAGTGGTGACAAGGTCTGAGGTAAAACTATTGATTGAATTTAAACAGACATCATTGCGATAAGACTTCAGAGTTAAAACATCACATGACAGAAGCATTCAACAAAACAAACGAAGTGAAAAACCCTCCTCAGAGGTTGCCATTCCAATTATAAAAATATAAAGATACAAGTTTCATATGTTCTTCAGAGATTACAAACAGTCAGGGGTTACAAAATAAAGCTTCATAATTAAGCCTAAGGATTATAGGGGAGAGTGTTGGCATCCTCAGCCTGATTTTCTTGGCCAATGTTTGTCACCTCGGCCCCATCTTCTCTGTGGTCAACTCCTAGCTCAGTGCAGTCCAGTGTTGCAGTCTCTGTAGGTGCAGGAACCTCCTCTTCAACCTCCTGAAGTGCTTGGGTAAGCTGAGGGTTAGCAAAGCCGAGGCCTATGAAATCAGAGGCCTTCAAACTCCCAGCCTCCTTCTCCTTGACAGTCGCCCATTTGATAGTAGCTTTAATACCTCTTTCAAGGTACTCAAAGCCAAAGCTCATGAACTCGTCTGAGGCTTTATAATGAGCAAGTATACCCTCAGAGGCGTCATCAAGGGCTGCCTTCACCGTAGAGTCGACCTTCTGCTGGAGGATATCATCCTTTTCCTACAGAACCACAGCATGATCCTTCTTAAGTTCGCAGACCTCTTTCTCCAGCCCCTTCACCTTCTTCTCAGACCCCTCTAATGCAAACTTCAGACGTTCTATCTCTACATTCAGTGAATTTTGTACTTTCTCGGCCTCTTGACCCTTCTGGATGAGGGGCATCTTCCTCAGAATCTAATTGGCTAGATGATGCATTGCAGCCAGACCTTGCAAAATATATGATCGTGTGAATAAGTTGAAAATCAAATTAGAGGTTACACTTGGAAACTACAAAGAAATATGAAGTCATACATGAATGGACCAGTGGAGGCCGAACTCAACCAGGAGGGGTGTGTCCATGGAATGGCAAAAATGTTTATCTGCCTCGGTCATGGCAGAGACAATAGCATCCAAAGCATGCAGACTGTGGCCTATGATGCTGTCATTGATCTTCAATTGCTCTATACGAGCCGCCAACGCTTCTGCAGAGGATATGGGGATGGCAAAATCCCCGCCTTTTTTAGTCTGCCTCTGATCTTCAGGGTTATGGTCGGTAGCACCTCTCTTTTTTATGGTCTGAGCCTTTGAGGTTGAGGGAACTGGAGGAGGAGCATTCAGACCTTCCTTCTTAGCAAGCTTGGTCAAACTCGATGCTTCCATTTCCCAGAGTTCATCTGATACGCCTTTCGGACGCTCTGCAAAAAAGAAATGTCTGAGTTAGAAGATCAGATATGCATAAACTCAGAGGTATAACTTGAATGAAAAAACACTTACCAAGCTCTGTAAGAGGGCTTCCCCATAAACCAGTCTCAGAGAGGTAGTGGGGGTCATCAGATGCTCAAATTTCATGAGCAGACCACGCATGCCCTGGTCCTGAAGGTCCTTGACCTTCTGATGGTTTTGCAGGCTCAGACCAGGGTCGGCCTTGGCAGACATTGTGGCCTTACCCCATCTTAGGGGCATCCTCGGCTCTAGCAGGGAAGAGGGAGCACATGGACAAAATTCCCATGGCCCAAAAGCAAAGAAGTATCGAGGCATCCAGTTATGGTTGAAAGTCTGAGTTACCTGGAGCATCTTATTCTCAGGCTTCTAAGCTACAAAATAATAGTAACTCGGATGGTTTTTGGTAGATGAAGGAACATAACATCCTACAAAGACCTGGACTGGAAGGTCTGAATGGTGAACAGTTCTCCATAGGACTATGGCCCCAATTATGACCCTCCAGGCATTAGGTGACAATTGGGAAGGGGGCCAAATTGATGTAGGCTAATATGGACCTAATAATGGGATGGATAGGCAAGCGAAACCCTAACTTAAACATCTGCTCATACAAGCAGATCTCACCATCACGGCCGTGGTAGGACCTCTCTTCCCTCAGAGGTCTCCTGAGCTTTATATAGGGGATGATGGAGTATAGATATCTGAAGCAAAAAAGGTCTACCTCAGTAATAGTACTCTCAATCTCGGTCGCCTCAGAGATGTCGACATCACTTTTAACGTCATCATCATCATTGTCTAGCTCAACATCGTCCTGAGAAGACGTTGATGGATTACTTGGGAACCTCTGAGCGAACTCAGCCCCGGTGATGGTCGACAGGGGAATGTCATCAAGTATTGGTGGAATGGCCACACTCGGTGCAACAATCTCAACCTCCGAGGAAGAGGATGATGTGCTTGAATTTTTATGGGATGAGGACCGAATAGAGACCTCGGCTTGATCAAGGGCCTGATCTTGCTGAGTTATGAAGTCCATGGCCTCTTGGAAAGAGTCCACAGACATAGGGTTTGAGGTGGAAGACTCAGACTCAGACATCGGTATGGGTTCAGTAGGGACCTCTGCTTGGCTAACTGGTACCAACGGTTTAGGGTATACTACCTTCAGGGGTGGTGAAAAGATGGGTCTAAGAGGGAATTCCTGTGACCTACGAGCCTCCTCCTGAGCTCTTTCTATTTCCCTAATTTTCTATAAAGTCTTCTCTCTGAGAGAGGGGAACTCCTCAAGAAGTTGGTAAGGGGGTCTGAGCATCAGAGGCAGACCCTACACTTACAACTCTCCTAAAACCATAAACAAAAGCTATTTTGCTTTTTATTCAACTAAAGATCAAACTATGAAACCAATGGGAAAAAACTATTTGCCAGAAAAAATGGAGTCCTCGCCAGAAACCTAAGAGAACTCGTCGGAAAATGCAAAAGTAAGAAGATTGCAGGAAAAATGAAGAAGAAAGTATGGCAGAGGTTACCTGAGGATGAAATGGTAAGGAAGAAGGAAGAAGGACGCGATGAATCACCACCAAAATCTTCGAGCAAAGATCTTTCTAGAGAGAGAAATTACTGCAGAAATGAATCAAGCCAGAAATGAGAAAAATAAAGAAGAAAGGATGGAAATAGGGTTTAAACCCTTAAATATGGAGGCACGTTTCCCAAGGCCCATCATTGCCTTGGGAGCCCAAAGGACGGCTAACAACACATGCTTGCCAGGCAAGCCACACTTCAGCAATGGACAAGTGTCAAATGAACATTGGCACATATAAGAAAGACCTCGGAGGGGAAGTGATCCCATAGTCACCTGCTCTCACATGTAACTAAGGGCTGGGGGTGATTGATATGCCCCAAGTGTCACCTCGGCTCAGAGGCATCAGCCTCGGCCGAGGATATGGTCGACGTTGGAAGAGCCTTAGATCGGTGACCAGTAGCCTCAAACATCGAAGGGTCGGCCCTAGCCGACATCACTACCAACCTCTTCAGGAGGAGACTGCATGAATCAGGAGGCTAACAGTTGGAATGATCACCCGGGTAATGACAATCTCGGCCGTTGGTAGGCCGACGTTATAAGGAACCATACTACTACCATGGGCGACCTCATCATTAATTCAGCCGATGTTCCAACACATGCCAACCTAACCTTGGCCCAAGCCGACCTTAACTCCTTACCTCGAATTCACTTAAGCCGAGACCTTCATGGCTCATCTCAGATTGAATGAGCAGCTAGACCTTATCAACCCCGACTTCTCCCAGGCCGAGGTTACGACCGAGCACGAAGGCCGAGTACTTATTGACATGTGGATAAGGACACGTGGATACAAATCAATTATAATAAATCATTCCCCACACGTGGGGGGAATATTTCATTATCATTCTCTACATGTGACAGTGACATATGTCTTCATGAGATTGTCTAGATCAACACACACATGCTCATTGCATGCTTGGGGGGTGTATTACACCCCCAGGTACTATATATAGAGGTCATCCTCTACCTTGTAAAAGGATCCAAAGTTAGCAACCCTAGATGAAACTCTGTTCAAATACACAGTAGATAGAGAAAGCTTGAGAGTTTGTATGTATGGCCATTAGAGCCCTCATACAATGATATTAATCACACACTTGCACAGTGGACGTAGGCCTGATTGGGTGAACCACTTATATTCCTGTGTGAATACTCTTCTCCTCACCTCCTTCTACTATATGTGTATATACCATCTTGCTGCCATTGTTAACATTGAATTGAGCTCACAAACACCGTGAAGGGTGGTGTTATTTCCAACATCATCACCAGGTTTTCATCTCTACACAATAGAGAAGTTTTTGAGTTCTTCTCCACCCCAAAAAGGAGTTCATTTGTTTGCTGCGGTGTTCCCACTCGAAGAAAGACTCGGCGTGCGGGTTGACGGTGACCATAGCCCCATCGGTGGATTCCAAGACTGCGGTGGAGTCCATGGTTATCAACTAGGCGGAGGTGTTTACAAGAAGGAGCGTTAAGACTTGGACGGAGTCAAGTCATTTGTGTAGGTCTGTTATCTTGTAATTGTAATTCCATACCTAGTGGATTTGTTTGGCCAAGGTCATCTAAGGTTTTTCGCATTTGGATTCTCCTCGTACGTCACCGTGTAGTGAGATTATTTTTATCTAGTTTAAATCACTTACAACACATGTTTAGGTTAAAAAGATAAATTTGGTTTAATTTGCAATCTTGCTTTAATTTGGTGCTAATAGATTGTTTAGGTTATGTTAGTTTAATTTAATCCAAGTCATCAGATTTAATTCGCCAAAATTTGTTTTGGCATATATTGAAAAATTGAATATTTTATTGTTAGGCAAATTTTAGGACTTGGGTTGAATTTATTTTGTTTAAGTGAAAGCTAACATTTTAAGTTTAATTTAATTTTAATTTGAAGAAATTAAAATTTGAAGTTTTTTTTTTGTTTAAAATTGGAATTGAGATTTTAGTTTGAATTTAATTGAACCATCACTTTAATTCGTAGAATTTGTATTTTGGGGCCATATGTTCTAATAAACATGTCACCGGAGGGAGAAAATCCAAAACAGTCTCCAAATGGTCCGTAAGAGGCACGGACACCTCGCAGGGGTCCAATGTAACTCGTAAGAACTGACCGCGTAGTCACAAGATGTTCGATTTGAGAATAAGACATAAAATTTGAAAATATCTAGACTTAGGCTTAAAAATATGTCGTTAGGGGGCAATAACCCTAAACACTTGCCAAACGGGCCCGTAAGGGGAACAAACACCTCGCACGAGACCATTGTAACTTGTATGAAATAACTGCGTAGTCAAGTGATGCCCAATTTGAGATTACACCTTAAAAGAGAAAATGTCTAGACTTAGGCTTAAAACATGCTGCTAGATGGGGAAACCAAAAAATGCCCACAAACGGCCTTGTATAAGGCACGAACACCTCGCACGAGACCAATATAACTTGCAGGAATTGGCCACATGGTCACAGAATTCCTGATTTGAGAATATTATGAAAAATATTGAAATATCTAGACTTAGGGTTAAAAACATACCGCTAGAGGGAAAAAACCCTAAACAACCCTCAAACGGCCAGGTAAGAAGCACGAACACCTTGCACGGGACCAATATAACTCGTATGAACCAACCCTTTAATCACTGGACACCCGATTTGAGAATATAACTAAAATTTACAAGTATCTAAATTTAGGCTTAAAAATATTCCACTAGAGGGTGAAAACCCAAACAGCCACATAAGAGGCACGAAAACCTCGCACGAAATTCATGTAAGTCGTAGGAACTGGTCGTGTAGTCATAGGACTCCTAGTTTGAGAATATGACTACATATTTCAAATAAGTATACTTAGGCTTAAAAGCATGCTGCTAGAGAATGAAAACTCAAGACAACCCCCCAAACGGCCCCGTAAGGGGAACGAGAATCTCATACAGGACCAATGTAACTCTTAGGAACTGATTGAGTAATCACGTGACTCACAGTTCAAGAACATGACTAAAATTTGAAAATTTCTAGACTTAGGCTTAAAGACATGCTGCTAGAGGGAGAAAATAGGCTTAAAGACATGCCGCTAGAGGGAAAAAATCCAAGACATCCCTCAAACGACCCCCTAAGGGGAATAAACACCTCGTATGAGACCAATGTAACTCTCAAGAACTAATTGCATAGTCAGTGGACTTGTAGTTTAAAAATATGGCTAAAATTTGTATATAAATACACTTAGGCTTAAAAACATGTCGGTAGAGGGAGAAAGCCCAACACGGCCCCTAAAAGATCCAGTTATAGGCATGAAAACCTAGTACGAGACTAATGTAACTCATAGGGACTGATTGTGTAGTCACGATATGCCTAATTTGAGAATATAATGAAAAAGTAAAAATATGTAGATTTAGGCTTAAAAACATGCCGCTAGAGGGCAAGAACCCAAAACAGTCCCAAAATGGCCTCGTAAGAGGCACGAATACCTCATACTGGGACAATGTAACTCGTAGGAACTGTCCGGATAGTCATGGGAATCTCGATTTTAAAATATGACTAAAATTGGTAAATATCTAGATTTAGGCTTAAGAATATACTGCTAGAGGGAGAAAACCCAAAATAATCTCTAAATGGCCCCATAAGAGGCACGAACACCTCGTACGAGATCAATATAACTCGAAGGAACTGGCCCCATAATCACGAGACGCCTGATTTGAGAATACGACTAAAATTTGCAAATATCTAGACTCAGGCTTAAAATTATACCGTTAGATAGTGAAAATCTAAAGCAGCACCCAAACGGTCCCGTAAGAGACACGAACACCTCCCACGAGACTAATGTAACTCGTAGAAACTGACCATGTAGTCACAGGACTCCCATTTTGAGAATATGGCTAAAAAAATTCAAATACGTGGACTTAGGCTTAAAAACATGCCGCTAGAGGACAAAACCCCAAGGCAATCCCCAAACGACCCCGTAAGGGGCATGAACACCTCCCATGGGGCCAATGCAACTCGAAAGAACGAATCGCGTAGTCACGAGACTCCTAATTTGAGAACATGACTAAAATTTACAAATATGTATACTTTGGATTAAAAACATGTTGCTAGAGGAAGAAAACCAAAGACAACCCTCAAACGACCCCATAAGGGAAACAGACACCTCAAACAGGACTAATGTAACTCGTAGGAAGTTACCTGGAACCAATGTAACTTGCAGAAATGACCATGTAGTCACTCGACTCCCAATTTGATAATATGAATAAAACTTCCAAATACATAGACTTAGGCTTAAATACATGTCCTTAGATGGTAAAAACCCAAGATAGTGCCAAAACGGTCCCATTAGAGGCACGCACACCTCATATAAGACCAATGTAACTCATATGAACTGACTGCTTAGTCATGATATGCACAGTTTGAGAATATAATGAAAATTTATAAATATCTATATTTAGGCTTAAAATTATGCTGCTAGAGGGCAAGAACCCAAAATGACCCCTAAACAGCCTTATAAGAGACACGCATACCTCGTACAGGACCGATATAACACGTAGGAACTGACCATGTAATCACGGGACTCCTAATTCAAAATACAACTAAAATTTGTAAAGATCTAGATTTTGGCTAAAAAAATATGCCACTAGAGGGGGAATATCCAAAACAGCCCCTAAGTGGCCCTATGAGAGGTACAAACACCTCGCACGGAACCAATGTAACTCGTTGGAAATAATCGCATAGTCACAAGATGCCTGGGTTTGAGAATATGATGAAAATTTAAAAATATCTACACTCAGGCTTAAAAACATGCCACTAGAGGGTGAAAATCCTAAAATAGCACCCAAACGGCCCCGTAAGAGGCACGAACACCTCGCAAGGGACCAATGTAACTTGTAGGAACTGACCCTGTAGTCATGAGACTCCTCATTTGAGAATATGAATAAACTTTTAAAATATCTATACTTAGGCTTAAAAACATGCCACTAGAGGTGAATACCCAAAATTGCCCCCAAACGGCCCTAAAGGAGGCACAAAACACCTCGCATGTGACCATTGTAACTCGTAGGAACTGACTGTGTAGTCACCAGAATCCTACTTTGAGAATATGACTAAAATTTTCAAATAATTACACTTAGGCTTAAAAACATGCTACTAGAGGACGAAAACCCTTGACAACCCCCACACGGCCCCATAAGGGGCACTAACACCTCACATGGGACCAACGTAACTCGTGGGAATTGACCGCATAGTCATGAGACTCCTAATTTGATAACATGAGTAAAATTTGTAAATATCTAGACTTAGGCTTAAAAACTTGTCAATAGAGGGTGAAAACCCAAGATAACTCTCAAACAACCTCGTAAGGGCAAAAACACATCGTACGGGACTAATGTAACTCGCAGGAACTGACCACGCCGTCACTAGACTCCCAGTTTGAGAATATGACCAATATTTACAAATATATAGAGTTAGGATTAAAAACATATCATTAGATGGTGAAACCCCAAGATAACCTCCAAACAATCCTGTAAGAGGCACAAGCACCTCATAAGAGACCAATGTAACTCGTAAGAACTAACTGCGTAGTCACTATATGCCCAGTTTGAAAATATGACAAAAATTTACAAATATCTATATTTAGGTTTAAAAACATGTCACCAGAGGGTAAGAATCCAAAATGGACCCTAAACGGCCTCATAAGAGATACGAGCACCTCGTACAGGATCGATGTAACTCGTAAGAACTGACCATGTAGTCACGGGACTCCTAATTTCAAAATATGACTAAAATTTATAAATATCTAGATTTAAGTTTAAAAATATACTGTTGGAGGGAAAAAAATAAAATAACCCCCAAATAGCCCTATAAGAGGCACGAATATCTCGCACGGGATTAATGTAACTCGTAGGAACTAACTGCATAATCACGAGATGCTCAGGTTTGAAAATATGATGAAAAATTACAAATATCTAGACTTAATCTTAAAAACATGCTGCTAGAGGGGAAAAAATCCTAAACAACCTTCAAACTGCTCGATAAGAGGCATGAACACCTTGCGCGAGACCAATGTAACTCATAGGAACTGACCGCATAATCACTAGACTCTCATTTTGAGAATGTGACTCCAATTTTCAAATGTCTAGACTTAGGCTTAAAAATATACTGCTAGTAGGCAAAAACCCAAAATAGCTCCCTAATGGTCCCCTAATAGGCATAAACACCTCGTACGGGGCTAATGTAACTCTAGGAACTGATTGTGTAGTCACGGGATGCTCGGTTTGAGAATATGACTAAAATTTTGAGGGGGAAGCCTATTTCTCTTTATATTTTCATAGTTTCAATTATTTTAATTCAACTATATTGAATTTTGGGTTATATTCAATTAAAATTAAAAAAGTGAAATGAAGCCATAATATCAAATGGAACAAAAGCATATGCATTATAACCATAATATTTATTACAAACATATAAAATAAACGTTCGGGAAACTAACTTTCTATAAAATGGAAAATTTAAAAAAAACTAAATTGTGGTGCAATGCCATGACTACTGAGGGATGTATTACCTCATTTTAGTAGGATTATGGTTTTGGCTCGTCATTATTATTATTATATTCCACCTTAAAAATCTACTAGAGGATATCAGCGTAGTCTGAATCATATCACAATCAATACTTATTGCAAAAAATAATTCATAATTTTCCTTAATGTGACCAATGTCTACCGGAGATGGTTGTAATCACGTGTCAAGATGTATAACGTTTCTATCAAATTATAAATACCCGAAGGTATTAACTCAAAAGGGTATGGTATTCATCCTACATAATGACATAAGTTAATAAATATCGAAATAGTAATATATTAAAAATAAAATGCGATCAACCAAACATATAATATACTGAGGGCAACATCCATGGAATTCGGCATCATCGATATGTAATCGTCAATCTCATGCACACTCACAACACATGCCCTACAGTCACCCTCAATAATAACATGTGGGTGTGGTGAACCCACAGGGTACACTACCAGGCATAATGAGTCCAGTCAACTAAAGGAATTTCATATTCGACCTTAATCTGTTGTATTTCACGGCATGAATATTAGAAGCTCTATACTCAATCAAAATCACCAAGCTTTGGGGGGCGAGACAAAAAGATCTATACACTACACCAAAATAGGTGAATTATCGTGGTCCTTGATCGTGACAACAAGAAATTTTCATGGTCAAGGATCATGACACACCCAGGCCCAAAAAAATATTTTCACAGTCCTTAACTATGACGAGCCTTTGTTGTCACGATATTTTTTACATGGGTTTTTGTCCAAAATCAAGGGTGATAGGAACCTTATCATGGTCCATGACTGTGAAAACTCGTGTCTGGTCACGATCCTATCTTAGTCAAGGACAGTGATAACCCCTTGATAATGTTTTCACTTTGTTAATGTCCTCGATAGTTGCAACCGCTAAAAACTTATTAGGGAATTATCATGGTCCTTTACCATGACAACCATGGGACTAAAAAAATAATTTATGGGCAACAATCACTTCTCAGCAAAAAACCTGCTTTATCCAAATACTACAAAACACTAACATAGAACATTAATCAAACAAAATATATTAATAAAATCGCATGAATAATTAAATGAATCGAACCAAATACTAGATCTCAAAATTAATCAAACTAATTAAATTACACTCATATAAGTTTAAATTACAATGTATCACATAAGTTTCATGTTAATAAAATACAAGAGATGGAAATGCCTCTAGAAGGTTCGTCAGCAAAGGACATGTGAACCCACCATGTCTTCAATATGTTGAAAACTTCCTTTATCTTTTAGCCAAAAAGACCTCTTCCTTTTCCCTAAAAATAAGTGAATCACTTTGACCCAGGACTCATAAGACTATAATTAGTGACCATGTTGTGTGGTGGTACTCAACTTCTTCTCTCCCTTTGAAATGAGTGCTCCTCCACGTGTGTAAAGTATATAGAATTTCTTCCTAACTGGTTCTAATCTCATTGGGATAGTGGGGTTAGGGTAGAGAATAAGTTAAAAGGTGATGATGAGTATACTGTCATCGGTGATGGGGATGGAGTAAGGGTATCCTAACCAGACTTCTCCTTACCATTTCCTTTTCACTTCTCCTTCTCCTTCCCCTTATCCTTTCTCCCGCACCCGAGATTCCATTTGACCCATTCAAATATATTATTCATGGCGTGTTGGAGATTATCCAACTTTGAGCAGATATTATCCAACTTTGAGTCTATCTCCAATTTCTACATATCAACCTTTGAAAATAAGGAACTTTGATCAGTAGTAAGGTCCACCGCCTTCGATTTTCCTATTGACAACCTAACACCACAAGTACGACATTTTATATCATGGTCCAGCACTTGTCTCAGTGCATCCATACTTAAAGATGTCAACCTCTGGTGAAATAGTATAAAACACATCATTAACCCTCAAAATGAATAATAAGGAATGCCTATAATTGATATATAATTTAAATTATAACGTAATATAGTTTCACCATCCCACGGATTAGGAGTCGCACCCTTATTCAGTTGAGCATGCACTTAAGAGTTGATTATATGTGCCTTTCTCCGTGACTAATCTCAGTCTCTTGCACAGCTTAAATTATTCATTAAAATTTGATTTGAACATGAAACAAAATGTGAACAATTTACTTACCATGATATGCTCCACCTTTGGAGTATGCATATATATTATCTTCACCTGACTAGTCTTCGTCGAATCTTATGTGTCCAACTAGCTATCACATGCCTCAAAGACAAAAAACTTTTGAAAGTTGGCCAATATCGCCTTCTCCTTGTCTGGGACATGGTCTCTCCATTCCAACACGGACTCTTGGTGCTTCCTGATATAATGGTTTTATAAATTTTTCTTCCACATCTTCCACTACTCTCAAATTATGACCAAGACATTGTATTGATGTTCAGGGGGGAAGTCGAATTATTTTTGCCCCATAATATGTTAAAGTAAAAAAAAAACTCAAAACCCCATATACTAAAGTAATGAAAGTAAATTATAATTTCATCAACTTATATTATCAAGTATATACCTTTCAAACAGGTACATCCATCGACATCTTATTGAGTTGAAAAGAATTGTTGTAGCGCATAAGTGAACTAATAAGTTAATAATAGTATAAATTACTAAAAAGTCCCTCAAACATTTTTTAATACACACTTAGTCCAAGCCTTTTATTTTGTACCAAAAAGTCCCTTATTCTCTTATCTTTAAAGTTCCGCGCCAACGGCATGGTAAAACTTTTTTGGCATGATGAAGGACTTTTTGGTGAAAAATAAAAAGGCTTGGACTATACATGTATTAAAAGAAGTTCAAGGGACTATTTGGTATATGCCCCTTAATAATAATGTCAAATAATTCTTGGGGAAGGACTTCTCCAATACATAATATTTATGTCTAAAAATGGTCTAACCCCAAATTTATAATCACAGATAAAAATAAGGAAAGTAACTCAAACCACACACACAAGCGAGAAGGTTTATAGTGGTTTACCAATAAAATATCCTACATCTACTGTTGTTTTGTATTCAGTAGGGTTTACAATAGCTCAATATGGTGTGCATATGAGTGATTCAAGTTGTCCCTTAATCTAAGGGAATTGTTTGTATTTATAGGGGCGTAAAACCCTAGAGATTACATTTGTGTACAATAAATGAAACTCTTGGGATTTAGTGTTGATTAGCATCCCATCCGAGTAATTATTGGTATTCCTGGAGGTTGGCCTTCTGGAGTTGGTCGTCATTCCAGTTGACTAAGTGTCTCTGAGGCCGATTAAGTAGGCTGGTCGTCCATGTTAGAGAACATGTGTACATTCATCATTGGTCCACGCGAAAGTGTAATTTTTACATACAAAAAAAAATCCCCCAGTGTTCCATGCTTGATGCTTGCATGAAAGTATGGAGTATTTAGCCCAGGAATTTACTCAGCATACTACTTGAGTGTTTGGCCGGCATTCGACCTCCCATACTTGTATAAATTTCTGCTGGCACTGTTTGATGATGGCATTTTTGTAAATAATTTAAACTTTTTATAACCGCCAAAGGACACAGTCATCTTTTGATGCAGGGAAAAGAGTGCAGTCGGTGATAGCTATACGGTTTATTCATTTAATCATTGCATTCCCATTTCTCAAGGCAACCTGTAAATATGTACGAAGTTTCCCTCTTTTTTGTCTATCTCAAATCTTCTGAACTTTAGCTAGCTCTTTGCTTTCAAGTTTTTCTGTGCGGTCGTTTACTGCCATTTTCTTTTCTAGTTTTTGCCATCGTCTTTGATTCCATATAATACTTATTTTCCCTTCCCTCTATTTTATCATGTTTTTCTCTTATTCACCATGGTTCACATCGTAGATGAGAACTCGTTAGATGATTTTAGAGAAAAGAGAAAAATTTTGGGTTGGGTAGATTTAAAGATATACAGGTGTTTTGTAGATGTTTATTCCCTCCTTAAGGGTTATTGGATCCTTACTTTATTTATACTAGATTGCGACATCATCTTTCCACCTAACCCTCGTTTTCTTAAATTTTACCAATACCTTGATGTTGTTTCTTTTAGGATATCCCCTAACACCTGGAGGGTTGTGAATGGAGTTCATACGTTAAACGAACTTTATGGGACCCATATTGGGGTTTGGGATTTCATGTTCTGTTATAAGTGGATCACTGATGGAGAGAGTACCTACTACTTGAAGACTAAGTAAGCCAACAGGGCTTTACTAATGAATCTACCAGACTCCAATAAGGATTATTGGGAATATGGTATTATTGTCAAACTAGCAATATGCCCCCTTCCCACTGGAGTGGCTTATATTGGTCCCGGATGTCCTCAATCAGGACATGGCATAGGTTATACCTCTATTGATTATTTTTCCCCTTTTTTTAAGAATTTATGATATTTTCCAACTAACTTTGCTATTTTTTTTATGTAGAGGAAAGTAAGAAAAGGTGCCCCAAGGAAGGGGAAATCAACCTCAACGATCTTAAGTTCTTGTGGGTCTTGAACCAGAAGATTGAAGAAGAAAATCCTAGGGCTGCTTCATTGCTGCTGCAATACAAAAGTTCCTTCATTTCTTTTGTTGTCTGACCTACAGTTGTTTTGCCACCCATTACTGTAAATCTTGAGGAGGATCATGTCCTAACTTCCTCAGCCACTGAGTCTCTAGGGAATGAATTTATCCCAGGAGGAACCTCCTCCTCATTTGAGTCTTTGGACGATTTTTAGATTCAACTTTCTCCTTCTATAGATATGACTAAGAGGAAGATGTCCAACTTGATAGGTGGCCCCCTATCTTCTACTCCCAAGAAAGCTGTTGATACTAGAAAAAGGCTAGTTAAAAAAAATCTCAAGCCAATGACAAGAGGCCTATTGGTGCTAATGAGACTCAGACTATTGAACCTCAACTAAAGATATTAAGAAGAGGTTAGCATAATCCTTCAAAATATGTCCAGAAAAATTTAGCCAAGCAATAGACATTAGCTACAAAGATGACCACCTACCAACAGGATTTGGTAAGAAAAATTCAGGTTGACCTTCACATTGGGTCAACCTCTATTAATGTTAACCCTGGGCTAGCCAGGAGATTAATTAAGTCTGGGACACTTCCTAATGATAGAGATGCATTAGCCTTCATGACCAGATCTAGGCGGCCTGAAAGGGCTTACCATAACTTGGCACTACTAATTTTTTTACTTTTTTTGCTATTTTCTCAATGATGATGAACTCTTTTTAATGTATAATATTTTACCTTCCTTGAAGTTCCTAGTTGAGTTTAACCAGAGGATGGAGAAGGACGGTCAACTACGTTCTTCTCTAGGAGAAGTTGAAGAGGCCTTTGGAGGTCTAAAGAATTATTTGACATAGTCCTGACTAG
Source organism: Sambucus nigra (assembly GCA_949130495.1). NCBI lineage: Eukaryota > Viridiplantae > Streptophyta > Magnoliopsida > Dipsacales > Adoxaceae > Sambucus > Sambucus nigra. The sequence goes on from OX422211.1 coordinate 146,467,288, forward strand.
CCTTGAAGGTAAAATAGAAATCCTGGGAAGAGGGTTTGAAGAAGGACAATGATAGGTCCAATACAGTTGAAGGTCAAATAAAGGCTATCGAGGAAGAGCTAAAGTTATTGAGAAAAAACTAAATGATCCTAAAGGTAAGGCCAAGGTTGCCGAGGATAAACTTTCAGATGCCATGGCTAGGGCACAAGCTACTGAGGCAAAGATGACTTATTTGAAGGCCAAAGGCAAAGATGCCTTTGATAAGGGATGAGAGAAGGCCATCTTCGCTTCCTCTTCTCAAGTTGAGTATGTGAATAAATAGTCTTTTAAGGAAGGTTGGACGGAAGTTTTGAAGGTGGTCGACACAGAAGAAAGTTTTGAGTTATTCCTAAGGCATGGACTAGGTACTCCTCCTAACCTCGATGAGGATTTTGAGGATGAGAAGAGGTCAGGAGAATCTTTTCTGATGCCTCTTAAGGCTTCAATGGTGCCCAACACCAGTCTCGACCTACCAGATGCTGGCCAAGTACAATAAGAAGGTCTAATCGGTTTATTTTTTTATTTTTCTTTCTTGATGATATAGAAACTTTTGTACTTCAATTATCAATTAATGAAAGAATAAATTTTTCTCTTCAACTGATGTTCATACCTTAGAATGTTTTTGATTTCTTGTTGAACTATGTTATTTATTGCTTATGTTGTCTAACAAACACATATATTTATGATTTTCCAGTTTGATGCTAGGAAAAAAGACATAATTTCTGCTGAATCTGATCTTCTCAAATGAAGTAGAAACCTTTTGGAAGTTGGTCATATTCCTATGTTTGAAGAATAATTCACTGGATTTCTCAGCCCATATGTCTTCGACCAAGTCAAGGAGTCATATATCCATCTTTATTGCTTGTTGGACTGGGATATTTATAATAATGTTGCATATTATAAAATGATTCAGAAACTACAAGGTGATCACAAATTGTCCCTGCCTTTACTTAACTTTAATTATGAGGTCAATTACAAAGCATTAAGTGAAGGTTGGAGTTTTAATAAGAAGTTCAAGGACATTACTTATGCTCTGACCAAGAAGGAGCTTTCCTTGAAATAAGATTTTTAAAATGCTAGATACATTTCTCTAATGTTAGAAAAAGAGAATAATGCATTGAGAGATGAACTAGAGAGCCTCAAGAGATCAACTATTATTGATCCCGATGAGGGCTCTTCCTTTTTAGATAATGAAAATGCAATACTGTTGGAAGAACTGGAAGTCTTACAGAATAAAAAGACTTAACCTGGGTAAACTTCTAAGCAAAGGATAATTATTCGACCAACCATTAAGGAAAAACACACAGGAGGGTCATGTATCATGTAATGGTTTTAAACTCTTAGAATATGCAATAAAAATCATAGGAGGGTCATCATCAAGTGATGGGTTTTTTCATTGTGGCATTCATGATCATTGGGTTAAAAATTATCCATGGAAAAAGACACCATGCCCAAATAGATGTCAGGGGATAAGGAAACTCTCGACTTCAAAGAAAGAAACAAGTTATGGGGAAAAATTCTGAACTATTTGACATGTTGGGATTTTGAGTTGTTAACATATGCAATTAGGAAATTTGATGAAGCTAGGAAAGGGAATGTGAGGGTTAAAGTAGAATTTAGTTTGGATGATCTTTGTGATGGGTTGAAAAATAAATTAGGTGTATGAAATGTGTGTTGTGCATGAAATGTCTTTGTAATCAGTGTATGCAATGAGAAAATGTATGCTGTGCAATTAAAAGGCATTTGTAATCTGTGTTGTGTAATGAAATGTTATAATATTATATAAATTCACTTTGCATATGTTGACATGAAACATAACTGCATTCAAAACTTTGCAAATGTGTTCCTAAAACACAAAGTTATGACTCCACATTGACTTCCCGAAACACAAAGTTATGATTTAACATTGACTTCCCGAAACACAAAGATAAGTAACATTATCCCATAACACAAAGTTAAACCCAAACTCATGAACCTACTGAGTACAACCTTGAGTAAGATTTGTTGTTGTATCCATATTTCTTGGTGTAAATGGTGTGGTTGTTGTATCAACATTTCTTTCACTTTTCTTTCCCTTGCCCTTCTTGCCACCTTCTCTTGTTTTTGGAACTGGCATTGATGGAACAATTAGGTGGTTGTTTGATCCCTCCATAGTGCTTGGTCCCTCACCAACTTGTGTTTTATTACCACTTTTTGATGATTTCCCCTGGTAACTAGCTTTGTTATGTCCTAACTCCCCACACCCACTGCATTTTTTCTTCTTGTTCTTTGGTGCCACTGGCTTATCAGGGTCTCTTCTCCTCTTAACCCTTAGCCTCCCAGGACCTCTATGTAAAACTCTGCGTAATTTTAGGGTATTTTAAATTAATTTCTAGAAAATGGAGGAAAAAAAAGTTTTGGATTTAAATATTTTTCTTGATTAAAAATATTAGATTTTATTTTAGAAGACAAGAATTTCAATCGGTTTCGAAATCGAACTTAAAATTGATTTTTAAATGATTTTTAAATAATTATCCCTTGGTTTTATTTTAAGTCGGCAGTTTCAAATTTACTGAGTGATCGGTCGATCGACTCTAGGGGTCGATCGATTGACCCCTTCAGATTTCGTGCACAGCAGGTTTTTGTTTGGACGAATTTTATGATTTTAAAACTCTGCAAGCTAATTATATAAATGGACTTCGGGGCTAGGTTTTTGAAACATATGTTCTACAAACCCTTGAGCAGCAGACTCTCTATTTTTCCATAATCTGCTACCTCCAAACCCTAGCCACCATTAAAACCATTTTCAAGTTCAAGTTTTGAAGGTGTAGACTAATCTGTCCCAAGTTGATTCAAAAGGAGTCTTTGATCCATTTTTCGAGAGGAACTCAAATCTCTAATAAGTTTTTCTACATATAATCACAGGCATGTTTATCCTATTCTTCTCCCTTAGTGTTATATTTCTCTATTGTAAACTCTATTAAATTCATGCTCGGGGCTTTGGCTCTGACACATGCATTGACTAATCTTTTCAGGAATCGATGCGAAGTAGCTGTATAAGATTTATTGGAGATCTTTTGGAGATGCAACTGGAGATATTTTATTACTTTAGTAGTTAGATTTCCTTCTATTCTATCATATTTATTATAAGACTACATTTGAGTTATATTGGGCCATTCGGTTCCAAAGTTATCATAAGATTTCAATTAAATTTTAAATTATTTAATTATTGAGATATTTAGAGATTGCATGTGATGGGTTTTATATCGCACTTTGGTGTTTTATCAGTTGGATGTTATTAGTTTTTGAAATTGATAAAATTTATTATCTTGTGGATTAAAATTTATATGTCTCATATTTGTCACATGCTAAGGCTGATATTCAATTTACTCGCACCCGGGGCAATTTTGGTGGCGGTCGACGCTAGAATCTAGCGGGGTGTGATAGATGGTATCAGATCATGGTCTTAGGTCTCATAGGTTGTGTGTCCATTTTAGCTTCTGCGTTACTTATCCTTAATTCATTTGATGATTTGTACTCTTAGTTTTCTGAGTCTGATGTTATTTGTTCCTATCTTTTTAGATGGCGAACACTAGGAAAGCTGGTAGTAGGAGGGAGGAGTCCGTTTCTGGTCCTACAGTTCAGGCGAGGCTGGGACAATTTATTCTAGATGCCGAGGCACTAGCGGCAATTATGCGAGAGGCCACAATGGTCGGTATTGAGATTGGGAGACAGAGAGGGTTGACGTTAGAACCGCAACAGTAAGGGACACCCGTCTTAAATTAGGATAGAGTACGAACCAGCATTTTCAAGGGGAATCCTTCTACCTTTACAGGAGGTTCCAACCCCACGGTCTCTCACCAGTGTAGAAGGGACATGGAGAGACATTTGAGATTGGTGGACTGCAGGGAGGTGTAGAAACTGATGTTAGCAACATTCAAGTTTACTAGGAATGCCTTACAGTGGAGGGAAAGCACCACCACACCGGAGGAGCGAGATTAATTGAGTTATGCAGAGTTTCAAATTAGGTTCGGCAACAAGTAGTTCCCATATGCTATAAGGAGTACAAAGAAAAGAGAATTTCTAGAGTTGGAGAAAAGATCAAGATCAATTGTTGAGTATGAACAAGAGTTCACCAATTTATCTATGTTTGTGCCGGAGGAGGTAGATACTGAGAGGAAAAAGATGGATTGCTTCATCAAAGGGTTGTCCTGGTCCATTAGGAAAATGGTTTTGGGAAATCTGGCATACACTGCTTACGCTCAAGTAGTGTATGTCGCGATGTTACATTGGCAGGAGAAAATTAGTTATCAGAAGAAATTGGGAAAAAGGCAAGAAACAGATGGTCAGGGAGGAGACAACAAGGGTCGTAATCACCAAGCATGGAAGAGATAAAGGTCAAACCAAGGACAACAGAACAACAATGTTCAACAGGACAACTAGAAATAAGGCCGTCAGGGGGAGCAAAATTGGAATATTAATTTGGATCCTTTTCAGGGTACTTGTTTCATTTGTGGGAAAGTGGAACATAAAGAAAATAGGTGTTTCAAGAGAGTGGTCCATCAGGATCAAGTTACTCAGGGCCAACAAGGCTATGGGCGTCCAGCACCAATAGCGTTCGGAGTGCGGGGAGCGCCAGTAGCACTGGCGGTGATAGGTGTTCAGGGAGCGCCAGCAGCGCCGACAGCATCTGGTGCACAGGGAGCGACTGCAGCACCAACCAACGCATGTTATGGGAGGTGCTACCTACTTCAGCCTCGAGAGGAGCAGGCACCACATGAGCCACGACTTGGCTAGTAAAGGATCGGTAATGTGACTCCTCGAATAATTAAATACCGTGTAGCTACTCATTTATTCAAATTAATACAAAATGTCAAGTTGGTTCAGTTCATAGCATCACTGTCGAAAATACTTTTAAACAATTACTAGCCACCTAATATATAAAAAGTGAGTTGTCAAATTTTATTAAATTAAATTAACATGAAATCCATCGAATATTTATTAACAAATGATAACACAATTACATCACAGTCACAACAGATTATAGATGGAATAATAAATGAGTATGGAGTAACACTCCTCAGAATAGTCCCAAATACTGAATAAAACCAAGTACAACGTCTGAATAATAAATGAATTTAACTCCAAAATTGAAATGAAACTGAGTATGATAAAACTGTCTCTAAAAGAAATGGGGCGACATGCCCTAACAACTAATTAAGTCTGAAGTGAAATCAAAATAGAAAGTGGAGGCGTCTATCATTAAGATCCTGCAACTTCCACAATAGCTACAGAACGTCACTGAAATGGAACTCCTAAGCCTGGCGTCCCTGTGGCTGGACCCCTAAAAGATTTTTCAAGAAAAATAGATTTAAAAGCAAACGGGTCAGATCCCGATGTGAAAAAAGTTTAAAATATAGCAAGTGTTCAATTACAGTAAACAATGAATATTAAGTACCTGTTAGTTCCGTGCTCTCACATGAGTTCTCACCTCTCAACTAGTGTGCACGCCTAAGGTCTATCCATAACCCCTCCAAGTTACGCTGCTAACTAACTAGTCTATACCGCAACCTGTCCTCATATGATAATATAGGTGTTTGTTCAAGACATTCCAATCAAACTTACGTGAATCTACCTTTTCATTTCTCAGATTAACTTATATTAGATCTTATATGAAATTCCCATTTCTAACTTTACTCAAAGTGTCGCAAATATTCACACACCTTAACAAGGAGTCTGTTATCGTCACCAATATATAAAATCCAACATAATTATACAATTGGGGAACCCCTAGGCTAAGCTGTGGTGCACACATACTCTACTATCGAATCCTGGTACATCACGTACATAAGGACTACGTATTCCGAATCTCTCAGGAATTATTTTTAATAAGCAAAATCACACATATTGGAGGCGAACATAGTTCACATACCCATGGGTCACGCGCATACATACGCTCCCATGGTCAGCTGACTTATCAACTCACAAATAAGTCATTCACAACCCTATGTCCTTAAGGTACCAATCTAAATCCCCCCGTAGGCACATAAAGATTAGATGGCCCTGTTTCGAAAGCTGACCTCCCGTGATAGCAAGTATGGTAGGTATGTCATGCACATATAAATCCATATCCTAAGCATTCTCATAACTTAGATAATTTATAATATTATTGAAGGCATGTTCTCAATCCCTATACCATTAATCCAATTAGTACCTTTTTATACTTTCGGATAGTTATATAATATAGTCCACCGACACATCTCATGTCGTAGTTTCAAGTACTTAAAACCTAACTCATAAAGGTTACTAAGTCTCCTATTATTCCCACACTTTAATCCAACACTCTTAAGGTCCATATTTCTGCCACTAACCTTATATTATCAACTATATAGATTTAACTCATTTAATCGGAGTCTTAATAGCATCTCACTCGTCGAACTTTATTAGGTCTAACATAACTCCCAAATTTAATTCTAATAATAATTCGGGTCTCATATACATGCCTACTGGTCTTCCTTAAACCTAAAGTGTTCACAAGGTACCCACCAATAATTCTCTAGAGTCGAAATTGCTAAAATTTAACATGGGAAAAAATATCACAATTTCTGGTAAGGTCGATCGATCGACCTTAGATGTCGATCGATCGATGGTGGTCGATCGATCGACCTATGAATGTTGATCTATCGATCGCACCAGATAAGGCTACGGACTGCTTCATTTTTCAGTCCCAGATTTGTCCCAAAACTCCATTACAAGGTATGAAATTCTCAACTAAGGATGTAGGATCATTATACTACCTAAATACAATATTTTTAACATTCCAAAACCATTACATCATCAACAATCAACCTTACATGGATCAAATCTTTATAAAAACCCTAGTTTTCTATTTTCTTCAAGAATCATGATATTTCTCTTCTTAAATCCGTTCTTAATTCATCAAGGGTTATATTTTGGAGACTGAATTTCGTCCAGAACTAATCTACATGCAATTCCTATCCAAGATTTATAGTTCAACCTCAAATTTCATGGGTTTTTATCATCTTTCAAGACTAAAATCAATTTCTACACTAACATAGAAGATATATTCACTGAAAACAAATGGAATTAAATCACTTGCCTTAAGTTTGATGTTCAGAATTGTTGATGGTGTCCGAGGGTTGGTTCTTTCCTTCTTTTAGGTCATAATTTCATCAAGATTTGGTGGTGGTTGGTGGTGGCTAGGGTTTGGAAACCTCCTGAAACTTCTCCTCTAACTCACGTATCCCACTCTTTGTTTGTGGCTAATAATGGCCCTAATGGCCTTCCCAATAATAATAAAATACACCCTGAAATTCGTGGGTCTTATTTCCTTAAATTTTAAAATGACTAAAATATCCTCCCGGGTTGCCGATTTGGCTTAAAAATACCCCGGGACCCAAAATAAATCTTCGGTTAGTGCTTTAGGACTATCTCGACCCCTCCGGACACGTTGGCGCACTCAAAATGACCATATGGGTGATTAAATTATAATTTTCTTTTTAATCTAATTAAATTGATTCCTGACGCGACTAACACGCGCGTCGCAACTTAATTTCCCAAATTATCGTATTTATGACTCGCAGCAATTTTAATATTTTCAATAATCATATATTACCATATAAATTCAGTAATACTCAATATTATCATCATAATCAAATACCAACTCACGTCTCGCTAGTATTTAAATTCGGATTAATTTCCAATTAATTCCCATTTAATTTAATTAATCTAATTAAATAAAAATCAATCAAATTACGGGGTATTACATATTTCCCCCCTAATAATAGAATTTCGTCCCGAAACTCAAAACATAAAGTATACCTGGCAAGAATAACTCTGGATAACGCTCTCGCATCTCATCCTCGCGCTCCCAGGTGGACTCCTCGGCATTATGGTGCCGCCACTGAACACGTACTAACGGTACTATCTTCGACCTCAGTTTCCTCTCGTTGTGGTCCAGAATAGTAATTAGCCCCTCCTAATAGGAACTATCAAGCTATAAATCGATGTCCTCTAAAGCAATGTGGGTATGGGCCAAATCATCCCTAAGATATCTCCTTAGCGAGAAAATATGAAACATGTCATGGATCCTATGCAGGTGTTCTGGTAACCCCAGTCTGTAAGTAACTAGCCCAATTCTCTCGATGATAGGGAATGGCCCCACGTATCTAGGTGCAAATTTCCCCTTCTTCCTGAAACGCATAATCCCCTTCATCGGAGACACTCAGAGTAGCACCTGGTCCCCCACCTTGAATTCTCTGAAGAATCTCTTGGCATCATCATAACTCTTCTGTCGATCATGAGGTACTCGAATACGGCTCCATGTCATCTCTATCCTCGCCGAAGTATCCGGAATCACCTCCGACCCAAGGAGTTTACTATCCCCCACCTCTAGCCAACATGCTGGGGAACGACAAGGTCTACCGTATAACGCCTCGAATGGAGTCATGCCAATAGTGAACTAGTAGGAGTTATTATAGGCAAACTCCACCAGTGGAAGATACTTCTCCCAACCACCTCCAAAGTCTAGGATGCACATCCATAACATGTCTTCTAACATCTGATTCATCCGCTCGATCAACCCATCTGTCTCCGGGTGATATGATGTACTCAGCCGCAACTTCGTACCCATGGCCTCCTGAAAACTCTCCTAAAATCGGGAAACAAATATCTTGTCTCAGTCAGACACGATATTGAGTGGCACCCCATGGAGTTTCACTATCTCCACTATGAAAATCTGGGCATATTGTCCCGTAGTGTAGTCTGTCCGGGGTGGTAGAAAAAGAGAAACTTTGGTCAACCTATCCACGATTACCCATATGGAGTCGTGACCCCTCTGCGATGTAGGTAACCCCGTGATGAAGTCCATGGAAATGCTTTCCCATTTCCACATGGGAACCTCTAATGGTTGTAAAATTCATGTCGGTCTCTGATGGTCCACCTTTACCAGCTGACAAATGGCACATTTAGAAATGAACTCGGCAATATCTTTCTTTATCCCGCTCCACCAGTACTGTCGCCTCATGTCCTGGTACATCTTATCCCCACCAGGATATACCGCAAACCGTACGACTCTGTCATTGCCTCGTGTCGTAAGTCTTCCCCCTCAGGAACGACCAGTCTCCCAATGAAGCATAAGCCCCCATCTAAACTAACGGTATAGGACTCGTCTCCCTCTACTAGTAATCGGACTATCTGCTCTTGACAGAATGAATCTTTTGCCTGTGCCTGATCACTCTCGTAACGATTTGGGGTGTAATGGTCATCACCGACATGAATGATCGGGCCACTGCGTCCTGGTGTCCCAACTCATTCCACTTTGCTTTCCACACTTCGACCACCTCTCCCATCGGCCTACGGCTCAACGCGTCTGCTACCACGTTAGCCTTTCCTGGGTGGTATTGGATATCGAACTGATAATCCTTCACGAACTCAAGCCACCTACGCTGACGCATATTCAGTTCCTTCTGCGTGAAGAGGTACGGTAGGGACTTGTGGTCCGTGAATAAATGGAATTTCTCCCCCAGGAGATAATGTCTCCAAATCCGAAGAGCAAATACGACTGCTGCTAACTCTAAGTCGTGGGTGGGGTATTTCTTCTTGTGAGGCTTAAGCTTACGGGAAGCATAAGCTATAGCCTGACTCTCATGTTGCAGTACACCCCCAAGTCCTAGTAAGGACGCATCGGTGTAGAGTAGATACTCGACTCACGATCTAGGCAAGGCTAGCACTGTTGTTGAGGTCAACTTGTCCTTCAACTCGTCGAATGCAAACTGACATGCATGTAACACCCCGTAATTTCGAGGATTTAATATTTAATTATTTTTGGGAGTTATAAAAACATTTAAATTGGAGAAACTTAAATTTATGATTTGGAGAATTTATTTGAGTGGGAAGAATTATTTATAATTGGCGACTTTTAAGTTTAATGATTCAAAATCTCGTGTGTCGCATTTTGAGGTCGAAATTTGGAAATGTCAAAAAGTATTTTGGATGGAAATTCCGAGTGCGCGGTTGCTTCTAGATGGGTCGAGATAGTCAGAAAAGAGTACCTGGGGGTAGTAATTGGGTCTCGGGGTATTTTTGGGTATAGTCGGACCCACAATGGGTGAGTAGGTCCATTTTAATTAGGCTCAGATGGCCAAAAATGGGATTAAGGGTTGTAACCTAATTTGGGTAAGTGTTAAACGACAGTAAACACAATTCCAGACCTAGGGTTTAAGAGAGGCACACAGGAAAGCAAATCAAAAGCAATTGGGAGTCTTTTGGAGCCAAATTAAAGGGTTAATTTGGGGTGTTCTTCATCAACCAATCTTTACACCAACAGAATCAGACCCTACGAACAATTCCAGGCAAGTGATTAACTGTTGTGATTTCTAAATTGATGATAATCAATTCATATCATAGTGATCTGTAAATCAAAATTCTTTTTGGGTGTGTAACCAAAATTTAAATTGGGTTTTTGGAAATTGATATACCTTAATGGGATTAAGGGTGAGATTGATCGTGTTTATGATTCTAGAATGTAGAGGAATGAATCGTATGTTAAAAACAGTAAGATTAAATGGTTAATTACTGTTAATATGAATGAAATTCGTATTGGAGATTTGAAACCCGGATAATACCCAAATTGGGAAAACGTTGGAATAAATGGTTATTGATGATGAATTAAGGTCCGTGGGATGTTTAGACCCTTTTCTTATGTGGAAGATATGTTATTTGTATTTGGGTAAAGGTGTAGATTGATAATTAAAACTTTAGGTTTCGTCCATGGCTAACAGTGGGCTGGAGAGGACGAATTCTGGAACGATCGATCGATCGACCCAGGGGGTTCGATCGATCGATGATGCAGAAATCCGGACAGTTCAGCGAGTTGGTTATATAAAGGGAAATTTATTTGAAAGTTGAGTTTCATACATTAATAAGTGATAAATAATTATGAGACAAATAATCCAAGCGATTATGGGTGAAAGTAATTAGGACTAGGATGAATTTATGTGGGACACTTTATGGATGGATTTGGGAAATTGTATTCCAAAATAGTGAGATACGAATCAAGTGGGCGAGTCCGGGTATGTTGGTTATTATAGATAAATGTAATTGGAGAATTTATGGAGATGAATGTGTGACACATTGTGGGAGAATATATGGGAATAAAATTATGAAATGTAAAAATGGACCAAGTGAGTGAGTCCGGGTATGTTGGTTAAGTGACACCAAAGTATCAAATTAATTATTAAGAGAGTAGTTAATTTAGAGTCGGAACATAGACTCGGGAAAGAAATCAAGTTATGGGCCAAGTGAGCGAGTCCGAGTATGATGGTTGGGCGATGCCAAGTAATCAAATTAATTGAGGTGTTAATTAATTTAATTAGAGTCGGATTGTAGACTCGGGTAGGTATTAAATTAATGGGTGTAATAATTAATTTAATTAGAGTCGGATTTTAGACTCGGGTAGGTATTAAATTAATGGGTGTGTTAATTAATTTAATTAGAGTCAGACGATAGACTCGGGGAGGTATTAAATTAATAAGTGTGTTAATTAATTTAATTAGAGTCGGATTGTAGACTCGGGTAGGTATTAAATTAATGGGTGTAATAATTAATTTAATTAGAGTCGGATGATAGACTCGGGGGGGTATTAAATTAATAAGTGTGTTAATTAATTTAATTAGAGTCGGACGATAGACTCGGGGAGGTATTAAATTAATAAGTGTGTTAATTAATTTAATTAGAGTCGGACGATAGACTCGGGGAGGTATTAAATTAATAAGTGTGTTAATTAATTTAATTAGAGTCGGACGATGGACTCGGGGAGGTATTAAATTAATGGGTGTGTTAATTAATTTAATTAGAGTCAGACCATAGACTCGGGAAAAGTATTATATTAATTGAGGTGTGAATTAATTATATTAGAGTCGGACCATAGACTCGGGAAGGTGATAAATTATTAAGTAAAAAATTAATTATGTTGTATCATATTAATTGAGGTGTGAATTAATTATATTATAGTCGGACCATAGACTCGGGAAGGTGATAAATTATTAAGTGAGAAAATTAATTATGTTGAGTCGGGCCACAGACTCAGGAAATTGCAGGCTAGTGTACGGGATTTTGAGTACACGGTAAAGCCGGAGTTTATATTATATATATACGGTGTAGTGATAGTATATATATATACGTGTATATATTGTGTGTGATATTAAATATCAGTGATTAGATATTTATTTAATTTATATACTCTAGTCCTATCAAGGGAGGTTGCACGATGTGGGTGAATCCCCTAGCTTGAGGAGTAGGGCGAGTATATCCCCAGGTCATAGCGTCTGGTATATGGGTGAGGGATTTATCTCACTTTCAGGGAAGGAATACGACCACCTCCACTACGATTATAGTTTGGGCCAAGTTGGTGAGCGATTCCAACTTGGGGAACTATGTTTTGTGAGCACACCTAGTGAGATAGCACTTTAGAGGGAATCATCCGGCGAGGGTATACTCGGAGGGACGGATATATGTATGATATGTGTGGATGTTTTAGTAAGGGTACATATATAATGGTATTCAATATTATATGTGGGTAATAATATAGTGTGTGATGTATTTACTTTATATAACTTGTGACACGGTTATATGCTACTATTTAAGAGGAATTAATTAAGTTAATTGTGAGATAACTTATAATTCAAGAATCATTATACTCGGGTTAGAGTAGTATGGAAAGGGAAAGTTATACCAGGACTAGTTGGACGGGATAGTACAACTAGGTGGGGTTAAGGTAACCGTTAGGTGTGCACATTAGTGGAGGGGTGAGAACGTCCACAAGGGAGTGTGACACTAACTTAAATATGAAGCGCATTCAAGCATTTTAATTACTGCAGTTAATTCACTTGCTAAATTTTTTCAAAATGTTTTGGGTTCTAACCCTTGCTATAAAACTATTTTCAAAACCTTTTAGGTGTCCAGCCACAGGGACGCCAGGATTGATATTCTATTCCAGGGATACAGAGCTGCGGCATATGTGAATGCTAGCAGGAGTTTGGATTAGACGCATGATTCATTCATTCCTAGAGTAGGAATCATTTATCAGTCTCGGTTTTATTTAGGGCTTGTCGCCCAGACTTCTCAGTACATTTTTCAGATGTATTTATTCAGGTTTTGGATGTTTATAATGGATTTCACTTTAGTGGCTGACGGTTTATTTGGAAAATTGTTTAATTAATTATCCAATTGAGTTTTATTCAGTTGTGTGATTTATTTCTGCATGTACTATTTTGTTTAACTAAAAAGTTAAAATTTGGCACCAGTTTTTGGAATACTAGGTGGTTAGTATGTTTTAAAAAGTTTTTGACCGTGATGCTAAGGATGATCCAACTGGGATTCCTGTTTTAATTAGGTATAGGACTGATCACCCGGTATTTTATTAGGCGGGGTGTCATAGATGGTATCAGAGCATCCGGTTCTAGTGTCCTTAAGATATGTACGGCTTTTCACGTTTTGACTTAGCAATCTTTGATATAGAGCCCTATTATACGATTGTTGTATTCTTACGTATGCGCATTTAGGTTCTTCTGCCAAATTTATATTTGAGGGTGAACTCATACGATTAGATTCTCATTCCAGATGCTGCCCAAGGGAGGGAGCAGCTAGGGCAGCAGGGGAAGATGAGACTAGGGAGGCTCATCAGGAGCCAGAGTTACCGCAGCAGCGGCCAGAGATGATTTTGGCAGCACAGGTAACTGAACTAGTGGCACAGGCAGTTGAAGCGACGGTGGTCGCAATGGCAGGGTACTTTTCACGGAATCATCCATAAGTGTTAGTGGCGCCAGATATTCAGGCTCGTGTGGGGTCATCAGGCTGGCAGCAAGTACGAGAGATTTTTCAATAGTGGGCATCCTTCATATTTGTGAGGGGGTTCAAGTGTAGTGCTAGCGTGTCAAGGAAGAGAGATATATAGCGTCACTTACGCATGAGAGATTGTGATGAGGTGCGAAAGCAAATGCTAGCCACTTTTAGTTTAGTGGGAGCAGCACTATAGTGGTGGGAGTCAATCACCACAGTTGAGGAAAGGGATACGCTAGCTATGGAAGAGTTTTGGGTGTGGTTCGACCGCACGTATTTTCCTTCAGCGGTTGAGACCGGAATGAGGAGAAAATTTAGAGAGGTGACTCGAGGAGACCGTTCAGTGGTCGATTACGTGGAAGAATTTACTCGATTGGCAAAGTTGGTACCGGATGAGGTAAGCGATGAAGGGAGAAAGAAAGCAAGGTTTATAGATGGGTTAGTCTAGAGAATCAGACAACATTTTATTGGTAATCCCGCATTAGTAGCTTATACTGATGTCATTAACGCAGCACTTATGCACTGTCGAGAATATAGCTTCTACGTGAAAGGAAGCGGGAGGGGAGTGGAAACTAGCCAGTCGGATAAGGCAGTAGGGAATAGTACCAGTGGGGTATCCCAGCAGCAGACGGGGGGAGATCAGAGGTAGGATTTCCAGCAGGGAAATCATGCCAAACGATTTAGAACTGGAGGCTATCGGCAGGATGGATAGGAATTACAACAAGGTCGGCATGGAAGGGATCAGTGCCATGGTGAATGTATTAGAAGGTGTTTCCTTTGTGGGTAAGCGAGACATAAGAAGAGAAATTATCTTAAGCGAGGCATGGGTCAACTACAGGATGAGGTCCTGGATGTACAACCACTAAAGCAAGTCATGTGCGCATTCGGGCAGGGAGAAGATGCTCTGGAACCCGAGTATCAGCCGTTGCAGCTGGAGTATGGAGGTAATTATTTGTACCCTATGGGCATGGGATATATTTTTGAGTGACAATGAGTATGTCACAATATAAGACTTATTTTTCACTAGAGTTCGCGGGTGAGTCGAATTTAGTGGGTGCGTTGGCTGTAGCAGCCATAGTATGTGGATAAATTTTCCGTGGGGTAGCGGAGTTCTGTGGTGTTCTTCACGGGAGAGTGGAGGTGTACACTGAGTGAAGGTTTGAATTATGCGAAGATTTACTACTTTCAAGAATTATGGGAGTAGGGTTAATAATATTTTCCTAAATATCGGCTGGATAGCGATGGAATTTAACTATTGTGGATAGTGGTGTTAAGTTTTGGTGTTCGCGACACCAGGAGATGATTGGTACTAAGTATCACCTAAGAGGGCGTATAGCCTATATATGTGTGTGTATATATGTTGCATTGCGTGGTGCGATAGGCACATAGTGAGGTTTTGTGTTCTCACATTTTATCCCGTTAAGTAGGGGTGTTTACTAAAGTGAATCAGGGTGGTTAGAATTATGTTCGAGCAAAGAGAGATAGCTAGGAATTTATTTTGCGCAAGGACTAGTGATAGTAAGGGTGCGGTATTTTAGGTTGTCCTTGGTAGCATGAGGGTAGGCGTATATACTTTTGTGTTAAAATACAAATATTTAGGGGTACGTGCTATGGACTGAGGGTCTAACGGATCTCAACAACCGACAATGTTAGGTAGTAGAGTATCGGGAGGGTTTCTTGTTTGTATTTCTCTTTGCGAGACATCCCACGCATGAAACTTAGCGCAACGTTGGAAAGTGAGGAGATGTCTAGTCGTTAGTACATGGGTTGGGTACCCCGGGCAGTAGATATATGTATATATATAAATATGTGATAAGACTACGGGTTCGAAGTTATATTATTGGTTATGACTAGCATAGTCGGGTAGCTTTCGTGCGGTAAAGCACGGGGATAGGGTGTATGGATACCCGGGTTAATTAAGGCAAATTTTGTATGGTTAAGCACGGGTATAGGGTGTATGGGCGCTATGGTTAATTTAATTGCATACTTGTGTAACGTATGGTTAAAAGTGGATGGGATAGATATAGCTAGCTTAGAGGCACATGACTAAAGAGTAATATGCGAAGCTTGGAATATTACGCTCATCTTAATTTCGAGGACAAAATTCCTTTGTAAGGGGGGGAGTATGTAACACCCCGTAATTTTGAGGATTTAATATTTAATTATTTTTGGGAGTTATAAAAATATTTAAATTGGAGAAACTTAAATTTATGATTTGGAGAATTTATTTGAGTGGGAAGAATTATTTATAATTGGCGACTTTTAAGTTTAATGATTCAAAATCTCGTGTGTCGCATTTTGAGGTCGAAATTTGGAAATGTCAAAAAGTATTTCGGATGGAAATTCTGAGTGCGCGGTTACGTCCGGATGGGTCGAGATAGTCAGAAAAGAGTACCAGGGGTAGTAATTGGGTCTCGGGGTATTTTTGGGTATAGCCGGTCCCACACAGGGTGAGTTGGGCCATTTTAATTAGGCCCAGATGGCCAAAAACGGGATTAAGGGTTGTAACCTAATTTGGAGAAGTGCTAAACGGCAGTAAACACAATTCCAGACCTAGGGTTTGAGAGAGGCACAAAGGAAAGAAAATCAAAAGCAATTGGGAGTCTTTTGGAGCCAAATTAAAGGGTTAATTTGGGGTGTTCTTTATCAACCAATCTCTACACCAACGGAATCAGACCCTACGAACAATTCCAGGCAAGTGGTTAACTGTTGTGATTTATAAATTGATGATAATCAATTCATATCATAGTGATGTGTAAATCAAAATTCGTTTTGGGTGTGTAACCAAAATTTAAATTGGGTTTTTGGAAATTGATATACCTTAATGGGATTAAGGGTGAGATTGATCGTGTTTATGATTCTAGAATGCAGAGGAATGAATCGTATGTTAAAACCAGTAAGAGTAAATGGTTAATTGCTGTTAATATGAATGAAATTCGCATTGGAGATTAGAAACCCGGATAATACCCAAATCGGAAAAACGTTGGAATAAATAGTTATTGATGATCAATTAAGGTCCGTGGGATGTTTAGACCCTTTTCTTATGTGGAGGATATGTTATTTGTATTTGGGTAAAGGTGTAGATTGAAAATTAAAACATTAGATTTTGTCCATGGCTGACAGTGGGCTGGAGAGGACGAATACTGGAACGATCGATCGATCGACCCAGGGGGTTCGATCGATCAATGATGCAGAAATCCGGGCAGTTCGGCCAGTTGGTTATATAAAGGGAAATTTATTTTAAAGTTGAGTTTCATACATTAATAAGTGATAAATAATTATGAAACAAATATTCCTAGCAATTATGGGTGAAAGTAATTGGGACTAGGATGAATTTATTGGGGCACTTTATGGATGGATTTGAGAAATTGTATTCCAAAATAGTGAGATACGGATCAGGTGGGCGAGTCCGGGTATGTTGGTAATTATAGGTAAATATAATGGGGAAATTTATGGAGATGAATGTGTGACACATTGTGGGCGAATATGTGGGAATAAAATTATGAGATGTAAAAATGGACCAACTGAGTGAGTCCGGGTATGTTGGTTAAGTGACACCAAAGTATCAAATTAATTATTAAGAGAGCAATTAATTTAGATTCGGAACATAGACTCGGGAAACAAATAAAATTATGGGCCAAGTGAGCGAGTCCGAGTAGGATGGTTGGGCGATGCCAAGTAATCAAATTAATTGAGGTGTTAATTAATTTAATTAGAGTCGGATTATGGACTCGGGTAGGTATTAAACTAATGGGTGTAATAATTAATTTAATTAGAGTCGGATTTTTAAATCGGGTAGGTATTAAATTAATGGGTGTGTTAATTAATTTAATTAGAGTCGGACGATAGACTCGGGGAGGTATTAAATTAATAAGTGTGTTAATTAATTTAATTAGAGTCGGATTGTAGACTCGGGGAGGTATTAAATTAATGGGTGTAATAATTAATTTAATTAGAGTCAGATGATAGACTCGGGGAGGTATTAAATTAATAAGTGTGTTAATTAATTTAATTAGAGTAGGACGATAGACTCGGAGAGGTATTAAATTAATAAGTGTGTTAGTTAATTTAATTAGAGTCGGACGATAGACTCGGGGAGGTACTAAATTAATAAGTGTGTTAATTAATTTAATTAGAGTCGGACGATGGACTCGGAGAGGTATTAAATTAATGGGTGTGTTAATTAATTTAATTAGAGTCGGACCATAGACTCGGGAAAAGTATTATATTAATTGAGGTGTGAATTAATTATATTAGAGTCGGACCATTGACTCGGGAAGGTGATAAATTATTAAGTGAGAAAATTAATTATGTTGTATTATATTAATTGAGGTGTGAATTAATTATATTAGAGTCGGACCATAGACTCGGGAAGGTGATAAATTATTAAGTGAGAAAATTAATTATGTTGAGTCGGGCCACAGACTCAGGAAATTACAGGCTAGTGTACGGGATTTTGAGTACACGGTAAAGTCGGGGTTTATATTATATATATACGGTGTAGTGATAGTATATATCTATACGTGTATATATTGTGTGTGATATTAAATATCAGTGACTGGATATTTATTCAATTTATATACTCTAGTGCTATCAAGGGAGGTTGCGCGATGTGAGTGAATCCCCTAGCTTGAGGAGTAGGGCGAGTATATCCCCAGGTCATAGCATCCGGTATATGGGTGAGGGATTTATCTCACTATCAGGGAAGGAATATGACCGCTTCCACTACGATTATAGTTGGGGCCAAGTTGGTGAGCGATTCCACCTTGGGGAACTAGGTTTTGTGAGAACACCTAGTGAGATAGCACTTTAGAGGGAATCATCTGGCGAGGGTATACTCGGAGGGATGGATATACGTATGATATGTGTGGATGTTTTAGTAAAGGCACGTATATATTGGAATTCAATATTATATGCAGGTAATAATACAGTGTGTGATGTATTTACTTTATATAACTTGTGACACGGTTATATGCTACTATTTAAGAGGAATTAATTAAGTTAATTGTGAGATAACTTATAATTTAAGAATCATTATACTCGGGTTAGAGTAGTATGGCAAGGTAAAGTTATACCAGGACTAGTTGGATGGGATAGTACAACTAGGTGGGGTTAAGGTAACCATTAGGTGTGCACATTAGTGGAGGGGTGAGAACGTCCATAAGGGAGTGCGACACTAACTTAAATATGAAGCGCATTCATGCATTTTAATTACTGCAGTTAATTCACTTGATAACTATTTTCAAAATGTTTTGGGTTCGAACCCTTTCTATAAAATTCCTGTTTTAATTTAGTATAGGACTAATCACCAGGTATTTTATTAAGCGAGGTGTCACAAGGCATCGCTCCAGATAAATGGCACACCCTTCCGAGTCAGATGTGTCAAAGGACCCGCTATCTTAGAGAACCCCCGAATAAACCTCTTGTAGTATCCTGCTAGGCCCAAGAAACTACGTATCTGAGTCGGTGTCGTGGGTTGTCCCCACTCCCTCACCGCTGATACCTTCCCCGGATCAACAGATATCCCCCTGTCTGAAATGATATGCCCCAAAAATTGAACCTCCTGCACCCAAAACCCACACTTCTCGTACTTTGCATATAACTCGTTCTGACGCAGCGTCTGCAAAACCTTCCTCAAGTTCTCTGTATGTTCCTCCTCTGTCTGGGAGTAAACCAGAATGTCATCAATGAAGACGATGACGAACTGGTCTAGGAACTCTCTAAACACCCTATTCATCAAGTCTATAAACACGGCTGGGGCGTTGGTTAGGCCAAAAGGCATAACCCGAAACTCGTATAAACCATATCTCGTCAAGAAGGCAGTCTTCGAGACATCATGTTCCCTGATACGCAACTGATGGTAACCCGATCTCAAGTCAATCTTTGAGAAGAAGGCCGCTCCTCTCAACTGGTCGAATAAGTCATCGATTCGGGGCAACGAATACTTGTTCCGTATCATGACTTTATTCAACTCCCTGTAATCTAAACACAACCTCAAAGATCCATCCCTCTTCTTCACAAACAACACAGGGGCACCCCACGGTGAAGTACTCCTATGAATAATCCCCTGACCCAACAGCTGCTCTATCTGATCTCGTAGCTCTCTCATCTTCGCTGGAGCCATACGGTAAGGTGCGCGGGCAATTGGCTGAGTTCCCGGCGTCAAGTCGATAACAAAGTCTATCTCTCTACTAGGAGGTAATCCTGGAATATCCTGGAATACATCACCGAACTCTCTAACAACTGGAATCGAATCGAGTGGTATTACCGCATCCTTAGAGGTCTCCTCCTCTATATAGTACAAGTGAGTGGACGATCCTCCCTCAGGATGAGGCATCGCCACTAGGAACATCTCCTGCCCGGGTATGGAAAAAATAATACTCCTACTGAAATAATAAATCATGGATCGATACGCAACTAGTCAATCCATACCGATAATCGCATCGTACGCAGTCATATCTAACACTAACATATCGACAGGTAAAGTAAACCTCCCGATCTCTGCACCCACACCTCTACATATAAGTGAAATCACAGAACCCCTACTCAACGGTGAATCTATGAAAGTAACAGTGCTCTCCGCGGTATCTAACAACCCCATAGTGTGTACAAATCTCGTGGCAATGTAACAGTGTGTGGCTCCCGTGTCAAACAAAATACGCCCCATAGTCCCCTGAATAGAAAACATACCCTCAATAAAGGGTGGATCCTGTGGGACTGCGGCCTGCTGGAGCTGATAAACTCACCCGTACTGAAGTTGTCCCTGCTGGACTGGGACCGCTGGGATGGGTGGTAAAGCTGGCATCTTCGGTGGTGCTGGGAGGGAGGCGAGAAACATAGGTCTCTGGGGCTCGTGTCGAGCACCCTGTTGCTGCTTCTGCTGTGGGACCCTGTCCCTTTCAGGACACTCCTGGCATTTGTGGCCAATCTTTCCATAAATAAAATATTTTTCCCCGTAAAGTTTCCCTTCTCTGACCCTGCTGCCCACAATCCTGGTGGACGTTACCATTCCTACCCTGACCCTGTTGGCCCTGCTGAAACTGCTGCTGTTGGCCGTGCTGACCCCGCTGGCCATGCCGAAAACCTCCCTCACCATTTCTGAAACCTCCATATCTAAATCTCTTAGAATCCCCTGCTGGGAACTCTGATCACCCTGCTTGTGCTGACCCTGAGCTGATTGTGCCCCGCTGGCACCATTCCCCCCTGTCCTGCCCTGATGGTTGGACTCTCCTGCTCGCTTACCCTCCGACAAGTGAAAGCGGTGGTCCTGGCAGTGAAGTAATGCTACGCTAACCACATCAGAATAAGTGGCGAACGAGAGATTTCCTAACAAGTGCTGAAGAATCCTCCATGTCAACCCATCCATGAACTTCTGGATATTCTTCTCTTCAGTCAGAATCTCATCGGGAACAATGTTCAAAAGATTTTTGAACTCGACCTCATACTCAGCCACTGTCTTCCCCTCCTGCTTGAGGTTCATCAACTTCCTCCTCATCTCGGTATGAACTGCTGAAGGAAAATACTTGCGGTCAAACCGCACCCAGAACTCCTGAATGGTAAGAACATCTCTCTCCTCCGTGGTGGTAATAGACTCCCACCACTGCAACGTTGCTCCTACCACCTTAAAAGTATCCAGTATCTGCCTCTGTACATCCGTACACTCGTACATCCTCAAGTGTCTTTGGATGTCCTTCTTCTACTGACTGGACACAACGACGTCGGAGATACCTGCAAACTGTGGAGGGTGTGCCTTCTGAAAGGCATCTCAGACCCATTCCCAAGCAAATGGAAATGCATGAGCCTAGAGTGGGGAAACCACAGGTGCCTAAGGTGGAGCCTGCTGCACAACTGCTAAAGCGACATTTACCGCCTGGGCTACAATGGGGGAAACTTCTGCAGCGTTCATAGAACCCTGAACTGGTGCAGGCTGTGGCTCGGGCTGGACACCCATGGGAACTTTTTGTGCACGTCGTGGAGGCATTTGAAATGAGAGAGAAGTCTTATAAGTCCACACTTAATATCTCAAAATAGCTGAAGAGCATAAAATATACAAAAGAGTACAACAATCCTAAAATATAGGGCTCTATATCAAAGGACGCTACGCGAAAACATAACAAGTCGTACAGATCCTAAGGACACTAGAACGTGATGCTCTGATACCACCTGTGACACCCCGACTAATTAAATACCGGGTAGCTACTCCTTTATTCAAATGAATACAAAATGTCAAGTTGGTTTAGTTCATAGCATCACTGTCGAAAATATTTTTAAACAATTACTAGCCACCTAATATATAAAAAGTGAGTGGTAAAATTTTATTAAATTAAATTAACATGCAATCCATCGAATATTTATTAACTAATGATAACACAATTACATCACAATCACAACATATTATAAATGGAATAATAAATGAGTCTGGAGTAACAATCCTCAGAATAGTCCCAAATATTGAATAAAACCAAATACAACGTCTGAATAATAAATGAATTTAACTCCAAAATTGAAATGAAACTGAGCATGATAAAACTGTCTCTAAAAGAAATGGGGTGACATGCCCTAACAACTGATTAAGTCTGAAGTGGAATCAATATAGAAAGTGGAGGCGTCTATCATTAAGATCATGTAACTTCCACAGTAGCTACAACACGTAACTGAAATAGAACTCCTAAGCTTGACGTCCATGTGGCTGGACACCTAAAAGGTTTTTCAACAAAAATAGATTTGAAAGTAAACGGGTGAGAGCCCGATGTGAAAACAGTTTAAAATATAGCAAGTGTTCAATTACATTAAACAATGAACATTAAGTACATGTTAGTTCCGTTCTCTCACATGAGTTCTCACCTCTCAACTAGTGTGCACGACTAACATATATCCATAACCCCTCCTAGTTATGCCGCTAACTAACTAGTCTATACCGTAACCTGTCCTCATATGATAATATATGTGTTTGTTCAAGACATTCCAATCTAACTTACATGAATCTACCTTTTCATTTCTCAGATTAATTTATATTAGATCTTATATGAAATTCCCATTTCTAACTTTACTCAAAGTGTCGCAAATAATCACACACCTTAACAAGGAGTCTGTTATCATCACCAATATATAAATTCCAACATAATTATACAATTGGGGCACCCCTAGGCTAAGCTGCGGTGCAAACATACTCTGCTATCGAATTTCGGTACATCACGTACATAAGGACTACGTATTCTGAATCTCTCAGGAATCATTTTTAATAAGAAAAATCACACATATTGGAGGCGAACATAGTTCACATACCCATGGGTCACGCACATACCTACGCTCCCATGGTCAGCTGACTTATCAACTCACAAATAAGTCATTCACAACCCTATGTCCTTAAGGTACCAATCTAAATCCCCTCGTAGTCACACAAAGATTAGATTGCCCTATTTCGAAAGCTGACCTCCCGTGATAGCAAATATGGTAGGTATGTCATAAACATATAAATCCATATACTAAGCATTCTCACAACTTAGATAATTTCTAATATTATTAAAGGTATGTTCGCAATCCCTATACCATTAATCAAATTGGTACCTTTTTATACTTCCGGATAGTTGTATAATATAGTCCACCAACACATCTCACGTCGTAGTTTCAAGTACTTAAAACCTAACTCATAAAGGTTACTAAGTCTCCTATTATTTCCACACTTTAATCCAATACTCTTAAGGTCCATATTTCTGTCACTAACCTTATATTATCAACTATATAGATTTAACTCATTTAATCGCAGTCTTTAATAATATCTCACTCTTCGAACCTTATTCGGTCTAACATAACTCCCAAATTTAATTCTAATAATAATTCGGGTCTCATATACATGCCTATTGGTCTTCCTTAAACCTAAAGTGTTCACAAGGCCCCCACCAATAATTCTCTAGAGTCGAAATTGCTAAAATTTAATAAGGGGAAAAATATCACAATTTCTGGGAAGATCGATCGATCGATCTTGGGTGTCGATCGATCGATGATGATCGATCGATCGACCTATGAATGTCGATCGATCGATCGCACCAGATATGGCTACGGACTGCTTCGTTTTTCAGTCCCAGATTTGTACCAAAACTCCATTACATGGTATGCAATTCTCAACTAAGGATGTAGGATCATTATACTACATAAATACAATATTTTTAATGTTGCAAAACCATTACATCATCAACAATAAACCTTGCATGGATCAAATCTTCATAAAACCCCTAGTTTTCTATTTTCTACAAGAATCATGATATTTCTCTTCTTAAATCCATTCTTAATTCATCAAGGGTTATATTTTGGTTACTAAATTTCGTCCAGAACTAATCTACATGCAATTCCTATCCAAGATTTATAGTTCTACCTCAAATTTCATGGATTTTTATCATATTTCAAGACTAAAATCAATTTCTACACTAACATGGAAGATATATTCGCTGAAAACTAATGGAATTAAATCACTTGCCTTAATTTTGATGTTCAGAATCATTGATGGTGTCCGAGGATTGGTTCTTTCCTTCTTTCCGGTCACAATTCCGTCAAGATTTGGTAGTGGTTGGTGGTGGCTAGGGTTTGGAAACATCCTGCAACTTCTCCTCTAACTCACGTAGCCCACTCTTTGTTTTATATTATAATGGCCCTAATGGACTTTCCAATAATAATTAAATACACCCTAAAATTCGTGGGTCTTATTTCCTTAAATTTTAAAATGACTAAAATACCCTCTCGGGTTGCCGGGTTGGCCTAAAAATGCCCCGGGACCCAAACTAAACCCCCGGCTAGTATTTTCTAACTATCTCAACCCCTCCGAATGCGTTGGCGCACTCAAAATGACCATATGGATGATTAAATTAAAATTTAATTTTTAATCTAATTAAATTTACTCCTGACGCGATTGATACGCGCGTCCCAACTTAATTTCCCAAATCATCGTATTTATGACTCGCGGCAATTTTAATATTTTCAATAATCATATATTACCATATAAATTCAGTAATACTCAATATTATCATCATAGTCAAATACCAACTCACGTCTCGCTAGTATTTAAATTCGGATTAATTTTTAATTAATTCCCATTTAATTTAATTGATCCAAACAAATAAAAATCAATAAAATTACGGGGTATTACAGGTACGTAATATTTTTATTTTGTATGTATGTAGGTGTTATATGAATAGTATTCATATTTCCGCTTGGGTAGAATTAGGTGTATGGGCGCTTAATTATAGTACGATATGGTAGACTCATGTGAACTTTAGTTTATTTGGTGCTTTTTGTTTTGCTGAATTTCGAGGACGAAATTCTCTTGTTAGTGGGGAAGTATGTAACACTCCGCGTAATTTTGGGGTATTTTAAATTAATTTCTTAAAAATGGAGGAAAATAAAGTTCTGGATTTAAATGTTTTCTTGATTAAAAATGTTGGATTTTATTTTAGAAGACGAGAATTTCAATCGGTTTCGAAATCGGACTTAAAATTTAGTTTTAAATGATTTTTAAATAATTATCCCTTGGTTTTATTTTGAGTCCACAGTTTCAAATTTACTGAGTGATCGATCGATCGACCCCTTCGAATTTTGTGCACAACGGGTTTCTGTTTGGACGAATTTTATGATTATAAAACTCTTCAACCTAATTGTATAAATGGACTCCGGGGCTAGGTTGTTAAAACATATGTTCTACAAATCCTTGAGCAACAAACTCTCTATTTTTCCATCATCTTCCACCCCCAAACCCTAACCTCCATTAAAACCATTCTTAAGCTCAAGTTTTGAAGGTGTAGACTAATATGTCCCAAGTTGATTCAAGAGGAGTCTTTGATCCATTTTCGAGAGGAACTCAAATCTCTAATCAGTTTTTCTACATATAATCATAGGCATGTTTATCCTATTCTTTTCCCTTAGTGTTATATGTCTTGATTGTAACCTCCATTAAATTCATGCTCGGGACTTTAGCTCTGACACATGCGTTGACTAATCTTTTTAGGAATCGATGCGGAGTAGCTGCATATGAGTTATTGGAGATGCAGATGGAGTTATTTTATTACTTTAGTAGTTAGAGTTTCTTCTATTCCATCGTATTTATTATGAGACTACATTTGAGTTATATTGGGCCATTCGGTTCCAAAGTTGTCTTGGGATTTCAGTTGAATTTTAAATTATTTAATTATTGAGATATTTGGAGATTGCATTTGATGGTTTTTATATCGCACTTTGGTGTTTTATTAGTTGGATGTTATTAGTTTTTGAAATTGATCAAATTTATTATCTTGTGGATTAAAATTTTTATGTCTCATATCTGTCACATGCTAAGGATGATATTTCATGTACTCGCACCCGACTCAGTTTTGGTGGCAGCCGACGCCAGAATTTAGCGGGGTGTGACACTCTAGTTAATTCTGGAGGTTTGACTATATGTTGTGGCTGAAAGGACATGAACAACTAACATTAATATGACTCAAACATAGGATTGTAATATGAATTGAGGTGCATTATCTACACTTACCTTGGGCCACCATTAATGGTCTTCCATAGGATGAACATAAGATGAATAAGTTGCTCTGTATATAGTTACATCAAACATAGGATTGCAATACTTGTGCATAAAACATATGCACATAAGATAAGTATTATCAGCTACATAAAACATGTCAAGATAAGTATAACTTACTTGTTCCATGACTTTCTTCTTGGCATGATAACCCCAATAGCATGTACACAAGGGATGCCACTTATTTACCACTCAAAACAACTGCATTCTTGTGTTTGAATATTAAGTGTCCAGCTTTGATTGTGACGATTTGTTGCCACATGTGTGAACTCTGTTGATATACTCATTGTATTTCTTCTTGAAGTCATTCAAATGCTTCTCTACTCTTGGTACAAGCGCACTTGGATCCATACTATATGCTTTGGTTCTTCTTGTGTACAACAATGGCATGACAAGCAGTTGATACTTTTGAATAATCATTATAATTGGTAGTTCCCTTAAACTCAAAAGCATGTTATTAAAAGACCATGAGAAATTGTTGATGATATGTTCACACTTAATTGTTGTATAAAAGAAAGGTTCTAAAAGGCGCGAGGCGTGGTCGAGGCGTAGAGGTCAAGCCTCAAGCCTTAGGAGCCTAGGCGCGCCTAGGCGAAGCCTATGCATAAAAAGGCGTTTTTTCTTTTTTATATTATTTTAATTATTCCAAGGCTAGTAATATAATAAAATAGTACATATCTTGAATTTTGAAAATATATCCATATATTTGGTAGCCAACTTTCTCATATTCATGCTCCATAACCAATATTTGTTAACTAATCCTTTGTTTTTAAAAAATAAAGTGTGCCTTAAACCTTTTACCAAGAATAAGGCGTAATAAGGCGTATGCGCTGCGTTTCTCTCAAGCCTCAAGCCTAGGCGGGCCTTTTAGAACAGAGTATAAAAGTATGGAGTTTTGGGGAGCTTTGGGGAGTTTTTGGTGATTTCTTAGGAGGGATGAAAGTAGATAGCAAATTTGGGTCTTCTAAATAAAGATGGTACGCTCCAAAGTCCTCTACCAAGTTGTCACACATGTCAATTACCTGAGCATCATTTTCAATGGTCCACAAGATTCCATCTTTAACCCATTTAATATCCATACCCATCAGACCAGTTTACTTTTCAATGTCATTTGTCAAGTCCATATAACATAATTCATCACCATCAATGTCATTCAAAACTACCCCCTCCCACCATTGTATTTTCTACTATATTTACTCAATTTTCCCTCGAAGTGTACTACCAAATTTCTATTCCCATGCAAAGCCATTTAGCAAACCTAATAAAGACAAAGCATGCAGTAAAATAATTGTTAAAAAATGAAACCCTAGACAAATTTGTTTTACATTATTCATGAGAGAAGCAAAATTAAAATATAAACTACAAAACCCTAGAAAAATTAATAAAAAAACAAAACCCTTTATAAACAAATAACATAACAAACGATCTTTGAACTAAAAAAAAAAACTAAATGTGATTACCCGAAAGTGAAGATTTGCAAATGATCAAAATGTTGATGTGATATTTAAGGTTTGAACTGGTTGCAAAACGTTGTACAAAGGCTTGAAAATTGAATTTTTTTTTGGTTCGATCATGAGAGAGAAAACCCCCAAAGGAAAATTAGTGTTTTCATTTGTACAAGGGTACATGCGTCATTATTACCAAGGGTAACGTTGGTAATTGACTGCTAAGGTACAGTTGGCTAATAGCAGTTAAGGACAGGCATTAGTTTAACACCCATCCAACAATAACTAAAACTAGCATACCCCAGGAATAAAATACTGTAAACAAATGTACCCCAGAGAGTAAATGACGCTTTAGAATTTTGTGTGAATTACGAGAATCGAACATTTGGATAATGGTGAAAACAACCGAAAATGTTTATATTTCTTGATTACATATTTATGTACATCTTTGATGGTTTAGAGGTCTGGCATTTGATACAAAGTTAAGAAAATAACGAAGCTAAGTTTTAGTTTATTATGTACAAGGAATAGGAATCCTAGTGAGGAACAAATTAGTGTCAAATATTGTAAAGGAAAATAAACATATATGTACTTTCAACAGGTAAGGAAGCAATCAATAATGATTCAGAATTCAGCTTAGTGACATCTTTTAGAACCAATAAATATAACAGCTTCCTATTACCTTCCTTCATGTCTCAAAATTTTCTTCACAAAAATGTTTACTCTTTTTTTTATGAAATGTAATATATTAATAAAAGGGACTAGGCCCAAAAGATACAAACTGAAAAAATCAGGTCGGGACAAACTCGCTACAAACAATACAACACACTAACTACCCAGCAACACTAAAGCTCAAAACATACTAGGCCTAACCCAGCCATTCTACCCAACAACACTCTTAAACCACAACCCGACCCAAACCCAACTCAAACGATCGATAGACCTGGAATAGTCCATAAAATGTTTACTCTTAGGACCCGTTTGACAACCCAATTTCAAGGCTTAGAATTGCAATTGGAAGACCAATTTCAATTTCATGGAATTAAAATTGTCCTTCCAATTCCATTTTCATGCTATGAAATTGAGTTGTCAAACGGACCTTTATTAGTCTTTCTGTTGTTACAAGAAGAAAAAACTTTGTTATTAAGTGAAAGGGAAACATGGATTTCAAACCCTAACCAAAAAAACCTTTTTAACACTTTGGACATTTAAGATAGGTGATAATGGAATCTATGACCGTATAGAATAAAATAAAATAAAGACTTCGTTAACTAAATTATTTCTTAAATATTGTTTTATTCATTAAAAAATAATGTTGAGCTTAACTTCCATTTTGGCCATTAATAAGTAAAACTTTGTTAAGGTGAATTAAATTAGAAGAAACCCTTGTATACGTTTCAAATTTAATTTTAGATGAACTATTAGATCATGCATTTTCTTTTCTTTTCTTTTCAGTGTTTATAACATTTGGAAGGTACTATAATTTGTTTACATGATTCAAATTTTTAACTAACAGGACACAGTGAAATACAATCGCGTCTGCAGTGGCTCCCTAATAGAGTTAATTGGGAACCTGTTTAACTTCGTAGACTGTGGTCACTATTTAATTACAATAACTAGACTTTGGTCTTGGAGTATACTAAAAATTATACATGATCAATTAAAGGGTTTATCAGTTATTACGTCTAAATTTTAATTAAAATACTAATGTTACATAATTTCATTACTATATTTTTGCAAATTGTAGTCGATATTTTGAGTAACATACTAGGATATGATGGTTGGATTTTTGTATTTTGCATTTTATAACAAGCACACAAATAACTTGATACCCAGTAAAATTATCTGATTTCTTTATTAAAAATGTTCTTCTGCAAGACACATTGTGCTTAAGATATTTCAATCTGGATGACAATTTTTTGTAGATCACATCTTACCAATTTAAATTCACAAACATTTAGTTCATTGATCACCAAGCATTGACCATTGGCGACACCACACTAGGACTCCTCACGGTGTGTGTTCCCTTATCTTCCACCCAAATAATCGACCCAAACGTGACAGTCCCATTGTTGTCACCCATATAGTGTACATTAAGTGTGTAGGTCTGCTTCTCATAGATATTCGGAAAAACCAAAGTCTCCGGAGAAACTTTCACAACACAACCAGTCGGCGCGGTCAGTTTAGCTTTAAACGTCACAGCTTCTTCTCCAACATTGGAAACAGTTCTCGTAAAAGTCTTAACCATTAGCCTGTTAGTCTCATTTCTCGAATACAAGGCGATGAATGACGGGTAATTAAGATCCAAAGACGGGTTAGAGCATTTGTAAGTAGAAGATCGCGTGATGGTTAAGATTTGTTTTGGGGTAAAATTCATAGAGCAAAGGAGATTCACATAGTCTTGTGGAGTAGCATCATATACAAGACCCGGATCAAGTGCTCGATTCGGGTCAACCTGCCCCGCTCCCATGGCTAGCGGGGTGGCAATTTGATAATTCAACCCACTATCTTTAATTTGGTACTGAATATTATCCAACGGGCTTGCCGTCGTCACCATAACTGACCGGATAGCCGCTGGGCTCCATTCCGGGTGTGCCCCTTTAAGCAGCGTAGCAATTCCCGAGGCATGAGGATAAGACATAGAAGTTCCCAAAATAGCATTAAAATCACTAGCTAACACAATATTTGACCCAATATCAGCAACGGGTGCATTTGGGATCCAAGCTGCCAATACCAATGTCCCTGGAGCCATAATATCCGGCTTCAAGATTCCGGGATAGCTTGGGACTGGACCTCTCGAAGTGTATGAAGCAACCACGGGTGCGGGTTGTATACCCACAAATGTTTGTTGGAACTTGATGCTAGCCACTGGGTGAGTACTCGTTAAGGCATAGTCGATCAAAATGGATGCGTCTTCTGACTTAATCACAACACCAGGAACTGGAAATGAATTGAACTCCATAGGTTCATCAGAGATAAAAATAGCCCCCACAACATTAGAAGAGGAAATATAGTGTAATTGTGAGTAGAAATTCTCAGTGTCATCACATATGATAATGCTTGTATAGGGGACATTAGATAGTAACTCGATCGAATTACAAGCCGATAGGGTCTTATTGTATATAAGCGGAATATTTTCTACCACAGCCTTTGCTAGGAACATGGTCCATCCTCTGGTAGATAACCCGTTACCTAAGGTTAACGACCCCGCAAATGTCCGGTCTATTGATCCCGCGGCGACAGTCAAGACCCATGGGATCCCATTATGTAATCTTCCGAGATAAGGGCCTGCATTTCCCGCGGATGAAGAGACAAGAATGCCTTTCTCCATGGCTCCGAAGGATGCTATGGCGATGGGGTCTTGGTAAAGAGGCACTTCGTCGAAGCCCATGGAAATGGATATAATATCAACTCCGTCTGCGACAGCCTGGTCCATGCCAGCGAGAACGTCGGAGGCATAGCGTCCTTCGTCCCAAATGACCTTGTACATGGCAACCCTAGCATGCGGTGCTACACCTCTAGCGGTTCCGACTGCGTACCCAAAAAAGGATGCTTCTTCCACGTAATTTCCGGCCACCGTGGAGGAAGTGTGTGTCCCATGACCCATGGTGTCTCTGGTGAACCAAAACAAAAGTGTTTTATAAGTTAAAAAAAAAAAATTATTGGTGGTTTGCACCGTACTTACCCTTTGTCAACCATTGATGAGTGTCTTTGTTAACACTAACGTTTACCTTAATATTTTGTTGAGGAATTCTATATGCACCTTTGAATTAGACCCTTTTTTTTATCATGTGATATGTCATACACACATTAAATGGTGTTTATAATGAATCCCGTGAAAACTACAAATATTATCCGATGTAAACTTACTGAATCTAAGAAAATGATCCAATTTAATGGTCTATGTAGAATTACTCTATTTTTTTACAATGCATTTTTGACCAATCAGGTATTCTAACTAATAAATAGAATTATTAAGTTCGACATTGATTCTTAGTTAATTAAGAAAATATTTTTGATATTTACAAATAATAATGGATAAGTTGAATCTAAAAGTTTATAAAACTCTTATGATATTTTTAAATATAAACCGCAGAGATTTCTCCATTTGTTTATACAATAGTCGTACTTGAGTGAACAAAGAAATCAAAATTTGTTGAAGAACCTTCTTCCCTGAGTAATAATACAAATGCATACATATAGCCAAGATCAGATTTTCTATGGAACTTGATTAAGATGATGCCATAATCAAATAGATCATACTTTTTATTTTTAAATTTTTAATTTTGTTGTATTTGATCAATGCGTTAGTTATTCTTAGGCCCCGGAATTTTGACCCCTCGCAACACTTCGTCACAATTTTTTTTGATTTTTTCAATTCACCCCCCATCATTTTCATATATATATATATATATGCTTTGGGGGTGGAGAATCTTTAAATACTGAATTTTTACTAATTTGAAATTTTTATCTCACTATTTCAAATTGGCATAATAAAATTTGATGTAAAATTACGGGTTATTTGAGTTTTGACCTTTATTAGTTTGTCCATTTGGGATTAACCCCAATTAAAAATTATTGTAGGATTAACAACCATTTTTCACTTTTAGTGTAAGTTTTTGCAAAAAATGTGTCACTAAAAATATGTTAAAAAAATCAAATAACCTCGCTAAAATAATGGGTTCATTTTCTCCAAACAGAAAAAAATAATATGCAAATGCATTTGAGGGTTCGTTTCTCCAATTTGAGGTGGGGTGAGGATGAGGGTGTGATTGGAGAGATATGATGGATCGTAAGGATTACAGCGATCGAGGGGGGCGTCAGTATAGGTGGGATAGTGTAGAGGTATGGTGGGTGGTGGATGGAGGTGGGTTAGGTTGGCTTAGGGGGAGGATGGGTCGTTACTGAGTTTTTCTTTATTTTTTACACTTTTATGATTTTTTAAATTTTTAAAAAAAATTGTTGACCTATCTTCAACGTTTAATAGGTTTCTTTTTTTGTGTGTTATTTTTGCTAATGGAAAATATAATTGCTTATCTTGAAAGCTTTTTTCACGTCAAATGTCAAATCACTCACTACATATTCATTTCGTTATCTAATAGAGTTACATTAGAGGGTTTACTTGCATTTTTGAAAATTGCTATGGGTCGATAAATTAAATTAATTGTTTTCAAACTTGTTTAATTTGTTTCTACTAAACTTAATCAAGTCAGTTTTACAATTTACCAATTAATTAATTAGGTCAAAATTTATCTAAGTTGATAACAATCAACAGTTGAGAAAAATAAAAGAAATCACACAAATAGGGACACAGTAGTTTAAAGTAGCAACCCTCTCGAAAAAAATCACACGCACACACCCCTCATACAAGTCTGCTAGTTCAAAAATTTTAAGGATGACAAAAAGGATTTACATGACTTATAACTCTTTATTTGATCGCAACCCCAAATTGTCATCATTCCGAACATCAAACCTACGCAGTATTAGTTTTGCCAATCTCCACCGCAACTTTGACTTGACTACCACGACTCTGACGACCCGAATATGATTATGATAAATCATGTTTAAATCATGCTTACCGTATGGGATGGGGATAATGTGTTATTAGAATATATAGTGTTAAGTTATTGTGTTTAGTCTAATCCTACCTTCATAACTTATGAAATATGAAAATAGTCATAATCACAAATTTGTGAAGTCTTCCGTAGGAATGTTCAAGTTCGGGACTAGTTTTGGCCACTATAATACGATAATTGACTTGGAGAGAAAACTAGATAATTGTAGATATATGAGTTAAGTTTGTAACACAACAAACGATGTATAAAAAAAAGGTTCGAGGAAGGAGTTATGTTGAAATTACGAATAGGGGTAAAGTAGTCATTTAGCTTTAAAGGATATTTTGTCTTATATGGCGACACATGTCATATTTGGATTGGACCAAGGGGAGGTGACTTATGCCGACTTTAGAATCTTGAAATGACCTCCTTCTTCAGACAAAATCAGACATGAGAGATTTTTTCTTGAGGAAAGAGAATTGGGAAGCTCGGGAAGTAGAAAGTGAGGAGAAAAATTGAGAAAAATTCGTAGAAAATTATGAAAAATCCCCCAAGGTAATTCTATGCATAAATCTTGTTATTATTTTGGTATTATTGATTTAAATGATAGAAATCATTGATCTGTTTACTGAAATTTCAAGACTTGGTGTATATGTACGGATAGATGCAAGTTTAAGCAAAGTTGAACGTGTAAATCATGTAATTTGCTTCGATTGAAAACCTTAATGTATTCAAACTCCAATAACTGTTTGTATATTTATTGGAATTGAATAATTCCAGTTGGATATAAAAATAGACTCATATATGTATAACATATCCTAATATTAGATGAAAATACCAAGAAATGAATCCTTAGTGATAGTTTGAAGTTCATGTATCAAATCTGCCCCAAAGGTGTAAGTATGCACACCAGGTGTTCGACGTTTTGCTTGACATAGCAAATGAACCTTAAAAATTATGAAACTTTAATTTTGTATTGTTCAATATGTTTATGGATGTTGGGTGAAATATCAAAGGATGTTAGTATACAAAAAAATTAAAAAAAATCTTCGAAGTTGACTGAACGATAAAAGAGTTTATAGGGCAGATTTGATTTGTAATAAAGAAATGGACACATCTTGCTCTAGGAAACCTGAAATGGCCTGTTGTCTTTTATATTGGGAACCTAATATGATAAGAATTGGATTACCAAGAAGAAATTAAAGTATGTTTGGGCTATGGATTGGATATGTTAAATATTTTAATATGAAATTGGATGAGACTTCATTTATGATAAATGATTAGAATGGGTTGATATGATTCTTATGAATTCAGTTAAGGTTAAGTCATTATTTGGATTGTTAATATCCTTATGATGATACTAATATTTTAAGACTTTATATATGAAAGGGAAGAATAACCGGTTGAACAAGTTCCAGACAAACGCAAGGGAAAAACACATGAAGTGGCCAAGGTGAGTGTACTCACTGTAAAAAGATGTATTATACATGGCTATGGAGATGATCTGAATACCACTCATGGGTAAGTTATATTACACATGGTTATGGATACGATTTGAATATCAATCACGGCTAAGATGTATTACGCATAGTTATGGATAAGATCCGAATATCACTCACTCGTAAGCGGTACTATACTAGGTTATGGATATGATCATATATTATTGATTATGAATTTGTTCATTTCGGTTTATCGAAATGGGAGGTTACTCTCCGACCCGGAATGGAGGATATTTGTCTATTAAAGACAAGGGGTTACTCCTCGACCAGGAATGGGGGAGAATTGTCTATTGCAGACAGGATATGTGAATCATGATTCGGATAAGTTGGTCATTCTTTATGAATGAGCCAGATAAGTATGTAATTAGTCATTTTTTATGAATGAGCTGGATAAGTATATAATTAGTAATTCTTTATGAATGAACCGGATAAGTAATAAATAATTATGAATGGGTCGGATAAGTAAACATAAATTACCACATGAATATGATTTATTGCATTTAATTATATGCAATAGTTTAGTAGTGATGCATTCACTGGGCTATTTTGCTCACGGTTACTATGGTTATGTGTTTCAGGTAACGTGATGTCACTGCCAAATTCAGGAGGTCGGGTTGGGTTATCAAAGGATGCATAAAACTATAATTTTGGTCTAATGAAAAGGGGGTAATTTAATCCTACTTATCCTTTAAGCAAGATTAAATAAGCATAATTACTTTAAAATTATGAAAGATTCTAGTTTTATTACCTCATGTTAATAATTGAAAAAGGATACTTGTGTTTATGGTTTGATTAAGGTAATTCTGAATTGACTCACTTTGACTTTCAAACTTAATTATAAGTAACTGGGTTGGGATGTGTCAACAACCCTCAGGTCTCGATATCCACCAATATAGTGAAATGGATACGTTGCTCGAATCTCCACAACAACCTTGATTACTGGTTCACTAGTCCCGCAAATGTGCATTGAAATGCAAACCATGTCAATTGGCTTGCCGATCTCGAAAACCTCCTCAATCTTTTATCACAATCAATACCAGAACCTCCACATACTGATAATTGAAATTTTTGGAATTATGTTTTCGAAAACACCATTAATATATGTGATTTAAAATGCGAAAATGTTTCTAAAACACGAAAAAGAGAACAAAATACCAAGAAGTGGGCTTCGTGTTAGGGGTTTTAAGCTCACAAAAGTTCTCAGCAAAACTCAAAAAGAAGTCTTGGAAAATCTAATCACGAATTGGACTTTAAATAGGTTTTACAAGATAAATTAATAGTGTTGTATAACTTAAAAACTCTTAAAAAGGATTAAAACAAAAAAAAATGACCACGTTAATCCGGTATACCTCGCGACTGAGCTAAAAGGAGCCGCGATCGTAGGAGT
Organism: Sambucus nigra; assembly: GCA_949130495.1. NCBI lineage: Eukaryota > Viridiplantae > Streptophyta > Magnoliopsida > Dipsacales > Adoxaceae > Sambucus > Sambucus nigra. The sequence goes on from OX422211.1 coordinate 146,503,590, forward strand.
TTGAGTTGCGTCCACGATACTACTCAGCATGCACCTTGGTCGTAGTGCCCCCGAGAGGTGTACTGGTTGAAAAGCCTTTTTCTCTTTGGTAAGATACCCATAGGTTGATTTTTATATTTCAAAAATAATTTACCCCACATATACTACCTGTTTGTGTGGCTTGTACTTTAGTGGGATGGATAATTCTTGTTGTGTTGATGTTGTTATGTGGATGACGTAAAATACAGTTATGTAAATGATCATCAATAAAACTGACACAAACCTAAAATATATTTTGTATCAGGAATTAGATAATAAGAATAACTATGTTCTTAAAAATATCCCCATTTATCAATTTTGGGATAAAGATAAAAGTCAGATGACACAAAGAAGACATTATCGTATTAATCAATTGCTACCAAGTTACCAACCCCACAAGAACTACTCAAGGGTAGGGGGAAGCTCGTTCTATGACATTTATCTTTTCCCTATCGACTTCAATTCCTTTGGATGACACACTGTGGCCAAGAACTATTCCTTTGGTTACCATGAAATGGCATTTTTCTTAATTTAAAACCAAGTTCTTTTCCACACACCGGGCAAGTACTTTTTCAAGATTTTCAAGACAAAGGTAAAAAGAGGGGACACAAATGCTAAAGTCATCCATAAATACCTCAAGTGCTCTTTCAACCATGTTTCTAAAGAGACTAAGCATGCACCTTTAAAATGTCACGGGCGCATTACACAATCCAAATGGCATACGTTTGTTGGCAAACGTGCCACGGGACATGTGAAAGTCGTCTTCTCTTGATCAATAACATCAAACTCTATTTGGTTATATCCGGAATAACCATCAAGGAAGAAATAATATGGGTGTCCATCTACTCTCTCTAGTATTTGGCCGATGATAAGGGGAAATGATATTTCCTAGTGCCCGCATTGAGTTTCTGCTAATGAATGCTAACGCGCCACCCGGTGATGGTACGTTGGGGAACTAACTCACCCTTGGCATTCTCGACCATAGACAATCCCGATTTCTTCAGGACGACTTAGATAGGACTCACCCATTTTCTATTCGAAATAGGGTAAATGATCCTTGAGTCCAATAATTTAATGATTTTTGCTCGTACTACCTCTTTCATAGTGGGGTTCAATCGCCTTTGCATTTCCCTTGAGGGCTTCACGTCCTCCTCGAGGTGGATTTTATGGGTCAAAATTAAGGGATTTATACCTTTTAAATTCTCTATCCACCAACCAGAAGCACTTCAGTGCTTCCTCAATATCGCTAAAAGTTTACCCCCTTGCTCTTTATCTAGGCTAGAGGAGACAACAACAGGAAATGTCTCATCCTCTCCGAAATAAGCATATTTAACGTTGGAGGGTAGTTTTTTAATTCAAGGTTGAATTATTTTTCATCAAAGGGAATCATGCGTGATTCCCTTGGTGGTCATTCCTCGAATTTAAAAACCCAACTCATATCTCTCACGTCCTCATCTGACGCTCTCTCGTCTAATGTCGCTCTCCACTCTCCTACCTCTCTCTCAAAATCAGTGTACGTCCCGTCGCTCTCACTACTCGAAATAAGGCATGCTCCTAAGGCATCCCCACTGAAATTTCCCTCTACATGATCCTCTACTATCTTCTCAATAAGATCCTCTATGTGAAAATAATACTCATCACCCACTTGACTCGCAATATTGAAGATATTTTTTTTAAGGTCATGTTCCCAAAAGTGAGTTTCATTTGCCCATTTGGAGTCTTAATAATGACGTTAGCCGTAGCTAAGAATGGGCGGACAAGAATGACGGGAACATGATTACTTGGGGTGATTGAGTGTTCCGTGTCCCAAATGACAAAATCTATCGGGAAGTAGAAGGTGTCAACTTCGACTATCACGTCTTCAATAATGCCTCGTGGTATCTTTACGGTACAATCCGCAAGTTGGAGAGTGATCACTACACCAAATATGTCGGATTGTCACGGTCATTGATCGTGATAAGTCCAACTTGTCAAGGTAAATGATTGTGGCAAGTCTTGGGGTGACAACGTTTGTTGTCACGGACTTCTCACGATCATTGATTATGATAAGTTCATTAGACTTGTCATAGGCATGTCACGGTCAATGACCGTGACAAGCTTAGTTATGGTTAATAAATGTGACAAACTCGTGACAGCCTTTAAAAAATTATCACGATCATTGACCGTGACAAGTCTGTGATAAATTATACTTGTTACGGTCAATGACTGTGACAATTCAGGGCAGAATTAAAAAAAAAATTACTGGGCAATATGGCCACTGCCACTGCCCAGCAGTATATTTGTACCTGTTATAGCAACGTTGTACCTGTTCAAATATCATATATCTAAATAAAATAGAGATAATGCAAATATACATTCAAAACAATATACAGCACGATATAATTCAAATGTAACAACTTAAATCAATTCAATTCAAATAATGTTACTACATGTATGGGGTAGGTTTGAGGAGGTGGATAGGACACACGATAAACGAATTCAATCACCCTTGTATATTCATCATGCCGCATTGTTCGCGCAACCATAATGTGGAGTTCTCCTTCCTGGGTATCACATGCATTACGAGCACCTTAGCCTCGATGTCTTGAAGCACACGTCCATGAACTGGCATACCCTGGACAGTATTCGGGTCCCTCAACCCCCGCCCTATTCGTTGGCCATCAAATATATTTTGTATAAACACGCTCGGCCAACCAAGTGTCGACATCGGTTGGTCGAAGGAATCCAAATAGGGGACTGGATCATCAGAGTCTGCACTTGTCGGCGATGAAGCAGCGAGGTCCACATCCTCTTCCTCCTGCACCTTATCCTCCACCACCTTCTCCTTCCCTTTCCCCTTATGGTTTTCGCCCAATGAACGCTTCATGAATGAGAACATATCTTGGACCGGCGCCTCCAAATGGGACAGTTTCGCATTATGCGAGTCCACTGTTTGAGCCAACCCGGTGTTGCTCATCTCCAATCCGATGATCCTAGATTTGGCCACCTGCGAGCTCACCCCCTTGTCCTCCCCTTGGGATCAGAGCCAAGCACTTGGTTGAGTACATCTATGGACAAAGATGCCTTCTCGGCATCAGACTTCTACTCATGCACTTCCTTAAGCTTTGCCTGAAATGACAAAAAGCACATGATTAGTTAAATAAGTAAATAAAAAAATTATCACATAATTAATAAAAAGTAATCTATCGAATTACTTACAATCGTGGACGCGACAATTGGGGACACCTTCTTATCCTTCCCATTATTTTTCCGAATAGCCACATAAGTATCGAGCCTATGTGGCATACTCCTAGGGCCTCTCCCCGTCCCCTGAAATAAAGTAATACAAAATCAGTATCAGCCCTCTGCAAAGTAAAAGAATGCAGAATAATATATTTTTGTAATTATAGAAAAATTAAATCTTACCATCATCCTATGCTCCACCTCGGCATAAGATGTCCAGTCGAAGTAGTGCACGTCCGTCTTTTTTTCCCTATTTTCCCTCCCTGATTGGTGAGATGCCAATTGTCGCTCCTCGATCTCATTGTCAATGAACTTTTGCCATTGTGCCAATGAGATCGGCTCCTTCGGTGGGATGGAGTCACGCATTAAGATAACGGAGTCTCGGGTCTTCCCAAAGTACCGGGTCCGCATATTTTTCCTCCACATCCTGTGTTGCTCCCTCAACTTCTCCAAGACGGAATCGCATAGTTTTGGGTCGAGGCTGAATTGTTCCTGCCAACAAATACAATGTTAGTTGAGAATAAATATAAATATTAAATAAAATTGAAATTGAAATATTCATATAAATATAAATATAAATATAAATACATTACCAGTAGTGACACCCAAATAGCTAACTTGATCTCATTTGGCACCTCCCTCTAACTAGTGTACCCCGGGCCGATGATCGTCTTTACCAGCTCGAGGGATCTCTCTAATAGCCTCATCTTTTTCTCGATGGCCATCCCCAATTTTTCCCATTTGGGGATCCTAGGGGCCAAGGAGCCCTCGTCGCCTCCGCTACCACTAAGCCCAAACTACATCATCATAATCAGCATCATCATCCTCACCTTAATACCTGAAGGAGATATTTTTGGTAAAAAAATGTTGTTATTAGTACAAATCCAAATGAATTTGATGAAGACATGAAAATATGTACAATTACTACAAATTCAAATAAATTATTACTGTTTAACACCTACTGCCCACACACATGCACAATACACACACATTGCCCCCCCCCCCCCCCCCCCACACACACACATACATATAAAAAGGAAAGAGAGAAAGATAAAAAGAGTGAAAATTATAAAGTGCAAATCAATTAAAACCATTAAAAATGGATTGATAAAGTACAAATTGAAATATTTATTACATATTGAAAAATTGTTTCAAATTCGGGTTATCATAAAAAATGGATTGAAATTCGGTAGGAGTATCCAAGTCATCCACGCTACTATTTAGACACTTTGGCGCATGTAGGACAATTGACCACGGCTCGTTATTGATATACTCCGAGTAGAACACTTGGTTGACCTTTTGAAATGCACAAACAAACGGCCCATCGCTCACGTGGTCGTTGCTCTTCAACTTGGACAAGTCAACCATGATAAAATTGGTGCCAGGATCAACTTTACAAGAATTTTTATCCTCAACTCTTACCCAGTCACAGTAAAATACAACCTCTTTGAAGCTTATATAATCCAATTCAAATATATTTTGAATTACACCATAGTAAGTCATTTCAACTTCAACGAGGTTTTTATCTTTTGCGCTCAGTCGAAAGAAAGTAAGAGCCTTGTATAAAATGCCCGAGTTTTGCACATTTTTACTTTCCTCATACACTTTTACGTCGAATATGTAACCATTCAATCGATACTTTTTGTACTCTTGTGCCATGAACAAGGGTCTAGTGGCTAGACGAGCAATCATTGATGTCGCATCACCCGTCTTTAAGAGATGAGAATATAGATATATTAATGAGGTTAGTTGTAAATTTTGAGTGTGATGTAACGTTATATAACGGACATTTTCATTATAATTACCTCTTGTGACAACCACAGCCTAAGTTCGGTGTCTGATTGTACCATTATTTTTCGTCTTTTATGGTTCTCACAGGCTTCATTTTTTCTGCATATTACAAAACTAATCATATATAAAATAATCTAAAATGTTCTAAAATAATGTAAAACTTAAAATAATTTAAACTTACTTTTTCCATTCTTCGACATCTTCATTTGTGTCAAATAGATAACGATCTACTTGTTCATGTTGCATACTCGTTAATTTCACTCGTTTTCCCATCACATGACCACCATCATCGACGAACTCATTAGTGTCATCAACGATGGTTGAGTCTGGAATATATTCCCGAGTATAGATTAATGACTCCACGGTGATGTATTGCTCTGCAATTGATCCTGTAATGTATCCGTATTCTTGACGTAATCTCTAAAAACTTTCATCAATCTTTCAAATGGATATATCCACCGATATCTAACTGGACCACAAAGAAGTTCCTTGTCATATAGGTGTACCAACAAGTGAACACTTATGTCAAAGAATGTTGGGGGAAAGTACTTCTCCAACACATAAATAGCTTCGATCACCGCCAATTTTATGGCCACTATGTGTTCTCGATTGACTACCTTCTCACACAAAAGTGAGAAGGTAATACTAATTTGCATAATAGCCCTCCGTAAATCCTTGTGCTTGGAGAAACAGTTCTTAAACAATAGAGGAACCAATTGCATGATTACATGCCAATCGTGGGACTTACACTTATGTAAATCATGAGTAGCATAATTCACAGTCCTTTGCAAGTTAGACGAAAAATTATATGGACCCTTCAAATTATATAATGTTTAAAAACACCTTCCTTTCCTCACTCATCAAAGTAAATGCACCAGGGGGAATTATTGTCCTTACCCTACTATCTTCTTTCAACCATAGTTATGGCTTAAGTTTCAATGATTTAAGGTCTTTTCGTGCATTTTCTCCATCCTTCAAATGACTCCCCCCAAGGCAAGTTCCCATAATATGTTCAGCGATGTTCTTCTATGCATGCATCACATCCAATGGTGCACCGAGTTATTCTTCCAATAAGGCAAGTCAAATAAAATTGACCTCCTAGACTATGCCTTTCTTGTCTCAGTTTTATTCCCAGTTGGGGTTTTCTTATGCTTGACATTCTTATATTTGAGATTCTTACGTGGCATATTAGGGCCATATTCAGAAGATTTTCTTTCAATTTCTGAACCTAAAAGTTGTCTCGACGGTAGCCTATGTTCAACCACGCCCGATAAAAAATTAGAACCTTTCTCAAATCTGAAACTATGAGCCGGGGGTAAAAACATCCTATGTCAATGGTATACATTTTTTGAGCTAGCGAATAGATGAAGAGATTCAGTCTCCTCTCCACATATAATATACCCAAAATAACCATATACTACACAACCGGATAATGCCCCATAAGCTGGAAAATCATGAATTGTTCACATCAATATAACTTTCAGCGTAAACTCTTCTTTTCTAAAAGAGTCAAATGATTGCACACCCTCTTCCCACAACTCATTTAATTCTTCTACCAAAGGAGCTAGGTAGATGTCGATGTCATCACTTGGTGCTTTTGGCCCAGGTGATGATGCCGGAATCAGCCCCACCAGATAAGGTGTTTCCAAGCTCTATCTAAGAACAATAATGGTACCACAGTTATGCAAAGAGATAAGAGAATGAGGTGAGGAGAAGAGGAGAGGGCACCAGTATATAAGTGGTTCAGCCTAGATTGGCCTACGTCCACTGTGTGTGTGAATAATCTCACTGCAATAAGGCACTAATGGCCATGGATACAATCTCTCAAGCTTTATCTCTCTACTGTGTGTCTAGACAGAGTTTCAGCTAGAGTTGAATATCTGAATCCTTTTACAAGGTAGAGGATGACCTCTATATATAGTACCTAGGGGTGTAATGTACCCCCCATGCATGCAATGAGCATGTGTGTGGTAACCTCACCAATGTGGGAGTGCCATCTGTCACTGTCACATGTAGAGAATGATGATGCAATATTCTCCCCACGTGTGGGGAATAATCTTGTTATAACTGATTTGTGTCAACGTGTCCTTATCTGAATGTTAGCAGGTGCTCGGCTATCGCGTCTGGTGTATGACCTCGGCCTTGGTGAGGCCGAAGTTGATGAGTCTTGATACCTGTTCAACCCGAGTGTCCCATGGAGGTCTCGGCCTAATCCTAGCCGAGACAATGGACAGGGTCGGCCTGATATGAGGTCGGACATGTGGCATGATGAGGTTGTTGGTGACTTCCTGCAGGCTCGGCCTATGTATGGACGAGGTTGCCATTTCAAGGCATATGAGCGTGCTGTTGATCCTTGTGATGTCCCTTGGAGAGGTTCATGGTAGTGTCGGCCTGGACCGACCTTTATATGGCCGATGGGCAATATCGCGTGCCCAAGTCATGCCCAACGTCAGCCATAATATCGACCGAGGTTGGTGTCTCTAGGCCGAGGTTACACTTGGGGCATATCAATCACCCCCAACCCTTAGTCATATGTGAGAGCAAGTGACTAGGGGATTACTATACCTCCGAGGCCTGTCTGTTATGAGCCAATACTTGCCTGACACTTGTCCAACGCTGGAACTAGCTTGCTTGGTTGGCGTGTGCTGTCAGCCACCCTTTGGGGCTCCCAAGGCAATGATGGGCCCTGGGAGTTGTGCCTGAGTATATAAGGGTTTTGAACCCTTCTTTCCTTCTTTCTTCTTCATTTCTTCCATTTCTACCGTTAGCGTTCCAGCAGCTTCCTCTCTCTCTAGAAAGATCTTGGTTCAAGGCATTTGGGTGGTGATTTCTTGCGTCTTCTCCTCTCTTCCTTACCATTTCATCCTCAGGTAAGGTTTACTATATTTTTCCTTCATTTTTCCTGCAAGCACCCTTATTTTCGTACTTTCCGGCGAGTTTCTTAGCTTTCCGGCGAGACCACCATAATTTCAGGCGAGCTTTTCTTGCCAAATTTAAGTAGTTTGATCTTTAGATTCCTTTGCTTATTAGCCAGTCTTGTTTGTAATTTTTGGAGTTTAGGAAAATCCCAAAGTGTAGTGTCGTCCTCTGATGCTCAGACCCTTATATCAGCTTCTTGAGGAGTTCCCTTCTCTTAGAGAGAAGACTTTAGAAAAGATTAGGCAAATAGAAAGAGCTCAGGAGGAGGCTCGTAGGTCATAAGAGTTTCCCATTAGACCCCTATTTTCACCACCTCTGAAGGTGATATATCCTGACCCCCCGGAGAACTTCTATCAGACAGGAGTTCCTGCTGATCCCATACCTATGTCTGAGTCTGAATCTTCTACCTCAGACCCCATGTATGTGGATTCCTTTCAAGAGGCCATGGACTTCACACCTAGGCCTGATCAGGCCCCTGATCAGGCCGAGGTCTCCAGCCGAGCCTCATCCCATAATCAATCAAGCACCTCTGGGTCTTCCTCAGAGGTTGAGATTCTTGAGCCGAGTGTGTCCATCCCACCACCAATTGACGCCATCCCCATGTTGGCTGTCACCGGGACAGAGTTTGCTCAGAGGTTTCAGAGTTACCCATCAACATCTGCTCCGACCGACGTTGAGTTGGATGATGATGAGGTTGAGAGCGCTTCTACAGGGCTATGGATACCCCCTTTCTGGTTGAGTTCGGCCTTCACAGAGCCGTTCAGGTATGATTTGGTCCTTCATTACAAATTCTTCTAAGTCTAACATCTGATTCTTCTTCAACTTACTCATGATTACTAAATATGCAGGGCTTGACTGCTATGCACCATCTATCGAACTGGACTCTGAGGAAGTTGCCTCTCATCCAAAAGGGGCAAGAGGCCGAGAAAGTCCAAAGTACTCTGAATGCAGAGATAGAGCGCCTCAAGTCTGAGCTGAAGGGCCCTGAGGAGAAGGTGAAGGGGTTGGAGAGGGACATCTCCCAGCTCGACAAGGATCATGCTGCTGCATTAAAGGCTAAGGACGATGTTCTGCAACAAAAGGTCAACTCAGCTGTCAGGGCCACCCTTGAGGACGCCTCTGAGAAGATAATTGCTAACTACAAATCCTCTGATGAGTTCATGGGGTTTGGCTTTGAATACCTTGAAAGAGGTATCAAAGCCACTACTAAATGGGCTGACATCAGGGAGAGAGAGGCCGGCACTTTGAAGGCCTATGACTTCGTGGGTCTCGGCTTTACTGATCCTCAGTTTGCCCAGACTCTTCAAGAGGTTGAGGAAGAGGCTGCTGCTCCTGCCGAGACTGCTACATTAGAGGCTGGAGGGGTAGACCCTTGTGATGATGCGGCCTAGGTGACTAACCAAGTCGTGGGTGTCAACGTTCCCCCCTCAGACTCTTAAGATATTTTTTATCACTCTGTAATTTAACTGTATTGTGGAACTTTTGTCTGTAATCATTGAACATCTAATTTCTGAATATATATATCAACCTCTGATGAGGACCATCTTTACTTTCTTTTCATTGTATGTCATGTGATGCTTTTCATTCTTAGTTCCATTGTTATGGTGTCTGCTAGAAATAAATTTGCAATGAGCTTCAACCTCTACAGCCCTCTTTCTAAGCTTGTCTTTGCAATGGTCTTGTTTAAACTCAACCAATGGTCCTGAGCTCAGACCTTGTCACCAATGCATGGTGTTATGCAAGTCTGAGGTCATCACCTAAGAGGTTATCCTCATAATGAATTTCACCAAATTAATGATGTTAAGGGTCTGAGGTCATCACCTAAGATGTTATTCTCATAATGAATTTCACCAAATTAATGATGTTAAGGGTCTGAGGTCATCTCATTATGGTGTCTGAGCTCAGACCTTGTCACCAAATTATGATGTTATAAGGGTCTGAGGTCATCACCTTAGATATTATCCTCATAATGAATTTCACCAAATTAATGATGTTAAGGGTCTGAGGTCATCTCATTATGGTGTTTGAGCTCAGACCTTGTCACCAAATTAATGATGTTAAGGGTCTGAGGTCATCACCTAAGATGTTATCCCCATAATGAATTTCACCAAATTAATGATGTTAAGGGTCTGAGGTCATCTCATTATGGTGTCTGAGCTCAGACCTTGTCACCAAATTATGATGTTATATGGGTCTGAGGTCATCACCTAATATGTTATCCTCATAATGAATTTCACCAAATTAATGATGTTAAGGGTCTGAGGTCATCTAAGTATAATGTCTGACCTCAGACCTTGTCAACAAATTATGATGTTATAAGGGTATGAGGTCATCACCTAAGAGGTTATCCCCATAATGAATTTCGCCAAATTAATGATGTTAAGGGTCTGAGGTCATCTCATTATGGTGTCTGAGCTCAGACCTTGTCACCAAATTATGATGTTATAGGGGTCTGAGGTCATCACCTAAGATGTTATCCTCATAATAAATCTCTGATCTAAGAATGAAGCAAGAACTGTCATAGGAACTGATCTTTATTAATAACCTCTTCATAATAAGATGATACATTAACATAAAACTCTATGCAACATCATATGTAATATCTCTTTAGGTGATCAGCATTCCATGGGTTAGTGAAAGGTTCTCCTTATAGGTTTTCTATCCTGTAAGTGCCAGGCACAACCTCTTCTGTTACTTTGTAGGGGTCATGCCAGTTTGGATGAAGCTTATTTTCTTTCTGTAGGGTCTTCTTCAGCACTAGGTCTCCCACTGTAATGGGTCTTGATTTCACCCTCTGGTTGTAAAACTTCGCTGCCCTCTGCTGGTAGGCTGATTTTCTGACCTCTGCGTCCTCTCTTCTTTCTTTGATAAGATCCAGGTCTAGCCTCCTATCTTCTCCATTATTGTCAGGGTCGTAGGTCTGAATCCGATGAGTTGGGAGTCCTACTTCCATTGGTATGACGGCCTCTGAGCCATGTGCCAGCATGAACGAGGTTTCTCATGTTGGTGTCCTTGTTGTGGTTCTGTAGGCCCATAACACGGCGTGGACCTCTTCAGTCCATCTCCCCTTCGCATCTTCCAACCTCTTCTTGATTCCGTCCAAGATAGTTCTGTTTGTGACCTCGGTCTAACCATTTGCCTGAGGTCGACCAGGAGATGAGAAGAACTGCTTAATCCCTACTCTTAGGCAATACTTTTCTAAGGAGGAGTTCTTGAACTGGGTCCCATTATCCGAGATGAGAGTATTTGGGAGGCCATATCTGCATATGATATTCCTCCAAATGAACTGGAAGGTCTTCTGCTCTGTGATTGTTATCATCGGCTCTGCCTCCACCCACTTTGAGAAGTAGTCAATGGAAACTATCAAGAATCTATAGTTGTTGACAGCTCTTGGCAAAGGTCCTACTAAGTCAATTCCCCATACCGCAAATGTCCATAGAGAAGAGATTGACGTCATAGGCTAATGGGGTTGATGAGGGATAGTGGTGAACCTTTGGCATTTATCGCACTTCTTCACGTAGTCTGCAGCATCCTTGGACAAGGTAGGCCACCAGTATCCCTGAGTGATGATCCTCTTGGCCAAGGGCCTTCCCCCTATGTGGCTAGAGCAAGAACCCTCGTGAACCTCCTGTAAGACCCGAGGAACTTCCATGGGATGCACACACATGAGGAAAGTCAATAGAAACCCCTTTTTGTACAAGACGTCTCCTACCATTGAAAACTTGGCAGCCCTATATCTCAATTTTCTCCTTTCTAGCTTGGACTCAGGCAGCTCTCCCTCTCTTAGGTATCTAACGAGCGGGTCGATCCATGAGTCTCCTAGGTTCACATTGTGACAAGGGTTGCATACCTCTTCTTCCTCGATGGTTGCCTTTCCTAAGACCTCGATCGGAATGGTCCTTCCCATATCTGTCTTCATTGCCGTGGCCAGCCTTGCCAATGCATCAGCGTGGTTGTTACTTAGTCAAGGCACTCTCTTCAGTTTTGCTTCTTCAAAATATTCTAACAACCTTCTTAACCTCTTTAAATACTTGGCCATCCTTTCATCTTTGACCTCGTATATCCCCAGTACTTGATTGACAACCAACCTTGAGTCGCTATGGAGTAGGAGTCGCTTTACTCAAAGAGTTGTTGCCAATAAGAGACCTGCTATCATGGCCTCATACTCGGACTCATTGTTTGAGGCCTGGAAGTTGAATCTCAAGGCGTATTCAATGTTGGCGCCATCTGGAGCCGAGAGTATTAGCCCCGCACCGCTTCCACTATCACAGGAAGAGCCATCAACGAAGAGGCTCCAGACGTCTGTATCTGATGTGAAGACCCCTTATGTCGTAACTCCTTTCTTGAAGAGGTATCGATCCTCTTCGTTTTCTTCTATTCTGCTCCGGGTTTTGCCTGAGATGACCTCTTCCCGATCTCGGAAGATGTTTGGTGCCGTCTCTTCCGAATTTCGGAAGACACTACAGTTTGTCTCTTCGCCGTCCTCTAGGCCTTTCTCTATCTCGGCCTCTTCCCAGGTGAATTCTGCGACAAAGTCTGCGAGGGCCTGCCCTTTGATGGCTGTCCTAGGCTGATAGGTAAGATCATATTCTCCTAGTTCGATGGCCCAGGTCATCAATCTCCCGGACTTCTCAGGTTTATGCAGAACTTGTCTTAGTGGGGAGTCAGTGAGGACTACCATGGAGTGAGCTTGGAAGTAAGGCTTCATTTTTCTTGAGGCATGTATTAGGGCATAAGCCAACTTCTCCATACGGGGATAATTTTGTTCAGACCCTTGAAGGGCCTTATTATTGAAGTACACAGGCCTTTGGATCCTATCCTCTTCCCGTATGATGGCCGCGCTGATGGCTGATTCAGAGACTGCCAGATACACAAACAACCTTTCTCCTCTGATGGGCCGAGACAACAATAAGGGATACCCTAAGTAGGACTTGAGCTGGTTGAAGGCTTTTTCACAGTCTTCGTCCCATTAGAAGGCCTTTCTTAGAACTTTAAAGAATGGAAGACACTTGTCCGTTGCCCTAAAAACAAACCTGTTAAGGGCAGCCACTCTTCCCGTGAGTCTTTGGACATCCTTGATACTCCTAGGAGTCTTCATGTCGAGTAATGCCTTGATTTTCTCGGGGTTCGCTTCAATCCCCCTCTAGTTAACGATGAACCCCAGGAACTTCCCAGCTCCTACTCCGAAGACACACTTTGTTGGGTTGAGTTTCATTATGTACGAGTCCATAACGTCGAAGGTCTTCTCAAGGTCCGCTACGTGAGTACATGCTTTCAAGCTCTTCGTTAGCATATCGTCTACATACACCTCCATGGTCTTACCTATTTGCTCTTCGAACATCTTATTGACAAGATGTTGATACATTGCCCCTGCATTTTTCAGACCGAAGGGCATCACTTTGTAGCAGTACGTCCCTTTGTCAGTAATGAAAGTTGTCTTCTCAGAGTCTTCAGCATCCATGAAGATTTGGTTATAGCCTGAATAAGCGTCCATGAAGCTCATGAGCTCGTGCCCCGCCATCGCGTCCACCATCTGGTCTATCCGAGGTAAGGGATAACTGTCTTTTGGGCAAGACCTGTTCAGGTCAGTGAAATCCACACACATTCGCCACTTCCCATCGGCCTTAGGCACGATGACTGCATTTGAGAGCCACTCCGGATAGGTAACCTCTCTTATGAACTCGGCCTCTTCCAAATTTTTTACCTCTTCCCAGATGACGTCGTACTTCTCCCTGGAGTAGACTCTTCATCTCTGCCTGATCGGCTCGGCATCTCTGGTCACGTTGAGCTTGTGGCTCATCACCTCAGGGTCGATGCCAGGCATGTCTGCGTGACTCCATGCGAAGACACTCTGTCTCCTCCTGAGGAAGTTTATCAGCTCTTCCTTGATTCCTGGCTCTAGGGCCTTACCGACCTGGACAGTTTTTTCCGGCTCGTCCTCATTGAGGACGATGGATTCTACCTCTTCCGCGGCCTCTCCCTTCTTCAACTTTGTTTCATCTCTTGGATCAAGAGTGTCAATGCGATAAGTGGTGGTTGCCCTCTTATGGGCTTCTCTCTCTTCGGCCGAGTTGAAGTAACACTCTCGCGACGTGGTCTGGTCCCCTTGCACTTCCCCTACTCCATAAGGAGTCGGGAATTTTAGCATCTGATGGACCGTCGACGGCACAGCTTCAAACTCTTTAAGGGCCACCCTTCCTATGATGAGGTTGTAGGCCGAGAAAACGTTCTCGTCCATAATGAAAAGGTTTATCTTCTTGGTCAGCCTCTTAGGCCACTCATCACCCATTCGTACGTACATCTCATACATGCCTAAGGGGTGGACCTTTTCACCACTGAAGCCTATCAATGGGTGATGATAGGGAACCAGCCTTGCCCTGCTAAGACCTAGGCTCTTGAAGCAAGGCTAGAACATCACGTCTGCTGAGCTCCCCCCGTCTATGAGGATCCTTCGTACATCGCACCCATGCACCCTTGTTGTTATGACCAAACGTTCATCATGGGGGGCTAAGATACCCTTGAAGTCAAGTCTGGAGAACCCCACTACGAGGGTGTCCATATCTACCTTCTTCCTCTTCTGCACTGTATCAGAAGACGTTAGATTCACATCTTCAAGCTTGGCCACTGACCTGGCCTCTGCTACATGAGCCTTCCTGTCAGCTACTTCATATCCACCTCCTGCAAATCCCCCACATATGGTGTTAACACCAAAGGAGATCGTACCGACCCTCTTCACCGGGGTGTTGTCATCCTTTGGCGAAAGATCCGGGTCGTCTTCGTCATCTCCTTCTGAATCATTATCTCTTCTGGCCGGGACATTACCACGGCATCTGTCATTTTTTCTTTTCTTAGGGTCATCTCTTCCACCCTTTCGAGCCTTACCATCCACATACTTCCTCAGCTTTCCATATTTCAACATCTTCTCAATCTCATCTTTTAAAGATAAGCATCTATCCGTGACATGGCCATGATCCTGATGGAACTCGCACCATAGGTTTTTGTTCCTCTTATGTGGTGGGGCCTTCAGTTTCTCTGGCCATCTCAGAGTCTGGTCAGTCTTAATCTCATTGAGGATGTGCTCACAGCTTACAGTCAGAGGTGTATAATGAGCCAACTTGTCATCACCTGACCTCTTCTTACCCTCTTTCTTGCTTTGGGACCTCCCAGTTCCACCGCGGTTCTCCTCCTCATAGTTGGCGGCCATTGCCTCTTTCGTATTCATCACTTTCCCTGCGGTTGCCAGCAGCTCCGCCATAGACCTAGGGAGGTCTTCCGCCAGTTTCCACAATAGCTTCCCCTTCTGGAGGCCTCCTATAAGGGCGGTCATGGCTATGTTCTCTTCATAATCTTCCACCTCCAATTTCTCTTTGGTTAATCTTTCAATGTAGTCTCTTAGGCTCTCACCCTTGGTCTGCTTGACATACAGCAAGTGGATAGTCTTCTTTTGAGATCTCACCCC
The DNA here is from genome assembly GCA_949130495.1 of Sambucus nigra. Lineage (NCBI taxonomy): Eukaryota > Viridiplantae > Streptophyta > Magnoliopsida > Dipsacales > Adoxaceae > Sambucus > Sambucus nigra. The sequence continues at coordinate 146,518,999 of OX422211.1, forward strand.
AAAGAAGAAGTTGTGGATGAATTGCTCAGCCAAGTCTTTGAAGTTCTCAATTGAGTTCTTCGGAAGGGAGGTGAACCAACTGTGCACTGCCCCTGTCAAGGTTCCCGAGAAGGCCCTACACTTCATCTCATCGAGTATCGAGTAAATGTCTGCTGCTGACTGGTACATCTCGATATGATGTACAGGGTTAGTGCTGCCATCATACTTGGCGGCCATTGCCTCTTAGACGGGGGGACACTGTAGGAGGCTTGAACTTAGCTGGGGTTGGGAACCCCACTATCCTAGCCACAAATGGGGAGCCCTCTGAGTAACCCCTTTGTGATGGGTCCCTGCTTTTAATGAGGTATCCTATCTTCTCCTCGAGGCATTGGATAGAATCATTCCATGGTCTTCTGTCATCAACTTGGCCGAGGTTATCCCCTGTCACCTCCCTGCGATGGACCGAGGGTTCCCCTGCCACGACACATTGGCTGTTGACCTCTTCCTGTTCCCTGCCTCTTCTTTCACAGGGTCGGCCTTGGTCTGGCCGACCCTGCCTATTCCCTCTCTGAGAGCCTGCTGCGCTCCTTGACCTCGACAGCCTCTGTCTTAGGTCGTTCACCGGGCCCAGTCTCTCGAAGGCCGACCCTCTGCTCAACCTATCAAAGGCCGACCCTCTTTGTTGGGCCCCTTCGGCCAACACATCCTTGACTTTGCCTAAGAGGCTGTACAGTGTTATTTGACACCTCATACGGCTCCCAGCAGTCTTCTGGGGCTTCTTCAGCTTCTAGGTCATCATACATGTCCTTTGGGCAAGGGTTTCCCTGCCTCCCCAGGCGCAAGCGCCTAGGGTCAGAAACGTCCCTTCTCCGCTGGGGTACAGGCTGGTCCTTCATTGGCGCCTGGGGTGGTCCCCTGGCGTCAGGATGAGGCTGAACTGCCGCCGGAGTGATCATGTTCGGTGAGACTCCAGGTGGCCTCATCATAGTTTGACTGAGCTGAGTAAATTGCTCCTGCATGGCTTGTTGTGTTGCAGCTAAAGATCTCAAGGCTGCTGCTACCTCCGCCATTTCGGACTGGGGGGCGCCTGACTGGAACTAGGCCCTCCACCCCCGGACGGCGGAAGAGGCGGTGGTAAGTCTGGTGCCATATGTGAATACTATAGAGCTTGAGTAGCAGATGAGCTTAGTACCTCACAGGACCTCTTTCAATGGTGAAACAGCTCCGCGCTAGGGGGAGGCCTGGTTCACCACCAGAGTCTCCGGTGGGGTTAAGCAGAAAAAGAGGAAGAGATAGCTTCTCGTTCCCACAGACGGCGCTAAAATAATGATGCCGAAATCAGCACCACCAGATAAGGTGTTTCCAAGCTCTATCTAAGAACAATAATGGCAACACAGTTATGTAAAGAGATAAGAGAATGAGGTGAGGAGAAGAGGAGAGGGTACCAGTATATAAGTGGTTCAGCCTAGATTGGCCTATGTCCACTGTGTGTGTGAATAATCTCACTGCAATAAGGCACTAATGGCCATGGATACAATCTCTCAAGCTTTCTCTCTCTACTGTGTGTCTAGACAGAGTTTCAGCTAGGGTTGAATATCTGGATCCTTTCGCAAGGTAGAGGATGACCTCTATATATAGTACCTAGGGGGTGTAATGTACCCCCCATGCATGCAATGAGCATGTGTGTGGTAACCTCACCAATGTGGGAGTGCCATCTGTCACTGTCACATGTAGAGAATGATGATGCAATATTCTCCCCACGTGTGGGGAATAATCTTGTTATAACTGATTTGTGTCAACGTGTCCTTATCTGAATGTCAGCAGGTGCTCGACTTTCGCGTCTGGTGTATGACCTCGGCCTTGGTGAGGCCGAGGTTGATGAGTCTTGATACCTGTTTAGCCCAAGTGTCCCATGGAGGTCTCGGCCTAATCCTAGCCTAGACAATGGACAGGGTCGGCCTGATATGAGGTCGGACAGGTGGCTTGATGAGGTTGCTGGTGACTTCCTGCAGGCTCGGCCTATGTATGGCCGAGGTTGCCATTTCAAGGCATATGAGCGTGTTGTTGATCCTTGTGATGTCCCTTGGAGAGGTTCATGGTAGTGTCGTCCTAGGCCAACCTTGATATGGCCGAGGGGCGATATCGCGTGCCCAAGTCATGCCCAACGTCGGCCATAATATCGGTCGAGGTTGGTGTCTCTAGGCCGAGGTTACACTTGGGGCATATCACCAGGTATCAATAAAGACAACATTGAAAATTCAGGTCTCATACACTATGAAGGAGGAAGGTTGAGTTGGGCTAGGATCACTGGCCATACACTCTGATTGGTGCTTAGATTTCCAAATGGATTGAAACCATGAGTTGATATAGCCAAATGAATGTTGTGATGTTCTCGAGTAAAATTGGGATACTCATAATTCAACCTACTCCAAGCTGTAGAATCAATAGGATGATGCATGAGATTACCCCCTACTTCTACCCTAGCATGCCAAGTCATTGCCTACGCTATCCATGGTACTGTGAAAATCGCTTTAATCTAGGCCCAATGGGAAAATATTTCAACATTTTTTATGCACGTTTGAGCTTGTGCCTTCTTTGCTAGTAGATTGGACATATCTAGGTTCATCGCATACCGAACAACGATCGAGATTTTCATACTCCTTTAGATATAGTATGCAAGCATACACACAAGGATGCATTGATTTATACTTCATTCCCAAACCTTTTAAACTGTTCTTCATAACAGGATAGCTATTTGGAAGCGTATTCTCCTTGGGTAGTAAGCCCTTCACCAATTCAGAATTATTGTCACGCTATTTCAAGACAAACCATACTGCGTCTTCAAACTGGGTAAACCAACCATGGGATTTAAAGTTGTTTGATCTTCCTCACAGTGAGACTATAACTTTTGGGTCGCCTTAAATTTTAAACTTTGGTAGTCATTGTCAAGGTTTATCGTGATACCTTCAAGAGCACCTGAACCTTGTGCATCATTAGTAACCTCATTCTCCTCTGCTTTATAAACTCCATACACATCATCAACTAAATCATCTAACATATTATGATCTACGTCGTCCCCTTCTACATATATCCTACTTGTTGAAGGTTGTTGTGAAGGTTGTTCAGGGACAAAAGGAACTTTCAATTCCCCGTGAAAACTCCAAAATCGATAAATATCTTGCATACCCTATCTTAACAAATGTACTTCAACTGTTTTTCACTCAAAAACCTGACCATTCTTACACCTAGCACACAGACACAGAAACTCTTCATTATTATGACATCTCTTTGCGTATTTCACAAATTCATTAGCACCTCAGCGAAACACATCCCCCATTCTATTTGTCTCACCCATTCACTCTTTCTATTTAGGATATCCCATCACAGTTACCACAACTAATCACCTATTAAAGGTAAGAAGGGTATATTCATGGATTAGTATAAACAAAACTTAGATTTATAGTATGTTTCATTTAACTATGTCTTATTTAAATTCTATTTTTAAATTCGGCATTCAAGACCGCTAAAGGTTGAGTGGTCCTATCCCATTCAAGACCGCATATTTCTGTAGTATACTTAACAACTCATGCACATTGTTACGATTTGAGAAAAATTCGGCAGCATATCCACGTAGTTCTCCAAGTATACGATGTGGATTGGCAAGTGTGAGTATTATTTCAATTGATCAATTGAAATAACAGTCACACTTGCCAATCTAGTATGTACCCAGAGAACATTAGGATACGACAGTAGAACTTCCTCCCAAAGTAACTACTTTAAGACACTAAGAATATTATTATACAGAAATTATGCAGTCCCAAACTGTCCAAACGGGATAATTCGAGAGATCTCATTACAGGGGTAATGACTCTCGAACGGGTCTAAGGGCTATTGAATGTGTACGCATAAGAACTAGAAGGCTAGTATCTATGCGCACTATATGTAATTTCAAGTATGTTTTATTTAATTATCATACTATATATATATTGTTCGTGATACAAAGTACATTTAAAAAAAAGTAAAAAAATCCCACCCCATATGGACAATAATCCAGTGGTTATGCCACTTATAAAATTACGCAACCGAACATCGATCCACTATAATCCAATCGCAATAGCAACAACAAATGTGTATCCTGTACTCCTTATAATTCGTCTACTCAATTAATTATTTTCATCAATTAAACTAATAATTAAAGTATACAATTATTAATTTACTAATTTACAATGAGGGGAAATCCTACTTGCATATGAAAGGGGCACTAATTATTACTAAAAAAATTAACAACCAATCAATATTTAATCAATCAATTCTTTTACAAGGGGCACTACTTGCATATGAGGGGCAATATCTAATAAATCAATAAAAAATTAATTAAAAAAAATTAACAAGACCCACCCCCCGCCCCATTTCCCCCTGCCCCCCCCCCCTCCTTCCCCCCACCACACACACAAGCACATACACACGCACATATACTCACTCACACACATCCCCACACCCCCTGCCCCCTCCCCCCCATTTCCACGGGCCACCACACACACACACACACACACACACACATACACACACATGAATATACACACACACGCACATACTCACACATGCACATATACACACACATGCACATATACACACACGCATATACATAAACATATATATACACACAAAACACACACGCAAATATACACCCCCTCCCCCCCCCCTCCCTGCCCCCTCCCAACACACACGCACATTTACACACACGCACATATACACACACATATACATAATTGGAAGAGAAATAGAGAGAGAAAACATACCAAAACCGTAGAGAGAGAGAGTGCAGTCGCTTATAGAGAGAGATGAATGGAGGGAATAGAAATCGGTGGGAAAAAAGAAGAGGGAAGGCTTTTTTACTGACAGAATTGTCACGGACATGTCACGGTCATTGACCATGACAAGTTTATAACATTTGTCATGGTCATTGACCGTGACAAATCTTTGTCATGGTCATTGACCATGACAAATCTTTGTCACGGCCTTATCAGGGTAATTGATCGTGATAAAAAAACACGTGTTTTTTTGTCACTGTCAATGACCGTGACAAGGCTGGCCGGTTGAAGGGTATCAATTTGACCATTTTGGTATAGTGGATTTTTGTGGGCTTGAGGTCCCCTAAATCGAGTTACCTATATATGGAGTAGGGAATTATGTTCACATTCACCCCTAAATCAAGTAAGGCCTTTTCTATTCGATTCTCTCCAATGATGCACGAAATGGTAGGTGTACCCGGATATTTAAATTTTAGTGTAAGGTCCTTAAGTAGAACGGAGCTCACATTTTTTGCCAGTAAGACGTTATTTTTCACCTTTAGCCTTATTTTCTCCATTAATAAGTCCTTAAGGACTTTAGCATAGGAGGGAATTTACTGTATATCATACAGAAAAGGTAAATTCAGCTTGACATTCTTAAAGACATCTAGAACGTCATTATGGGGGATTCCTTTTTTGGGGAGGAACCAACCGTTGAGGTAATGGCGCGGCGGTGGGTGGTTTCATTACAACTTCAGGCTCACTACTGTCATTATTGTCACTTTCCTTCAAAGAGGCATCTTCAGCTTCTTTCGTGGTGGGCGAAACCTCCTTATCTTTAGGTGTGTCATGTGGGGGAGGTGATAAATCAATAACTCACCCACTACGTAGAGTGGTAACAGCTTGATATTGTTCTTAATGTTCATTAGAAGTAGATCTAACACTAGTTTGACCTTGGGCCATAAACTTACCCTTCTCTTGGATACTTAAAGATGATTGCAACCTATATATTAACATTTATTTTGGTAAACATGCGGTCATAGTTAGCATTGGTTGCATTTTGGGATTGGATGAATTGATTTATTGTATCTTCAAGATTTCTCCACGGTGGGGTGATATATGGTGCAGGGGGTGGTGCTTGCATATGTGCTTGCATTTTATGGAGCTTATTGGAAACATGGAGATGGAGGTGAAGGTAGGGCAATGTGTGAATTAGGATTCAATGCAGCATGTTGTTGCCCGTAGCTAAAACCAAGATGGTTACTCCATGAATGGTAGTAATAATTCCCATGTGGGGAATTTAAATTACCATTAAATCCTCCTATTGCATCCACTTGTTCATGTAGCATTACTTTGTAGGCGAGTATCGTCGGGCATTCCTTCGTTGAATGGCCCGCCTCACAAATTGCACACACCTTTTCTTTCATGGGTCGAGTTGATTGTCTTAGACTTAACCTAACTACATCTCCCACATTATAAAGGCCTGGCGCTGAAGGAGCAGTGGAAGTTTATCGAACCCGATTTTGGGTATTAGGATCGGATGTGTACCACGATTGAGTTGTCTCGATAATAAACTCAAGGTGGACATCTATATCGTGTTCATCTAATTCCCAAAATGAACTCTCACGGATTGTCTCAATGAGTTGTTTAGACGCTATACTTAGACCGTGGTGAAAGATGGATATGAGACGATACTTCTCATAACCATGATGAGGGAATGTACTAACTAGCTCGTTGAACCGTTCATAACATCGATCAAATGACTCATTTTCTTATTGTCGGAATGTTTGAATTTGAGCTTGGATGGAATTTATTCGATGTCGGGGACAGAAATTTAAAGGAAATTTGGAGGCCATCTCCCTCCATGATCCAATTGAGTTCAGTAATAAAGACTAAAGTCAGGTCTTAGCTTTATCCTTTAGGGAAAAGGGAAAAAGCTTTAGGCGAATAACATCTTGTGTGCAAGCTTGATCACTAAATGTATCGCATGCCTCTTCGAACTCACGAATATGGAGATAAGACTTTTTCCAATCTAACTTGTGAAATGTGGGAAGAATTTGTATCATCCCATTACGAAAATAGAACTGTCCCGTATTGTATGGAAGTATAATGCATCATGGGGTGACAGTTCTCTCGGGATAGAGGAGTTCTCACCCTTACCCGTAACAAAGCTAGCGTGCTCAAACATGGATCTCCCTCCAATTGACTCAGTATCATCACTCGGTGTCCTATAAATGTGACTTGTAATGGAATTTTGAGGTGTAGGAGGTGGAATATAGAACTGAGGTTCGTTAGGAATGTGTGGGCTATTAGGATCGTACTCAACTATCGAATTTTCGTGAGTGCGAGTAGGAGTTGATTGAAGTGTTTGCTACGAATTTCGCATGAAAGGACTTTGACATATATTACAAAAAAAATCTGATTTTTTTTTGGATTTTTTATTTTATAATTTTTTTGGCTTTGTAAGATTTGGAATCATTTGTGGATTAAATCAGCCTAACCTAAAAGTCTACCTAATTCCCCCAACAACGGTGCCAAAAACTTGACGCGACTCAAAATGTGTCTCTAGTGCCTGCTAATTACGGTTCAAGTGCAAACTGATCGTGTAAGTAATAAACCTGGTAAGACGAGGTCGAATTCTCGGGGAAATAGGACGTAGACCGTGACGACGATAGGTAAGATGACTAATCCTAAGTTAACTCAGAGAAAGGAAAAGAAAAGGTGATGAATTTTTGTAATTTTATATCTACTAACTAAATCCAATTTAATTAAACTACGTATGTAGGAGTAAACTACTGTGACTAAATAAATATGAATGATAAAAATAAGTTGGACTACAATCCTTCGAACCCTAGTATGTTTACCACATATAAAAGCAATCGTGAGTTAGATAATTGATCAAACCCAGACTATATTAATTTCAAGCATTACATATATAAGGGTACAAGCCGACATCATACATAATCAAGAATAGAAATAAAGCGGTGTCGGCATTGCTCACACGTGCATCGCACTCTTAAACACCCCGGTTACCCATGGCATACGAGGTTAAAAGCCCTACGACGGTTGAAACAACTACTTAACATGATTCAATCATTTATTTAATTCAGAGAATTACTTTTACTTCCATGCAAACCACATTGGGTTGGGTTCATGCATCCCAACTTTTAGAAATCTAGCTAGACATGACGAAACTACAATTAACCAAGGATTCTATGATGCATGAAATCATAATTGCGTGAAAAATAAAATTAAACATACAAGGAAGGATTCTAACTAAGAAGAATGAATTACCTACAGTGAATATGAAAGTAATTGAAAGAAATAAAGAAGTAATTAATTGGAATGAATAAAAGCCTTGCATTAGTGCAAAAACATAAACAAATTCTTGAACAATATGAATCCTACACTTCTTGGCTTCAAAATCTTATCAAAACTAATTAAAAAGAAGATCTCAAATGCCTAATTTGACAAAGAAATAAGTACATCACGTTATATGGAGTGTTTAAATCATGCAAAACTCTTTTTAAGAGAAAATAAAAATCAGAATTCCGTCAGCCGAACAGGTTTGATGTCTCCTTCCTTAATGGTTGAACTGGTCCGGTATAAAACACAATAGGGGACCAATCAAGATGCTTTTCCATCGGTTCAGTTTAGCAAATTCAGTTCAGTGGACCGGTTCGGTGATATATCTATCGGTTCGGTTCAGTTCGGTCATTTTTTTCTTCTTTTTTCTCCTTGATTTCTTCTCAACTTTGACTCTTCATAACTTTTTACTCGAGACTTGGTTTTGGATGTCGTTTATACCAATATGCTCGTGGACTCGAGATCTTCAACTTTACTTAGGTTTCGTGTCTGAATTCCTAACGTAGAATTACTTTTTTCCCTTGACTTTCCTTCACTTGTAATTTTTTTGAGTCTGAATTTTCTCTTTTCTCCAATTGTGTAAAATACCTGCAAAATGTATGATAAATACATGAAACTCGATGCACTACATTGAGAAGATTAGTAGAAATAATATGAGATAAATAAACTCGATTTACACCGCACAAGATGATAAAATCCTCTAAATTAAGGGGATAAATACGAAGAATTTATGCTTAATCACCTTAGATTCTACTAACGTTATTCTTAGATAAAACTGTGAATAGTTTTGTTGCACTAAGTTTTAGCATTTATTATCAGTGGCGACCAAGTATATTAGGAATGTATAATTATTCATGTATTTTAACTTAGTCGGGTAAAATCTCTTGTATTTAACTTTGAGTCTTACATGAGATTTTACTAACTTCTAGTTCGTGATTTGTCGAAGATGAAATCATATATGAAGTTGTTAATGATAAAAAATTTTGAAATTGGAAAAGTTTTCCGAAAAACTTTTCTGAAGGTGAAAAAGTTTTGATAAATACAAAGAACTTTTTTGAAGTTGGAAAAGTTCGACAATGAACTTTTCGAAAGTTGGAAACTTTTTCCGAAGAACGTTTTCTAGTTGGAAAAGTTTGACAAAGATAAAGAAACTTTTATAAACTTGGAAAAGTTTGACAAAGAACTTTTTGTAGTTGGAAAAGTTTGTCGAAGAACTTTTTTTAGTTGAATTTAGGTGGTAATTCTCCAAAAAAATAAAACATAAAAAGGGAGCATAATGAGTAGAAATATTTAATTTCATTAACTTAAATAACGGATTACGTGGAAACCAAAATTACTGATAATATTTGCGAAGGTGATCAGCATTCCAAGGGTTCTTAAACTCCTCGGCCTCCAATGTTTCCAGGTGATATATTCCTTATAAAATTTATACCGAGATACGATAGGGGCCATGGTAGTTGGGTTCCAACTTGTTATTATTTTGGATCACTTTCTTTAATATAAGATCTCCCTGATTCAATTTGATCGGCTTAACACGCCGATTATAGTTACTAGCAGTCCTTTGTTGGTAAGAAGACATCCGAATAGCAACATCCTCTTTGACCTCTTCTATCATATCCAGATATAGTCGCCTCATGAGATCACTTTTGGGTGAAAAAAAATTCAACACTTTGTGAGTTGGCAGACTTATTTCAACTGGTATTATTTTCTCAGTGCCAAAAGCAAGCATGTACGGGGTTGACCCTGTTGTTGTTCTGGGAGTGGTTCTATATGCCCAAAGAACGCTGTAGAGCTTATTAATCAAGTTGCCTTTAGAATCTCCAAATCGTTTCTTCAATCCATCTAACAAGGTTTTATTGGTGATTTCTGTCTGGCCATTGCACTATGGGTGTCCAAGGGCTGAATGAAGTTTCTATATGATGAATATGATACAACACTTTTTAAATTCCTCATTATCAAACTGAGTGCTATGGCCGATGATGAAGGTATAAGGCATGCCATACTGATAAATTATTTGCTTCCATATAAACTGTAAAACCCTCTCATAGGGAATATCAATCAAAGGCTCAGCCTCCACCCACTTAGTTAAGTAATCGAATGCTACAATCAGGCATTTGAAACTTCCCTTTGTGATCGGCATTGGTTCGACTAGATATATTTCCCAAATAAGAAAAGTCCATGGAGAAGTTAAGGGCGTTAGGGTTGCCCCCAGTCTTCTGTGTATGGTGGCATATTTTTAGCACGTATCACACTTCTTGGCGAGTGCAACACAATATGTCGTTAGTGAAGGCCAGTTATAACCTTGCATTGTTATCCTTTGTCTTAGAGATCTCCCAGTTGTGTGAGATCCAGATGATCTTTCATACAACTCTTTAATCAAATCATTTTCCTCAATTGGGTGGACAAAACGACGTAAAGAGACTGTATAGCCCCTTCTGTATAGTATACCCTTTTTCAGGACATAGTGAGCTGCTTTATATCTCAACTTCCTTGATTCCTTTTGATCGGCTGGTAACAATCCCTTCTTAATATAATCACTGGTCGAATCCATACAGAAAGGCCCCAACTATAAAGACATGATGTTGATGACCTCCTCATCAATGCTCCTGCTGGTGAGAATCTCCACGGGTATGGTTCTTCTGAGATCCATTGGGGTTATTGAGGCTAGCCGAGCAAGAGCATCTGCTCAGGCATTTTTCACTCTTGGAATACGAATTACCTTGATTGTAGGAAATGAGTAAATAATTTCCTTTACCTTATTTCAGTATCTCACCATTGTTTCCTCTTTAACTCCATATATTTCTTGTAATTGATGGACAATAAGTTAAGAATCACTGTGTTATCACCTGCTCGGTGCCCAATGATGAGGCTACGTATTCGGCTTCATTGCTGGAAGCCTGAAATTGAAATCTCAATGTATACTCCACGTCCAAATCGTCTAGAGTATTAAGGATGAGTCCACCACCACTTCCAGTTGTACAAGAAGAGCCATCTATGAACAATTTTCAAATTGGAACATCATTGTTGAAGTCTTCATCCATTATTACTCCGTACTTGACCTTCTGGCTTTGTTAAGCTTATCGGAGATCTCTTTCTTGAACATTTAATGATCCTTGTTGGTCAGCAACCATCTCAGTTGGCCTTGGAGTTGAGCTCTCTTCCAAAGAAGTCTGCATGGCAAGCAAACTTAGTGTGCTAGGGACCTCTGCATAGGTCAATTCTGGTATGAAATCTATAACTGTTTGCCCTTTCAATGAAGTTCTTGGTTCGTACACAATTTCATATTCTCCCAGCTCAACTACCCACAGTATTAATCTTCCATTCTTTTTAAGCTTATGCAAAGCTTGTCGCAAAGGTAAGTCAGTGTATACTATAATGGTATGGGCTTGAAAGTAATGTCGCATTCTTTCGAGGCTTCAATGAGTGCTAATGCTAATTTCTCTAAGCATGGATATCTGATCTTGGCTCCTTGAAATGACTTACTGGTGTAATACACGGGTTTTTAGACACCCTCCTCTAGTCGGATCAATGATGAACTTACAGCAAACTCTAGAACCACCAAATATAAGTACAACTTCTCGCCCAAAATTGATTGGGAGAGAGTGAGGGAGACCCTAAATATTTCTTTAAGTCCAAACAATCTTTTTCACACTCATCATTCCATTCAAATTTCATTCTAAGAACCTTGAATAATGGAAGGCATTTGCGAGTGGCCCTAGATACAAAATGATTTGGGGTTGCTACTCTTCTTTTCAACTTTTGCACATCCTTCTTACTAGTCGGGGATTCCATTTCTAGTAAAGCCTTGATTTGATCAAGATTGGTTTCAATTCCCATTTGATTTATAATATGCCATATGAACATACCCTCCTGGACTCTGAATATGCACTTGTTCGGGTTGAGCTTCATTTGATGTTTTTCCAACAGGTTAAAAGTTTAGGCCAGGTCAGCAATGTGGTCAGCAACGAACTTGCTTTTGGTGAGCATACCATCTATGTACACCTCCATATTCTTTTCAATTTGATCATCAAATACTTTGTCTACCATAATGCTGGAATTCTTGAGCCCAAATGGCATTACATTGTAGTAATAAGTTCCTCGACTGGTAATAAAGGATTTTTTTTCCTTATACTTTGGCTTCATTTTTATTTGGTTATAACCATAATAGACATCCATGAAGCTGACCCATTCATAACCTTCTATGCCATCTACCAATTGATCAATCCTTGTTAAGGGAAAGTGATCTTTTGGGCATGCTTTGTTAAGATCAGTAAAACCTACACATATTCTCCATTTGTTATTCTTCTTCTTGACCATTACTATATTGTCTAACCAAGTCAAATATTTAACATCCTCAATGAATTATGCTTTCTGCAATTTTTCCACCTCTTATTAGATCGCCATATTCTTCTCTGGGCTGAAAACTCTACATTTCTGCTTGATCAACTTGGCCTCTTTATAAATATTGAGTTCATGGAAGATGAAGTTATCTTCAATCCCTAGCATATCCTCATAACTCCAGGCGAACACATTCTTCCTATGCCTAAGGAATGTAATTAATTCTTGTTTGATAAGAGGTGTTAGTCTTGAGCCAATATGGGTAGTCCTTTCTGGTTTCTCACCGTCTACCACAATAGTATCTGTTTCTTACATAACTTGTCTTTTCACCAAGTTTTTCTCCACGCGAGGATCCAAAGTATCAATATGAAAAGTAGTTGTGCCGCTCTTTATTTCCTATTGGTCGGCTGAAGTATAATAGCATTCTCTAGCTTCCATTTGGTTACCATTTACCACGTCGACTCCATAATTAGTGGGGAACTTCGTGCGTTAATGCACAGCGGACAGAACAACTTCCAGTTGTTTCAATCCTACCTGACCAAATATTATATTGAAGGCTGAAGGTACATTTTTGTCCAATATAAAAAAGTGAATTCGTTCCATTCTGCTTGTCGGCCAAGTGCCGACCAGTACTTTCAACTTGACAGTTCCTAAGGGATATACCATTTCTCCTAAAAACCCTATAAGAGTCTTATAATAGGGTTTTATCTTACTGTCTTTTAGCCCTAAGCTTTGAAAACAGTTGTTAAACATTACGTCACCTGAACTCCCATTATTAAATAAAACTCTAGCCACTCTTCCATGGTGGACTCTGCAAATAATTACCAACGGCTCATCATGAGGATAAAGTACCCCATTGCAATTTTTTTTGTAATATCCGATCACCAACTTGTCTTTATTGAATTTTCTAGTCCGACCATCACTGCTCTTAGCCATAATAATTTGTCTAATAGTGTGACAAGCTTTGGCTTCATTCAAGTATGCCTTTCTTTCAGCAAGTGCATCTCCTTCACTTGCGTCTCCACCGGCGATAAAATAACAACCAAAGTAGATAATACCTACAACCATTTCTAGTTAGTCAGGTTTCTTCGATAAGTTAGGGTCCCCTTCATAATCATCGTTGCGTGCCCTTTTGGTGTCCTCTTGTCCTCGGCTGGGTAATTCAGATCTCCTCCGGGTATTTCGGCTACCATTTCAATCAATAAATTTTGTCATCTTTCCCTACCATATAAGAGTTTCTACTTCATTTTTAGGGTGATTCAACTATCAGGGGTGTGTACATGATCGCATTGAAAATCGTAATACTTGGACTTGTCTCTTTTGTTGGGGGGGGGGGGGGGGGGGGCATCCTTAATTTTCCAGGCTAGTTCAGATCCTTGTTACCCCTGATTTCTTTTAGGATGTGATGAACACCCTTAGTGAGCGCAGTATAATCTTCGAAATTCTTAATCCTATCAGACTTCTTATCTTTTTTATTTTTCTTGGACTAATTGTTCTTCTATCCCTCAGCTTTGCTCACCGGTGCTTCTTTTGCCGCCATGGCTTCCTCAGCGTTCATGATTTTTCCATCTTTAGCCATCAACTCTGTCATAGTCTTGGGTGGGTTTTGTGTCAGGGCATAGTAAAGATCTTTTGCCAATAGCCCACTCATCAAGGTTGCAGTGACCATTTTTTCTTCATAATCCACCACTTCTAACTTCTCATTATTAAACTGCTTAATATAATCTCGGGTACTCTCTCTAATCTTTTGGTGCACGGTCAAGAGGTAAGTGACACTCTGGATCGACTTAGCTCCAAGGCTAAAGTTATCAATGAATAATTCAACCAATTGGTGAAAATTAGAAATCTTACCTCCAGACAGATTGTTGTACTATATTTGCGTTGGTCCTGTGATTGAACTGGAAAAAGCCTAGAACCTCATCTCATCGGGGACATAATGAATGTCAACATCAGCTTGATACTATTCAATATGTACAACTGGATCAGTTTTCCCATCCTATTTAGGAGTGACTACCGGTGGCTTGAACTTGGAAGGTGTGGGGTAGTCCACAATAGCCCGGACGAAAGGTGATTTTTTAACAAAACTCCTTTACAGAGGATTTTGTTTTTTTTTTTCCATTTCCCCTGACGCGACTAAGAATTTGTCTCAAAAGTGCATTTTACTTTAGGCTCAAGTGCAAGCTTGTCGCTCAAGTAGTAACCCGGTAAGTCGGGATCGTATCCACAGGGATCGAGATTGCCAAATAGTAATAAGAAAAATTATTAAATCTTAAAATGATTTCTTAAAAGAAACAAAAAGATGATTAATGATGGGGAAAATTTCTAGTGAAATAAAAATTTACTTAAGAAAAACAAACTGAAAATTGCAAAAAAATTTAGATCTGACAAATGGGAGAAAATAGGGTAGGGTACAATCCCTCAATCCTTAACAAATTACCGTATAGAATACTAGAATTGTAAATTAAAATTATTGACTAGATCCAGTCTTTATAAATTCTAAGCATTACATATATGAGGGATCTAGCCCGCATCATATGAAATCAAAGATAGATATAAAGCGGTGAATGATAAATCATACTCGCAAAGCGTTCTTAAACATCTCAAGTACCTAGGGAAAGAGAGATTAAAAGATTGACAATGTTTGTATGAGTTTCTTTCACGATTCAATCAATATTTTAATTTAACCTCTATTTTCTACATAAATAATTTGCCTTGGATTGAGTTCATGTACCCCAACCCTTGGGAATTTAGCTACTCATGATTTGATTAAAGAACAAATTCATACAAAAAATTATGGATCTACAAGACATTGAAAATAATTTGCAAAGAATCAAACAATAGAATGAAATGAGTTTACTTGAATTCAGCAACAAGAAAGTAATTGGAAGCCCGAAATCCGTACAACCTAGAGTTCGTGAAAGAAATTGAAAACTTATGAATTACTCTCTCAAAAACTAACCCTAGAATTCCCTAGCTACTCCTAACCTAGCCACTCTAACCTCAACCTCCCTCAAATGATGTAGGGCATGGGCTTTTATAGCACAAAGTCTCGAAATTGAGAGCTCAAGTTGCTTGTGACACAAGTTTCACCATCTAGCACGCCAAAAATCTGCATAATTAATGCCAGGATTTCGCATGACCGGACCGGTCCGGATTACCCTCGGATCGGTCCGATATCCACCGGATCGTTTCTTTTATTTCTACCGGATCGGTCCGATTTTCTTCTACTTTGACTTTTTCCTTGCAACTTTGACTAGCCATATCTTTTGATCTAGAACTCCGATTTGGGTGCCGTTTCTTTCTATGCTCTTGTGAACTCATGCTCTTCAACTTCACTTTTGGTGTCGCCTTCGATTTTTTGAGTGGAACTTTACTCTTTTGCCCTTTGACTTTTCTTCTGATTTTCTTCTTTTCCTTTCTTGCATTCCATTCCTGAAAACTTCATCACAATTACACAAAAACTAGGGAATATAGTTAAAAACAGACAATAGAGTGATATGGACTAAAAATGATTCAATTACCTTATTCGAGATTTTAAAATCACCAAATTAAGGGGCTAAATTCAGTAGAATTTATGCTTGGTCAAATCCCCCTAACTTAGGACTTTGGACGTCCCGGGCAATGTAACTGAATCTAACCAAGATTCTATTCTTAAAAATTCCTTTATTAAAATAAAATTCCACTTTCGCAGACATGCGATTGCATTTAGCGTATGCAACAAGCCTTTAAATCTCTAGGTTACCCTAGTAGGACGAGTTTTGTCTCGTGAGGGTTTGCAGTGAATTTACCCACAAAATTCTTTATTGACTCAAATAAATATCAAAATACTTAAAAATTGTACAATTTAAACTTTTCGAAAAAATAATCACCATCACCTCATATTCAACTGTCTCAAACCATAGTGTGTGTGTGCAAAGCCAAAAATTAAACCTCAAATTTCCACCGATTGAGCATTACGTTACTTTCCGAAAATTCGTTTTGATTCAAATTCTTACGGATTGCACTCACAAACGAATCACTCGGATTGTGGCTATTTTCTCTCGATATGCATGATATAAAGAGTAAATATAATGGACACAAATTCATGCATACAAAATTGAAAAGAAGGAAATATATGGTGAAAAGATCTCATCATCGGAGTACAATTATTAGGAAACGGGAACATTACCTCTAGTTCACACCATTTAATCTCTCATATTATCTTTTCATGTCTTAGCTCTCCATGCAGTAATCAATTTCGCCATTCGGACTCGGTTAGGACTTTTTGGGTTAAAAGGTGTAAAGGGTAAAATTGGTAATAGACGGAATATTCGGAATTGGAAAATATCCTTATGACGTCCATTAGTGTTTTTTTCGGGCATTTGCTCATTTTTCTCTTTCTTTTTCTCTTTTCATTTTTTCTTTTTTTTTTCTTTTTTCCTCTTGCCCCTTTTTATTACACAATTTGGACTTACTTGATGAATTTTCTCAATTTTCCCAATTCCGGACTATTTGGGTTTTTTCGGGTTATCAAACGAAAAGGGAAATATTTTATTAGGCTCAAAGTGGGTTGCAAAGGGATAATTTTATTTTTCACAACTTTTTATGGCTAATATTTTTGGGTAACAAACGAGGGCCTACTTCATTGTCCAAATTGCGAATCACATTACCATATGCATCTCGAGATTAATTAAGTTTAGAGATACATTTAGCACGAATTTCGAGACTACATTTCACACATTTTCCATAACCGATCAAAACAAAGGATTGAGATCATCAACGACTTATTAACACGCTGAAATGAACTTTGAGTTAATCATAAACTCGGATTGATTTAAAAACTCAAAAAGATCGATAGGCTCGAAATCTCACCGGGTTGATCAATCTCCACACTTATTCGTTAAGTCGTCAATTTTCTTTCAATTTCCATCTTCGGTCAATTTTGGCTTAGTGCATTATGATTGTTAACAATTTGAGACTTTAAATAGAATAAAGGTGATACTTTTGAAAATTTTAAATTCCAATTTTTATTTATTTTGAACAAAATTTTTTTTGACTTTTTCTAAATTTTTTAATTTTTTTTTTTTTTTGAAATTTTTGAAAAAAAAATACACACTTGGAAAGAACAGGTGATCGAATCAATGAATCTAAATAATAAATGGGAAGAATATCCCACACCCCCTAACTTAAATGTTGCATTGTCCTCAATGCGAATCAAGAACATAACATAAAGAGAGGAAAAGAAAGATATTACCCAAATGAAATGATCCCCGATGAGTGCGAGTCCATTGAATCTACAAAACATGTTAGAACCAAGCATAGCAAAAAGAATAACAAAATCTTTAACTAATTACTCTAAACTATAAAAGAAAGAAAAGGAAAAAGAAAAAGCTAATTATGTACAACCTAGGATTTTAACTTCTAATAACTCATATAGTAGAAGTCGAAAAATTTGAGGGTCCACCCAAAATACAATTTGACTTTGAGGGATTAATGGTGTACCCTCATTAAGATGCATGCCTCCCGAAAAATAAGAATTTTGTTTGAAAAACGGAAGGCATGTGCAGAGTTTAAAAAATGAACCATTACCAATTAAAAAATTTAGGGGGATAAGGAGGGATTTGAGTGCACATGGGGACAAGTACCATTGGGATCCAAGAAAAATAGAGTCACTTCCCAAAGGTTTTTCAAGTAGTATGGGAAGCGGATCACACAAACAGAAAGAGTCCATCTTGGAAAATAATTTAAGCAATGAGTCCTTGTACTCAAAATCTTCTCCCTCAAAATTTTCAATTGGATCTGGTGGAGTGACACTTCTGAGTGTATGGCCCGTAAGATGAAGCATCTCAAAAAAACATTCCCATACAAGAATCGGATCAACATCCTCAAGACATTCATCCAGTTCTTGTGATGGATTTAACGGTTCGATAATAGTGGGGACACAAGGAGACAAATGATCTTCAACCTCAATAGGTTTTGAAATATTTATAAAAGGTTGATATTCACAAGAACTTGGATCACTCTCAATGATTTCATTCTCAAAACTATTAGGTGAAGCGCAAGTCTCGACCTTCTCTAAGTTGTCCAAATAATCATTAAACTCCTTCAAAGTTGCTATAATTTTCAACTCGGTAGCAGCAAGGTCATCAGATTGCTTTTTTATATCAAGCAAGAGTTCTTCCAAAGTAGGCTTCCTTGGTTCTAGCACCTCGAATTCCTCATTTGGTTGAAAACTTACTTCATCTTCAAAATTATCGGAAGAAAAATCCTCATTGGGTTCAAATAATGCATCTAACTCTTTCTCCCAATAACGATTTTTTTCTCGATATTCTTTTTCAAGTCTTTCTTCTTCAAGCAATTGATTTTGATAAATTTGGATTGCCTTAGCACTACTCTTGTATTTATGATAATCATCTTTAGTGATATTGATCCAATGTTCATAAATCGTGAGTTCATTCTCCTCCTCACTATTAGCATAACAATTAAAGCCACCAAAAGAGTTAAAATAAGACATTTCAAATTGGGCAATTCAAGAACGTGACACCCATATTTTTCCAATTTTTTTTTTTCGAAATCACTTGTAGATAAAAATAACTTTCTTGAAAATTTAACAATTTTGGATCCCCAGCAACGGCGCCAAAAACTTGACGCGACTAAGAACTTATCTCAAAAGTGCGTTTTACTTTAGGCTCAAGTGCAAGCATGTCGCTCAAGTAGTAACCCGGTAAGTCGGGATCGTATCCACAGGGATCGAGATTGCCAAATAGTAATAAGAAAAATTATTAAATCTTGAAATGATTTCTTAAAATAAACAAAAAGATGATTAATGATGGGGAAAATTTCTAGTGAAATAAAAATTTACTTAAGAAAAACAAACTGAAATTGCAAAAAAATTTAGATCTGACAAATGGGAGAAAATAGGGTAGGGTACAATCCCTCAATCCTTAACAAATTACCGTATAGAATACTAGAATTGTAAATTAAAATTATTGACTAGATGTAGTCTTTATAAATTCTAAGCATTACATATATGAGGGATCTAGCCCGCATCATATGAAATCAAAGATAGATATAAAGCGGTGAATGATAAATCATACTCGCAAAGCGTTCTTAAACATCTCAAGTACCTAGGGCAAGAGAGATTAAAAGATTGACAATGTTTGTATGAGTTTCTTTCACGATTCAATCAATATTTTAATTTAACCTCTATTTTCTACATAAATAATTTGCCTTGGATTGAGTTCATGTACCCCAACCCTTGGGAATTTAGCTACTCATGATTTGATTAAAGAACAAATTCATACACAAAATTATGGATCTACAAGACATTGGAAATAATTTGCAAAGAATCAAACAATAGAATGAAATGAGTTTACTTGAATTCAGCAACAAGAAAGTAATTGGAAGCCCGAAATCCGTACAACCTAGAGTTCGTGAAAGAAATTGAAAACTTCTGAATTACTCTCTCAAAAACTAACCCTAGAATTCCCTAGCTACTCCTAACCTAGCCACTCTAACCTCAACCTCCCTCAAATGATGTAGGGCATGGGCTTTTATAGCACAAAGTCTCGAAATTGACAGCTCAAGTTGCTTGTGACACAAGTTTCACCATCTAGCACGCCAAAAATCTGCATAATTAATGACAGGATTTCGCATGACCGGACCGGTTCGGATTACCCTCGGATCGATCCGATATCCACCGGATCGGTTCTTTTATTTCTACCGGATCGGTTCGATTTTCTTCTACTTTGACTTTTTCCTTGCAACTTTGACTATCCATATCTTTTGATCTAGAACTCCGATTTGGGTGACGTTTCTTCCTATGCTCTTGTGAACTCATTCTCTTCAACTTCACTTTTGGTGTCGCCTTCGATTTTTTGAGTGGAAGTTTACTCTTTTGCCCTTTGACTTTTCTTCTGATTTTCTTCTTTTCCTTTCTTGCATTCCATTCCTGAAAACTTCATCACAATTACACAAAAACTAGGGAATATAGTTAAAAACAGACAATAGAGTGATATGGACTAAAAATGATTCAATTACCTTGTTCGAGATATTAAAATCACCAAATTAAGGGGCTAAATTCAGAAGAATTTATGCTTGGTCATCCCCCAATCAATCTTCTAGAGGATGCATAGATCCCTTCCACAACTGTTCATATGGTTTGGATTTGACAGAAACAGATTTAGTCTCTTTACTATGTCTATATACTGAACTCTCATCCTAAGAGGACTACTCGGCACGCACAGATCCCCTCATACTAGATCTTGATCTCACATATCTTTCTTTGTGTTCACGATGACATTCCTGCTCCCTGTGATGACCTATGGTTACTCAGGGACCTAAATGGTCAAAAGAAAATTCCTTACTTAGCCTCTCCAATACACTTGGCCTTTCTTTGGAAAAAGATCTATCGTCGTAGTAATTTATTGATCAAAATGAAGAAGTTGCTCCGAGATGGTATAACCTTCCATGACAAGAACGAGAGTGATAACTCCTTTCATTCTTGGATGGTGGAGGTAGCATATCTCTTATAGATTTGGAGTATTTGTCTTGCATTCTACGAGCCAAATGTTTGAATGACTCTTGCATAGCCTCTTGTCCCCTTAGTCGGATTGAAAAAGAACCTCTACAGGTCTATCTCACCAGGAGGAGCGAATATTTCTGGATTATTGCCTACAGCTGCCAAGATAGTTTTAGGAACATTAGTCATTCTTAAAACCAAAGAATCAAATATATGAGGTAGAGAACAACGACAAGTCGTCATTCCCACAGACGACGCCAATTTTTTATGTTTGTAAAATGGAGTGGCCAATTTTATAATCATAGATAAATAATAAGAATAATTTCACCAAACACATAAGAGACAAAGATTTTTAAAGTTATTCGTCTATGAATAAAGCCTACGTTCATTGTTAATTTTATTTATGTTGATTACAATAGCTCATTATGGTGTGCTTGAGAATGATTGGATTCTCCCTTGAGCTGAAGGAGTATTCCATATTTATAGTGGTGTAAAACCCTAGATGGAATGCCTTTATATTTCTAGGAATTTACATATGTATACAATAAATGAGACTCTTGTAATTCAGGGTTGGTCACCATTCCATTCGAGTTACCTTTGATATATTCCTAGTGGTTCACATTCTAGAGTTAGTTGGTCTCCCGATCGACTAAGTATCTCTAATGCCGATCAAGATGGCTAGCCACGTAGGAGGACATGTGTACACTTATCATTGGTCCTATTAGGAGAGTAATTTTTACATACCAAAACAAATATGTTATGGCTCCATTGAGATATATCTTTTATTTTGCAAATTGTTTCATCGTCTAACTCCCAGTCCAAACACCTGTATCAATCACACCCAAAATAACATCCCGACCATTATCAACAGTTGACCAAAGCTTAATAAATAAATTTTTAGGAGGGTAGTGTGACTGGGGTCTGGTAAGATACTGAAATGGGTGAGGTGTGACCCACTTTAATGAACTCTGCCTCCAAGGTATTTAAGAGTTTCTAATGCAACACCTAGTAAAACCTTCCTCTTTTGGTGAAAATGGAACCAAAGCTAGAACTACCTACTGCAAGAATATGAACTTCACAAAAATTTTAGTAACTTTTCTCAAGAAGATCTCCCGAACATAATCGTTATAAGTGTGGGAGTGAAGAAATGAGCACTTAGCACTTAGAGAGAGAGCAGGGAGAGAATACTAGGTGGTCTAGTGTGATTTGACAGAATAATGGTATGACTTGAGTTTCTGATATGTGATTTGAACTCACCAATGATCCTATTTATAAGTGAACATAGAGTTGGTTTGGGCCTTTTTGGGCACCAAAATCAAGAGGGAAAACTTAGTGGGACAAGGTGTGTAATGTACCTTTTGTCTCTATCAGGTCTGCAGCCGCCTGTCCCCTCAGACAGGCGACACCGGTGTGAACCAAAGTCAAAAAGAAAATATATCACCTAATGGAGACAAAATATCTGATTTGATAAATATCTTTTGAAACTGTAACTTGTTGTATAAACTTTGTAAACTTGAGGGGGGCCTCGAGGACCACCTCCTCTAGAACCATTAAACTTGAGAGGGGGGCATTGATGACCCCCTTCTCTAAAATGTTTTTACTTTGAGAGGGGCCTTGAAGGCATCCTCCTCTAAAATCATTTTTATAAAAAGTTCATTTCTTGTGAGAAACCTCTTGGTTGCTTATTTCTAATATGACTAGTTGTGAACTATGTAAGGGATGGGTGACCTCTAGGGTCTTTTTATTAGTATTCTCCCAATCTTAAACTGCTAAGTACTTGATCTTGCTCAACAAACCTTGTTCCTCAGCCACCAAGTCAAAACTCCCAGAGATCACATCTAGCCTATTTGAGCCATGCTAGCTCAACTAGGCAACCTGTATAAGAAATTAAAATATTTGTTCTATAATATTTTCAAGGTCATAAACTTTGGAGAGGAGGTCACTCTAGTTGGAACTCCTCTCCCTATATCATTTTTAGGGTAAATTATTTGGGAGTAGGGTGATCACTTATGGGTAAACCTCTTCACACTTCTTCCATTTCTGTGATATGTCAATTGGGGTAGAGGGGGTTATTTGTAATAAGTCCCCTCCCCTTGGACTTTTTTGTGGTCTCAATTACTTTGAAGGGGTTGCTCATGGCTGCCCTCATCGAACTTGTCTTTTTCTATGGCTTGAGCTTTGATGATGAGAAGCTCCTCATGGTGGGCCTCCTCGTCTTAACTTCATTTCCTGTAATTTTGAGCTTTGGGCACGAGGGTCTCCTCATGGAGGGACTCCTCATCCTAACTCTCTTTCTATGATCATTGACCTTTGGGGACGAGGGGCTCCTTATGATGGGCCTCCTCGTCCTAACTTCATTTATGTGATCATTAAGCTTTGGGGATAAGGGGATCCTCGTGGTGAGCCTCCTAGTCTAGTTAAGCTTTTGTCTTTGTCAGAGAACTTATTTATGGTTGGTCATGATGAGGTCCTCTCTCCATATAGGCTTTCCCACTTATTTATTTAGGCAAAATGGGTGATCACCCGTCTACATTAGTCCCCTCATACAAAAAACTTTTTGTTGGGTAGACCAAATGTTTTTATACGCAATGATTCACTATGTCTTGTAATACGAATAGTATATTTCCATCTCATCATGGAAATATTGGCATTTAATAAGTCTGTCACATTAGCCCATATTGAGAGTCTCGAGATGGCATGTATCAGAGGGAGAATAGGAATTCTATTATTAGGGAAATGATTTGCACCCATTTTGATTGGTAGGGGCGCCTGTGGTTTAATAGGGTATAAAAGGGCCTTTTAAAATTGTTCTTCTTTTTACCTTAGCATTTGCTTTTAAACCTACATTTTTTAGAGAGAGAGAGAGAAAAGAAAAGCAGAGGTCTTCCATAACCACCGTCGTTTCCTCCCTTCCTTATCACCGTAAATGGCTTCTTCTTCTTCTGCTCAAAAATCTGCTTCCACTGTCGCTATCATCACTAACAAGGTGCTAGTGGGTATGGTGCCCATTTCCATCATCACCTCGAAGATTTTGGCTACCGGAGACACCACCATCACTTTCGTCAAGTTCTTTTATTGGTATTCTCTCAAGCCAGGGTTCCACGTCCACAGTCTACTCCACATCTCAAAAGGAGTACTTGTCTACTCGTACAAAGAGGGATTTTGGTATTTATTGCTTGGCGCCTTACGTTGGTGAGGAGGACACCTTCATGTCCTCCCTCGTGAATTTTGAGCAAGAGTTTGCGGCAAAATTAAACAAGCAGCCCCGTTTCGGGTCGAGGTGAGTCTTATGATCTTCATATTGTATTGCCTCATTCAATTCTTAGAGTACGAGTAGATAGGGGTGTGGGTCGAGGTGAGTCTTATGATCTTCATATTGTATTGCCTCATTCAATTCTTAGAGTATGAGTAGATAGGGGTGATTTTCCCCATACTAACATGGTGGTCAAATCTTGTGAGGGTGACATAGAGGACTGGAGTTTTTGGGTGGATCATGTCCTATCCACCCCCTCGCACAAGTCTATTATCGAGGGGCTAGGTCTTCTAACTACTATCAACAGTCTTAAATCTTGCTCTATTAACAAATAAACTCCAACATTTACTTTTTTGGCTTCTCGTTGGAGTAGGGACTCATACACTTTTGCTACTAGTTGGAGTGAGTTTACTATTACCATGAATGACATCTGTGATCTGCTAGCGCTTCCTTACTTGGGAGATCATGTATTTACTGATGGTTTCGAGGATGATATTGAGGAGAGAATGGTAGGAGAGCTCCACTCAGCTCTAAGTGAGTGCTCCAAGTATGTTGTCATTAATCAAACTAGGGCCACCAAACACTCTTTCAAGAAGTGGTAAAGGTACTGGTTCAAAGATTTCTAGCAGCTTCCCAAGGGTGAGAGCTCGAACAAGGCTTTGAGGAGTCAAGAGGGCCCAAAAATTAACTCTGCCTCACACTTGGCAGCATTTTTTATTACTTTTCTAAGTAGGTTCCTACTTCCAAGGAGGCCAGATGACTCCCCTCGTGAGCTTCTTTTCAAGATTGCTATGAGACTTTCTCGAGGGAGGGCAGTCCCCCTTGTTGTTATAGTATTAGTATCCCTATACACTTGGCTAAATAGGGCTCATGTAGAAGTTGAACCATCATGTGGATGCTATGATGTGATTAATTTTACCAGTACTTTCATCCTTATGTCTTTTCTGTTTGAGAGGTTTCCAAGATTTGGTTCAGAGGCTAGGGCTTGCAATAATAATGATGCTTGTGCTGCGAGGTGGCATAAAAAGACTCCCAAGGCCCCCTAGGACCTTTGACAGATAATATTGATGAGTTCTCTTTCAAACCTTACTGCAGGAGACGATAGGTGATGTCTTCACTTGGAGCTCCTTCTCTGCTTCTTGGGGCACCTTATGTTACCCCGCTGATGTTGAGTTTGTTTCCACTTGCCCCCATATCCATGTAGTTGTTATGCTTATACCCTGCACTTTGCCTTCCTTGACTGATCTGGGCCAAGGTGTGGAGTTTTATCATTCTGAGAGAGTGAGGAGGCAATTTGGCTACGATCAAGGTGTTCATACCCTGACTTATCCTTCAAGCACCTACCCATCTGAGCTATACCTTGAGGCTTTTGCCAATTTTACAACTGAGGGGGTGGTTCACTGAGTTGGTCATTTGAGATGTCTATTTGTGCCTTCTCGAGACTACCTGCCTGCCTTCACTCGCTCTTATTTTACCCTCTAGCAGAGGTAGGTCCTCCTTATTTAAAACTGAGTGAAGAATGTTCCCCATGAGACTATCTCTATTAAGATTCCCAATAATGATAGGTATCTGGGCAACAGGACCCAAAATACATTATGGTACCGAAGCACTATTACCAAAGCCCCTCTCAAGTAGGTCACACCAGTCTTGGTGAGGCCCTTGCTCGATGAGTCTATTTACTCCAAGCAACCTGAGCCCCATTCATCCAATCCCAAGGGAAAGAGGAAAGGTAAATCCCCGATGCTTCCAAGAGGAAGCATCCTAATGTGGATGTTTCTAACTTTATACTAGCTATTATTGCTCCACCTATTATTGCTTCCACCAACGCTGCTACCCCTGTTTTCCCCCCTCGCTAGTAAGTACTAGGGCGAGTAGGAAGAAGAAAATAACCAGTGTTGAGGTTACTTCTCCTTCCTCTCCACCAGACCTGGGTCAGACACTGATAACCTTGGGGTAGAGGAGACATATCGGACAATGCACGAGAAAGGCTATGCATCCTTAAGATTATCATTTTAGGAGCTTGTTGCTACTTCCATTCCTGTTGGTGAAGGTACTACACCTTACTCCTCTTTACTTAGTGAAACTGAATTTCACAGGGTTTCACTTGATGATAATTATAACTTGTATATGGAATTTTTCATCTTGAATACGATTTTTTTTTAAACTACTTGTACTGATATCATTTTTTTTGTATCATATTTTTTACATGATGAAATTGTATCGTTTACTTTTTTGCGCATGGAACACATGAAGGCAATAGTTTATGACATGAAGATTGTTTATATAATGTCGTTGACATTCAGGATTATATTTTTTATGTGTTTCGGCCGTGCGGGCTTTTATAGTTTTATTGTTTAGTTTTATGGCTATGCGGGCTTTTATAATTTGATTGTTAAATTTTATTTCCATGTGAGTTTTATAATAAAGAGGTTTTATATTAATAGGGTTTGGAATGTCTAAAAAACAGGAGAAACTCTGCCCAATTGTTTTTTGGTCTATGAATTATTACGACTTATAATATTTTTAATTTTGTATGTATATTCGTTTATTAACACCGTTCCCGATTAGCAATTTGTGATTTTTTTTATTATTTTGCCAATAATAAATATTTGTAACACCTCGTGCGCGTCCAAAGTTAACTGGTCGTGCAGTCACGGGACCCCCAATTTTAGGATTGGACCTAAAAAAATATCATTTTTTATTATAGTTAAATATGGTCATGGACTTTGTCCATGATAAATATTTTTTCAGTCGCGCTTAAAAATGGTTGCGGCGAAAGTCCATGACCCCAAATCGTGACGAAAAATGGTCGCGGTATGGGTCACGGACTTTAGCCGCGACCATTTTTTTTGTCACCGTGTGGGTCACGGACTTTAGTCGCGACCATTTTTATCACGGTTAGGGGTCACGGACATTGGCCACGACCAGTTTTTTCCCCTTTTTTTGTCGTGGTGTGGGTCACAGACTTTGGCCGTGAACAATTTTCATCATGGTTAGGGGTCACGAACTTGGGCCGCGACCATTTTTTTTCCCATCGCGGTGTGGGTCATGGCCCAAGTCCGCGACCATCTATCATGACCCATCAGGGCTGAGACACCAGATTGGTCACGGACTAGGGCCGCGACCCACGAAATTGGTTGCGCCCGAAATGGTCACGGCCAAGTCTGCCACCCACAATCTTGGTCAGGGATTTTGGCCATGAGCATTCGCCAGTTTTGGTGTAGTGCCTTCCTATGACGATGAAGGTTATTCTTCAAATGAGATGATCCCAACCCATATGATGATCAAAACCCCAATGCTTCTTCTTTGTTACTAGTTTCGAGAGAGTCCTCTAGTGAAGACATCATGATAAACTCTCCTTTTGTCGACAGTCCTACCACCGAACATATACCATATGGGAAGACTGCCTGTATAGCTACTGTAAGTCTCTTCCTTTTGTTTCTTTTGTATGACTTATTATCTAGCTATCTTTCATAATTTCTTTCCCTTTTTTAATTCATCTTCATCATTATGACATATGTAGGGCACTTATGTTGCAGCGAGCGATCCTTCACATCCTCCTCATGCTCGAGGGCCCTTTCCTAGGGATAGGAATTCCATCCTAGACTCCTCTTTGGGTCTGGCCAGAGAGGTTTATTGCCCCTTCTTTATTTTAGTATTATTCTCCTTTTGTACTTTTCTTTACTGACATGATATATTCTCTTCTTCTTCTCTTGCAGTTAACTTTTGTGTTCCTGAAGACTAAAAGGGATTCTTTTGTGTCATCTTCTTCTATCCAGGTAATCGTCCATTCTTTCCTTTCATCCTAGCTTGTCATATTTTTGAATCATGTCTTGAGGTCTTTTTTCTTTTCTGAGTTCACAGAAGACCATCCCTCCTAGCCATACTTCCCCAATTGCCACCTCCACTATAATGGGTGGTTCTTCTATTAGGTTGTCTAAGGTATTTTGAGCTTGGCACTTCTGTTGTCTTTCTCTATTTGTTGACACTTTCTATGTATAATTGTATTCTCCCTGTATTTCTTCTTTACAAGAATTATCCTCACGTAACCCTTCCTCTACTGGGGGGATGGCACAACTTACAAGAGTTACTGCCCCAGGTCTGCTTCATTCAGGGAGGATTCCCATCTCTCGAGTCTTCATGCCTATGGATAATAGTCCTCACATCCAGCCCATACCCTCTTGGATGGTTTTCACCATTGCCTCCAGTGAGCCCGTATCACTTTCTCGCAGGTATTTCTCACTACTATTAGGCTCATCTTCTTTCTTTATCTATTTTTGGTTCTTTGACCATTTTGTGGTGATTAGGCCACTACTTCTGTTGGGCCCCTCCACCAGTCACATTTCATCCTTCTTCTTGATAGGGAGTTTAGGTACACCTATTTTGAATCTTTCATATCTTTACTTATTTCATTCTCATGTCTTCTTGATATATATTTATGTTTCAGTTAGGTAGTGTTACTGCCTCACCAACTGCTTCTTCGATTTCTCCTCTGGTAGCTCCTACAGCTAGCGGGGTAGCTCTTACTGCCACTGTCTCTATTGGACGCATCATCATAGCACCTCTCCTGGTACTCACTTTGACTTGACTCTGCTTCCTCTTTAAATATTTTCTTTACTATTATGGACAACTTGTCAACACTAATATTCTTCTTCTATTCGCATGCCAGTGCTAGTGACACTTATTTATCCATGAAATCTGCGATGGGGGCCACAAAGACAACTCCCTCAGTACCACCTGTGGGCCTTCATTTGACTACCATAGAGGTGACCACATAGGCATCTGGTCTTTCTTTTAATAAGAGTAGTTATTTATGTATTCTCTTTTTACTTATACATTTTCACCTTTTTCTTTTCCCACATGCTAGTGTAGCTAAAGTCCCCTTGTCTGTCGGGCCTGCCTCTAGTTCTGTAGGGGTGACTTCAGTGGTATGAAAAAAGTTTTCTTTTTTTTCTTTTTGAGGTCATGCCTATATTTTGTTATATTTGTCATTCTTTCCCTTTCTTATATGCATGAAGGCTTCGAGGCTCGTTCTAACATATTTGTAATGATAGTTCCTTTACCTACGGGCCTATACTTGAGTTCTCAAGTTAGTGTTGTGCCAACTCCTACACTGGCGAAGACTTTTGTAAGGACATTTTTGTCCATTAACAATTTATATGTCGTACGCCGTTACACCTTTGAAGAAATTCAAGTTTCATTCATTCATTAACGGATCCGAATATCAGAAGAAGAAGAGGAATCAAAGTCTGACAACCGGACCGGTCCGCCTGAAATAAAAAGAACCGATCCGGTCAACCGGACCGGTCCGCCTCAGACCGAACCGATCCGTTTTGCAGAAGGCCAGTATACCCCGGACCTCAAGCAAACCGATGAAGCAGGAATAAACGAACCGATCCGGTCACAACCGGACCGATCCGCCTCAGAATAAAAGAACCGATCCGCCTCAGATCCGGACCGGTCCGCCTGGGATAATTTTAAACAGATCGTGTTCAGATCGTGGTCAGATTTTTATGGTTCAAGTCCTCTTATTTAATCCCACTACGGGAAGTGGTTTTCCAAGACTTATTCACACGACTTCCAGAGTAAATAAAGCCCTAAGTCTTCACCTATTGAGCATCTAGACTCTAGGTTTTTGATTCACACAAATTTCCAATCCTTTGTGAATCACTTTGCAACCCAGGAACGAAGCTTTGCTGTTGTTCAACCCTTGTGGAGAAGACCGTTCTTCTTCTCCATTGCAGCCCTACTGGAAAGGGATAGTTCCAGCCGTGACTACAGAATCCGACACCTGAGGGTAATTCTTAGTCACTTGTATTTTCATTGTAATCCGAAATTGTATAGCTACAATATTATAATGAAAATAAATGGTTTTTCCCCTTTGGGGGATTTTTCCTCAATTGCATGTGTTTGAATGTTCTTGCTTTGTTTGTTATCGTATTCAATCACATATTGCTGCATATTTAGGGTTTGTTTGGGTTAAAAGGGTTTAATATATAATTTACTCATTTGAACGCAAGCACATACGTTCTCAAATTGGTATCAGAGCAGGTTACGCTAATTTATCGCGTATTCCTATTTTTCGCAAAATTTTTCTAAGATATCAATTTTCTAAAAAAATTGATTTTTGAAAAAGTGCGTGTTCAAATGGAGAAGTTATATAATAAAATCCATGTTTTTGACGGGACAAATTATGCTTATTGGAAAGCCCGAATGAGGTCGGCTTTAAAAGCCATAGATGAAAGGGTTTGGATTTTAGTTGAAAGAGGGTGGACTCCTCCCTCCGTAACTCTTGATAATGTGACCAACTTGAAACCTGACACTTCTTGGACTGAAGAATAATTTAAATGGTCATCTTTTAATTCTAAGGGTCTAAGTGTTATTTCTGGGTCTGTCACACCTGATGAGTTCAAACGTATAATGACGTGCACCACGTCAAAGAGGCATGGGATGTTTTACAACTCACCCATGAAGGAACTAATGCTGTGAAAGAATCTAAGTTGCAAAATTTGACAACTCAATTTGAAATCATCACCATGCATGAATCTGAATGCTTTGATGAATTTTATACTAGACTTTCTGACATTGTGAATACTAGCTTTAATCTTGGTGAACATATTCCTAATGCGAGAGTTGTTAAAAAGATTCTTCGTTCTTTACCTAAGCGTTTTATCCCTAAAGTCACTGTGCTAAATTCTATGGGTAATTTAAATACGCTAAAATTGGAAGAGCTTGTAGGAGATTTGCAAACTTATGAAATTGATATGTTCCCTAAAACTGCTAAATCTAAAGATAAGGGAATTGCACTTAAAGCCCAAGAGAGAAGGAGTGAGGGGTCGGCTAGAAAAAGGGTAGAGTCGTCTAGAAAGAGAGAGACTGACACGTCAGATTCTGAGTGTGATTTTGACCTAGATGATTTGGCTCTTTTTGCAAAAAATTTCAAAAGAATTCTCAAATTTAAGAAAAATGGCAATTTTAAAGATAAAAAGAAATTTGAGAAAAATAAGTTTGAAAAGAAAAATGAAAAAGACTCCAAAAATCCTCCTAAGAAAGAAAGTGAGAGATGTTTTGAGTGTGATGGTAGGGGTCATAGAGCCTTTGAGTGTGCCAATCGTCTGAATAGAGAGAAAGGGAAAGCTATCCTTAATGCTACCCTTAGTGACGACAGTGAGGTCGAGACGGTGGATTCAGGAGATGAGTCACCGCATGAGTGTAACTTCACCGCATTCATGGCCAGTCAAGTGAGCACTCCTAGTTCTCTTCACGACGATGAAGATGATGCTTCACAGGGACACCTCGACAGTGAGATCGATGTGAGTGAGGGGGAGGATGACTCAAGTGAGAGCGAGAGTGATATTCAACGCGCCTACGCTAAGTTATATTCTGAGTCTTTTAAAACTAAAAAACGTAACAAAACGCTAGTTCTTAAGATCACCGTCTTAGAGGATGATTTAAGGAAGGCGAGAGAAAGAGAGTCCTCCACCGTCACCGCCCTAAGAGAGAGAGAATTTTCCTGTGTCAAGAAAGAGATTCTGTTCAGAGAGAGAGAGAGTGTTTTAGAGAAAGAGAGAGGGGACTTGACTAAACAAGTGGCTAGTCTTACGGGTCAGCTCCATACCTCCGTGGAGACTCGGAAGAAACTTGAAGCCCTTGTTGCCCAACTGACTCATGATCTTGAGAAAGCACGGGAAGTCAAGGTGCAAATCGAGGACAGATCTAGAAAGATGGGAAGGATGCTCCTCGGCCCCGCTTTAGATTTTGGTGATCGGCAAGGAATTGGTTATGATGGTGCCTCCACATCTCAAATTGCATCTAGACCAGTTCCTGAGTTTACTACGAATCCTTATGGCCATCGTCAAAAACCTCGAAGGAGAGTTCGACCAAGAATGGCAAACCAAGGTCCGCCTTTGACTGTGCTCTTTTGTACTTATTGCAAAATAAAAGGCCACCTTAGGGAGTCTTGCTATAGCATGGGTCGGACACGACGTACTACTGCTCCACCACGTCATACTGATGAGTTTTCTAGTCTGAGAGAGCGAGTTGAGTTCTTAGCTGCCACGACCCAGAGTTTAATGGAAGAATTCCGACGGATGTCCTTGCCGTTAGTGAATGCTTCTCACATTCCAGCTAAAACCAACAACAACAAAGGCAAACAAAAGGTCAACTCTGCTTGGGTACCTAAGAAAGATAAAAAGGCCTTTGTTGTTCATGTTACTCTCAAAGCACATAATACCTCACAGTGGTATTTTGATAGTGGGTGCTCCAGACACATGACAGGTGATGCCTCATTTTTTACGACTCTTGAGGACTATCAGGATGGCAGAGTCACTTTTGGAGATGGGAGCAAGTCTAGCATTATAGGACGTGGTACTGGCAGAGTCACTTTTGCAGTAATGTTTGACCGGGACACGTGTAAAGTCTATAATCAAACCGGTAAACTTTTGATGCAAGGGGTGAGGACCGAGGATAATTGCTATGGGACTGAACCCACATCCTCACTTGTCTGCAACAGCGCCACTATCACTCATATGGATCTGTGGCACCAATGTCTAGGTTACGTGAACGTTAGAGATCTCAACCGCTTAGCTAAAAAGGACCTAGTACGTGGCTTACCATCTCTTGGAAAGTCAACTTCGACCGTTTGTGGACCCTGTCAGTTGAGAAAACAAATTCGTAGTCCTCATAGGAAGTTGCATTCCATTACCACCTCTCGTGTTCTTGAGTTGATTCACATGGATCTTATGGGTCCCACTCGTACTGAGAGTCTAGGTGGTAAGAGGTACATCCTCATGATGGTAGATGATTTCTCCAGATACTCCATTGTAGGTTTTCTGAGAGAGAAATCCGATGCTGTAGAATTTTTAACGACCAAGTGACGTGTCCTGCAAAATCAACATGGTGTCTCTATTAATAGGATGCGTAGTGACAATGGCACTGAATTCACAGAAGCAAAGGTAGACCTTTACTGTGATAGCCTCGGGATCAAACATGAGTTTTCTGCTATGAGAACTCCTCAGCAAAATGGGATTGTTGAGAGAAATAATAGAACGATCCAAGAGATGGCTAGATCTATGCTTCTCGGTCGTAAAGATTCTAGGAGATTTTGGGCAGAGCCAGTGTCTACTGCATGCCACACGGTGAATAGGGTTTATTTGCGTCCACACACACTCCAGACTCCTTATGAGTTGGGGACTGGGAAGAAGCCCAACCTGGCATATTTTTGTGTTTTGGGGAGTAAATGCTACATCCTACGAGATAGAGAGCAATTAGGAAAGTTCGACTACCGAAGCGACGAGAGAATATTTCTAGGATATTCATCGAATAGCAGAGCGTATCGGGTTTTTAACCTGAAGATCTCTAAGGTTATGGAATCAATAAACGTCACCGTGCAAGATGACGAACCTTCGATGGTTATTGATCCTAACCTTCAGTGTGAGGATGAGGATTGTTCTGACAGTGATTTACATATTACTCTCTCACACTCTATGGACCCTACTTCTGCGTTAGGGGACACACCTGCTTGGGTTCACAAGATTCATGACCCGTCTGCCATTGTTGGCGATCCCACTCTAGGGATCAAGACTCGTGCTCAGCTAGAGAACGTTGTTAGCCATCATTACTACACGTCCAAAGTCGAGACCAAGAATTATAAAGAAGCACTCAAGGATGAACACTGGATATCTGCTATGCAGGATGAGTTGCTTCAGTTTAAAAAGAATAATGTCTGGGAACTTATCCCCCGACCTAGTGAGACTAATGTGATAGGTACCCGGTGGATTTTCAAGAACAAAATGGATGAAAATGGTACCATAATCAGAAATAAGGCTAGGTTGGTCGCTCAAGGCTACACACAGATAGAGGGTGTAGACTTTGGGGAGACATTTGCTCCTGTTGCGAGGCTTGAATACGTCCGTCTTCTGCTCGCCATCGCATATCATCTGCACTTCAAGGTATATCAGATGGATGTCAAGAGTGCCTTTCTAAATGGCATTCTACAGGAGGAGGTTTATGTGGAACAACCAAAAGGGTTTGAAGACCCTCAGCACCCAGAGCACGTCTACTATCTTAGAAAAGCCTTGTATGGTTTGAAGCAAGCACCCCGTGCTTGGTACGAGAGGCTTACTTCCTATCTCTTAGCTCATGGCTTCAAGAGAGGGGGAGTAGATATGACGTTGTTTGTCAGGAGAGATGACGGTGCTATTTTGGTTGCCCAAGTCTATGTGGACGACATAGTCTTTGGATCCACATGCTCCCAGCATGCTCACCACTTTGAGGAGGAGATGAAAAGTGAGTTTGAGATGAGCATGGTTGGTGAGCTTACATTCTTCCTTGGTCTCCAGGTTCGTCAGCTAGAGGATGGGATGTTCATCTCCCAATCCAAGTATGCTAGAGACCTAGTAAATAAATTTGGTTTAGACTCCGCTAAGCATGCACATACACCTATGAGTACCACTACCAAGCTTAGTAAGGACACTTCAGGCAAGGACGTAGAGCAAACCTTATATCGGAGTATGATAGGTAGTCTTCTCTACTTGACTTCCAGTCGTCTCGACATCGCCTTTAGTGTTGGAGTCTGTGCGCGATATCAGGCGTCCCCGAAAGAGTCACATTTACTTGCTCTAAAACGTATTATTAAATACGTGAGTGGGACTCTCTCATACGGTATTTGGTATTCCTTTGATACCGATGACCGTTTGTCCGCCTATTCGGATGTCGATTGGGCCGGGGATGTAGATGGTTGTAGGAGCACTTCTGGTGGGTGTTTCTATTTTGGTTCTGCTCTTGTCTCCTGGCTGAGCAAGAAGCAAAATTCCATCTCTTTGTCCACTGCGGAGGCTGAGTACATAGCCGCCGGGAGTTATTGCACACAACTCTTGTGGATGAAGCAAATGCTGGAGGATTATGGGATTTCACAGGACACCATGACCATTTCCTGTGACAACACGAGCGCGATACACATATCCCGCAATCTAGTTCAGCATTCGCGCACCAAACACATCAGGATACGTGAGCACTTTATTCGTCAGTTAGTTGAGGAGAACACTGTATCCCTGAGTTTTGTTCCCACCGACCGTCAGTTAGCAGACATTTTCATGAAACCTTTAGATGCCCTTCGATTTGAGAGTCTTAGGAAGTCTTTGGGGATTTGCACAGTTGACTGAGGGGTTGATCTATGTCTAGAATAGGATGCTTCTTCATGTTCATATCATATGCTTCCTATTGCTAGTCTGTTTTCTATGTACCATTGCTTAGTTGTACAGTTTTTTTTTATTTCTTTTTGTTGTTTATATTTCTTTTGAAAAATACAAAAAGATTTTCCTTTAAGAAAAATTTTAAGAAAAGCACAAAAAGATTTTATTTTGATAAAATTTTTGAAAAAATCCAAAAAGATTTCTGTTTTTGCTTCTTTTATGGATGAGCATTTAAGATAGCCAAGTCACATTTTCATTCCATATCTCCATGTGACTGTTTGATAGAGTTTTGAGAGGCTACATCATTTCATCCATGTGCTTTACATTGGTTGGAGTCTTTGAGATGCAATTAGTGATATCTTCCTACATGTTTGACTCCTATAACCTTTATTGCACACATGCACGGCTATATTTGATTATTGCACTTGTCTATCTCATATTGGCTTGAGTGTTTCCATCTCAATCCTGTCTATACAATGTACAATATGCGATAAAACTTGACAAGATTGGAATGCATGTAAAAACCATTTTGGTGAGACTGTGTGGTTGTTTGTATAACGGGGAGGGGCTGCGAAAGGTAAACATCTATCCTTTGCGCAAAAGCCACCGTTAAAAAGGACCTAAAAAATGGAGGAATTTTAATATCCGAGGTCCAAAGAG
Organism: Sambucus nigra; assembly: GCA_949130495.1. Classification (NCBI taxonomy): domain Eukaryota; kingdom Viridiplantae; phylum Streptophyta; class Magnoliopsida; order Dipsacales; family Adoxaceae; genus Sambucus; species Sambucus nigra. Next base: position 146,555,077 of record OX422211.1, read on the forward strand.
GTTAAAAGAGACCGAAAAATTTAAAGGCAATAAAAAGTAATTCATGCCAAATATGGGCCACTTAGGTTTCACCATCAATTCTCCAAAGTTTGAGAATTTAGAATGCCTCTATTCAAAATTATATCTGAGGGAGTTTGGTTGGAGAATCTTTAAACGGGTTTGCACTTCCTTGAAAGTCCTGAAAAAGCATAAAATCATTTTGGACGTTATTGGTGTGAAAATCACTTTGAGCTTTGATTTGTTGATTTGATTGAGTCAATATCTTATATTGTCATTTTTTTACACCAAAGGAAGCATTTGAGTTCATTCGCTAGGAATATCCAATATTCATCGTGCACATATGTCATGTTTGTATGCATTGATTTTCCTATCGAATTTGATCACACCTCTTCATTTACGCTATCATCGTCTTGGTTGTTTTGTGTTCATTCATGGTGTGATTTTATCCTAGTGACACCCCGCACTTGCTTATTTGATTTATTTCTCTCATTTGTCTATTTTGGGGACATCATAAAAAAGGGGGAGAAAGAATTATCTTATTATGGGGGAGATTTGAAAGTTTGAGTTTGCTCATTAAATTGGTATATATGTTTATCTTCATTTCAAACTCGATGTGTCACTTGGTATTTTGCTTTGTCTCATGTGTGTAGGTACTACATGAATTATCATTGGATTGCACACCCTGATGAGAAAAGCGTTGAGATTCCTGAAAGAGTCGAAGAGCAAACGCTGTAGTCTTATTCAATTGTATCTTTCCAGTTTTGGGTTCATGGAAGGGTAGATTTGTATAGGAATTTTTTATTGTTTTGATAATTCGGATGTTAGTTTATATGTATGTACCGGCATAGACATAGGGGGAGATTTGTAAGGACATTTTTGTCTATTAACAATTTATATGTCGTACGCCGTTACACCGTTGAAGAAATTCAAGTTTCATTCATCCATCAACGGATCCGAATATCAGAAGAAGAAGAGGAATCAAAGTCTGACAACCGGATCGGTCCGCCTGAAATAAAAAGAACCGATCCGGTCAACCGGAGCGGTCCGCCTCAGACCGGACCGATCCGTTTTGCAGAAGGCCAGTATACCTCGGACCTCAAGCAAACCGATGAAGCAGGAATAAACGAACCGATCCGGTCACAACCGGACCGATCCGCCTCAGAATAAAAGAACTGATCCGGTAAATCGAACCGATCCGCCTCAGATCCGGACCGGTCCACCTGGGATAATCTTAAACAGATCGTGTTCAGATTTTTATGGTTCAAGTCCTCTTAGTTAATCCCGCTACGGGAAGTGGTTTTCCAAGACTTATTCACATGACTTCCAGAGTAAAGAAATCCCTAAGTCTTCACCTATTGAGCATCTAGACTCTAGGTTTTTTATTCACACAAATTTCCAATCCTTTGTGAATCACTTTGCAACCCAGGAACGAGGCTTTGTTGTTGTTCAACCCTTGTGGAGAAGACCGTTCTTCTTCTCCATTGCAGCCCTACTAGAAAGGGATAGTTCTAGCCGCGACTACAGAATCCGACACCTGAGGGTAATTCTTAGTCACTTGTATTTTCATCGTAATCCGAAATTGTATAGCTACAATATTATAATAAAAATAAATGGTTTTGCCCCTTTGGGGGATTTTTCCTCAATTGCATGTGTTTGAATGTTCTTGCTTTGTTTGTTATCGTATTCAATCATATATTGCTGCATATTTAGGGTTTGTTTGGGTTAAAAGGGTTTAATATATAATTTACTCATTTGAACGCAAGCACATACGTTCTCAACTTTGGCTAGCATTTCGGAGTAGACGGCCCTGGTACGTACAACACCGTGCATCACCATTCATTTTCTTTGCTTTTTTATTAACCTGTGTTACTAGTACAAGAATTTATTAACACTTTCCTACTTTATTATCCTGCAGGTCTGTATGACTCCTGCTCCTACTGCTACAGGGTCTACGGGTAGTGTCCTCAGAGGAGAGCGCCCAGGTAAGTACTTAATCTACTTAGACCTTTTGAACCTGCATTTTTGGTGCAAGTGCTTGCTGACACTAACATGTTTCCTTGATCTCAGGTTAGCGCCACAGTTGTTCCTATGACTGTGGAACACCCAGAAGAGGTTGCTGCGAGAGAGGTATTATACTGTCATACCATACTCTCTTTTCTATTTCCCTTTACTTCTTGCTTTTAATTGTGCAAGTATGCTTATCCTCACACCCCTGTTTCCTTATTTTCAGGTTAGCGAGGCGGACGTCCATAGTTCTACAGGACATACAGTGAGTGTTATTCTGCGCACTCCCCAGATATTAGACTGTCATACTCAATTTAGTTCTATCTGTTAAAGTTAGTATATATTTTTTTAATTTCTTTATAGCACAAGAATTGCTAACTCTTACCTATCTTCTGTTAGGCCAATGTTCAGAGTCACACGGTGCCTCTTCGATTTGGCGACAGCATACTAACTCCTATGGGCTATGGGGTAAGATTTTGTAACCTTTTTTTCAATTTGACTATGGATATTCCACCACCTACTCCTTTCTTTATCCATTACTCATCTATGTTTATTTCTCCTTCTACAGGATCCAGTTGGTGAGCCCGTCGAGGCAAGTGGTGATGCCGACTCCGGCGAGGATTCCTCTATTCCTCTTTTGGATCTTGAATCTCAAAACATATGCTATGATGATATAGAGTTAGAGGCTCCAAGAGTTTTCATGAGTGTGTTGTGGCGCTCATAACTCCCTTTCTAGATTCCGTGCACATGAGCAGGAGGTATTGGAGATGATACTGGAGCACCAGCTTGAGACTTTTACGTCTCAGAGTGACTTTTACGTCTCAGAGTGTGCTCAACATTGACAGCCTCACGATATTCAACTTGAAGGCCCTGGCCAGCCATCTTTATGACTTCCTGTCTACTTCCCTTACTAACATAACCACTCGAAGGGTTACATTGTTCCTCCAGGCTCTTCATGACCTCTAGGGTGCAGCAGCGCCAGGCTGATGCAGCTCGGGTACAGGTTCAGATTCAGTCCCTCCAGAACAAGCTCACCAAGTTTGAGGCTAGTGATGATGAAGATGAGGCCAGGATAGCTAGACTAGAGGATCATCTTGTTGAGGAGGCATGTCCTTCCTACACAGATCTACGCTCCCAATAGGACTTATTTTTTATTTTGTCTAGTGGGTAGACAGTCTTGTTGTGTGACCAAATTTTTTATATTTTAGTTTTTTTATATGTAAAGAAATGTTGATTTAAAATTAAAAACATCTGTTGGTTTCCATTTTGTTGTTTATTCTTTGCTTTTATCTGGATTTTAATATCTTCTTACTATGATTTGGTCCAATTTTCTGTGACCATTCAGTCCATTTAAACTGCCCCATGTATTGTGAAGTACTTGTATATTATCTGAGCGTATCGGCATTTTGGGAGCTGCCCCTTCTAACTATAGGATACTTGCATATTATCTGATCAAGTTAATATCTTAGAGTTGCCCCCTCTAACTGCGTGGTACTTGCATATTTGCTGAGCAAGTTGATATTTTAGAGTTGCCTCCTCTAACTGCGAGGTACTTGCATATTATCTGAGCAAGTTGATACTTTAGAGCTTCCCCCCTAACTGTGGGGTATTTACTATGCACATTTATTTCTTAGGGAATAACTGGGGAGGAAAGGAATAGCCTTTTGTCCTTCCCATAAACTTTGAATATAATTTATAAATAACAATGACTATCTTTTTTTTTAGAAACATTGCCCCTAGTGTGTGGGGTCCTTATTTCAAAAGGTTTGTTAGGAAATATTTTTCCTACAAAATTTCTTGGGGGAGGGGGGGGGGGGGGTATAGCCCCTTTTCTCCATAATTTCTGAGAACTGGTTAAGTAAAGCTTTTCTTTGAGAACAAAGGTTGGAACTTGTTCTCTAGTCTATAAATCTTGTTGTTAGAAAATAATAACTTTTTTATTATTACTTGGAGGATGTCCTCGTACTATTTCTCCACACATGGTACTATTTCTTCTCAAGTTCATCTTTTGATAAAAGTGCACTGAAACCATTAAAAACATTGTTTGAAGCGTAGAGGAGAGTTGGTGGAGATTAATAGAGTGTTGATTTAATTTAATTAAGGTTGGAGGAGTACCAGCTTAGGTGCCTAGGAAAAGTTTTGGGCATTAGAGATTTATGAGTGTGAACAATGTATGTTGATTTTTGTGTGAAAATTGAGCTTGCATGAAAACATGAAATTAGCCATGCAAATATGAAGAGAGGAGGAAATCGATTAACAAATCTCCTTTTTCTTTGCCAAAAAGTTTTGGTATGAAAGTATTGTGCTCTATAAACTGAGTATATATGCATAAATAATTTATTCGGTTTAAAGGTTAGTAGCCCAAGAATGACACTCTGGGATGGCTTGGGTATTGCTAAATTAGACATAGCATTGGCTCTAAGCTGTTGGTTGCGTTTAGTTGGGTAATCTTGAAAAACCATTGGTCAGATCGAGGGACGGCCTCACCAACTTTCAACCGGGGCCCACCAAAAAAATTATATGTGTTGAAAATTTATTAAATTTTCTGAAATATTAAATATTTATTCAATTTGTTGATTTTGATTTTGAAATAAAATTGATTATTCAATTCTTCATTTGATATTGAATAAATTTTTTATATACTATCACCATTAGACTTGTGCTTTGGGAGGAAGAGATATGAAAAGTACAAAATTTAGAATTTTGTGTGCATTAGGAGAATCGAACATTCGGATAATGGTGAAAAGAAGCGGAAATGTTTCTATTTCTTGATTACATATTTATGTACATCTTTGATGGTTTAGAGGTCTAGCGTTTGATACAAAGTTAAGAAAATAACGAAGCTAACTGTTAGTTTATTATGTAAAAGGAATAGGAATCCTAATGAGGAACAAATTAGTGTCAAAATAAAAATATATGTACTTTCAACAGCTAAGGAAGCAATCAATAATGATTCAGAATTCAGCTTAGTGACTTCTTTTAGAACCAATAAATATAACAGCTTCCTATTACCTTCCTTCATGTCTCAAAATTTCCTTCACAAAAATGTTTACTCTTTTTTTTTTATGAAATGTAATATATTAATAAAAAGGACTAGGCCCAAAAGATACAGACTCGAAAAATTAGGCCGGGACAAACTAGCTACAAACAATACAACACACTAACTACCCAACAACACTAAAGCTCAAGACATACTAGGCCTAACCCAACCATCCTACCCAACAACACTCTTAAACCACAACCCGACCCAAACCCAACTCAAACGATCGATAGGCCTTGAATAGTCCATAAAATGTTTACTCTTAGGGTCAATTCCATTTCCATGGTCTGAAATTGGGTTGCCAAACGGACCCTTATTAGTCTTGTTACAAGAAGAATAAAACTTTGTTATTAAGTGAAAGGGAAACATGGATTTCAAATCTTAACAAAAAAAAACATTTTTAACACTTCGAACATGGAAGACAAAAGATGATGGCCGTATAGAATAAAATAAAATAAAGACTTCGTTAACTAAATTATTTCTTAAATATTGTTTTATTGATTAAAAAATAATGTTGAGCTTAACTTCCATTTTGGCCATTAATAAGTAAAACTTTGTTAAGGTGAATTAAATTAGAAGAAACCCTTGTATACGTTTCAAATTTAATTTTAGATGAACTATTAGATCATGCACTTTCTTTTCTTTTCTTTTCAGTGTTTATAACATTTGGAAGGTACTATAATTTGTTTACATGATTCAAATTTTTAACTAACAGGACACAGTGAAATACAATCGTGTCTGCAGTGGCTCTCTAATAGAGTCAATTGGGAACTTGTTTAACTTCGTAGACTGTGGTCACTATTTAATTACAATAACTAGACTTTGGTCTTGGAGTATACTAAAAATTATACATGATCAATTAAAGGGTTTGTCAGTTATTACGTCTAAATTTTAATTAAAATACTAATGTTACATAATTTCATTACTATATTTTTGCAAATTGTAGTCGATATTTTGAGTAACATACTAGGATATGATGGTTGGATTTTTGTATTTTGCATTTTATAACAAGCACACAAATAACTTGATACCCAGTAAAATTATCTGATTTCTTTATTAAAAATGTTCTTCCGCAAGACACATTGTGCTTAAGATATTTCAATCTGGATGACACAATTTTTTGTAGATCACACCTTACCAATGTAAATTCACAAACAATTAGTACATTGATCACCAAGCATTGATCATTGGCGACACCACAATAGGACTCCTCACGGTGTGTGTTCCCTTATCTTCAACCCAAACAATCGACCCAAATGTGACAGTCCCATTGTTGTCACCCATATAGTGTACATCAAGTGTGTAGGTCTGCTTCTCATAGGTATTCCGAAAAACCAAAGTCTCTGGAGAAACTTTCACAACACAACCACTCGGCGCAGTCAGCTTAGCCTTATACGTCACAGCTTCCTCTCCAACATTGGTAACAGTTCTCGTAAAAGTCTTAACCATTAGCCTGTTAGTCTCATTTCTCGAATACAAGGCGATGAATGACGGATAATTAAGATCCAAAGACGAGTTAGAGCATTTGTAAGTAGAAGATCGCGTGATGGTTAAGATTTGTTTTGGGGTAAAATTCATAGAGCAAAGGAGATTCACATAGTCTTGTGGAGTAGCATCATATACAAGACCCGGATCAAGTGCCCGATTCGGATCAACCTGCCCCGCTCCCATGGCTAGAGGGGTGGCAATTTCATAATTCAACCCACTATCTTTAATTTGGTACTGAATATTATCCAACGGGCTTGCCGTCGTCACCATAGCTGACCGGATAGCCGCTGGGCTCCATTCCGGGTGTGCCCCTTTAAGCAGCGCAGCAATTCCCGAGGCATGAGGACAAGACATAGAAGTTCCCGAAATAGCATTAAAATCACTAGCTAACACAATATTTGACCCAATATCAGCAACGGGTGCATTTGGGATCCAAGCTGCCAACACCAATGTCCCTGGAGCCATAATATCCGGCTTCAAGATTCCGGGATAGCTTGGGGCTGGACCTCTCGAAGTGTATGAAGCAACCACGGGTGCGGGTTGTATACCCACAAATGTTTGTTGGAACTTGATGCTAGCCATTGGGTGAGTACTCGTTAAGGCATAGTCGATCAAAATGGATGCGTCTTCTGACTTAATCACAACACCAGGAACTGGAAATGAATTGAACTCCATAGGTTCATCAGAGATAAAAATAGCCCCCGCAACATTAGAAGAGGAAATATAGTGTAATTGTGAGTAGAAATTCTCAGTGTCATCACATATGATAATGCTTGTATAGGGGACATTAGATAGTAACTCGATCGAATTACAAGCCGATAGGGTCTTATTGTATATAAGCGGAATATTTTCTACCACAGCCTTTGCTGGGAACATGGTCCATCCTCTGGTAGATAACCCGTTACCTAAGGTTAACGACCCCGCAAATGTCCGGTCTATTGATCCCGCGGCGACAGTCAAGACCCATGGGATCCCATTATGTAATCTTCCGAGATAAGGGCCTGCATTTCCCGCGGATGAAGAGACAAGAATGCCTTTCTCCATGGCTCCGAAGGATGCTATGGCGATGGGGTCTTGGTAAAGAGGCACTTCGTCGAAGCCCATGGAAATGGATATAATATCAACTCCGTCTGCGACAGCCTGGTCCATGCCAGCGAGAACGTCGGAGGCATAGCGTCCTTCGTCCCAAATGACCTTGTACATGGCAACCCTAGCACGCGGTGCTACACCTCTAGCGGTTCCGGCTGCGTACCCAAAAAAGGATGCGTCTTCCACGTAATTTCCGGCCACCGTGGAGCAAGGTTCTAAAAAACGCGGGGCGTGATTGAGGCGTGGAGGCCAAGCCTTAAGCCTTAGAAGCCTAGGCGGGCCTAGACGTAAAAAGGCGTGAAAAGGCGTTTAGGCTTTCTTAATATATTTTAATATTTTTTAATCATAACAAGGCTATTAAAATACAAAAATTGCATATATCATAAAAATATGTCAGATTATATGCAAATTAAAATACTATTTTATTATTTTGGATTAGATAATGGTCCGGTTTGTAAAGAAATTCTTTAAAAGGCGACATCGTTTCACTAAAGTATTGTTGTTTTTAGAAAAAAGTGCGCCTTAAGGGTTTTACCAAGAATAAGGCGTGAAAAACGTAAGGCGAGGCGTTTCTCCCAAGCCTTAAGTCTAGGCGTGCCTAGACGGAGCCTAGGCGGGTTTTTTAGAACAGTGCCGTGGAGGAAGTGTGTGTCCCATGACCCATGGTGTCTCTGGGGAACCAAAACAAAAGTGTTTTATAAGTTAAAAAAAAAAATTATTGGTGGTTTGCACCGTACTTACCCTTTGTCAACCATTGATGAGTGTCTTTGTTAACACTAACGTTTACCTTAATATTTTGTTGAGGAATTCTATATGCACCTTTGAATTAGACCCTTTTTTTTTATCAGGTGATATGTCATACACACATTAAATGGTGTTTATAATGAATCCCGTGAAAACTACAAATATTATCCGATGTAAACTTACTGAATCTAAGAAAATGATCCAATTTAATGGTCTATGTAGAATTACTTTATTTTTTTACAATGCATTTTTGACCAATCAGGTATTCTAACTAATAAATAGAATTATTAAGTTCAACATTGATTCTTAGTTAATTAAGAAAATATTTTTGATATTTACAAATAATAATGGATAAGTTGAATCTAAAAGTTTATAAAACTCTTATGATATTTTTAAATATAAACCGCTGAGATTTCTCCATTTGTTTATACAATAGTCGTACTTGAGTGAACAAAGAAATCAAAATTTGTTGAAGAACCTTCTTCCCTGAGTAATAATACAAATGCATACATATAGCCAAGATCAGATTTTCTATGGAACTTGATTAAGATGATGCCATAATCAAATAGATCATACTTTTTATTTTTAATTTTTTAATTTTGTTGTATTTGATCAATGCGTTAGTTATTCTTAGGCCCCGGAATTTTGACCCTCGCAACACTTCGTCACAATTTTTTTTTATTTTTTCAATTCACCCCCCAAACTTTACAAACGGCACAAGTATATATATATATATATATATATATATATATATATGTATATATATATATATATATATGTATATATATATATATATGTATATATATATATATATATATATCCGGTGGATCTAAACCCTCTTTTTTTCAAAACTACCTTATATTTAAAGGTTCGCGCTAGCAGCATCCAATCCTTACCACCATTATTCGAGCATCAACGACCTTCGTCAGAGCTCCGATTTGGGGTGGGTAAGGGTGGCATGTGGTGCCGCTGGCGCGGACCTTTGAAAATAAGAGACTTTTGAATAAATGGGTTTTGGATCCACCGGAGTATCATGGGTGCCGCTGGCGCGGAACCTTTGAAAATAAGATTGGATAAATGGGATCGGGATCCTCTAGAGCGCCGATTTGGGGTGAGTAGGGGTGGCATTAGGTGCCGGTGGCACAGAACTTTAAAAATAGGAGCATATTGGATATATATATATATATATATATATATATATATATATATATATATATATATATATATATATATATATACGGTAGATCCAAACCTCTTGTCCCATGACCCAAGGTGTCTCTGGTGAACCAAAACAAAAGTGTTTTATAAGTAAATAAAAACTTTTGGTGGTTTGCACCGTACGTACCCTCTGTCAACCATCAATAATTTTACCATATTTTGTTTCTTGTTTTTTATTGCTGAAAATCATTTTTCATATGCTGAAAATAATTTCATATTGTTGAAAATAATTTTATATTGTTGAAATTTTTTTTATACTGAAAATAATTTATTATTTTTGAAACAACTTTATTTCTTCTAGAAATCATTTTTAATTTACTTGAAATAATTTATTATTGCTGAAAATTATATTTTTATTAGTTATAAATCATTTGTTATTTATTGAGAATAATTTATTATTGCTGAAAATTATATTTTTATTGACTAGAAATATTTTTTATAAGTTGAAAATAATTTACATTGCTAAAAAATATTGTTTTGTTTGTCAAAAATAATCATTTATTTCTAAAACTATTTTTCATATGCTTGAAGTCGTATTTTATTTGCTGAAAATAATTTACTATTGCTAAAAATTATATTTTTATTTGCTGAAAATTATTTTTAAAGGTTGAAAATAATTTACATTGCCGACAATCATTTACTACAGGCGGAAAAAAAATTATTTGTGGGAAATAATTTTTTATTTCTGAAGCTATTTTATTATTTCCAGTAATCATTTTTTATATGCTTAAAATAATTTATATTGCTGAAAATCATTCGTTTTATTCCCCGAAGTAACTTTTATTAGTGGGAAATAGTTTTTCACTGATTATTTTTAACAGTATTTCTTAATTTTTTTTAGAGTTTTGCAGATTGTAAATAATTTTTTTGTACTTTTTAGAATTTTTAAATATATATTCGTATTTTTCAAATGTTTTAAAAAATTTGTAAATTTTTCCCAAGTTTTTTTTTTTTGTATTTACAATATATTTTTCCGTTTTTCTAAATTTGTAAATGTTTTTTCTCTTATTTAAAAAAAAAAATCCCAAAAATATATGTTAGGGTAAAAATACCCTTACTTTAAGTTATATGACATGCACATGCCTAACGGAATTCGACTGTAAGAGGTTAATTGTAGCCGTTTTTATTGTCAGGAGGATGAATTGAAAAAATCGAAAGACGTAGTGACAATGTATTTAAATATAAACATAAAGTTTAAAAAAGAAACATAAATTTTTACACATGGAAACATAAAATAAGAAACATAAATTTGTACACGTGGAAACATAAAGTTTAAAAAAGAAACATAAAAAAGAAGCTTATATTCAGGAAACCTATATATAAACATAAATTTAAGGAAAATGTTATATACACCGGGTGGTAGTACCGGTACTGCTTTATTTGCTTTTACTATGGTGTGGGTCCCGTCAAGAAATGTTGTAGGTCTCACATATGTACAATCAAATAAAGCGGTACCAGTACTAACATCCGGAAAGAGTATCACTACTCTAAATTCTATAGTCATTGTGTAATATGACGATGTAATATTGTTACACGTGGAAAATCCTAGAAAGTTTAAAAAAGAAAATACGGCAATCTAACACTCATATTCGCACGGGATATTAAATTTTTGGAAAATGTTAGACACACCGGATGTTAGTACCGGTAGTGTTTTATTTGTTTGTACTATGGTGTGGGTCCCACCAGAAAATACTTTAGGTCTCAGTAATGCCGACACTTGAACCGGATAAGAGTATCATTAGTCTAAATTTTTATACCTGGCAGAAGCCATGCTGAGGGTAACATTAGGATTTGCAGCTAAAACTCCCCTGTTAAAGTATCTAGCTCCGATAAGCTCTGAGTTGCACAAACTAGAATTAAACTCTTGTCCTTCCTCACACACGCCCTTCCACCTGGACGGTACCCCACTCATCCCATCATCCTTAAAGCTCTCACTCTCGGGCCAAACACCCGTATCAATAACACCCACAATAACATCCCGTCCATAATCTGCCGCTGGCCAAAGCCCAGTAACACTATTAAGAGACAGAAACTCAAACGTGTGTGTTGTATCAAGCGTCACAAGCCTGTCACTATAAGCCGAGACAAAACCTTGAGACTGTTCTAGTGTCTCAAGTTCATCTTTTGATAAAAGTGCACTAAAACCATGAAATGCGTGGTTGTAAGCGTAGAGGAGAGTTGGTGGGGATTGATGGATTGTTGATTTAATGGCATTAAGGGTGGAGGAGTACCAGCTGTGGTGGGTGCTAAAAGTTTTGGGCATTAGAGATTTATCCATGTGAACAATGTAAGTTGATCTTTGTGCCAAAATTGAGCTTGCATGTAAAGATAAAAGTAGCCATGCAAATAAGAAGATACAAGGAAACCCACTAACAAATCTCATTTTTCTTTGCCAATATGTTTTGGTATGAGACTATTGTGCTCTATAAACCGAGTATTTATACACAGATAATTTATTTTGTGTAATGAAAATTAGCCCAAAGAGTACAGCCTGGGACGGCCTTGTTTAGTTCGGTAATCTTGACAAACCTTTGGTCACATCATGGGACGGCCTCACCTTGTTCCAACTGTGTCCCACTAAAAAAATATCCAATGTTCCGAAACATTGAATATTTATCTGATTTGTTAATTCGGATCTTAAAATGAAATTGAGCGTTCAACTATTCATTGATATTAAATGAAAATTTGTGTTTATATCATCACACCATTAAACTTGTGCCTTGGGAGGAAGAGATATAAGAAGTTGATAATTGATAATTTTATGTGCATTCTGAGAATCGGACATTTGGATGATGGCCAATAACAAGTTGAATGTATCTATTTCTAAATTAAATATTTATTTAGACCTATGATAGAATGGTTTAAAGTATCGTTCGATACCGAGTTGACTTGATCTTGTGGCCTTCCATTTCGTTATCATGACGTTTTTGGCTTGAATCGGTACATATCGGCGCGATCTTGGCCGAGTCAAGCAATATCGGTGCGATCTCGGTCGTCTCGAACTATATCGGACAACTCATTATAAATTTATTTTTAGTTATAAGTCATTAAATTTGTACCACTTCTATCAAATTTGTGATGTATTTATGGTTGAATTAAATCCTTACCATATAAGTGGTAATATATTTATATCAATTTATTGAAATGTATTAAATATGTATCATTATGTTGAAATGCTTTTTTATTTACTTAAAATATATTTTAAAAAATGTACCATTATTAATTTAGTCTATATTAAAATGTATCATTAATTGGTTAGTATATATTAATATATTATTATTATTTATCCTTAAAATGTACCTCTATTTAATCAAAATATTCTTCAAATTGTATGACGAAATATATTAATTAAGTATAATTATTTGCTTAATTAATAATAAATACATTAATGAAACAATATGTTAACTTCTATTTACTTTTTTTAATAAAGTATTAGGTCTAATTTGATCGTTTTGCTTACTTATTACTAAACTATTACAGAACGTTGCACCTAATAAGTTCAACACGCATCAGAATAAGCAATTACACAGTGATGATTTTGTACGTATCTCGTTAATCATATTTTTATGAAATTCTATATATTTTTTTCAAATGTTTGTGGGCTCTCTAAAATGCATATTGTTGCGTATCACCCGATATCTTGACCGATACCAAGACCAAGTTATAAATTGGGGGTCTGAGTTGTACAACGATACTACAACTTTGAATCGTCTTTAGAGGTCTAACGTTTGATACAAAGTTAAGAAAGTAACGGAGCTTAGTGTTAGTTTAAATAAAAGAAATGAGAACCGTAATATATATATATATATAACACAATACTGCTCATGTTTCGGACTGGGCATGTGACACTTGGCGGTGAGTCTCCAAAAGAGAGAGAGAGGGTCGATAATTTCTGAGAATGAAGAAATGGGTATAATTTGGAGGGTTTGTATTATAGTTGTGCGGGTCAGTCCGCACGAGATCATTTTCATATATATATATATATATATATATATATATAATAAGGGACAAGAGTCTTTTTACTGTTTTATAAGTTTTTAAGACATTTCATGATGAGGATGAATGCCAACAAGACATGAAATGGAGGGTTGAGATGAGACTTAATCAACATCAGAGACCTTAAGCCTCTCACCCAAAGTCTCCACTCTCTCACCCACTCCATCCAACATCACAGACCTCGAGCCTCTCACCCAAAGTGTCCACTCTCACCCAATCCATCTTACATACGTTTTCCAACCCCACTCTTCAAATCACTCATTACTTTTCCAAATACTCATTCACTCTCTAAAACACACCTCCACTGCCATTCCTCTTCCTCTCCTTCTCCTTCTTTAACCAACATGTTGTCCTTCTTCTTCATTCGAATCAGCTTGAATAATAAAATTTCACTCGAATTTTTTTCGACAATGGATCCATCACGCCCGAGGTAGCCATCAAAATTCCATTTTTACATCTCTTTCTCGACCCTTTCTTTTATTCATTTCTACTTCTTTATGCATCCCTTCGTTAAGCTATTGTTCAGCTATTGTTTTCAATATTAGGATATTTAATTCGTTTCCATTTTAATGTTTTGAATATATGGGTGGATATCGGTTTTAATATTTGTGATAGGGATGATCTCTATCTCTCTAACATGGGTGATTTTGTTAGTTTCGCAGATCTATATTTAACACAGGTGATTTCGTTATTAAATGTATGGAACAGAGAAGAGTTATCTCTCTAGGATCAATGCTCTCTCTTATCTCTAATTTTCTTTCTTACAGGTTCAATCTCTCTCTCTCTGTCTCTCTCTCTCTCAAATCAATTTGGAAATGAGCTTTATGATTTCAAAGGTTTTGAAATGGGGTTGTGACGATTGGAGAAGATGGCTTGCGTTCATACCATGATGGTTGAGAGATTATGATTTGGGTGTGTGATGGTGTATGGTGGTGCCAGATTCTGGTTTGTGATGGCTTTGGTGGTTCGCGGTTTGGTGATAGTGGTGACGGGTTACGGGGTGACAGTTTGGTTCGAAGATGGCGTCGTGCGATGGTTGTGGTAAGGATACCACACTTGAAATAGTTTAGTTCTTTCAGATGGGTTTATCAAATGTGTTGTAGTTTGGTCTTTTTGATATTTTTTCCAAATAAGAACAGACAAGGAAAATTCTTAATCCTATCATTATCTTGAATATTTTTTTGGGGTTTAATTTAAGATTTGTGAAAGTTGATATTTTTTCCAAACAAGAACTGAGAAGGAAAATTCTTAATCCTATCATTTTCTTGAATATTTTTTTATGGGTTTAATTTAATATTTGTGAACGTTGAAATGCAATGCTGAACTGAACTGCAAACAAGAACTGAAAGAACTGCAAACAAGAATTGAAATTCAACACTGAACTGGAAGGCAACCAAGAACTGAAAATGAACGCTAAAATTTGAACAACAGTGATGTTGTTTGGTCAAAATTTCATATTGCACATAACTGAAAATGTTTTGCGTCGCAACATATGATCGACCTCACTTTGTAGTTGGTTTTGTTTAATTTCAATTTCAGTTGAATTATACTCTTTTAGGCGATTAGTCAAGTTCTTATAGTCAATGTTTTATTTTGAAATTGTGGCAAAACACCAGTGATTAATTTGTGATATGACGGAGCGGACCTCTTCATTTTAGTATGTCTGTGAAAACGTTAGTGGGCTTCTTTAGTACTTCACAGTCATATACTATGGTTTAAGCCTTCCATTAAATTTTCTTTTGCAAAAATTTGCCTTGCACTAAAAATATGGCCTTTTGAAAGTACCAAACACGCAGGGAGGCTACGCTGGAGCCAGACTTCATTTTTTAAATTATGGTTTGATTTTTAATCCTTTTGACAATCCCATCAGCCGAAAGTAGATTGTAAAAAAATGACGATTCTTTACTGATGTTGATTGGTGAGTATCTGTACTGTCCGTACTGACATTTTGGGTGGCTCAAAACAGTACTCCTATTCACCAGTTTTATACAATGCTTAGAATTTTATTTATGCTATGAGTGAATTTAACTAGCTATTTTTGTTGCTAAAGTCTTCTTGGTTGTTGATAAAAGCAGTACTCCCAGGTCTTTTATTTTGGTCATGTAGTTATTTTTTAAATATAATATTTTGTTCAAAATTTTTTACTTTAAAAAAAACGTAATATTTTGAAAAAAAAAATAAAAACATAAATTCTGAATATAAAAAAATATAAAATCATAAAATTCAGCTTTTTATTTAAAAAACATTATATTATTTATAAAAAAAACTTATATTTAATTAAAATGGACGTTAATAAAAAATATTATTTCGTTATTTATTTAAAAAAACTGGACGTTCTTTTTATAAAAAAAAAGTTATTAAACAAAAAATCTGAACATTATTTTTTGTTAATAAAAATTGGACTAAAATATTATAATAAACTATGTTATTTTTAAACTTTGTTTTCATAAAAATTGGACTAAAATATTATAATAAACTATGTTATTTTTAAACTTTGTTTTTTCAATTTTTTATAAAACCTAGCTTTTTAAAAAAACTGTATTTTTTCGGTAAAAAAATAAAATTTGACTTTAATAAATTACTATTTTTTTTAAAAACTATTGTCTTAATAAATATAATAAGACGAAATAAATAAATAACATAAGATAAAATAAGAAATAATAATAATAATAATAATAATAATAATAATAATAATAATAATAATAATAATAATAATAATAATAATAATAATAATAATAATAATAATAAAAATTAATGAGAGAGAGAGAAAAAGAAAGGGAAGGGCTATTCGATAAAAAAGGAATGAGAGATAAAAAAAACTATTTTTTATAAAAAAAAATAGAAACTCTTTATAAAATGTAAAATTTGTTTTTTTTAAAAAGTATTTTTTTTGTTTAAAATTTTATTTTTGGTTAAAAACTAATTTTTGGTTCGCGCTAGCGATATGTATAGGTGGTCAAACTGCCTATACATACAGCTCGCATGGACCATTCTTTTAGATAGTACAAAAAAGAGTTTTTAACGAAAAATAAAATTTGTAAAAAAAACACTTTTTAAAGATAAATTTTTTTACGTGTTATAAATAGTTTTCAAATAAAAAAAAAGATAAATTAACTGGTGGAATGTTTTATAAACAAACGAAATTTTGCCCCTTCTTTTTAAACTAATAGGTTCGTACCATAGGTTATTTTCAATAATTGTTTATCAATTGCGAACTAAATACAACGTATGGCCCTATCAACGACTTAAACTTTAAAAATTTAGCGTCGTACCTTCAGGCACGGGCATACCTTAGTATGTATGTATGTGTGTGTATATATATATATATATATATATATATATACTTTGGTGGTGGAGAATCTTTAAATACTAATTTTTTACTAATTTGAAATTTTTATCACACTATTTCAAATTGACATAATAAAATTTGATGTAAAATTACGGGTTATTTGAGTTTTGACCTTTATTAATTTGTCCATTTGGGATTAACCCTCAGTTAAAAATTATTGTAGGATTAACAACCATTTTTCACTTTTAGTGTAAGTTTTTGCAAAAAATGTGTCGCTAAAAATATGTTAAAAAAATCAAATAACCTCACTAAAATAATGGGTTCATTTTTTCCAAATGGAAAAAAATAATATGCAAATCTATTTGTGGGTTCGTTTCTCCAATTTGAGGTGGGGTGAGGGTGAGGGTGTGATTGGAGAGATATGATGGATTGTAAGGATTGCAGCGATCGAGGGGGGCATCAGTATAGGTGGAATAGGTGTGGTGGTTGGTGGATGGTGGTGGGTTAGGTTGGCTTAAGGGGAGGATGGGTCGTTACTGAGTTTTTCTTTAATTTTTACACTTTTATGTTTTTTTAAATTTTTTAAAAAAATTGTTGACCTATCTTCAACGTTTAATGTTATTTTTGCTAATGGAAAATATAATTGCTTATCGTGAAAACTTTTTTCACGTCAAATGTCAAATCACTCACTACATAGTCATTTCGCTATCTAATAGAGTTACATTAGAAGGTTTACTTACATTTTTTAAAATTGCTATGGGTCGATAAATTAAATTAATATTAAACTAATTGTTTTCAAACTTGTTTAATTTGTTTCTACTGAACTTAATCAAGTCAGTTTTACAATTTACCAATTAATTAATTAGGTCAAAATTTATACAATCAAGAGTGGCGAAAAATAAAAGAAATCACACAAATAGGGACACAATAATTTAACGTGGAAACCCTCTCGAAAAAAAATAACACGCACACACCCCTCATACAAGTCTGCTAGTACAAAAATTCAAAGGATGGCAAAAAGGATTTACATGACTTATAACCCTTTATTTGATCGCAACCCCAAATTATCATCATTCTAAACATTAAACCTACGCAGTATTAGTTTTGTCAATCTCTATCGCAATTTTGACTTGACTACCACAACCCTCAGGTCTCGATATCCACCAATATAGTGAAATGGATACGCTGCTCGAATCTCCACAATAACCTTGATTACTGGTTCACTAGTCCCGCAAACGTGCATTGAAATGCAAACCATGTCAATTGGCTTGCCGATCTCGAAAACCTCCTCAATCTTTGATCACAATCAAAGCCAAAACCTCCACATTTGATAATTGAAATTTTTGGAATTATGTTTTCGAAAGCACCATTCACATATGTGATTTAAAATGAGAAAATGTTTCTAAAACACGAAAAAGAGAACAAAATACCAAGAAGTGGGCTTCGTGTTAGGGGTTTTAAGCTGACAAAAGTTCTCAGCAAAACTCAAAAAGAAGTCTTGGAAAATCTAATCACGAATTGGACTTTAAATAGGTTTTACAAGATAAGTTAATAGTGTTGTATAAGTTAAAAACTCTTAAAATTAAAACAAAAAAAATGACCACGTTAACCCGGTATACCTCGCGACTGAGCTAAAAGGAGCCACGACCGCAGGAGTTTGAGTTGCGTCCACGGTACTACTCAGCATGCACCTTGGTCGCGGTGCCCCCGAGAGGTGTCTGGTTGAAAAGCCTTTTTCTCTTTGGGAATATACCCATAGGTTGATTTTTATATTTCAAAAATAATTTACCCCATATATACTACATGTTTGTGTGGCTTGTACTTTAGTGGGATGGATAATTCATGTTGTGTTGATGTTGTTATGTGGATGAGTGAAATACAGTTGTGTAAATGATCATCAATAAAACTGACACAAACCTAAAATATATTTTGTATGTGGAATTAGATAATAAGAAGAACTATGTTCTTAAAAATATCCCCATTTATTAATTTTGGTATAAAGTTAAAAATCACACGACACAAAGAAGACATTATCGTATAGATCAATTGCTACCAAGTAACCAACCCCATAAGAGTCGATGTGCATTATTGGATTGATCCCTCTTCAAAATGTACTCATGGAACCTGTCACCTCCACATATGTAACACATACTACGTGAAGAGAAAAAGATACAAGAGAGATATAACTAACCAGGACGAGTAATTAAAAATGTAATGCATACACATTAATCTAACAAACTTTCCCCATTTATTTTACTACTCCTCCCCCTCTTTATCACAAATCGACAGAGGGAAAAATGAAAGAGAAGAAGAGAGACGTGCATTGTAAATAATCTCAATAGATCGCTAAGACAAAGGATATATACTAACGGCTAAACAGAACTATGTATTCATAACCTCAACTAACCTAACAACACTAATGATATCATCATGTAAGTTTAGAAGTGCTAGAATAGTAATATGAAAAATATATATAGAATGAAATATGAATCATAAATTTTCATGTGTGTGTGTGTGTGTGTGCATATTATGATACAACATCTAATATAATTGTATATTAATTTAAGAACAAAATATTCAAATTTCAAATTTATTAAACATAAAAAAAATAATGTCATAAACATGAGTGGTTCACTAACATGATATTAATATCCAAAATTGGCAATCCTAAACAAAATATCTAATGGTAAAAGGAAGCAAATTAAAATCTCAAAAATTAGATTACCCCACCCATGTTTTACAATAACCAACCTATAGTTGTGCACACAGAAAAGTCAACTATAATTAAAAAAAAAAAGGTGAACTCAAAAAGGGTTCATGCCAATTAAGACCTAAAGTTTACATGCAAAAATTTTAATCAAGATAATAAGGCCCTAAAAAATATGCTAAACGAAATAAGTGCATACTCATTTCTCTTTAACCTATACCTCTCTCAAAAATGTCCTTTTTAAATATTTTTCTTCTCTTTTTATTTTATGAGAGTACTTTAGCATAAATATTGTATTCGTTTTCTTTTCTGTCATGAGCACATATATAAGTATTTTTCCAAATGTACTTTCACCACGCTTTGGATAACACTTCCCATTGCACATTCGTCTTTTTTCAATAATCCTCACAAGCAATGATTCTTGGGTGTAAAATTTTAAAAATCAAGCAATAAAAATTATATGACTTGATTGAATGAAAACACATGTAATGTAAAAAAAATTGATCAAAATTGAGAATGCACCTTAGTTAACTCGTGTATGTGTGTGTAATACGTAAATGACTCTTACATACGCAACATGAGTTGTTCTTGATGAACTCCTAAAAGGTTAAGAACAAAATAAGTAAACTGCTCTACCCTCCTAAGATTCTAATCAAGAATATGATATAAGATATCATGATGTGTTCCCTAATATTATCAATCATCTCAACCCATTTGTTGTCCACAAAAAAGAAAATCTTTTTGTATTTTCATAAATATTTTTCAAAGAGTTTTTTTTTATTTTGTCTTTTATAAAACCAAAACAAGCCAAACAAAATAAAAAACAAAAAAAAATGATACACATTTAATCAATGATATGTAATACATCTTTCAATAAAGAATAATCAAGGAATATAAATTAATTCACCATAACTAAGAAAAAAATAACTTAAAAGAACACTTAGTCTATGGAGCGAAACAGAACTACAAACTCATGAAAGGAAAGAGGTTTAACATTATATGTGTGGGAGGGAACAAAGTGAGAAAAAATATATCTACCAATAGATTGAGAAACAGAGCCCAATTTTCTAACCCAAATAGATCTAACATTGGAATCATGGGCCTCTAGAATCGGGTTGGTTCTAGCCATACGAGGTACCTTTAATGTTAGGATTTTTACCTACAACATTTCTAGGGAGGTTCATAATCCTCTGAATTCAAATACTTAACTTAAACCCTTAGATACTAATTTGGTTGGTTGTAGGCATCCTAGATATCTTCTTAAACCAAAACCAAACTCCTTAAGGTGGCCTCTTCTACCTTAAAATAAATATGTATAAAGGAGAGAACGGTTACCTTTGGATTCATCTCTAAGGATGTTCTAGGGTGGTGATTTTGTTCCTTTTGTGGTGTTTACATTCTTATAAAATTAGCCTTCGCCTTGGGTGAAGGTGGACTATCCATATTAAAAACTACGTCATGTTTGTCATTTTTAATATGGAGGGACCTTTTTTTGGATCACATTTGTAAGTTAACCTTTACTTTCTTTTAGTATTTTAACTCACTTTCTAAAACATGTACCCTACCCTCAACCTCTTTCTTGGAGTCTTCGATTTTAAAAAAGTCATAATCCATATCTTTGACTTTAAAAATTTTGCAAAAATTCATTTTCACCTTTAAAAATATCATTTTCAAGGAATTTTATTCCTTTTGCAAATTTCAAATTCAAATTATTTATTTTTTCAACATGATTATTGTGGTGATAATTAAGTTCAGCACAAATTAACAAGAAAAAGTAATCACCAGGACAAATAAAGAATGTAAGGAATGACAATCACACAACACGGGATTTACGTGGTTCAGCAAGAATGCCTACGTCTACGGTGGTGCTCTCAATATTATTTCTCTATACTTCGGGGAGTGTTTTACAGGAAAAATAATGCATGCCCTTTGCCCTGGGCTGAAGGTTTATTTTATACATGCTTGTTTTCGGGGAGTGGGAGTGTTGGCCTCCCCCATGTCAGTCCATAACCCCTAGAATATCTCCTTACGAGATTTTAGGAATTTGACTGGGTCGTAACTAAATTAGTTAAGGTGTGAGGACCCCAGACTTTGGGTCTGGCTTTATTGGGCTACTCCTCTGGGCCCTAGTGACAAATTGAGGTACGAATCGCCCTACCAGGCTATCCTCGGCAGAGGGTGGCTACATGCAATAACGGTCGTTCTGTCGACCTACCATCAGAAACTCAAGTACGTGACTGAGCGAGGAGTAATGGATATCCACGAAAATCAAGCGATGGAGAGAAGGTGCTTCATAGCGGCCATCCGCCCAAAACCAGAAAAGAAGGTCGAGAAGGCCAAAGAGAAGGTTGAGGAACAAGAAGGTTTGATACCTTCAAAATAGCAGCTAAAGTATGGAAGACCCAGAGTAGAGGAGACCAGGCTCCTCCCCTATGAGGGGGTCATTAAAAACCTGGAAGCGGTCAAAGCCGGTGGTAGAAAAAATATAGGATGTTCTTGATTGGGGCCTCTCTCACAGATCGAGAGAAGAAAGAATTGACGGTACTATTGAGGAACAATCTGGATGTCTTCGCGTGGAAACCTTACGAGCTGCCTGGAATTGACCCCAGTGTGGTTTGTCATCGGTTGCACGTCAACCCGACTGTCAAGTTTGTCGTGTAGAAGGCACGATAAACTGCGCCCGAGAAGGCCAAGGTTGTGGAGAAAGAAGTAGAGAAGTTGCTGGATGAAGGATCCATACGGGAAGTTCAATTCCCTAAGTGGTTGTCCAACCCAGTAGTGGTTCCGAAGAGCAATGGGAAATGGAGAGTTTGTATTGAATTCACTGACCTTAACAGGGCGTTCCCTAAGGACAGTTTCCCTCTCCCGAAGATCGACCAATTGGTGGATGCCATGGAAGCTCATGAAGGAATGAGTTTCGTGGAAGCATACTCGGGGTACCACTAGATTCCTCTATACGCACCAGACCAAGACAAGACAGTGTTTATCACCACCATATGATTATATTGTTACAAAGTTATGCCCTTCGGGCTCAAAAATACAGGAGCAACGTACCAGCGGCTGGTCACCAATATGTTTAAAGACCAAATGGGAGATACCATGGAAGTCTATATCGATGATATGCTCGTCAAGAGCAGGAACAAAGAAGACCACCTCTCAGACCTATCAAGAACCTTCGAAATCCTCAAGAAATATCGAATGAAACTCAACGCGAGCAAGTGTTCATTTGGTGTCCATTCAGGAAAATTTCTCGGGTACATGGTTAGTGGGAGAGGAATTGAAGCCAACCCAGACCATATCGATGCAATCAACAAGGTACATCCTCCCCGCGTGATCAGAGACGTACATAATCTCACGGGCATGCTCACCGCCTTGAATCGGTTCATCTCAAAGTCATCTAAAAAAAGCCAGCCATTCTTCCAGCTATTGAAGAAAAGTAAAACAGTGGAGTGGAATCAAAATTGCTCGAGAGCACTAGAGGAGCTCAAAGCCTACCTCAGCAAACCACCCTTTCTCGTAATACCTCAAGATCATGATTCCTTGTACCTATACCTCGCAGTTTCCAGCCACGATGTCAGCTCTGCACTAGCATACGAAAGAGCGAGAATCCAGCACCTAGTCTATTACGCGAGCAAGACTCCCTTGGACGCCGAGCAGCGATACCTACCACTGGAAAAGCTCATCTTCCCACTAGTGGTAGCCTCGAGGAAATTGAAGCACTACTTCAAAGCTCACTCTATCATCGTCATTACATCACACCCCCTTAAAGCAGTCCTACGAAAGGCGAATCTATCCGGCAGACTATCAAAGTGGTCGGTCGAGCTCGAACGATTTGACATCCAGTTTCAACCAAGGAATGCAATCAAGGGGCAGTTCCTCGTCGATTTCATCGCGGAATTTACAGGCAAATAGCCTTGCAACCATCTTCAATCCATGAGTCAAAGGTAAGAACACTCGGTATAAGGTGTTTGGCGACTGTTTGTTGATGGAGCCTCCAATTTTAAGGGGGCAGGAGTAGGCATTTGAGACACCCCGCCTAATTAAATACCGGGCGATCACTCCTTTATTAAATTAAATCAAGGTAAACAGTTGGTTCATTCTCAGCATCACTGTCGATAAAAATAATTTTCCAATTTAACACCCTAAATAATTAAGCTAAGCGTCAAAACATTTTCATACATAACTTTCCAAATTTTATTTAAAGAAAAAGATTTATTTATTTTATTAACAACATTCCAACAATTAAGAATCACATCACAAAAACCTGGAACACAAAATCCAATGAATATAGTACATTCGTCAATCGAATGTCCACATACGAAAACTAAAGTCACAAGTCCAAACTAAATAAAACCCATAGTAACAATACTGGAAATAACTGAAATACAAATATCCCAACAATAATGAAATAATGGAAAGGGCGACACATGCCCAATAAATGAGAATGCTAGAAGTGGAGTTAATAAAGGAAGCCATCTACGCAAGTGACCTGCAACTCCCACCTAAGCTGCAGCACGTTCCTCTCAAGGGATCCTAAGCAAGACACCCCTGTGGCTGGGCACCTGAAATATATACATATATATACAAGAGAGAGAGAGAGAAAAAGAAACGGGTCAGAGCCCGAAAGTGTTTGATTTTAAAATATGTTTAGCAAGTATTTAAATTGATACAGGCCAATGCAACAACATATTAGAGTGTCACTCTCTTGAGAAATACTCACCTCTCTTCTAATGTGCACACCTATCGCACTAACCTTCCCAAGGGTTTATCTTATCATTTTATCATACTAACCTTCCCAATAATTTAGCGTATCTTAACTTACTCATAAGATTTCAAAACCGAACAATATTATTGTTTAGAAAGAATACTTCCAATTAGCAGCACAACTCTCGTTTTAACTTTTATTAATTTATAAAGTTTTCCAGTGACATTTTATACTTTCACAAAACAAGTATTTACTATACGAGTCATCAACCATGTCCTACTTATCAAATCACAGTAGGCAGTTTCAAATTTCCAAATCTAATATATATATTAACTACTCGCATAATATATATAAAATAACAGCACCCCACATAAAACTATGGTGCGTGCATACTTATACTATCCAAACCCCATACCACTCATATCAAGGGGAATACAAGTTCGGAATCACTCTCGAACTGTATTAACACATACACAAACAATATCGAGGCGAAGCATAGATTCCAAGTCTCTAAGAGGATGGCACATACTCGCGTCTCTTAGGACCGTCTGAACTATCAATTCGATAGCATGTACCAAGGATATATATCTTCTAGGGTACAAGTCAATATCCCCCATAAAGGTCCCATCGAGATAAGACTGTCCCAGCGCGGTAACCTCAAGGATAGCAAGTAGCGCGGTATGTTTTTCACATGTATATAATATATGTACACACAGTCATATAAATATACCACTTTTATCATATTAATATAGGTTCCTTTTGTTACCCATAATTACAACATTTATCCTTAATTTCACATTATTAGTATTACGTATAAGGTTTCATCTCTAACCTTAACTCGAAGGGTTTTCTCACTTATTTCGTGACACTCGTGGGCTATATTCTTCCAAGTAGAAAATTCAGTAGGTGTCACATTTACGTTTCATCATAACTCTTTTACGCGCCTCACACTTTAACACATCAATTTACTAACCCTAAAGTAAACTTCCCATAAATACCATTCTCGTCGAATATTAATATATCCCAACATTTATTTATACGCCCTACTGGTCCTCTATGTCTCCCAAATCATTATACTAAGAATGCTCAAGAATTATATCACGACAATTCAATTTTTAAATCATTTATAAAGGGAAATAGTAGTCTTCCAGGAGGGGTCGATCGATCGAGGTTTGGGGCTCGATCGATCGAACCTTCGATCGATCGAAGCTCTAGGCTCGATCGATCGATCAAGCAGGTCTGCGAAAATTCTGCAGAAACGCAGTTACGGGTTCTACCAAATTTCTTCATCCAAAACCATGTTTTTCCATTCTAAACGTCCCAAAATCCTACTACTATCATTATAACAATATACTAGATGTTTTCAACGTAAAGCATGTGTATATCTAACATTCAACATGGATAATTAACCCAAAATCCCATTTAATCATCAAGAACCCTAGAGTTTTTCTTAATCAAGGTTCTAATATGTTTTTACCAGAAATTCCTTCTCATATATCATCAAAATTTTGTGGGTTATATTCCTCTACATGGCAAGGGTTCCAGAATTTCCATATAATCAATACTACATGCATTTTCCTAACACAAATTGGGTTTTCTTCCATGATTTTCATCTCTAATCAATCCTAAATTAATATGAGATTGCACTAACGAAAATACGCAAGTTAAATACTTGCCTGGTATTTTCAGAAGTCTGGTTTGTAGATGAATCCGGTATGGTTGCGTTCCCCTTCTCGCGATCTACGCGTTGGTGGTGGCGGCGGTGCAAACCGGTGACTTTTTGGCCTTGAATTGACTTGGAGCTCTCTCCTCTCTTCTCCAATGGCCGTCACTTGTGTTCTGAATATTCTAACCCTAAAAGACTAACCTAAATGGCTGATATAGGTTGCTAAATTTCGTGGGTTTAATTACCCAAAAGGTGAAATGACTAAATTGCCCTCCCGGGGTACCAATTAGGCCTAAAAACGCCCCGAGACCCAAATTAAACCCCCGGGTACACTTTTCTGACTATCTCGACCCTTCCGGACGCGTTGGCGCACTCAAAACGACCATACGAACAACTTATAAAATATTCACTTTTTATTTAACAAAATTAGTCACGACGTGACACGGGCACGTTCCGACTTAAATTTCTGAAATTGTCATTAAATTCACTCATGACATTCAATATAACCAATATAATATATATTACTTTGCTCATTAGTAATATTCAACAAATTTTCCATAATTACTAACTCTCGTCACGTTAATAATTATAACATAATTAATTTTCGGATTTTTATTAAATAAATCATTCACGTTAAATTTAATAAATCCCCAAATTAATATAGCATGAAAATACGGGGTATTACAGCATTGTGCTTGTTACCCCAGAAGATACAATCCTCGAGCAAGGAATCAGGCTTGGATTTGAAGCCTCCAATAACGAAGCAGAGTATGAAGCATTAATAGCAAGCCTGCAGAAGGCACAGGCGTTAGGGGCAAAGCAACTCGAGGTGTTTGGCGACTCGCAACTGGTCTCCAACCAGATAAGTGGGCACTTCAACGCCAGGGATGAGAGAATGGCAACATACCTCGCCTTAGCAAAAAAGGTAATGTCTAACTTTGAGCAAGTCAGTATCCAGTAGTTTCCCAGAGGACAAAACAGTCATGCTGACGTCCTAGCGGCCTTAAGCTTAGCAATAGACTCTAACTTTAAAGAACAATTCCTATCGACTTCCTCACTCTGCTGAGCATCAACCAGAGCAATGAGCTGCCACGAGTGGGCCATATTCTACAGATTGAACCAGCACCCAGTTGGATGGACCCCCTGAGGGACTATTTGAAATATGGTTTCCTACCAGACAATAAGAGAGTTGCCCATTAGATAAGAGTCAAAGTTGCTCGTTTTCACTTATCTCCTGAGGGCAAACTGTACAAAAAATCTTTCAGCGGCCCTTACCTCTAATGTGTTAACCCAAAGGACGTCGAGTAAGTCCTGCACGAGCTTCATAAAGGAATATGTGGGAGCCATATTGGGGGCAAATCGCTAGCCTTTCGAGCAATGAAGGAAGGTTACTAGTGGCCATACATGCAGAAAGACTCTGGGATATATGCTCGCTAGCGTGAGAAATGTCAACTACACGCTCCTATGGTTCACTAACTTGCCAGCGACCTAAAATCACTTACCAGCCCCTGGACCTTCGCCCAGTGGGGAATGGACATCGTTGGCCCTCTTCTTACCGCTATCGTGAAAAATGCGTTACTAAAGCCATTTATTGAAAATAAACTATTTAAGTAACTCCGAGTTGTTTTTTTGAAGAAACTCTTTTCTTAAATCAAAAAGAATTAATCACAAGAAGTGTTTAATAAAAGTATGTACGAGATCTATTCAAGATTTAATCAATAAGTTTAAAAGATAGTTTAAACCAGTTTTAAACACAGCATAACCAAGAATGAGGTGAGAAAATGTAGAAAGATTCTGTTCACAATTTTTTACGTGGTAAAACTTCACCAATTGAGGAGACATCCACGACTCCCTCTATGGAGTATAATGAAAAAAAAATCCACTAAAACAAATTTATGAGTTACAAACTATATAACTAACATTCAAACAACTCAGACCTATATAAGTTTAGGAATGTACCCTCTGGTGTCCTTATAACTTCTCTGCAGTTCTGATTGTAGATGTAGTTCTCTCAGTTTGTCAACTTCTGATTTGTTCCAACACTTTACGTTGACTTATGTTCACAAGATCTTATTACCAACACTTTTCGTATTGTAGGGTGAAAGTGTTTGTGGAGGTGCTCTCTAACACATGCATGCACACACACACACACTTATTAAGTACAAACAGTCCAAACAAATTACAGTAAGACTATATGATGTGATCTTTTCTTTTCTTTCTTCTCACAAAACTTTGAACCTTATTTGACCTTTCAATAAATCCCAGAATCCACGGATATCTTGCTTAGAAATCATCTAAGATATTAATCAATCTCAGTTTTGAAAAGATTTTCGAGATTGAAAACCTCCAAGTGTGATTCTAAACTAGGTCAAAGGTTTAGTTTTATAAGAACAAGAAACATAAAGCATTTATTGTTGATTTCAAAGTAAACAAACGTTTTAGAGAAAATAATCAACAATATATTTCTCAAGATGAGAAACAAAGAATGAAACTAAGTGTAATGTAACATGAATAACTCAGATCTGAGATTTCTATGGAATCAGAAACTAGTTCTAAGTAAAAGTTTAAGCTGGAAACAAGATCTAACGAACACAAGGTTACAACAACAAGAATAACTCAACTCAAACTCTCAAACACTCAAGAACACTCAGGTTGGTGTTTTTGGATATGGTGTTTTGAATAAGTGTTTGGGTTAGGTTTGAAGAGGATTTGGACGAACAAAGATAGGGAAAGTTAGGGTTTCTAACTTTTCTTTCTCGCTCTGGTTTCTCTCTTCTCTCTCTACTCTCTCTTCTATCTTTTCTCAGAAAAAATGAAATGGCAAAAGTCTTCTAAGGATGAGACGAAGGGTCCTTTTATAAGAGGCTGAGAAGATTCGTGAATGAGGCTTGAAATCAAGGGACCAGATTGAGTCAAGATGGATTGACTTTAATCCAAGGGCTCGCGATATGCGGTGGTTAAACGAAATGTGATTGGTTTAAGGAGTTACACTGGGATTCATTAAGACAACATGCAGACCGTTGATAAGCAATGATCTAAGGGTCCAAAGCATACGCGTTGTTATCTCAGTAAAGAAACACACTTCCAACCAATCAGAGGGCAACAGGTGTTGGATAATAACACGGGATAAAACGCCCGTCCAAACTAATTACAATATACACCCTGAAGTCTCTGCCGCTTTCGGATTCTACCCAAGGCAATTTTAAGTCAATTAAACCAACAATGTAAAATTGCAGATTTACCCCACAAACTTTTAAAACCAAGTTTTAATAATAAAACCTTATTTAAAAAGTGTTTTAAAAAATCCCAAAAAATTATTAAAAATCAAACTTAGGGATTTAAACACACTCAACATATGTACACACATTATTATGCAGTATGACATGCATGAATTGAATTCTACTATGTGTGTGTGTTGGAAATAGTCTCTTGATCACTAGAAGAAAGAGAGATGAATAGGCAAACCAATTTCTGAGGCTCTTTGGTTTCGAGGATGGACAAAATTTTGTCACAATTTCCAAACTAGATGAGCACTTTTAAAATATAGACTCAAGTGAGTCAAAGGTATAAGGGCTTCAATCTCCCCCTTTGGAAATATGAGACAAAATCTCCTATGAGTCAACTAGGACTCGTAGGGCAACAAAAATAAAGAAAAACTTAGTCCTATCAAAATTCTATCTACCCAAATCCTAGAAATCAAAAAGTACATAACTCAACTATTTACAATTGAACATCCTATTACATCAGTTGACAATGACTGTACAAAAAAAATACCTGCAATGAATCACTAAGATCGAGCTGTTTAGCATATGTAAGAGATTAATAGACTCAAATTTCTCCCTCATTTTGTCTCAAATGGACAAAGGGAAAAAAACTTGGACAAGCAGCAAAGGTATTACTCAGCACAAACCATACCAATAGATTTACGTAATGAAATGAATCTATTATATTCTAGAGGTTTGGTAAACGTATCTGCGAGTTGTAGATCAGTAGGAAGATAATTGATTTCTAATTCCTTGGATTCAACCAATTCGCGTATAAAATGATGTCTTATTTTTATATGCTTTGTTTGCGAGTGTTAAACAGGGTTTTTAGAAATATTAATCGCACTTTGATTATCACAATAGAGATGCAATTGGTTTTCTTGAATACCATAATCACTTAGCATTTGTTTAAGCCACAATAATTGAGCACAACAGCTACCAGCGGCTATGTATTCAGATTCAGCTGTCGAGAGTGATGTGCAGTTTTGTTTTTTACTACTCCATCCTACCAAGTTATTACCAATATAATAACATGCTCCTGAAGTGATTTTACTATCATCAGTACACCCAGCCCAGTCAGCATCAGTGTACCCAATAATAGTGTTTGGTGTGTCATTAGTGTACCAAAGTCCTAGATTCAGAGTGCCTTTAACGTATTTGATTATTCGTTTAACAGAATTCAAATGGCTCTCTTTAGGGTTGTTTTGATAACGAGCACATACACACACATCATACATGATATCAGGACGCGAGGCAGTGAGATATAGTAATGTTCCTATCATACTACGATATAGAGTAGGATCTATAGATTTTCCATTTTCATCTTTTGATAATTTTACCGTAGTACTCATAGGTGTTTTAGCATCTTTAGCACTCTGGAGGCCAAATTTCTTAACGATCTCTAAAGCGTACTTAGATTGCGAAACAAATAATCCTTCCGGATTTTGTTTGACTTGGAGACCTAGGAAGAACTGTAACTCCCCCATAAGGGACATCTGAAATTCCTTACTCATAATTTCATAAAAGGATTTTACTTCTGAGGGAGAAGTTGATCCAAATATAATATCGTCTACATAGACTTTAGCAATAGTAATGTGTTTGTCAAAATGTTTGACAAAGAGAGTTTGGTCATTTCCACCTCTTTTGAAACCTTTATCCAAAAGAAAACTGGAAAGGCGCTCATACCAAGCTCTAGGAGCTTGTTTAAGGCCATATAAAGCCTTTTTCAGACGAAA
Organism: Sambucus nigra; assembly: GCA_949130495.1. Classification (NCBI taxonomy): domain Eukaryota; kingdom Viridiplantae; phylum Streptophyta; class Magnoliopsida; order Dipsacales; family Adoxaceae; genus Sambucus; species Sambucus nigra. The sequence continues at coordinate 146,586,022 of OX422211.1, forward strand.
TACATGATTTGAATAATTAGGGTCAATGAACCCTTTAGGTTGTTCTACATAGGTTTCCTCAGCCAGAATTCCATTAAGGAACGCAGATTTGACATCCATTTGATATAATGTAAAATGCATGTGACAAGCTATAGCAAAAAGCAGACGAACTGATTCTAAACGAGTAACAGGGGCAAAGGTCTCGTTAAAATCAATTCCTTCTATTTGAGAGTATCCTTGAGCAACTAATCTAGCTTTATTTCTAATTATTATCCCATTTTCATCAGTTTTATTTTTGAAAATCCAATGAGTACCAACAACCTTTTTGTGACCAGGACGTGGAACAAGATACCATACATCATGAATGACAAATTGTAAAAGTTCATCCTGCATAGCAGAAATCCAGTGAGAGTCATTGAATGCCTCATTTACATTCTTTGGTTCCACAAGGGAAACAAAACATGCATAATGTGCATAATTTCTTAGTTGGGATCTTGTACGCACTGGCTTACTAGGGTTACCAACTACGTTGTTTATGGGATGATCTTTAGAAACCCAGTTAGGTACTTCAGGTGTCTCAATAGGTATTGAATTATCTATTTCATAGGAGTCATTTTTGAAAATATTTGAAGGCTTTTCTTCAATAGGTAATTCACCAGTCTTGCTTTCTACAATAGTATCACTAACAATTAGATTTATGGATTCCATCAAGGTTTTAGTGCGAATATTATACACTCGATAAGCTCTACTGTTAGGCGAGTATTCTAGAAATATGGCTTTATCTCCCCGACTTTCAAATTTGGATAAGTGTTCCCTATCTTTGCATACATAACAGGAACTACCAAAGGTTCTAAGGTACTTCAGATTGGGCTTCTTATTGTACCAAAGTTCGTAAGGGGTTTTTTTGGAATTCTTTCTAAGATAAACCCTATTAATAATGTGACACGCAGTACGAATAGATTCTACCCAAAAGTATTTAGGTAAATTCTTGGCATGTAACATAACACGTGCCATCTCTTGCAAGGTACGATTTTTTCTCTCAGCGATTCCATTTTGTTGAGGAGTCTTAGGAGCACTTCGTGTTTGTAACCATTATAGTCACAGTATTCTATAATTCCAGTGTCTTTGAATTCACCACCTCTATCACTACGGATTCTATTTACTTGAGTGTCCTTTTCATTCAATCCTAAGAAGAATTTTTAGGAAGGTTTGGAAAGTGTCAGACTTTTGTTTTAAAAAGGTTACCCAAGTAAATATGGTGAAGTCATCCACCATAACTAAGATGTAACTGTTTCCACAAAGGCTAACAGTTTGGGAGGGACCCATTAGGTCCATATGGATGAGTTCTAAGGGATTAGAGGTAAGAATATCTTTGACTTTCTTATGAGGTGCCTTAACAATTTTACCTTCCTGACAGGAACCACAGACAATATTATGAATGGGTTTAATTTTTGGAATTCCTCTTACTATGTCATGAGTAGACAATTTACTAAGATTATCGTAATTTATGTGACCCATTCTGTTATGCCATATCTCGTTGTCATCCATTCTGGCAACATTACAGATTTCAGAATTGTTCTTGACAGTGTAGCAATTGTCAGGAGTTCTGAATCCAGTAATTATGCATTCACCTTTTTCATTTAAAATTTTGCAATTGTTCTTTGAAAAGGTAACAGTATGGTCTGAGTCACAAAATTGCGAAATACTAAGTAAATTGGCCTTTAGACCTTTAACTAGAAGAACGTCTTTAAGAATAGGAAGCCCATCTTCTTGGAGAGATCCTTTGCCTATGATTTGAGATGAAACTCCATCACCAAAAATAACTTTACCACCAGCAAAGCTGGTTTTGTTTAAAAGTTTAGATTCATCTCCAGTCATGTGCTTAGAATATCCAGAGTCTAAATACCAACCAGATGATGTGTGTTCAGCTTTTAAAGCAGTAACAACAATGTTACACTTCATCTGAGGTAATAGATCATCTTTTCTAACCCAAATTGCTCTAGTTTTCATCTTGCGCTTATTAGCTATCAACTGATAAAATTTGCGAGCATTAGATTTTTGCTGAAAAATATTTTGCGCATGATTTTGAATTTTGTGAAAGACTTGAGCATTTTATTTAGGAAAGTTCTTAGGATTCCTTCTAGGAAATGTTCTTTTAGGTCTAGTCTTTCTCTTTCTATAGTTAGAGTTTTTATCTGGCTGTCTAGGAAGTATGTAATTGTTTCGACTCCTCCTAGAATAGTTAAAGTTCTGGTAGGTATGAGGATTATAGACAGGATTGAGTAGTCTCCTAGCATAGCAACCATCGAAAGAGTGACCATATATGTCGCAGTAGGAGCAATAAAGATTATTGAGGATGGGGGTCTCCTTAGGAAAGTCTCTAAACAAAGGTTTTGAAAAGTTTTGAGGCTGAACTTTATTCCTAGGTAGTACAGGTTTGAATGTAGGTTCACTCTTTATGATAGAGGGGCAGACGTATTTAGCCTTAGGTGAACTTTCAAGCTTAGAGCAACTTGATTCCCCAGTGTTAAAGTTTTGATGTTTTAAATCAAACTCAGTTTTTAGGGAATGAAAATCTGGGCATGTTTCAATAGGTCTTTTGCCTCCTGACACAAACTTGATAGATTCAAAAGGTTTTGTTTGTGTTTTCAAATTGGGGCAAAACCCTATACCAGTTCGATCATCAGAATTGGTTTTAGATGCAACAACAAATTCATCAAAACAGTTAGAATTATTTTCAAATTTTGTAATTTTTTTTAAAACAGTTGCTGTCTTTTCTTTGGTTTGTTCCAATTCTAACAATGTCACTTTGTACTTTTTCTCCAGAATTTCATTAGTTTCAGTCAAATTTTTCAGTTTTTCATCAAAAACTTTAATTTCACTTTCATGAGATAAACATTGGGTAGTATACTCTTCAGCATTCAGTTTGACCATCAGGCTTAGATCTTCCAACTTTTTGGTAAGATCTTTCACAATTCTTTCTAGTCTAGCGCTTTTCTTGAGAGTCTTAGTGTAAAGTGTGTGAATGTCTGGGAGATCTTCATTGTCCGAGTCACTAAGTGTAGTGTGTGAAGTGACCCCTAAGGCTTCATTCTTAGAACTCACACACCCATTGACATCGTCATTATCGTTTTCCCTTTGACTCACACACCCCGAGGTAGAACATGCAACATTCTCAGTAATCAAAGCATCTAAACCAGTAATAACCATATTCGAAGTATCAGTCATAGAACTATTTGGTTCATCCTCATTAACAAGCATAGGCATGTCATCATTATAGATAATCTTAGCAAAGAAAGACATGCAAGAATCAAAAGCATCAGATGACTCAGGTTCATCATTTTCAGAGTCACTTAAATCATCCAATATTTTGCAGATGTTAGATCTAGTATGTTTGTTTTGAGTGTTCAAGTTAGCTCTACAGTCTTGAGCAATGTGTCCCAGTTTACCACATCTATAGCATTCAGTATTCTTAAGGTCTCCATTAGGTCTGATATGAGAGTCCTTGTGATTTTTGTCATGGTTTTTCTCATGAGGTCTGTGACTAGAGGGAGTTGGATAATTTGACTTGCCTTGTTTATTTGCCACTTTGTTTCTAAACTTAATGATTTTCTTGAACTGTTTTGTCATTAAGGCAATCTGATTGTCCAAACTCTCTATATCGCAGTCCTCATCAGATTCATCATTGGAAGTATTAAACTCAGGCTTAATCAACTTAGAAGAGAAGCTTAGATTGGAACTAGTCTGTTTCCTATAGGATTGGGTTAATTGTTTCTTAAATTCCAGTTCCATTTCCATAGTTCTTAATTTACTACTGAGTAGTTCAGGAGTGAGATTATTATCACACATTTCCTCAATAGCATATCTTTTGTTATCAAACTTTTGTGGTAATGATCTCAGAATTTTAGATACAATTTCTTGTCTATCATAGGTTATCCCATTAGCATGTAGTTTGGTCACAATATCAGTCAGGTTCATATAGAAGTCATCAAATGACTCAGTTTCATACATTATTAAGGAATTATACTACTGGATAAGCATTTCGGTTTTATCAGCCTTAACTCTAGTGTCTCCTTCATGAGCAGTAACCAAGGTGTCCCAAGCTTCCTTAGAAGTGGTACAGGATGAGATTCTTTTGAACTCATGTTCATTTATGGACATAAATATGGCATTATTTCCTTTGTTATTATTTCGAGAAACTCGTTTCTCTTCTTGAGTGAACTCACTTAAAGCTTTCTTAACCCTCTCATTACTTCCTTCGTTGGCTGGTTTTGTTGGAAAAGTATAACCATTTTCAATAATGTCCCAGACATCATCTCCCAGAGTTCCTTGAATGAAAGCAATCATCCTTACTTTCTAGTAAGCAAAATTGGTTCCATCAAAGATTGGAGGCCTGGTCAAGTTACCAAATCTTTCATTTTTCTCGTCCATATTTGATTTTCAGAAAACAATTTCAGAAACACAGGATCTCTTTAAAAAGCAGTTTTACCAAGCTCTGATACCAATTGAAAAATGCGTTACTAAAGCCGTTTATTGAAAATAAACTATTTAAGTAACTCCGAGTTGTTTTTTGAAGAAACTCTTTTCTTAAATAAAAAAGAATTAATCACAAGAAGTGTTTAATAAAAGTATGTACGATATTTATTCAAGATTTAAGCAACAAGTTTAAAAGATAGTTTAAACCAGTTTTAAACACAGCACAACCAAGAATGAGGTGAGAAAATGTAGAAAGATTCTGTTCACGATTTTCTACGTGGTAAAACCTCCCCAATTGAGGAAACATCCACGACTCCCTCTACGGAGTATAATGAAAAACAAATCCACTAAAACAAATTTATGAGTTACAAACTATATAACTAACATGCAAACAACTCAGACCTATATAAGTTTAGGAATGTACCCTCTGGTGTCCTTATAACTTCTCTGCAGTTCTGATTGTAGATGTAGTTCTCTCAGTTTGTCAACTTCTGATTTGTTCCAGCACTTTACGTCGACTTATGTTCACAAGATCTTATTACCAACACTTTTCGTGTTGTAGGGTGAAAGTGTTTGTGGAGGTGCTCTCTAACACATGCATGCACACACTTATTAAGGACAAACAATCCTAACAAATTACAGTAAGACTATATGCTGTGATCTTTTCTTTTCTTTCTTCTTACAAAACTTTGAACCTTATTTGACCTTTCAATAAATCCCAGAATCCACGGATATCTTGCTTAGAAATTAGCCAAGATCTTAATCAATCTCAGTTTTGAAAAGATTTTTGAGATTGAAAACCTCCAAGTGTGATTCCAAACTAGGTCAAAAGTTTAGTTTTACAAAAACAAGAAACATAAAGTGTTTATTGTTGATTTCAAAGTAAACAAACATTTTAGAGAAAATAATCAACAATATATTTCTCAAGATGAGAAACAAAGAATGAAACTAAGTGTAATGTAACATGAATAACTCAGATCTGAGATTTCTATGGAATCAGAAACTAGATCTAAGTAAAAGTTTAAGTTGGAAATAAGATCTAACGAACACAAGGTTACAGCAACAAGAATAACTCAACTCAAACTCTCAAACACTCAAGAACACTCAGGTTGGTGTTTTTGGATATGGTGTTTTGAAGAAGTGTTTGGGTTAGGTTTGAAGAGGATTTGGACGAACAAAGTTAGGGAAAGTTAGGGTTTCTAACTTTTCTTTCTCGCTCTGGTTTCTCTCTTCTCTCTCTTCTCTCTTTTCTCAGAAAAAATGAAATGGCAAAAGTCTTCTAAGGCTGAGACGAAGGGTCCTTTTATAGGAGGCTGAGAAGATTCGAGAATGAGGCTTGAAATCAAGGGACCAGATTGAGTCAAGATGGATTGACTTTAATCCAAGGGCTCGCGATATGCGGTGGTTAAACGAAACGTGATTGGTTTAAGGAGTTACACTGGGATTCATCAAGACAACATGCAGACCGTTGATAAGCAATGATCCAAGGGTCCAAAGCATACGCGTTGTTATCTCAGTAAAGAAACACACTTCCAACCAATCAGAGGGCAACAGGTGTTGGACAATAACACGGGATAAAACGCCCGTCCAAACTAATTACAATATACACCCTGAAGTCTCTGCCGCTTTCGGATTCTACCCAAGGCAATTTTAAGTCAATTAAACCAACAATGTAAAATTGCAGATTTACCCCACAAACTTTTAAAACCAAGTTTTAATAATAAAACCTTATTTAAAAAGTGTTTTAAAAAATCCCAAAAAATTATTAAAAATCAAACTTAGGGATTTAAACACACTCAACATATGTACACACATTATTATGCAATATGACATGCATGAATTGAATTCTACTGTGTGTGTGTGTGTGTGTTGGCAATAGTCTCTTGATCACTACAAGAAAGAGAGATGAATAGGCAAACCAATCTCTGAGGCTCTTTGGTTTCTAGGATGGACACAATTTTTTCACAATTTCCAAACTAGATGAGCACTTATACAATATAGACTCAAGTGGCTCAAAGGTATAAGGGCTTCATGCCGGTAATCACAAGTATATGTTGGTCGCGACAGACTACTTCACCAAATGGATTGAGCCGGAGACCCTGTCAAACATCAGAGACGCAGATATGATGAGATTCATATGGAAAAACATAATTACCAGTTTCGGAATCCCTAGAATGATCATCACTGACAATGGAACCCAGTTCGAAAGCGGCCTATTCCAGGGTTTCTGCAACGACCACGGGATCAGGCACCATTTCACCTCTGTGGCATACCCTCAGAGAAATGGACAGGCTAAAGCTTCCAATAAAATAGTGATTGATGGACCAAAGAAGAGATTAAAGCAAGCCAAAGGGGCATGGCTGAGCGAGATGCCATATATTCTATGGGCTTACCGCACCACCCCACGGCGAGCAACTGGGAAAACCCCATTCGCACTAATATATGGAATAGAGGCAATCATCCCTTTAGAAGCTGGCCTCCCAACTATGAGGTCCACCTTAGTCGATCAAGGCCAGAATGATGCAGGATTACTCGCTGAACTTGACATAGCTAACGAACGCAGACAATTATCTCTAGTGAAACTAGCAAGCTACCAGCAACAGCTATCAAAGAACTAAAACAAAATTGGTCTATAAAAGTACATTCCAGGTTGGGGACTACGTCCTAAGGAAAGTTGTTGGAAGCGCAGTAAAACCATCTGATGGCCAGTTGGCTCCAAACTGGGAGGGACCATTCAAGGTCACAAGAGACAACCTACAGAGAGCCTATCACTTGGAAACCATGGAGGGCAGAGAGATACCCCGATCTTGGAACACGTCCAACCTAAAGAAATTCTACTTCTAGTTTTCTATATTGGTCTTCTATTACATTGTTGAAATGGGAAACTCACTTTTCATTATTTTTTATTAATAAAGGATCATTTGGCAGTGGCATTCTATTAAGTGTTAATTTCTTTTTATTATGAACTTTATAACTTGCACATCATTTCCAAGCGACAGGCACCCCACTCAATATGTAAAAGAAGGATGTAACCCTCCTCAGGTTTTCATTATCAAACACGAATAACCTCTTAGCATTGCCCTTGGAAATATATGAACCCTACAGGGGACCCTTAGGCATCTCGGCTAAATCGAATTGGTCGCCAAATGATGTTTGGCTCAGAAAACCTGATCGGATAGAACATCCAACACCAGGTGTGTCCTCGCCATTGCCATACTTAGTCCTAAGGGAGTGTTATGACACGACCTAAAAGGTAAAGTAGGGCATAATGGTATCTTATAAGCATATTGGACTGGGAGGATACTCACGTAATAAAACAACTCTACCCACATCAAATCTAGTCGGCTACGAAGAGCCCAAGATAATCAAATAAAAAATTAATGAAGTAGAAAATACACACCACATGTTTAGTCGGCGAATCGCCCAAAACATAAATATTTTATTACTTCACTGCATTTACAAAAGTGTTACATTGAATAAATTAAGTAAATCCTATTGGGGATTAGGTCTTCGACCAAGGTACTCAGCTACTTGCGCTCTTCGTCCATCATCTGGATGAGGAGCTAACTCTAACTCTACTTTATTTGCATCCGGCTCCAGTAGTTACCTGGGAATAACATCTATAGGGACCCACTGGTCATCCCTCCAGAAAAGGTTAGGTATCAGAGTCGAAGGGCAGATCTCATGACGATACCAGAGGACTCAGTTCCTGGGGACTTTCAGCACCCTGAGAGCATTCAACCATCCCCTAATAAAGGATAGCTCTTTAAATTTTACCAACCTCGTCGAAGCATCTGCCCAACCTTGATCATAACCGTCAGCCCACACTCACCGAGGACCTTTTTTGAACAGATGCCTTAGCCGCGTAACATCTCTTTGGAGCCCGGTAGCTATTACGTATGCTCGACAAATATCTCCTCGAAGCTCTTCCATCTCCCTAGCTAGACCCTCGACACCTGTACCAGCTCGCGGATCAGCCTATGAAGAGGAACCCCACAAAACTTGAGGTGAAATGCTCGGTGCATGCTCTCTAGGTCGCGATACTTTCCTCCTCAGAGCTTCATTCTCCTGTTGAAGAACTTTTCTGACTTGATTGATCTCGGAGGCATCCATAAGTCTAGCTCTCACAGCATTCACTTCCTCTTGAACGGAAGCACCAACCTCTTCCATCTCCTGAAGCCTATCCTTCAGTTTGGCAACGAGTTCCGATTGGTCTTTGAAGCTCTGGTTCCTCGACCTAAGGGACTTGAAAATCCTTATAAAAGCTTGGCAAAGTTGGTTACTAGTATTAGGACCAAGAATCCTTCCCAGTTGAGAAGTGGCAGGAATGTATTCATCAACATCAACCATCTACAATCCATACAAGCATTAAAGAGCAAAGAAATTAGTATGCAGAAAGGGAAAAGATTTCATTTCATTAAAAAAAGGTTTCGAGTACATCAGTGAAAGAAAAAGGAAAGAACAAGCAAAATAAAAATACAAAGGGATCCCTAAATCAGGTTTGCTGGCAACCTCAGTTTGCTCCTAGGTCACTGGTTATTATCCCTTGTACGAAGCAGAAGGAACACCTCCCTCAAATAGAGCAATCACTGTCCCTTAGTCAGAAGGATCACCAACAAGAACAGTTTGAGCAACAGGAATGCCTCCGTCAATGGTAGGGGCAGGTGCCTCATCCACAACAGGCTTCGGGACTGGATCACTCTTGTCAAATAGTGGAGAATCAAGGTCCACTCCAGCAGCCAAAAGAGCCTTGTTCCAACCCTTCTTGAAGTTCAATCGACTGATATAGCCTGTCTGAACTTCAGTATCCTCGTACGCAATGGCCCAACCAGCATTGTACGAGCTTTCATCCACCTTCTTCACCTTTTTTGCGAGCACCATGTTCTCCTCCATTACAGTCAACTTGCTCGTGCAGACCAAGTCATAGGACTGCCTCAACTCATTGAGCTCCATGATTGCCGCCTCTTTCACCCGATTGGCTTCAGTAAGGGTGAGATCGTAGGACATCTAGGCCTCATTGGCAGTCTTCAAATTGGTCCCCAGCTCGACATTCTTCCCCTTCAGCTCGACATTTTGCTTCTCCAAATCAACATTCCTCTTTACCAGCTCGTCGTGGGTACGATAGAGGATGGTGAAGTCGGTCACGAACTGAAAATAAGAGAAACGTTAGCAAAGAACAACATTAAATAAAATATTGCAAACATAGAACAAAGTATTACGAGAATAGAAAACTGAGAGTAAAACTTACCAAGGCTAGCCTCTGACTCGCCTTCAGATCTAACTGGTCGGTCCCCATCGCCTTCTAACGATCAGTCGGCAGAACTGCTCTTTCGAGCAACGCAGGAGCCAACTGAGGCGAAAGGGCCACAAAGTCCCCTTCGGGCAAGGCGAACACAGGCACCAGGGTTTGCCCTGCCTTCGTCCTAACCTTCTCTCTTCTTTTTCCCTCTTCCCTCTCCTTCCTCTCCTTCTTAGCTCTTCTCCTCTCCTTCACCTTCTTTATCTCCTCCACCTTCTTCCTCTATTCCTCATTTCTCTCCCACTCTCTCAACTGCTCTTCCTCTCTCTTCTTCTTCTCCTGCTCATGGGCAGAAAACTGAGAACGAGTTGCAACCTCTCCATCGCTAGATTTTTTCTTCTTTGACCCGCGAGAGAGAAGCACATCATCATCATCACGAATCAAATTCTTCCTGGGAGGAGCCATATCTTCCTCGCTGGAACTACTTAATTCAGTCGAAGATGCTTGAGCCTTCAAAACTTCTTCCGAGCTGGAAGATTCCTCACCACCAAAGCAATCCTCACTGGAACCACCCTCAGCACTGCCCTTGTCATCACCCTCGCTCTCCTCACCAGAGTTGCTTTCTTCCTCATCCAATTGGATGGGATTGGCAGCAACCTCTTCAGTAATGTCTAGCTCAGGGATGCTGTCCACATGTCGTGCGATAAAGCTGGACCCAACGTTCTTGTATTCCAAGAGAAAATCCGTTGATCGAGGGTGTTCACCGTCATCCAATAACTCCCTGACTAACTTAACAGCTCGAACCTCGCTGAGAGAAGTTTCCAAGTTATTTGTCTTCGCTGAAAAGAAAGAGAAAGAAATATGAGAAGAATCGTACACAAACAGAAAATCGATGAGAAGAACAGAGACTAATCCTACCTATATACTCCTCCCCATGAAAGGGGACCATAAATCTGCCAAACCTTGATCCCTCAGTATGAGGAGGGAACTGCCAATTTCTTACAATAAAACCTTCATGCAGTAATCCTTGTGGGAATCGGGTAGATTTACTACCAACACCCTATCAGGACTCCTAGCCTTGAGGTACAGAAGACCAGAGCTTGTTCGCGAAAAATAATAATAGAAGCAAAATTTCGGCAAGCCCAAAATTGGTGCTATAGAACTGGTTTATTCTATGCACACCATTAATAATTCTCCAGACATTAGGCGAGCACTGTGTAGGGACTATATTGAAATAACCAAAAAAGTGCAAAAACAAATTGCTTGGGGGAAAAATAAGACCCCCTTGGGACAATAAGAGAACATGGATCCAGTGACCATCCTCAGCCTCTCTAACATTACGAGAGACATAGGCACACTCGATGTCTACCTAACTTGGAATGTTATAAAACTTCCTAAAATCAGATATCGATCTATTGCTTATTTTCGTCATTGAAAAATAGAAACCCTAGTAGCAGATGCAAAGAAATCTCAACAGAAAAATCAAAGAGAAGGAGTAAGAAGAACTTACGAAGTAAAGATTTAGCTTGAGACGATGCAAATTCACAAGCAAGGATGATAAGAGTATTGAAATTAGAAAACGTGACCTGGAAACGAAAGAGCAACAACGGAGGCTTGGAGAGAATTAGAGATGTGGAGAAATGTAAAATGACAACAGGAAATGACTTCTCCGGTTAAACCTTTTCAATCATAGCACACAGGTAACGAGGCAGTCTGTCACCTAAATCAGTTCAAAAAAGGCGTTTCGATCTTGTAAAGTGTTGCACAAATTACAAAAATGCCAAATCATTTAAAACTATTGAGCCCAAATTGTGGCCCAACAACTTTAGGGGCAATTGTGGCTACCTCGATTTGTCACTTGGGCCCAGACGAGTAGCCCAATAAAGCCTAACCCAAAGTCTGGGGTCCTCACACCTTAACTATTTCAGTTACGACCCAGTCAAATTCCTAAAATCTCATAAGAAAATATTCTAGGGGTTATGGACTGACGTGGGGGAGTCCAATACCCCCACTCCCCAAAAACAAGCATGTATATAACAAACCCTCAGCCCGGGGCAAAGGGTATGCATTATTTTTCCTGTAAAACACTCCTCGGAGTATAGAGAAATAATATTGAGAGCACCACCATGGACGTAGGCATTCTTGTTGAACCACGTAAATCTTGTGTTGTGTGATTGTCATTCCTTACATTCTTTTTTTGTTCTGGAGATTACTTTTTCTTATTAATTTGCGCTGAACTTAATTGTCACCACAATTATGAATCCCATTAAATTCCTCTCTGAAAAGTGCATGAATCCCATAATTTAAACAAACGGTTATGGAAATTTCAAATTTTAATTAAACAAATTAATTACCATGTGATAAATAATACAAATTTCCAAAACAAAATGATGTAAATACTATGTCTGTGATCTTTACCCCATTTTATCTTGCCTAAGAATTACTATGTGAGGATTCAAGACTAAATTGAAGTAATTCAACGAAACAATTAAACAATTATAGGAAATATCCACAATGGGAAAAACTTAAGATGACCTAGCCTACAAAATTCCACTATGATATAAAGATTTATACAAGATGACATAAAAACTTACTCGCTAACTCGAATTCCTTAAAGTCTGATGGAATATATACTCCTTCACATTGATCACAATAATCGTAAGAATCTACCAACGGCACATAATGTAGTCCAACCACGTCTTGATATCCACATATGAACTAGGATTCATTAATCCGCAACACAGAATTGACCGTGCCAAAAAACTCTCAAAAAATTAAAGAAATGTTCTTCTCGAGGCTACAAAACATAAGATATTTAAGCAAGATTAAAACATTGATACTTGGATCTCAAAAGTGGGTGAAAAAGGTGTTTGGAGTGTTAGGATTTTCTCTATGTAAAACTTCTTACAGAACTAAACAACTTCCAACTTTATATATTGAAAATACTTAAAAACTGACGGCATAAAAAATGAGGTAATAAATCCAAACTTGTTCGAATGAAATTGAGATCTCATTCGAAGGATAATGGAATATCATTCGAACAAGATCAAGTCGTTTGAACGATTGACTCAAATTTGTTATAACGAGCATCGATAGAGATTCTAATCATAAAACAAAAATATGAAAATAATGTATGTGTTTGAAGCTCATTCTAAAGAAAGTCCATTATCATTCGAACTAGAGAAATATTTTGGTCGAAAGAGAATGTGCATCTTTTAAGAACAAAAAAATCTCTTGTTAGAATGACATTACAAAAATGTTTTTCTAAAAATTAATTTTTCAAAAAATATCTTCATTTAAAAAATAAAACGCCCATTTAAAAATCCAAGAAACAACATATTAATACTTTTATACCTTTCCAAAATCCCAAGGATAAAGGTGAAGTTTCGACATTGATTTTAAGGACTCCTTCTTCATATTTTCAACCATTCCTAGAAGGCTATCTCGCTCCCCCTTAATTTATATCATCTTCTCCCTAAGAGTCTTTTCATATGCCCTTAAGTCCTCAATCCGTTTATCATTATTTTCTAAGTCACTCTCTTTTAACTTAGCCTTTAATTTCAAGTTAGCATTTTTCAAGTTTAAAGATCTTGTGTACAACTCACGTAATTCAACTTGAATATCACTTTCCTCCTCATCGATTATCTCCTCTCCTCCCTCCTCATCACAAACAGATAAATCAATTGACCGTACCTCAGAACCATCATGCATATGATTATCTTTATCAATAGAATATTGCTCATTTAGACTCATATGACTAGCTATGAGAGCGGTAAAGTTACGATCCATGGGATAATTTATTTCCTCTTTCAACTCACTATTACTAAGGGTTGAATTATACGTTTTATTCATTTTACATTCTCTCCTAAGTTTAGTATGACACTCAAAAACACGATGTCCAACACATTGTCATTCAAAACACTTGTTCCATTATCTCCTTCCTTAGGGTTATCCATCTTTTTCCTATCACGGTCATTGTTAAAGTTCTTGGATTTCTTATAAGAATTCTTTTCTTCATTAAGCATAAGAAATTTAGTTAACTTTTTCGTAAACATAGAAATATCTTCATTTTCTAACTCATACTCGTTATCCAACGTGTCCAGCTCATGGGGTTTAAAAACTCAACTCTTACCTTTCTTCTTAGGGGCATATGTTCATCTCATAGGGTTGGAGCTCACCTACAAGATCTTGGACTCTAAAAGTATAAAAGCCACCAAGAGAATTTGTGACTATAACCTTAGCATTAAATCTTTCAGGAAAAGACCTTAATATTTTTCATACAACTTTATGATTAGGGATAGGTTCATATACATTAAATAAGGAATTTATAATATTTGACAGTATAGTGTAAAATTCATCAAATATCTCATGATCTTCAATTTTAATTATTTTAAGCTTAGTTGTCAGACTTTGTAACTTAGACACTTTAAAGGTATTCCTACCCTCATGCATAGATTTTAAAATATCCCATGCATATTTTACATTCTTATAAGTCATTATACGCCTAAACTATTCAACATTGACAACATAATAAATATAATTAACACCTTTGGAATCAAATGCCAACGCATCTTTTTTAGTCTTAGTCCAAAAGGAAAAGCCATTACACAAACCATCGTTCATATGAGGAGACCACCCATTCTCGTCATATTTCAAACATTTTATCAATAGATTCAAGAAAAATCATATCCATAACTTCAAATATGAATAGTTTGAACCATCAACTAAGCGAGGTCGGGTAGTATAACTTTACTCATGATTAAAATCAATCAAGAATCCTAAAATACACTAAGGATCCTAAAATACGCTAAACTAAGTATCAAATAAATAAAATAAAGTAACCCACTCTAATACCAATTTGGAAAGTTTAAAGGATTGCAATTTAAACAAATGTTTAGGGAAATACCGAATTTTTAATTTTAAGAAAGTCAATTACAAAATGAATAATTACACCAATTTTAAAGCAACATTGTTTAAATAAGCATTGTGAAAACTTCACCCCATTTTATCTTTCCTAACAATTAAAATGTGAGCATACAAGAATAAAACAAATAAAGTAAATAAATAATTAGACAATGATGCGATGTGCAAGGAAAATCCACAACATGAAAAACCTTAGACTCCCTTCAAATTTGATGAAACCTTGGCTCCTAGATCTTGATCACATCCACCGTAGGAATCCACAAACCAAACACAGCCTAGTCCAACTGCATCTCGATATCCATTGATATGAACTAGGCTCCATCAATCATCAAAACATAATCCATTATGCCAAAACTCTTAAACATGCGATGATTAAAGCATCTTTAGGGTTCAAAACATGGGATATTTTCACAAGATTATTATAATAATTTTTGAATCTCAAAAACAGAGTAAAAAAGGTGTTTAGAGGCTCAGGATTTTGTTATGTGAAAACCTACTTCAAATATGAAAACAATTGACTAATTTTATATCGAAAATGAGAAAATTTCGTGGCACAAATAATAAGGCACGATTTCTAATCTCATTTAAACAAAATTAATGTCTTTTTCGAACGACATTAGCATCTCATTGATAGCCACAAAATCATTACGATGATGATCAAATGATCTTCTAATCGCAATTGGTAAAGATGGATAGTTAGGTCTCATTTCATGTTTGTTAGAATCTCATGCTAACACTATGTTATTCTCGTTCGTACCAGAAAGAAATCTCGTTCGAACGAGAATGCCTATCTCATTAGAACAAAAAACATTTTTCTTTTCAACGACGTCAAAAAAAAAATCTCCAAATACATTTTTTTAAAAATATCCTCAATTAAAAATAAAAACACCCATATAAAAATTTAGGTATCAACATATTAGAACTTTATAATGTTTCGAGATCTTAATGATTAAAACACACCGTTGGCATGAAATTCGTCTCACTTTTCGAAAGCCGCTTAAAGTCTTTAATTCATAGGCTTAAAGTAGTAACAGAAACAACTTAACATATGATTCAAAATAGTTTTGCCTAACGGAATAAAGCCAGTTATAGAATTTTAATGTTCATTACATGCATTACAAAATTCGTCCTCACACACACACACACACACACACATGTATGTGTGTATGAGTGTGTGTATACAACCACACAAGACACAAAAAAAATAAGTTTTCAGCGATCATATAAAATTAGTGTGTATTTATAAATATGATGCATAGAAGGTAGGGTTGTGAACTAAAAACAAGAGAAGTACCCCCAAACACTTAAAATAGTCCAAGGAGTTAAATTCGGTAGTCTTAATTTATCAATTATATATTATCCTCATTTGATATATAAAGTGAACTCAAACAGACAAAACAGTCTAAATGCACACAATCCTAGAAAATCTTGATGATTTTGAAATCAATAAAGTAAAAAATTTAAGCACGAACTAGGACAAAATGTGCAAACCCATTGATCTTCAACTAAGCACCCTCAGACACATATACTCATTTTTTTGTTATTTGAAGATGATATATTTTATGGTGATCAGTTTTTAAATTTTGTCCTTGGCATCAATATCTTTTGCATTTTCAAAAGGCTCTAGCAAATAGTGGCTTGAAATTCAAAGGAGTGTATCTCCTTTAATATCCCTTTCCATTGCATACTCTAAAAAAATTTAAACCTAAGAGAATCCTCACATGCTATGGTTGTTACATGCACAAATCCCCCATATATAAAGATGTGTATTTGACCAGATTCATAGGAACACCTCACTAAGCTCGTGCATAAATATGTATAAAATCCCAAAGATCCCGTGATGGTGTGTGTAGAGGTATGTACTTCGATAAACCCATTGAGAAAAACCATTAGAACAACTACCTGACATGTCATGATTAAGCAAAAATTCGAAGCATGCTAAGCTACATTCAATTGCCTCCAGCACAATGGAAAGAATCAAATAATTAGGATTCAAATATACCAATGTTCCATACAAATGTGTAAAACAAACTACATAAAAGAAACACAAATATTTTTATATTTTTTTAAATAGACTAGAAAAAAATGAAATGTCCAAATACAAAAGATACAAACATTATAGCGTTATATATAACATATATCATGAATAACAAATATAGTGTATAAAAACATGCAATGGCAATCACTCGTAAGATATATCATGTGAGGAATCATGGGAAAGCATATGCTAATAAAAAAGTCTCTTATGCCACGAAATTAGATTTCCTCAACTAATTAGATGTTTCACGAGAGACTCGAATTTTGGGAATCATGTTGACATGAGACTTATACTTACTAGGACATTTTCTAAGATCATAAGAAAACCTCCCAAGGTGACCTTTCCAACCACAGTGTGTTCACGTGTAAACTTTTGAGAGGCTACACTCGGATTGATCTTTGAGAATGTCCACTGTTGACTCTTTAACAAACATGGTCTTGGATTTATGAGAGGAAGCATTAGAAGATTTCTAGCATAGAACTATTTTGTCATTATTAATTTATATGGACTCTACATCTTATCCAACTTTTTAGACCTAGTTTCTAAATCAAGTTTAACACGCCTTGAGTCTTTTAATTCATCTTTTAACTTCAAAATTCTTGACTCAATCAATCATCTTGACAAATCAAATTTAGGGAATCTTTATTCATATTTTTTGAAAATAGTGTACGTGTTCTATACCAATTACACAGGATCTAACCTAGGGGGGGGGGGGGGGGGGGGAGAATAGGTTAGGTAAAAAACTTGACCAATTTTTCATGATTTTAAAATAATGTTCATAATTGCAAATTCCTACCACTTGTTTTGTTTTAAATATTCTCAAAAATAATTTGAACACATACAAACACTTATAAAGTGAATCTAAATGAACAGACATAAATATAGAACACTTAAGAAATTTTTGAGCAAATCTGAGCATGTAAACTAATTTATTTGAAGGGTGTGAGATCAATTGTGTTGAAATAAACAGAAATTAACATAAGGCACATTTTATAGGAAAAAACCCCTCGTGGGGGTAAAAAAGCTCGAGGTACTCACTATTTCTATTTTTTACTTGAAAAAAAATTAAAATAGGCAGGAAGGTGCCTCTAACACAAACACAATTGAGTAGTCAGTTATGAACCCATCAACTCTCCCCATAGAAAATGAAAACCCAATCCATGATCCATGAATTGAATGAAGAACTCCTGTCTTTCTAGAAGTTGCACCACAATGCCATCCCTGTAATAGAATAAGATGTCTCCAATTTTAAATCACGGAGTACTTGTTCATAGCAATTCACTAATAAAATTATTTAGAATGACAGAGTTAGTGTTTTATCTGAACCAATTCACTCACACAGACATTAGAATTAAAGTGGAGATGTAATTCTTACAAAATGTAAGGAACAATTGATTTCGAATTTGGAGGCAAAATAAAATGCTTTATACCTAAAAAAATATCACGTACACCGCTCTACATTTTGAACATTATCTTATGAACTATGGAATAAACACGTTTGAGTAATTCTTTATGAATTTTAAAAATGTATATGAATTAGAAAACTGCATCATGCTTGTGAGATTTTTATCATCATGGTTGAAGTTGAAAATGCTATATTTCAAAATCATGAGAGACGATATGAAAAGGTATAAAACTATAGAATTGTGATAACTACTTTAATTTGGTATAAGTTCCCCATCTTTAGTAATGAATGCGTGAAAGTCGCCACATGCAAGATTTGTTTTAAAGCAATGTTTCAATAACAACTATATATCTAAAAATTTGAGTAACGTCAAGGATATGAGATGATTTAAGGTCTTAACCATTATCTCTTAGTGAGGAAGAAAAAAAGGTTAGTTGAAGATTTTACTTTTCAAGGAAAATGGGACTTTTTCAAAGAAAACCATTTAATGTTTGAAATTTCCTGGTAAAAACTTATCTTTTAATATTTGTGTTGATTTCATTGAGAAAACGCTCATATGTGTACTTTTCCATCTTCCATGTGAGTTATCTCCTATGTACTCTCTTCAATTAACTTGAAACTTGCTATATACGTTTTATTATTTAGTAGATTCTTTGTTTAGAGTAATTGGAATAACCATTTACCTTAATTATGACAATGCATAATACAAACATGCCTAAATTCATTTATCAAAGTTATTTTAGACATTGGATCTTGTGTGTATGATCATTTTTGTGTCTTTGTGTGGTTTATTTGTCTCAAACACTCATTTTTGGTATGAAAATTTCTCCGGTCAAATTCGCGACTAGCGAAGTTCTTCATCGCCGCAGTGGCGTTCGCTAGAGCGAAGTTTGTTGTCACTAAAGCGATACTCGTGTCTAGCAAAACATATTGCTTTAGCAAATATAGGTTTTAGATCACACGGACACTTCATTTTGTCACTTTTCCAAATCATTTTCTCTCTTTCTTCTTCATGAGCTTGCAACCCCACTTCAATTTTTGGGCGATTTTGGAGCTTTCTTGGATCTTTTCTTAAGATTTCCACTTCTAAAAACATCTTGGTAAGATTATTTTCATCTTTCCTTTCTAGATTTGTACTTTTTAGATCCTTTTGGAATTTTTTAATTGATTCCAAAAATCTCTTGCTATTCTAATCATTTTTGGAGTTAAAATTTATCTTCATCTTGATTTTGCAAAATATTTAGGTGTTGATTCATATTTATTAGTTAAATCCTACGAATTTAGCTATTTCATGCGTTAAAACTCTATTTTTTGGGAGTTTCTAAGATTGTGATGTTCTTGACATGATACACCAAGGATTGAAATTCACTCCCATCGTAGGACTTCGTCTTCTGAGGTTTATTTTCTTTTAAACTTGATTTTTGTCATTCTGATTGATTTTTGGCTAGTTATAATGCAAAGGCTCCCAGGACTTATGAAACGGCGTCATTCCATCACTGATCAGTTTACTCAAGCTCCTCCCTCGCCTCCTTGTTTTACCATTCAGGATCACTATACCTAGTTTGGGTATTTTAAGAACCGTTATGTCCTTTTTAAGCATTCCATTGACTATAATTCCCTACGGAACAACCATTCTTCCACCATTGAAGTTTTTTAGCAACGTTCATGGTTGGGTATTGGAAACTAAAGCCCGGAGAAGGAAGAAGTATATCCTGACGTGGCACGTGAACTATACACTACGGGTCATTTTCTCACCAATGAGACTGGCTTTATATTGATTGTACGCGGTACCTCCCATCACCATTACTTCCACTCTTATTAGTGAGACTTTTTATTTGCCTATATTCAACGATGCTCGGCATCACCATATTATTGAGTCTACACCGAGTGATAGCATTGTACTGCAGGAGATCAAAGGTAGATGTATCACCATACAACCGCAAAAAGATTTGGAGCAATGGTATCTTACTGATTTTTACTACATGATTTTCTTTGACAACATCACTTAGAACACTCATTGCTTACCCCACACCACCCTTTATCTGTAAGTTTTTATATGCCATTCGTATCGGCTTATCATTGGATTTAGGACTGTTAATGTATAGTTTGATGACCAATGTGATAACGAGCAATGGTAAGGTTCTTCTATTCACTTTTTATGGATGCTTCATGAACTATTTTCTCATTGCGAGAAACATTCATGTATTTTCGAATGAGAAAAGGGCAACAACTGGCAAGAAATTCACTACACCTCGTACCACTTGGGAAGAAAAAAAATCAGTCCGGGGACTAAGTGTACAGGAAGTAAATGAGGTGGAAGAAGCTCTACCTTGTAAGCATGGTTCTTCATCACAGCAGACACAGCGAGACGCACCCTCATATAGGCCTGTCAATGGATCGGATTTTATCCGAATCCGAATCCGATCCATTTATACGGATTTGGATCAAGCCTGAAACCCGATTACCCGATTACCCGATTATTAAATGGAGCGAATTTGGATTCATATGATCCGATCCGTTAAAAATCCGATCCGATTAATATTTATAATATATATATATTTTATATATATATTATAAATATCCATTTTTAATTAATATATATTATATTTTCTAATATATTGAATATATATCATATAATTTATTTATTAGAATATATAACAGAAAAAAAAAAACAAAAAAAAAAACTACACACGCACACAACACAAACACACGCACGCAGAGCAGCACAACACACACTAAACACACACGGCAAACACAGCACACTACTACACTACACAAACACAAAACTAAACCTAAATCACAAACTAAACCTAAACACAAAACTCTCTCTCTCACTACGGTGGCCCATCCAGCATCCCCTCATCTCCTCTCTCTCACTGCGGCGGCACACCCCCCTCCCTCACTCTCCCGCCCGCGTCCTCATCTCTCTCGCAGCATACGTGCTCATCTCGCTCCACTGCGGCGGCGTCAGTATGTTTTTTTTTTCTTCTTCATTATTTGATGCAAGAAACAAATCTGATTATTTGATTATTTGGAAGAAACCCCTTTGATTATTTGGAAGAAACCCCTTTGATTATTTGATTATTTGGAAGAAACCCCTTTGATTATTTGATGCAAGAAACAAATCTGATTATTTGATGCAAGAAACAAATTTGATTAAATGGAAATCGTAATTAAAATAAATAATCGGATCGGATCGGATTAACGGATCGGATTAATGGATTCTTAACAAATCGGATTCGGAACCCTAACAGATAATCCGTCGGATAATCGGATCGGATCCGAATCCGTTTAACATAAACGGATTCGGATTTGGATTTGCCTGATCCGGTCCGAATTCGATCCGTTTACAGGCCTACCCTCATAGTCTACGAGTGGATTTCTCTTATGCGATGAGAAGATTGACCAAATTTCAGATAGGGTTACTGACATTCTTCCTCCAGATATGGCCTCTACTCAGCTAGGGATGGCAAAGGATCGGTTCGAAGTCGGATTTTAAGTCCCCGTCCTCATCCCCGCCCCGTTCACGTTATAACGAGTTCGGGCCCGTCCCCGTTTAAAACGGGTATTGAGTTCCCCATCGGGAACCTGTTTTGATTTTTTTCTAATACCTTTTATTAAAAAAAATATTACAATTTTTTAATACCTTTTATTGAAATATTACAATTTTTTTTATAATTTAATAGCTTTAATTAATTTATCTGTTAAATCTCGAAAAAAATAGACAATCTTAAACAATCAGTAATCAGATATGAACATCAAATACTATTTAAGCAATCAAATACTAAACAAATCTAAACAATCAGTAATCATTAACCAACACTATTTAAATACTAATCAAATACTAGCTAGAAATGTACAACAATGAAGACTAACAATCAGTTTACCATTTGAACCATTTAAACAATCAGTAATCAGATCTGAACATCTGTAACACTTGATAAAAACAATCCAATGTAAACAAATAGCATAACAATCGTGAGCTGCTTTAACAATCAACTAAAATAGCATAACAATCATTTAAACAACACCTTTAAGCTATAAGGTAATGGAATATACCGTAAGCTGTCTTCGTGAGGCAAAGGACATCGTGAGGCAAGGAAGACACAGGGACGGCGTGATGAGGACGACGGAGGGACGTGAGGCAGAGGACGGCGTGGAAGATGAGGCAGAGGACGATGGAGGGACGTGGAGTGAGGGAGAGCGGCGTGAGAGAGTGAGGGAGTGAGATATCTCATACAGATCTAGGGATATATTTATATATATTTTATTATATATAAATAATTCGAGTATGCCTGTGGAGACCCGGGGGTATATCTGAAACCGACCCGAAATTTTTTGGGGATTTTTTTACTCCCCGAACCCGACCCGATCCCCGAAATTTCAGGGATTTTTAGGGGATTTTTTTTCGGGTATCCGCGGGGACCCGAATTTTTGGAGAAAATTGCCATCCATATACTCAGCTTTATATATCTTAGAAATATGCTACATTACACTAAACAGAAGACATATTTAGGACATGTGTCTTCACACAGATGGAAGCTTTGCATATAGATATTATTGGCTATGGCATTGAGGTTCACTTTCTTCACAACTGCCATGAAAGGTTCGATGATGACGATGACGATGACGATGACGATGACGATGACGATGACGATGAAGGGTAGTGTGGTGGTGTTTGACTCTACTATTGATGGTTGTTTTTTGGTGTGGTGATTATTTCTTTTCATCTTGTTTGTATTTTTGGTGATACATTTCGTGGTTCTTTTGTGGATTACTTCATTTCATATATTTTGGTACTTTTCGATTTCGTAACTTATATTTGTCACTTTGGTGGCTACATATATTGGATGTTTATGTTATACTTGGTTGAAGTACATTTTTTGCGCATCTCCTATAGCTTCTTGGAAAATCTATTTTGGCAGTTTTATGTCATTATATTTTATGGGTTGTTTTGGATCATTTATCTTGTTTATCTATTGTGTGGTCTTTAGCTCATCTATTTATGTGTCTTTTCTTGACACAACATGGATTCTTTTGGCTTTAATAGTCATTATTTCATGCTTGTTGCATATTACTCCATTATTTGTACTTATTAGTTAGAATTGATTACTCGCTATGATATTATATGATATTTTAGACTTGGACACATTTATATTCTTATTTTATCTTATTCTTTTTATCTTGATATTAACTTGATGAAATTTGGACTACATCACTTAAAGTACATATACTATCTTTATTAATTTCAAATGAAATAACTCATTATGTGATCTTTGATAACACACTTTCTTAACTTAATATTTCTTTACCTTTGTCAATTCCAAGACAAAAGGGGGAGAAAGATTACATTAAGGGGGTGTTCTATTAATGAACATGCATTGATATATTTTGTATATAACTAAAAAAAATTGGTATATTTGATCAAGAAATGAAGCACATTTCTCAATTTTGTTATAGCAATAGGATATTTGCATGCTAGACTTTGAATATATGTACTTGGATGATGAATCAACTTGAATATCTTATTTATCACTCTTTTATCGTTAAAATGCTTATATATATTTGTATACTTATTTCTTTTGTTTATAATGTATGACAGCTTAACGGGTGCAAGATCTCTCTGAGTTGATCTTGGCCTTTAGTCGGGCTTGGGTCTTTATGTCATAGGTCGTTAGATTTGCTTATAATGCTTGTTATCTTGTTTTTCTACATATTGTCACGGTATAGAAAAGGGGGATTATGAAAGTATGCATTATACTCATGTGCTCTACAGGACTAGACTATCTTATCACGTTACCAAAATATACTTTGAGCCTTGTCCTTGATGTCATTCCCGTAAATTATTGTTCAAATAATTCAAACGGACGTCCTAAAAGATACGTATTCTTTTCAAACCACTCTTAGGAATGTAAAAGGACTTAAAGACTTCTTGTGCATGTTTTCACACGAGTTATATTTTTCATAAAACATATAGTGTTTATGTGTGTTCTTTGATATGGCTTCCTTGATATAGCAAATATATGTAATTCAAAATTTTATTTTGAAAGTCACTACATGCAAGATTTATTTTAAAGCGATGTTTCAATAACAACTATCTATCTAAAATTTTGAGTAACGTGAAGGATATGAGACGATTTGAAGTCTTAGCCATTATCTCTTAGTGAGGAAGAAAAATTGTGAGTTGACGATTTTACTTTTCAAGGTAAATGGGATTTTTTCAAATAAAATCGTTTAATGTTTTAAATTTCTTGGTAAAAACTTATCTTTTGATATTTGTTTTGATTTCATCGAGAAAATGCTCATATGTTTACTTTTATCTCTTCCACGTGAGTTATCTCCTATGTGCTCTCATGAATTAACTTGAAACTTGTTATAAACCTTTTATTAGTTAGTATATTCTTTGTTTAAAGTAGTGGGAATAACCATTTTCCTTGATTATGATAATGCATATCGCAAACATGCCTAAGTTCATTCATAAAAGTTATTTTAGACATTGGATCTTGTGTATATGATCATTTTAGTGTCTTTGAGTTGTATATTTCTCTCGAATACTCATTTTTTAAATGAAAATTTCTCGGGTCAAATTCGTGACTAGCGAAGTTCTTCGCCGTCGCAGCGACGTTCGCTAGAGCAAAGTTTGTTGTTGCTAAAGCGATACTCGCGTCTAGCGACGCAGATTGCTTTAGAAAATATTGGTTTTAGATCACACGGACACTTCATTTTTTCTCTTTTGCAAATCACTCTCGCTTTCTTCTTCGTGAGCTTGAAAGCCACTTCATTTTTTGAACGATTTTGGAGATTTCTTGGATCTTTTCGTAATATTTCCACTCATAAAAACATCTTGGTAAGATTATTTCTATCTTTCCTTTCTATATTTGTACTTTTTAGATCCTTTTGGAATTTTTTTCAATGATTTGAAAAGTCTCTTGCTATTATACTCATTTTTGGAGTTGAACTTTATTTTTATCTTGATATTGTAGAATATTTAGGTGTTATTCATGTTTATTAGTTAAATCCCACGTATTTGGCCATTTCACCCGTTAAAACTCTATTTTTTGTGACTTTTTGAGATTATGATGTTCTTTACATGATACACCAAGGATTAAAATTCACTCCCATTATAGGACTTCATCTTTTGGGGTTTATTTTGCTTTTAAACTTGATTTTTGTCATTTCGATTGATTTTTGCCCAGTTATAATGCAAAGACTCCCAAACCTCACGAAACGATGTCATTTCAGCTATGACACCCCGCCTATTTTAATCACGGTTGATAAATCCTTTATCAAAATAAAATGGGATTCTCATATGGTTCATTCTCAGCATCACTGTCGAAAACAAATTAATTACAAATAACCTATTAGGCTCGGTGTCAAATTTTAAACTTTTTAAACTTTACTTAAGTGAACAATTAATCTATCCACACAATTAATATAAATATTAATTGAATTGAATCAAACAATAATCGATAAATCTCGGTAAAACATTAACATAACCATATCGAATATGCGCAAATGAAAATGCAAAAAAATAAAATAGAAGACAACAGTTGGGAATCATGCCTGAATCTAACTCACGATACCTCCTATCTAGATCACAAGGATTGAAGCACGATTTTCGAAGCATCGTCTAACTCGAAGGAATAATATCATCCAGGCGTCCCTGTGTCTGGACACCTAAAAAGTTTTTAAAATATTTGCAAGCGGGTGAGAGCCCAAAATATTTTGAAAATATTTAGCAAGTGTTTAAAATACTTTAACATTTAAAATATGATATTCTCCATATTTAAACTGGTGTCGCACTCACATGAGATACCCCTCATCTAATAATGCACACCTAATGCATGGATTTTAAACAACCTAGTTACGCTACCCCACATAACTTGCATCTCACCAAACTTCTAAACACTCATACGCTATCTCATACCCCGCGTATTTAATATTCTAAGATTTCCTCCGGGCTTATGTATTATAAATTCTCACTTATAATTTATCTGTTCATTATGAATTACTTTAACTAGTTATAATACACTATTCACATTTTAGTGTTATCATTCTCAAATATAATATTCTCATCTTTATATACATATATCACCTTTTTATTCCGGATTTCATCCTTCCAAATGTGACAAGAGATCATTTCGCATCTTATTCTTTATATATATATATATATATATATATATACACTATACGCATTAAGTATATACAAACTTATATATCACACACCATATAAGTATAATTACTATCCCTCAGAGCTATAACTCAATGGATGCAGTCTCTAGAATGCTATCGTCTTTCAGGGAACACACATTATCCTGGGTACCACCGGTCGGGGTCTCACTCTGACCTTATAATAACATAATAGAAATGTAAGAGAAGCGGTCATAGTTCCTCACCTAAAAGTAAGATCGAATCATACCCAATACATCTCACCCATGATAAAGAGCCAAACTGGTTAAATAACTGGACGCTATGAACTAGAGACTATACTTACCCTGCTCCTCAAGCCAGGGGATTCACCCACATCGCGTAACTTCCCATGATAGCAATAGAGGGGTATGTTTCACATAAATATATCATACACATAGAGATATATTTATAATTATATCATATATATATTGTCCATATATCTATATATATAAATCATCAAATTCGGCTATTCATGCCTATCTCACGTAGCATTAGCTTATAATCCCGAATATACCTATTACTTCATAAGTATACACACTCTTATTTTAATCCCATAAGTATTCATTGACTTATGATACAATTATCACATTAATTTCTTCCGAATATTAGATTATCACGTCTAGATAATATTCTAATTTCATCCTACTCGCACATTCGAATTCACTCATATACTATCGATACATACATTCTACACACGTAAATGTATATATACCCGCCGGAAAAATTTTCTCGAGTATCGCTCGTCCCAAACACTCCTCAAGTTTATAACCTGGATCTTATTCCCACTAACTCGCAATTTATATATCACTCATTTAATCTTTTAGATGCTCTCATGCTCTATATAGGATCCTCTAATATTTATCTCCAAAAATAATTTTTCTCCAATCCTTTAAGTTGTAATACCCCGTAATTTTTATGACTTTTAAAATGGGTTATATTTTAAATTAATGGATTAGTTGGATTTTATTATTAATTAATTCATTTAGGTTTTATCCGGATTGTGGATATTAAAATGGATGATTCTGAATATTACTTAAAGATATTTAGGTAATATATGAATGTGATGTCATTGATATGACGGTATGATATAATTTCTTGGTAAATTGGATTTTTAGTCAGACGCGGTATGGGAGTGTCGGGACTAATTATTAAATTAAAAAGGAAGTTTATTTTCTATCGGCCTTATAGTCATTTAGACTGCGTCGTTGCGTCCGGAAGGTTCGAAATAGTCAGAAAAGTCTATTTGGATGTTAATTTTGAGTCTCGGGTCATTTGGAAATGAAAGGACAACCCAAAAGGGTATTTTGGTCATTTTTCTATGGGGGATGAATAGTGATTTCGGATTTTGTCTTATTATAAGTATTGGTAGATTAAGTGTACGTGGGTTATACATCTCCTCTTCACAAATTAGAGAAGTCATCTTCCTAGAGAGAGTGAAAGGGTGCTTGGGAAGGGAAAATCCTACTTGGGAAGGAGAAGAACAAGAACCAAGGTTCACCACCACCAACTACCACCGGAGGTTGACCGGAGAAGGGACAACCAACTGAGATATACTACACCAAAGGATTAGACCTTCAGTAAAGGCATGTGTTTGATAATTGCAACTTAATTTCGTATATTGTCCATGTTAGAATAATTATGAAAAGAGATGATTTTTCATGTTTGGAAGACATAATGGAGTTGTTTTATGGATTTCTAGAAACTGAAATGATATAGGAAGTAAACTCATGTTGTAGGATGATAATAATCCACAAAATAATCATATATCTATGGAGGAAATTCTGAAAACCATTGTTGTATTCTTGAGGATATTAGTTATATAATTTTCTGGAAAAAAATGAGGAGATAAATATGCTTTTAATTCAATCTCTTGATGATTCTAGGATGTTTTGATCATTAGAAATCATTTATATATGTTGATATATGATGTAGTAAGGATTATAAGTCATTTAGGATGTTACTATGAAGGTTCGAATGAATAAAAGTGGTGAAACCCGTAGTTGCAGAAATGCAAAAAAACCAGGTTGTGACCTGAGGGATCGATCGATCGACCCTCTGCCTTCGATCGATCGACCTCCCCAGAATTCCTAAAGTTGCTTCTTTTTAATGTTGATTCTTAACCCAAAACTTTGGTAGATCTTTAGTGATTATTAATTGGATATTATGGGACTTAGAAAAGATCAGTAAACCCTTGATAAGACTTGGATTAACTTGATTGGGATTTAATTGATAAAGAATAATGATAATTAATTTAAAGGAATTTCGGTTGCTAGATTCAATGGTTGGATTTTAATTAGTATGTATGAGGATTAAAGATAGGACCAGTAGGGGTGATTGAATATAATACCTGGGTACCCTTAAGTTTACAAGAGGGTTTAATCCTAAGTGCAAGAAGAGGTGTTCATAAGAGAATTGAAACTATCGGTTTTAACCGTAATTAAAATGAGAGTTTAATTCATAGTAATTTGGGAGATATGACGATATGGACCAGTAGAGTATTAGTGACTTCTTACTGAATATATGTTGAGGAAAAACCTATTTGAACCTTGAGTAATGAGTGAGGCTCGAGGGTAACTAAATTTAAGAAGTAAAGTTATGATAATTTAATATGTTGGAATTAAAGTGATATAAAGCTACGTATGGAAATAATCTAAGGGTTATGTGAATACCTTATTGATATTATATTATAGGTGTGATAATACCTATTTGATTGATTAATGATTATGTGTATGACATACCTAGCTTACTTGTTATCGACGGGAGGTTTGCTCGTGAGGGCAGTCATATTCTGATGAATCCATGGGATCTTTGATTTGTCGCTCGAGAACATAGGTCTATGAAAGACTTATCGGGGAGTTGATAAGTTCGCTGACTGTGGGTACGTAGGTATGTGCATGACCCATGGATACGAGAACTATGTTCGTCGCCAATATTTATGATGTTGTTTGTGGTTCGAGGATTTCTTATCGAACCATTAGTCCCCTATTCGACGACCAACGATGATGGGACATGATAGCAGAGTAATGCATTGCACCTCAGCTGTGACTCGGGGTGCCGTATTATATATGAAAATATATATAATGAATTAAATGAAGGAATGGTTATATTGGGGTTAAGTCATCTACTGTGTGATAATTGTAGATAAAGGCGAATTGAGAAAAGAATGGAATTAAGTTAATGAATTTTTATTATTATAGAATTGAAAAGCTTAATTCATATTAATGAGAAATGATTCATGTTAATGAGCAACAATTCATATAAATGAAAAATGTATAAGAATGATTATATAACGTATGGTATGGGATATACGGGGCTATGATATGGGAATGGAATTATATTATGGAATTGCTAAAGAGGAATCATTAACTAGGAGGTTAATAGGAAATGTTAAGTGTGCACTCTAGTTGAGAGGTGAGAATGGAAAGTGAGAGTTGGTTACTAACATGTATATAATAAATGCTTTATTGCACTTGTTAAATACTTGCTGTTTTAAAAATCATTTTCACAATCGGGCTCTGACCCGTTTCCTTGCATATTTTCTTTTCTATTGTATCTTCTATATCAGGTGTCCAGCAGCAGGGATGCCAACCTTAGCAAATTCTGACAGGCTATGGAACTATGGAGTTTTTCTTAGAGTTTTATCTTCATTTGATTCACAGTGTTCTCTTAGTAGGTCATGTCGCCCAAAGGATTCGGTTATCTTCTTCTATCAGGGTCAAATACTATTGTAGTCGTGTCTTTTTAATACATTTAATATTGTTGGGATTACTGTAATGGATTAATATTATTTGGGAATGTTATTCCAATTGCATTCAAATTATTTTGTGTTATCTACTTGGTTATCAATGTTGTAGAATAAAATGTGTTGTGTTATTCTTAAACTAGAAATGGATTTTGTTAAATTAAAATTTGAAAAGTTTTTAACACCAGCTTAATTGAGTATTGGGTGAGTTGTAAATGTTTTCGACAGTGATGCTAAGAATGAGCCAACTGTATATTCTGTCTTAATTTGGTATGGGACTGGCCACCCGGTATTTAATTAGGCGGGGTGTTACATAAGTCCAATAAAAATTCCTCAAGATTAACTGTTACATGTGAACTGAACCGATGACCAAATAAGCGAATCGGTCCGGTAACAAATAAATGAACCGAACCAATGGACAAATAAATGAACCAGTACGGTGACCAAACCGAACCTCAAATTACCAGTTCGACGTGTTCAATTCGGGAGTTCATCATCTTCTCCAACTCTAAAATTTATGATTTCTAGCATCACTAACCATCACTATAAACATCTACACACTTATTTTTAACCAACACATCAGTTTATTCATGGGATTCCTCAATTTAACTAAGATTTAAACCCTATCTTAATTAAACCCCAATTTTATTCAACTCTTCTAATAACTCACCAAAAATTACACCATAAACATGGATTTAAATTCAAATTTCTTATGGAGTTGTTATCACCTCAATTTATATGAAATCGCTTCCGAAAAACCCATTTTGGATCAGGAATCCCAACCCAAAATCCATATAGTTTTCACCGACTATAATATGAATTATAAACACACATAAATGATTAAATCAAGTTAAACACTTGTCTCGTTGGATAAATTCAGCGACCTCGTGTCAGGATCCACCGGAGCTTGGCCGGAGTTCTCCCTTTTTCTCTCCCTTTTCTTCTTTCTCTTCTTTCTTTCTTTCTTTTCTTTCTCTCATAGCCTTATAAGAGAGAAATAAGGGTTATCCCCTTATTAAATCCAAAATTGTCTCGTATACACAAATACGAGTCCCTGCTGATCCAAAAAGTCCCCGGAACCCAAACACTACCCCGACGTACTCTATTTTGACTATTTCGGCCCATCTGAAACCAATCTTGCAGTCGAAATACTCATCCGAGTAACTTATCAAAAATCCACCCTTTTAAATCCAATACAACTTCGCATGTATTTTCCATGTAAAATATTATTACTTGTCCCTTTTCCCAACCGCGACATGATATAAAATAATCCAAAACTCGTCAGTTAATATTTTATCCATTCACTTAATTTCTCAAATCATTTCTTTGAGTATTAAATTACACCCGCTCAAGTAATTTAAATACCCATAAAAGTATGGCGTATTACATACTCCCCCCTTTATAGAGGAATTTCGTCCTTAAAATTCGGATACACCCGGTACTAAGACTCGGGATATTTAACAACACAACATCCTATATTACTCGAGATAAATTCTCAAAATAACATAAGGGTTACTCTACCATACACCGGCTAGCGGTACCCACTTGTCTAAAGTCTTAATCACTATAGCTCCAGCTCCACGACAAGTTTGTCTAATTATCTTCATACATATATACTCCATCAGTCATAAGGTCTCACCTCAAAAGCAGCACATCACACACTGTGATTCTACCAACGACATCCGAATAAGATGAGCCTATACATCACTGGATCTATCGTCTCAATAATATTGGAAGGCTGCACATCACTAAATGCTAACATCCCGTATCCATCCCAACAGTTTGTGGTTACTCCAATTTTATCAACAGACTCTAACTCTTGTCCAATCCAAAAATTTTAATTCTTCATTCACCTCTAATCAATCGAGGGAGAATGTCTAGGCTTTTCCACACAAAACCTCAATAAGCACCTTGTCTACGAAAAACAGGTACGAGTGAATCTACCAATCAGTAATTTCTCCTCTCAATTATTGTACTCTGTTTTACTTAACTTACAATCTATGTCAGTTGCGGAAGTAAAATAACCGCAATGACTCCAGAATCGCATTCATATCGCTTTACTAGTAGTCAATCACCTCTCGTCTACTCATCCGTCCATAGGTGACACGACTTTCCCATAATAAAATATCATCCCCACTACTTCCTAAAAATACCTATCGGAGGTAGGGTTCAAGGATCTCATCCTGATTCACAACAATATTGGGCGTCACCCTACACCGGTGCAATCCTTCTTTTCAAATAAAGGTTTGGGCACACCAACCTATTTCCATCTATGAGTGGTGCACTCGGAGACAATCTCACTATGTCTCTACTAACACCAATTCCCACTTATAATATATCACATTAAGTGTTACTTCATACTCCCCTTCTTTCCCCGGGGTAAACCAAAAACCACAGTCCGTGCACTTTTTGCCACAATGCGCACTTATGGGCCCTTTTTACCTTATAGACATCAACATTCTATTTATGCGCAAGCCACCCTCAACAATCGACAGAGTAGGACTCCACTTCACTTTCCCACAATAGTTTTATTTTCCTCTTCTCAAAAGATATATGTTTTTAAAATGGCTTGCCTCAGCTTTTCAACTCATCTCGGGTGTGCTACTCTCATTGCACACATATACTTGGATCATCTTCCTTATCACACGACATTTGATCCATTCTACCATTCTAGCTTAGTTTATAACTTCCTCACATGCATATATTCTACACATTTATTCCCACGTCCTCCTATCTCGGATGAGATTGAAATCAGCTAACGAGGGTGCCCATTCACCCTATTATCCGTGTAATATTGGCATAACAAAACAAACATCTCACACGCAACACGCATTATCCTATTGCCCTCACATTCTCAGAGTGGCTATAACACATGGGTATTCTCAATCACCCATAAATCGTAATTTAATCCTTCTTATAAGGACACAATTCTCCAATTGAGTCTTAATGTAGTTTTGGCTCAATTCTAGACAAAAACGTTTATGTCATAGGATAGTATTCAAGTGTACCTTTTTAAGCCTATGATGTGTTTAGTTGAAGACGTAGCGGCAAAGAGTATAAAGCTTCATCAAAATGCCAAGTTTATATGCCTCATTTCTACGTCATCAACAGTGGTTCCATGCTCCCAAGGTATGAATGCATTTTATATATGTATATAGGAGCTTGGAACAAGTTTATTGGGTGTTAGGTTTTAAATATGTGTTTTGTTTTCAGAAAGATTTCGATTAAAAACTTTAAAATAAAGTACATAAAGTTTCTGGGCAAAAAATAGAATTTTATAAACTTTCTGGAAGTTCATTGGATATGTCGTTCGAACGAGTTTTTTGTTCGAACCAGATGTCGTTCGAACGATTTTGCCAACGAGCTTTCCCATTGTACATTGGAACTTCGTTCGAAATGTCATTCGAACGAGATGCCTGTTCGAACGAGATTTCAAACGAGTTTCTAACGAGTTCACACTGGAACTTCATTAGAAGCCTTGTTCGAATGAGACTTCGTTCGAACAAAAATGTCGTTCGAACGAGATGTCAGGAGGGAAAATTTTTTGGCCGTTTTTAGCAGATTTACCCCACTAACTTTTTGCTGAATATCTATGTGCAGGAAACTAACTTTTTCCAATATCTTTTTCATGTCCTTCTAACTCTAGAGATTGTTTTGTGAGAAAGTCATAAAGAGAAAAAGATCAAGTTTTGAGTGATAATTTTCAAAGACAAATTCATCTACCACTCGAGTTTTTCATCCATAGTTTTGTTTTCTTCCAAGTTCATATATATACATCTTACTTGGAGTTTGGCACCGGGTTTATCTCTACATTGTTTTGAAGAGAAGTTTGGGTTTTCTTCTAAATCCTTCAAAGAAGAAGAAGTGTTTAGCTGCGGCTTTCTCACATGGTGAAAGGCACCATGTGTGGTTGACGGTGTCCTATAGTCCGATCGGTGAGTCCGAGATCGCGGTGGAGCTCTGTGGTTATACGCTAGGAAGAGGTGGTTACAAGAAGACGCATCAAGTCTTGAGAGGGTTCGAGTTGAAGAAGTAAGTCATCTGTCTTGTAAATGTAAATTCCGTATGCAGTGGATTTGAGGCTAGGGCCGTCCGAGGTTTTTTCCCATTATGGGTTTTTCCTCGTACATCGCGACGTAGTGTGATTGATTTACTTTTATCTTGCATAATAACTTAGAACACATGCTTAGGATAATTCAAGATAAAATTAGTTTTAATTGTCACACTTAATTTAATTTGGTGCTAATTAAATTTGGGTAATGTTTATTTAATTCAAGTCTATTATTAAAACTGGTTTGGCCTAATTTGGAAATATTGATAAATATGACTTAGGCAAATTCTAGGACTTGGATTAATAATGTTTAAGTGAAAATGTTTTAATGGATTAATCTTATTTCACTTGGTCTAATTTTAATTTGAAAAGGAAATTAAAATTTGGTAATTCGTTTTATTGAACCATCAACTAACGCTTCTGCATATCCATTTAATTTGGGGGCCTTCACTTCTCGACATTCTCCCACTCTTCAACTCGTGGTGAGAAAAATTTCAGTGATTTCTCACAGCACTACGTCTCCTCATGCCTTATAGCGTATAAGAGTTCTTAACTCAAAGTGTTTTCTCTACACATTCATTGATTAACATTCAAAGCTGATGCCCTAGCATCCATACACATCTCTCTAAGCATGACATTTATCAAGGTTCATGCGTATCTCATCCCACAGTCACATTCAAATAACGAACTTTCCCAAATGCATTATCACTCAGCATTGGCGATAATCAAATTCCATAAACTTCAAACACATACCTAGGACTCTCAAAATCCTGTCCCCGAACATATAAATATAAATCCCAACTCCCAAGTCTCTAAAGGAGTGATATAATAATGCGCCCTCCCTATCACCAAGTCCTGAGCGCTAAACATAGTAATGAGCTCAATCGCTCCCCTCAAGAGTAAGCCCATTATACTCCGAATCATATCAGTAAAGTCCCTACACACCGGGATCAAATATATTGAGACAACTATACTCTTCTAAGCCTCCATCATAATATAATATAAATGCAAGTTTGACCCTCTTGCAGGTGAGGCATCGCCAAAACATCACATCTTGCCATGGAAAATCGAACACGATAGCCTTGCAATAATAACCCACTATCATTCTAACCATTTCTAACCAATCTATACTCAGGATAATATCATACTCGTATCACATATCACTAGATCGAGTAATTCTAATAAAATATCTACCACTATGACTACACCCACTTCTCCGCGGATGAAACCAAAGATAACCCCGCTATACCATGAAAAATACATAAGCATAATAATGTTATCGATATAACCACTAAACTCGTCTCACACATGAATCTAGTGCTAATCAATATATTATGACTCGCTCGTGTCACATAAAGCATACCTCATTCACCCGAGGATAAAACTCATATTTATACCTTGCCAATCTCTTTGGCTGCTTAAATGGTTCCCGGACATGACATGCTTGTCTGAACCAAATCAAAACAATCTTAATCATTTCCCCTACTAGGCACCAAACTCTTGTCCCTTTACTCGCTTTGGGAAAAATCAATGTATGTGGTCCTACTCTCCACATAAAAAATATCTCTCTATATAATCCCCCATTCCTGGCCATATTGACCTTATTAGGGTTGTCCTTCTCTCGGACCCTGGTAGCCTCGACCCTGATGGCTATCCCCGTTATTCCCTTAGCTCCACTAGACCTAAGGAACACACCATTAGCTTTAACAACCTTGATTGAATCCATTGTCACTCAGTAGGAATTCAGCTATTTGAATCAATTAAATGGGTCCCCTGATGGGTCTCCCCCTGTGGTGTTTCGCTAGCACCGTTTCATCAAGTCTTGCTCTCTGACTAAATCCTTCAACTCTTTTAGCTTTCTTCACAAAGAATCATTAATATCCTCACTGTAAAAATCACGACATTGTCGCCATCTGCATCGATCATCCAAGTAAAATTTCCTTTAAGTGCTGGAGACTCCTCTTGTGAGTCCATCACCCACTTAAGGGATCTTTTCTCCATTGTACCTACCTCATCGGGTACAAAGTTCGCTATACAAATAATTTATTTTTCACAAATGGGCCTCTGTTTGGCCTTCATGTGATAAGTTTAGAACATCATTCACATCTCTTTATAAACAATAGATGAAGGAACTTGCAGTCGAACCGTACCTAAGATCCTTCCATTGGCATAATATTTCACTTTTTAAATGTAGTGATTGACTCCCACCATTACAACACTGCTCTCACGAGCTAAGAAAAATTTTACCCAAAATTTTCACTTTCAGGTATACTACACTTTGTTGTATGCCAAAGCCTCTAGGCATCTTACATCCATTGGCTACCACACACAATCTCCACATTTTTTAAAATTCCAATGAGTGGTCCTCTTCAAATACCCCTATGACTATCTCCCATTCTAACCACGTTGGGTGAGTCTAATTTGGCACCACTTTCTGCTATACTAGAAAAATATATGTTTCACCCTAGCAGTCCTTACAACCCCAACTTCTCGAGCTACAATAGGGGTGACCTCGCCTATAATCATCGTCCCCGAAATATGTTACAACTCCAATTGTGCCCCGCCTCCTGTTGTTCTCACAACGCCCCTCAATGGTCGTCCTTCGCGTGTTGGCATATGAAGCACACCCAAAATCATATAAGATTCACTATAATTAAAAATTATCGCAGAAGAATAAAATCTCACCATAGGAATCAACAATCCTAAGCATAGGGCTCTATATCTAATAGAAAGCAACGCTGGAAATGTAGTACGTCCGCACAAATTCCTAAGGACACTAGAATCTGATGCTTTGATACAATCTGTGACACCCCGCCTATTTTAATCACAGTTTATAAATCCTTTATCAAAATAAAATAGGATTCTCATATGGTTCATGCTCAGCATCACTATCGAAAATAAATTAATTACTAATAACCTATTAGGCCCTGTGTCAAATTTTAAACTTTCTAATATTTTACTTAAGTGCATAATTAATTCATCCACACAATTAATATAAACATTAATTGAATTGAATAAAACAATAACCAACAACTCTCGATAAAATATTAATACAACCATATCGAATATACGCAAACGAAAATACGAAAAAATAAAATAAATGATAACAGTTGGGCAACATGCCTGAATATAACTCACGATACCTCCTATCTAGATCACAAGGATAAAAGAATCTAAACAATACCTTCTAGCATCCACAACTGCTATAGCATCATCTGACTCGAAGGAATAATATCATCCAGGCATCCCTATGTCTGGACACCTAAAAGGTTTTTACAATATTTGCAAGCGAGTCGGAGCCCAGAACATTTTGAAAATATTTAGTAAGTGTTTAAAATACTTTAACATTTAAAATATGATATTATCCATATTTAAACCGGTGTCGCACTCACATGAGATACCCCTCACCTCTCATCTAACAGTGCACACCTAACGCATGTATTTTAAACACCCTAGTTATGCTGCCCCGCCTGACTTGCATCTCACCAAACTTCTAAACACACATACGCTATCTCATACCCCGCGTATTTAATATTCTAATCTTTCCCCCGAGCTTATGCATTATAAATTCTCACTTATAATTTATCTGTTCATTATGAATAACTTTCACTAGTTATAATACAATATTCACGTTTTAGTGTTATAAGTCTCGTATATAATATTCTCATCTTTATATAAATATATCACCTTTTTATTCTGGATTTTATTCTCCCGTATGTAACAGGAGATCATTTCGCATCTCATTCTTTATTTTGTACATATATATATATATATATACACACACATCAAGTATATACAAACTTATATATCACACGCTAGATAAGTATAATTACCATCCCTCGAAGCTATAACTCAATAGATGCAGTCTCTAGAATGCTATCATCTTTCATGGAACACACATTATCCTGGGTACCACCGGTCGGGGTCTCACTCTGACCTGATAAAAACATAATACAAACGTAGGAGAAGCGATCATAGTTCCTCACCTGAAAGTGAGATAGAATCATACCTAAGACGTCTCACCCATGATAAAGAGCCACACTACTTAAATAACTGGACGCTATGACCTGGGGACGATACTCACCCTGCTCCTCAAGCCAAGGAATTCACCCACATCGCACAACTTCTCATGATAGCACTAGAGGGGTATGTTTCGCATAAATATATCATACACACACATATATATATTTATAATTATATCATATATATATATATATATATATATACTGCCTCTATATCCGTATATATATAGATCATCAAATTCGGCTACTCATGCCTATCTCACGTGGCATTAACCTATAATCCCGAATATACCAATTCGTATTAATTCATAAGTATACAAACACTTATTTTAATCCCATAAGTATTTACTCACTTACGATAAAATTATCACATTAATTTCTTTCAAATATTAGCTTATCACGTCTAGCTAGTATTATAACTTCATCCTACTTGCACATTGGGATTCACTCATATACTATCGGCACATACATTATACACACATAAATGTATATATACCCGCTAAAATAATTTTCCTAAATATTGCTCGTCCCAAACACTCCTAAAGTTTATAACCCGG
The DNA here is from genome assembly GCA_949130495.1 of Sambucus nigra. Lineage (NCBI taxonomy): Eukaryota > Viridiplantae > Streptophyta > Magnoliopsida > Dipsacales > Adoxaceae > Sambucus > Sambucus nigra. The sequence goes on from OX422211.1 coordinate 146,624,644, forward strand.
ATCTTATTCCCACTAACTCGATATTTATATATCACTCATTTAATCTTTTAGAGGCCCTCACACTCTATATAGGATCCCCTAATATTTATCTCCAATAATAATTCTTCTCCAATCCTTTACGTCCAAGAAAAATTCCTCAAATTAACTATTACATGCGAACCGGACCTTTATTTTTATAAATAGCTACTAAAACACTTTTTCTCCATTCATCGGGCATCATATTAGTCATTAAAATTCTATTAAATAATTTGGTAAGCCATGATACTCTGTCCTCCTCTAAGCACTTCCAAACCTTAATAGGGATACCATATGGTCCTAAAGCCTTCCATGTTTTCATCTTTTTTATAGCAATCCTGACCTCTGTTGTCCTAATTCCGCGAAAAAATATATTTTATCGAGTCTTCCTAATTTCCTCTATATCTAATCTACTCCCATTATCTCCATTTAATAACCTCTCAAAGTAGTTTTTTCATCTTTCCATAATTTCATCCTCTTTGACTAGGACTTTCAAATCATCACTTTTGATACACTTAACGTTATTAAAATATTTTGTTTTCCTATCATTAAGTTTAGCAAGCTTATAAATACTTTCTCCCCTTCTTGTGTTCCTCATTTTGTATAAAGATCCTCATACGCTTTTAACTTATCATCTCTTATCACTTTCTTAACTTCCTTTTTAGCCCATTTATATTTCTCAAATTTTTCTTCATTTCTATTTGTTTGCCATGTTTTAAAACTCCCCCTTTTAACTTTTACTATATTTTGTTCTTCTTTATTCCACCACCAAGTTTCTTTAGACTGTGGCCCCTTGCCTTTTGATTCTCTAAGAATTTCTTTTGATATTATCCAAATCCATGTGGCCATCTTATTCCACATTATCTTAATCACTTCTTAAGTATTTCATGTTGCTTCATTTAATATTTTATCTTTAAATAGTTCTAATTTCTCTCTTTTTAAGTTCCACCACCTAGTTCATGGGTTAATCTTCACTGTTCTCACTCGTGATTGATTTTTAATATTTATATCCAACACTATTATCCTATGTTGTGAGGTTAAGCTCTAGCTCGGGATAAACTTACAATCATTACATGTTAATCGGTTGTAACAACCCTCGCTTTTGAGAACTCGTTTTATATTAATTTACTGTGTGAAGTAATTAAATAAAATGTTGGAAATGGAGTAAATATTAATTGAATGAGTTAATTGAGCATATTTGCTAGGTTGTTGCATATTTACTGTATGTGTATGTAAATATCATCATGTTAAGTTTTATAGTGTCATATGCTTTAAATGACATTTATGGTATAAATGAAACTAAAAGTTGAAATAATTTATAAAATTTTCGGATGCCAATTTAGAGGGCGTAGTTAGTCCCGAAATGTGCAAAATAGTCGAAATAAATGTCGTATTGTATTTTTGGATTTCAGACACTTTTTACTGGTTTTAACATAAATGCGTAGTTGTGAGTCATTTTAATGTGGTAGTAACCATTTATGTTAGGAATTTAGACTAAAGGCACGATTTAGTCTTGCACCTCATTTATTCCTTTAAGTGTGTATTTGCTAACCTAGAGAGAGAGAGAGAGAGAGAGAGAGAGAGAGAGGAAGAAAAATTGTGGAGAAAAGAGAGGAGATTGAAGATTAAAGATTGGAGATTGTTACTACTACAAGAAAATCTAAGATTTCAACCTCAAGGCAAGTTTTCTACTTGCTAATATGTGATCTAAGATGAATAATTTGTATTGATTGTTGTGGATTGATTTTGGTTTAACAATTTTAGGGCTTTAAATGGATTTGTAGGTTTTGAATGCTTGAAAGTTGATTTAGATATTTATTGGTGTAAATCATAGTTGTTAGATACATTTATGATTAGTTGGTCGCCATAAATGATCTTGGTTTGGGTAGAAATGAGTTGGGAGAATTTGGAGTACAAAACTCCATAGCCAAAAGGAGAATTTCTGGGTCGGGCGAATCGATTCGCTCCTAGCGAATCGATTCTCCATAGGGACAGCTTATAGGTCTGAGTGGACCGAATCGATTCGGCCTGTCTGAATCGATTAGGCAATTATGCAGAAAGTTAGGTTCTCCCATTCGAATCGATTCGGTTGGTCCGAATCGATTTGCTTTCAGACCGAATCGATTCGGCCAGGGCGAATTGATTCGGAAATCCTGCAGCTTTGAGTTATTTTTCTAACTCAATTCCAACCCTTTTTCTTTAGGCTTAGGACCTAGGAATCTTCTTGTATGAAGTAAACTTAGAGTCCTAGAGTCCTAGGTGAGTTAGATAACTACCCTACATTAGACATGGTTTAAATGGGGTTTATTCCGGGGGTGTAAAAATTGATGTTAGGGCATTCTTTTCCTTAGTTAACTATTACGAGTCTAGGAGTTGTAAGGTCGTATATTGGGAGACTTTAGAAGATCAATTGAGTTATGATAGTCTTGATGGTTTATAATAACACCACAAAAGAATGTTTGGAGAATAAATTGAGAGTTTATTCATTCATTGAGGTTATAATGATGATATGAATTACGTATGGCTCTGAATAAAATGTGATGTATCTATTAAAATGGAAATAAAAATGGTAATTGATAATTTATTTAATCATGAGAATGGTAAATGATAATTTACTTAAACACACCTCTCTAAATGCTATCATAAGGGAAGTTCGCGCGTGAGGTGAAGTCCCCTGGCTAGTGAATGCAGGGTGAATATAGTCCTCGTCTATATGAGCATTTACTATATGTTTTTCAGCGATGGTGAGGTAATTCTGGGTGTGGTTATGACTCACCCGCAGGCATATGGCCACTTCCCGACATCTTGCGTTGTAGGATCCCAGTTTTTCTTAATTGATAGGCCCTGAAAGATGATAGTCATTTTGGGGCGCTCACAGTGGGGAAACCCGTAGGGACGGTCTTAGAATCATTATATGTATATGAATATAACTATTCTTAATCAAGTGGGACTTGATGGATGACAAATGTCATAAAGAGCATATAATTGTGATTATGTTTCAAAATGAGAAATGGAACAAGGAAATGGAACGGAGTAAATGATGATATTTTAATTAATGACATTCATTCATATCCTCTTGTATAACTAAATAAAACTTATGATCATTTAAATTGTCTTAGGTTATGCATTGAATTGTGTAGGTAGATTCTTATCTTTATCAACCATGGTTTACTGTTCATAATTGTGATACTCTTTATTCATCCGGTGATCATATAAAATCGGGCCCTGACCCATGCATATTTCTTGTTGTGCATGAATCTTATATCCGCTCAGGTGCTCCGCCGTAAGAACGCCCGTTTTGACTTTCCTATTCCAGTGTTTTTGGGCAGCCGTGATACTTTGCGGATATTACATGATATGCTGTTAGACGCCTTCATCTTTTTACTCTAGTTACGATCGGGTCATTTATTCGGGCGTGTGGCCAAAGCTATTGTATTTGCTTATTGTAATGTATTATGTAATTTACATTAAACTGTTGTATTACATTGTAGTGACTGTTGACCGACAGCATATTCGGTCCCCTTATTGTATACTTGATGCGGATGTAATATAAGTTCTTTTGGGTTTCCACTTTCTTTTTAAATTGGGTTGTTTAAATTCTTTCCTTAACTTATAAAATAAAATTTTTGGCAACCCATTTTTCTGAAATATAGGGTGGTTATCTCGTATACTTATTGTATTATTGTGATGCTGAGAATGATCCATCTATGATTCCCATTATCATTGAGGTATCGGGCTAACCACCCCTTATTTTGGTGAGCGGGTTGTCACAGATGGTATCAGAGCATTAGGTGATAGAGTCTTTAGGATCTATGTGGACTTGTCACGTTCTACCGTAGCGTTCTTTGATATAGAGCTTAATGATAGGACCGCTTTGTTGCCTATGTTTACGACCTTCTGTAAATTAGATTGTTTTAAATAGTGTTCTAACTCCATTGTTTATTCATCTCGGATGTCGCCTAAGAGAGGTCGCCCTGCAAGAAGGAATATAGTTATAGAAGAGGATGTAGGTCCTCCCCCGCCGCCGCAACGAGGAACAATAAATGTTGCTGATGTAGCAAACATCGTGGACCAAGCGATCAATGTTTCTATGACTGCCGTGGTTCAGCAATTGCCACAAGCTCAATAACAAAGGTCTCAGGATTTACAAGCTCCTACTGGACCTTCTCCGTGGGAGAGAGTTAGGGAATCCTTTTTAAAGGGTCATCCCCCAGAATTGCAAGGAGGTTCCGATATCATAGTAGCTAATCAGTGGAAGTAGGATATGCAGCGCCATCTGCGCACGGTGGAGTGTAGTGAGGAAAGGAAATTAATCCTTGCTACCTTTAAACTCATTGGAGCTGGACTAAATTGGGGGGAGTCGATGACTACGCCAGAGCATAGAGATGCTATGACCATCAATGATTTTTGGGTTCTGTTTGATCGGAAGTACTTCCCTCCCGCAGTTCAAAGGGAGATGAGAAGAAAACTTCACGATGTGGTACAAGGTGAGAGATCAGTTACGGAGTATGAAGAGGAGTTCACTCGGTTAGCAAGTTTTGTGCCTGATGAGGTGACTCCGGAGGAGAGGAGGATATCCAAATTTATTGGAGGTTTGCACTGGAGGATACGATAACATTTACTGGGCAATCCAGCCTTACAGACTTTTGGAGATGTGATGAATGCGACGTTACTCCATTGTCAAGAACATCGGTTGTATGTTCAAAGTAGTAAGAAGGCTTCAGTTGTGGGGCAAGATGGGAAACTCGAAGGCAATGGGATTGGAGGAGGAGCACTTCCCTCATCCCAATCCTCGAGAAATATACAAAAAGAAAGGGATCCCTAGCAAGGGGACTTGTAAAAAAGGCAACGTTTTAGTGGGTTTATTGCGGGTGGCAATAACAGTAGGCATGGTCAAGGTGGACCGTAATCGCAACAAGCAGGTCAGGGTGGAAGTGTAGGTAGAGGCCATCCGGGCCAAGGCTTCGGGAAGATTCGAAACAATCGGGGCCAAAACCAAGAGAATGTGAGGAATCGATGTTTCAATATGGAGAGTTGGGCCATTTCAAGAGGTCGTGTCCTCACTTGATTGGGGGACAGCTTCCTAGGATTCCACAGCATCCACAGCCTCAGTTGCCTCCCCCACAAGTACCTAATTCAGTTGTCCCTCCACAACAGGGATAACTACAATATGGGTGTATTTATCATAGTGAGGATGCTATGCTTCCTCTGGCTTCGCCGGCGCCGCCAACTATTGAGGGTAAGTTTCTCATTCAGGGGAATATGGGTCGTGTATTGTTTGACATGGGTGCGACACACTCGTTCATTTCTAGAAGTTTTGCTCAGTCTACAGAACTGATCAAATCTGCAGAGAGTACCTTCACTAGTGTTGAGTCTTCTATGGGTGATGGTTCACTCATTTTCTTTGTTTGTAAACAAATAGGAATAAATCTTGGCAACTTGTGTTTTGAGGCCGATTTGCTCGTCCTTGACATGGGCGGGTATGATGTAATTCTGGGTATGGATTGGCTTATGAAGTATTGTGCGATAGTTAATTGCTACGGGAAGAGTACATTTTTTGCCATTCCGGGACAAGAAATGTTTTTAGTGGTTATGCCTCATTCAGAAGGAGGTACTAGCACTTACTTGTATTGTATTGCGAAGGAGACTTCTCAGGATGTTGTTGTTTCCTTAGTATGTTGTTGTTTACTTAGATTCTATTCCGGTTGTTAGGGATTTCCAAGATGTTTTTCAGGAAATACTGGGTTTGCCTCCGAGTAGGGAGATTGAGTTTGTAATTGATTTAGCGCCGAGAACGATACCGATTACTAGAGCTCCATATCATCTTTATCCTGTTGAAATGAGGGAATTAAGGGATCAGATTCAGGACATGCTAGAGCAAGGGTTTATTAGGCAAAGAACATCGCCGTGGGTCGCTCCGGTGTTGTTTGTGAAGAAAAGAGACGGTTCTCTCCGGTTATGTGTTGACTACAGAGAGTTGAATAAAGTCACCATCCGGAACAAATACCCGTTGCATCGAATTGATGATTTATTTGATCAACTTAGGGGACTGTCATACTTCTCTAAGATAGATTTGAGGACGGGGTATCACCAGTTGCGGTTATGGGAGAAAGATGTGTCCAAGACTGCGTTTCTAATGAGATATGGGTCCTATGAATTTTTGGTTATGCCTTTTGGACTAACCAATGCCCCCACCGTGTTTATGGACCTCATGAATAGGGTGTTTCGGAACTTCCTGGACCAGTTTTTCATCTTGTTCATTGATGAAATTATAGTGTATTCTCAAACAGAATCCGATCATGCTACTCATTTTTTATTGGTCCTGCAGACGTTAAGGGATCACCAACTGTATGCCAAGTTCGAGAAGTGTGGTTTTTGGTTGTAGGAGGTACAGTTTTTGGGTCATATTGTGACAGGCCAGGGTGTTTCGGTAGACCCAAGTAAAGTGGTTGTGGTGAGGAGTGGGGTCAGGCCATGACACCTACTGAGATTCGTAATTTTTTGGGATTGGTGGGTTATTACCGCCGGTTTATTAAGGGTTTCTCAAAAATCGCTAGCCCTTTGATAAATTTAACCCGAAAAGGGGTGAGTTTTGTTTGGGATAATTCTTGTCAGTCAGCTTTTGACGAGCTCAAGGTTAGGTTGACTTCTGCTCCAGTCCTTGCGTTACCAAGGCCAGGATTGGAATATTTAGTCTTTACCGATGCATCTCTACAAGGATTGGGAGGTGTACTTCAATAAGAGCGATAGGCTATTGCATATGCTTCTCGCAAGCTAAAGCCCCATGAAAAGAATTATCCGGTGCATGATTTGGAACTTTCCGCTGTTGTTTTTACCGTGAAGATTTGGAGGCATTATCTCCTGGGGGAGAAATTTAGTCTTTCACGGACCACAAGTCGTTGCAATATTTGTTTTCCCAAAAGGATTTAAATATGCGACAACGCCGATGGCTAGAGTTTCTGAAAGACTATCAATTTGACATCCACTATCACCCGGGCAAGGCAAATGTGGTGGCGGATGCTTTGAGCAGAAAGCCCAAGGGGGAGTTAGCGGAGATATGGAAAGCCAAGTGGAAAGAGCTTAGTCAGGAGAACGCGGTTGTTAGGGCGTTTATGTCGGTGTTGATCGTCACACCTACCATTGTGCCAAGAGTTGTAGAATCTCAAGGAAGGGATAAAGGTTGTTAGGATAATATAATTCAATTGTTGACCGAGGTAGCGTAATCCTACTTGATAAGTTTGGAGGGTGGATTACGTTTTCATGGGAGACTCGTTGTCCCAGACAAAGAGGATTTAAGACGGGCCTTGATGATAGAATCTCATGGGTCTAAATTTTCAGTGCATCCTGGAGGGGACAAGATGTACCAAGACATGCGCCATCAGTATTGGTGGGCGGGCATAAAATGGGATATTTCTGAGTTCGTGTCCCAATGTGCTACTTGTCAATTGGCCAAGATAGATCATCAGCGACCAACATGTTTGTTGCAACCCTTGGAGATACCGGTGTGGAAGTGGGAGAGTAAATCGATGGATTTCATCACGAGCTTGCCAACGTCGCAAAATGGTCACGATTCTATTTGGGTTATCATTGATCGTTTGACTAAGTCGGCATAATTCCTACCGATACGCACCGATTACAATACTGCTCGTTATGCCCGACTATGTATTGCGGAGGTTATTAGACTCCACGGGGTGCCAATAAATATAGTCTCCGACAGAGATAAGATATTTGTTTCCCATTCTTGGCGAAGTTTCCAAGAAGCTATGGGAACCGAATTGAAATTGAGTACTTCTTATCACCCTCAAACAGATGAGCAGACCGAAAGAGTCAACCAAATGTTGGAGGATATGCTCCGAATGTGTGTTCTTGATTTCAAAGGTGGTTGGGAATAATATCTCCCTTTGGTCTAATTTGCTTATAATAATTCGTACCAATTTACTATTGGGATGGCACCCTATGAAGCACTTTATGTCCGGCCTTGTAGATCACCCACTTGTTGGTTGGAGGTGGGGGATAATAAATTCCTTGGACCTGAAATGATCCAGGATACTTCTTCCATAATTGAACTCATCCGGAATAGCATCCGAATAACTCAAGATCTTCAAAAGAGTTACGTCGATGCGAATAGAAGGAATATAGAGTTGGAAATTGGAGATCAAGTCTTAGTCCGAGTATCGCCAATGAAAGGCATAAAGCATTTTGGGAATAAGGGAAAGCTTGCGCCGCGCTATGTTGGACCTTTTCCTATTATTGCCAAGGTAGCCAGTGGCGTATCAACTTGCCTTACTGGAACACCTACAACAACTCCATGATGTGTTCCATGTTTCCTCGTTGAAAAGGTATAAGAGGTGTGAAGGAGCCCTTTGGCATATTCCTTTGGAGGATATCGATTTGCAACCCGATATTTCGTATGAAGAACAAACGGTTGCAATCTTAGAGCATGGAGAGAGTAAATTGAGATCGCGAGTGGGGTCATCACGACGCCAAGGAATCAACGTGGGAGCGCAAGGATGATATGCGGGAAAAATATACGCATCTCTTTATGCAAGATACGCCTAAATTTTGAGGGCAAAATTCCCTCATAAGGGGGGGAGTATGTAACAACCCTCGCTTTTGAGAACTCCTTTTATATTAATTTATTGTGTGAAGTAATTATATAAAATGTTGGAAATGTAGTAAATATTAATTGAATGAGCTAATTGAGCATATTTGCTAGGTTGTTGCATATTTACTGTATGTGTATGTAAGTATCATCATGTTAAGTTTTATAGTGTCATATGCTTTAAATGACATTTATGGTATAAATGAAACCGAAAGTTGAAATAATTTATAAAATTGTCGGATGCCAATTTAGAGGGCGTAGTTAGTCCCGAAATGTGCGAGATAGTCGAAATAAACGTCATATTGTATTTTTGGATTTCAGGCACTTTTGACTGGTTTTAACATAAATGCGTAGTTGTGAGTCATTTTAATGTGGTATTAACCATTTAAGTTAGGAATTTAGACTAAAGGCACGATTTAGTCTTGCACCTCATTTATTCCCTTAAGTGTGTATTTGCTAACCTAGAGAGAGAGAGAGAGAGAGAGAGAGAGAGAGAGGAAGAGAAATTGTGGAGAAAAGAGAGGAGATTGAAGATTAAAGATTGGAGATTGTTGCTACTACAAGAAAATCTGAGATTTCTACCTCAAGGCAAGTTTTCTACTTGCTAATATGTGATCTAAGATGAATAATTTGTATTGATTGTTGTGGATTGATTTTGGTTTAACAATTTTAGGGCTTTAAATGGATTTGTAGGTTTTGAATGCTTGAAAGTTGATTTAGATATTTATTGGTGTAAATCATAGTTGTTAGATATATTTATGATTAGTTGGTTTCCATAAATGATCTTGGTTTGGGTAGAAATGAGTTGGGAGAATTTGGAGTACAAAACTCCATAGCCAAAAGTAGAATTTCTGGGTTGGGCGAATCGATTCGCCCCTAGCGAATCGATTCTCCATAGGGACAGCTTATAGGTCTGAGTGGACCGAATCGATTCGGCCTGTCCGAATCGATTCGGCCTGTCCGAATCGATTCGGCAATTATGCAGAAAGTTAGGTCCTCCCATTCGAATCGATTCGTCTGGTCCGAACCGATTCACTTTCAGACCGAATCGATTCGGCCAGGGCGAATTGATTCGGAAATCCTGCAGCTTTGAGTTATTTTTCTAACTCAATTCCAACCCTTTTTCTTTAGGCTTAGGACCTAGGAATATTCTTGTATGAAGTAAACTTAGAGTCCTAGGTGAGTTAGATAACTACCCTACATTAGAAAAGGTTTAAATGGGGTTTATTCCGGGGGTGTACAAATTGATGTTAGGGCATTCTTTTCCTTAGTTAACTATTACGAGTCTAGGAGTTGTAAGGGCGTATATTGGGAGACTTTAGAAGATCAATTGGGTTATGATAGTCTTGATGGTTTATAATAACACCACAAAAGAATGTTTGGAGAATAAATTGAGATTTTATTCATTCATTGAGGTTATAATGATGATATGAATTACGTATGGCTCCGAATAAAATGTGATGTATCTATTAAAACGGAAATGAAAACGGTAATTGATAATTTATTTAATCATGAGAATGGTAAATGATAATTTACTTAAACACACCTCTCTAAATGCTATCATAAGGGAAGTTCGCGCGTGAGGTGAAGTCCCCTGGCTAGTGAATGCAGGGTGAATATAGTCCTCGTCTATATGAGCATTTACTATATGTTTTTCAGCGATGGTGAGGAAATTCTGGGTGTGGTTATGACTCACCCGCAGGCATATGGCCACTTCCCGACATCTTGCGTTGTAGGATCCCAGTTTGTCTTAATTGATAGGCCCTGGAAGATGATAGTCATTTAGGGGCGCTCACAATGGGGAAACCCGGACGGACGGTCTTAGAATCATTATATGTATATGAATATAACTATTCTCAATCAAGTGGGACTTGAAGGATGACAAATGTCATAAAGAGCATATAATTGTGATTATGTTTCAAAATGAGAAATGGAACAAGGAAATGAAACGGAGTAAATGATGATATTTTAATTAATGGCGTTCATTCATATCCTCTTGTATAACTAAATAAAACTTATGATTATTTAAATTGTCTTAGCTTATGCATTGAATTGTGTAGGTAGATTCTTATCTTTATCAACCATGGTTTACTGTTCATAACTGTCATATCCTTTATTCATCTGGTGATCATATAAAACTGAGCCCTGACCCGATCATATTTCTCGTTGTGCATGAATCTTATATCCGCTCAGGTGCTCCATCGCAAGGATGCCCATTCTGACTTTCCTATTCCGGTGTTTTGGGGGAGCCGTGATACTTTGCCGATATTACGGGATATGTTGTTAGACGCCTTCATTTTTGTTCTCTATTTATGATCGGGTCATTTATTCGGGCGTGTGGCCCAAGCTATTGTATTTTCTTATTGTAATGTATTATGTAATTTACATTAAACGGTTGTATTACATTGTAGTGACTGTTGACCGAAAGCATATTCGGTCCCCTTATTGTATACTTGATGCGGATGTAATATAAGTTCTTTTGGGTTTCCACTTTCTTTTTAAATTGGGTTGTTTAAATTCTTTCCTTATCTTATAATAAAAAAATTTTGGCAACCCGTTTTTCTGAAATATAGGGTGGTTATCACGTATACTTATTGTATTATTGTGATGCTGAGAATGATCCATCTATGATTCCCATTATCATTGAGGTATCGGGCTGGCCACCCCTTATTTTGGTGAGCGGGTTGTCACATCGGTCTCCTTTCCTAGTAATGAAAAAATCTATTTAGCTCTTATGCGTTCCACTTTTATAAGATATTTAGTGCTAAAGCCTCTTTTTAAAACATGTGTTATTAGTACAAAATCATAAGCCATTGCAAAATCTAACATAGACTCTCCCCCGTGATTCCTATCTCCAAAACCATATCCTCTATGCACTATCTTATTTTCTACACGATCTTCTCCTACATGGCCATTAAAATCTCCCCCCTATATAGATTTTCTCACCTACGGGTATTTCTTGAATTAGTTCATCCATTTGTTCCCAAAATTGTACTTTAGTGTGCTCATCTAATCCTACTTGGGGTGCATAAGCACTAACAATATTAATTATGTTTTCACCTAATACCAATTTTACAATTATAAGTTTATCACATTTCCTAATAACGGTTACAATATCGTCCTTTTAGTTCTTATCTACTATTATTCCAACTCCATTCTTATTTCTATGTTTTTCCTGTATAATATAATTTAAGCCCTGTATTTTCTATTTCCTTACTGATCCAAAAAGTCCCCAGAACCAAAACCCTACCCTCGGGTACTCAATTTTGACTATTTCGACCAATTCGAGACCAACCGTGCACTCGAAATCCCCATCCGAGTCACTTATCAAAAATTTACCTTTTTAAATTCAATACAACTCCGAACGTATTTTTCGAGTAAAATATGATTACTTGTCTCTTTTCCCAACCCCGACATGATATAAAATAATCCAAAACTTGCCAATTAATGTTTCATCCATTCACTTAATTTGTCAAATAATTTCTCTGAGTATTAAATTACACCCACTCAAGTAATTTAAATACCAATAAAAGTACGAGTTATTACACCAGCACTGATCAGTTTACTCAAGCCCCTGCCTCGCCTTCTTGTTTCACCATTCAAGATCATTATACCTAGTCTGAGTATTTTAAGAACCGTTGTGTCCTTTTTTAGCGTTCCATTGAATGGAAATCCCTACGGCACAATCATTCTTCCACCATTGAAGAATTTTAGCAACGTTCATGGTTGGGTATTGGAAACTAAATCCCAGAAGAGGAAGAAGTATATCCTGACTTGGCACGTGAACTATACACTACGGGTAATTTTCTAACCAATGAGACTGTCGGTATCTCAATCACCATAACTTCCACTCTAATTAGTGAGACTTTTTATTTGCCTATACTCCACGATTCTCGGTATCCTTACACGATTGAATTTACATCGAGTGATAGCATTGTAGTTCAGGAGATCACATGTAGACGTATCACTATACTACTGCAGAAAGCTTTGGAGCAATGGTATCTTACTGATTTTTACTACATGATCCACATGATTTTCTCTGCCAACATCACTCAGAACACTCACTGCTACCTCCACACCACCCTTTATCTGTAATTTTTTATATGCCATTCGTATCATCTTATCATTGGATTTAGTCCACTTGATGTACAATTTGATAACCGATGTGATAACGAGCAAAGGGAAGTTTCGTCTATTCATCTTTTATGGACATTTCATCAATTATTTTCTTATTGTGAGAAACATTCTTGTATTTTTGAATGAGAAAAAGGTAACCACTGGCAAAATATTCACTACACCTTGTATAACTTGGGAGAAACAAATAAGTCCAGGGACCTAGTATACAAGAGGTAAATTAGGTGGAAGAAGCTCTACCTTGTAAGCATGGTTCTTCATCACATCCGAGACAGAGAGACGCACACTCTAAGTCTAAAAATGGATTTCACTTATGCGACGAGTATATTGCCCAAATTTCAAATAGGGTTACGGACATTCTTCGTCTAGATATCGCCTCTACTCAACTTTATATGTCTTAGAAATATGATTCATTTCACTAAACCGATGACATATTTTGGACAAATGTCTTCACACGGATGGAAGCTTTGCGTAGAGATATTATTGACCTTGGCATTGAGGTTCACTGTCACAACTACCATGAAAGGTTCGACAATGACGAGGAGGAGGAGGAGCAAAAGTGTTGTCGTGTTTGTCACTACCTTTGATGGTAGCTTTTTGGTGTGGTGATTATTTCTTTTCATCATGGTTGTATTTTTTGTTGGTGCATTATGTGGTTCGTTTTTGTATTACTTTGTTTGGTATCTTTTGGTACTTTTGGATTTTGTGACTTTTGTTTGTCACTTTTGGTGGATACATATATTGGATGTTTATGTTGTACTTGGTTGGTTGAAAAATATTTTTTATGAATCCCCTATAGCTTCTTAGAACATTTACTTTTGCATTTTTTAGGTCAATATATTTTATGGTTTGTTTTGGATCATTTATCTTGTTTATATATTATGTGGTCTTTAGCTCATCTATTTATGTGTCTTTTCTTGACACAACATGGATTCTTTTGGCTAACTATTCATTATCTCATGCATGTTGCATATTAATCCATGATTTGTATTTGTTAATTTGAATTGATTGCTCACTATGACATTCATATTTTAGACTTGGACACATGTATATTCATATTTTGGCTTATTCTTGTTATCTTGATATCACCTTGAAACAATTTGGACTACATCACTTAAATTACATATACTATCTTTATTAATTTCAAATGAAATGACTCATTATGTGATCTTTGATACCACACTTTCTTAACTTAATATTTCTTTACCTTTGTGAATTCCATGACAAAAGGGGGAGAAAGGTTAGATTAAGGAGGTGTTCTATTAATGAACATACATTGATATATTTCGTAAAAAACTAAAAAAATGTGGTGTATATGATTAAGAAATGAAGCACATTTCTCAATTTTATTATAGCACTAGGATATTTGCATGTTAGACTTTGAATATATGTACTTAGATGATGAATCAACTTGCATATCTTATTCATCACTCTTTTATTGTTAAAGTGCTTATATATATTTGTATCATCATTTATTTTGTTTAGAAAGTGTGACATCTTAACAGGTGCAATATCTCTATGAATTTATCTTGGCCTTTGGTCGGGGTTGGATCTTTATGTCATAGGTCGTTAGATTTGCTTATAATGTTTGTTATCTTCTTTTTGTACATATTGTCACGGTATAGAAAAGGGGGATTATGAAAGTATGCATTATACTCATGTGCTCTGTAGGACTAGATTGTCGTATCCCGTTACAAAAATATTCTTTGAGTCTTGTCCTTAAGGCCGTTCTCATAAATTATTGTTTAAATAATTCAAAGAGACATCCTAGAAGATACGTATCCTTTTCATACCACTCTTAGTAATGTAAAATGACTTAAAGACTTCTTATGCATCTTTTCACAAGAGTTATATTTTTCATAAAACCTATTATGTGTGTGTGTGTTATTTTACATGGCTTCCTTGATATAGCAAATATATGTAATGTGAAAACTTATTTTGAAAGTCCCCACAAGAAAGATTTGTTTTAAAGCGTTGTTTTAATAGCAACTATCTATCTAAAAATTTGAGTAACATCAATGGTATGAGCAATTTGAGGTTTTCACCATTATCTCTTAGTGAGGAAGAAAAAAGTGTTAGTTGAAGATTTTACTTTTTAAGGAAAATGGGACTTTTTCAAAGAAAATCATTTAATGTTTGAAATTTTCTGGTAAAAACTTATCTTTTAATATTTGTTTTGATTTCATCAGGAAAACACTCATATGTTTATTTTTCTCTCTTCCACGCGATTTATCTCCTATGTGCTCTCTCGAATTAACATGAAACTTGTATAAACCTTTTATTAGTTAGTATATTCTATGTTTAGAGTAATTGAAATAACCATTTACCCTGATTATGAACATGCATAATGCAAACATGCCTAAATTCATTAATCAAAGTTATTTTAGACATTGGATCTTGTGTGTATGATCATATCTGTGTCTTTGAGTGGTTTATTTGTCTTGAACACTCATTTTTGGAATGAAAATTTCTCGGGTCAAATTCGCGACTAGCGAAGTTCTTCGTCGCCACAGTGATGTTCACCAGAGAGAAGTTTATCATCTCTAAAGCGATACTCGCGTATAGCGAGCAAATCGTTTTAGAAATATAAGTTTTTTATCACACGCACACTTCATTTTATCACTTTTCCAAATCACTTTCTCTTTTTCTTCTTCATGAGCTTGCAACCCCACTTCAATTTTCGAATGATTTTGGAGCTTTTTTGGATCTTTTCTTAAGATTTCCACTTCTAAAAACATCTGGGTAAGATTATTTTCAAGTTTCCTTTTAGATTTTTACTATTTAGATTCTTTTGGAATTTTATCATTGATTTGAAAAATCTCCCGCTATTATATTCAGTTTTGGAGTTGAAATTTATCTGCATCTTGATATTTTAGAGTATTTAGGTGTTGATTCATGTTAATTAGTTAAATCCCAAGAATTTGGCTATTTCATGCATTAAAACTCTATTTTTGTGAGTTTCGAGAATTGTGATGTTCTTAAGGTGATACACCATAGATTAAAATTCACTCCCATTGTAAGACTTCGTCTTTTGGGGTTTATTTTTCTTTTAAACCTGATTTTTCTCATTCTGATTGACTTTTGGCCAATTATAATGCAAAGACTCCCAGTCCTCATGAAAAGATGTCATTCTAGTACTGATCAGTTTACTCAAGTTCCTCCTTCGCCTTTTTATTTCACCATTCAGGATCACTATACGTAGTTTGAGTATTTTAAGAAACGTTATGTCCTTTTTTAGCATTCCACTGACTTGAAATCCCTACGGAACAATCATTCTTCCACCATTGAAGTTTTTTAGTAACGTTCATGGTTAAGTATTGGAAACTAAAGCCCAAAGAAGGAAGAAGTATACCCTGACTTGGCACGTGAACAATACAGTACGGGTCATTTTCTGACCAATGAGACTGGCTTTATACTGATTGTACACGGTATCTCCATCACCATAACTCCCAATCTTATTAGTGAGACTTTTTATTTGCCTATACTCAAAGATTCCCTTACACCATTGAATTTACACCGAGTGACAATACTGTACTTCAGTAGATCACAAGTACACATATCACCATACTCCCGTAGAAAGCTTTGGAGCAATGGTATCTTACCAATTTTTACTACATGATCCACATGATTTTCTCTGCCAACATCACTTAGAACACTCACCGCTACCCACACCATCCTTTATCTATAAGTTTTTATCTGCCATTAGTATCGACTTATCATTGGATTTAGGCTAATTAATGTAGAATCTGATGACCAATGTGATCACGAGCTAATGGAAGGTTCGTCTATTCATCTTTTAAGGACACTTTCAACAACTGTTTTCTCATTGCGAGAAACATTCACGTATTTTTGAATGAGAAAAAGGCAACCACTTGTGAAATATTCACTATACCTCGTATAACTTGGGGAAAAAATCTATCCAGGGACCTAGTGTACAGGAGGTAATTGAGGTGGAAGAAGATCTACCTTATAATCATTGTTCTTCATCACAGTCGAGACAGAGAGACTCACCCTCTATGTCTGAAAGTGGATTTATCTTATGCAGAGAGCAGATTGTCCAAATTTCAGATAGGGTTACTGACATTCTTCTTCTAGATATCTCCCTACTCAGCTTTATATGTATTAGAAATATGCTTTATTTCACTAAATTGAAGACGTATTTGTACAATCACTTATGTATACAACTTTTGGTGTTTTCCTATCATCATTAGTCGGTCTTCCTGGTGTTGGTCGGCATCCCTGGTGAAGGTCGGTATCCCTGGTATAGGTCGGTATTTTATCCTTGCTGATAAGGATTAATCTTCCACTGTATAACACGTGTCAATATTTGAATGATCCACGTAGATGGATAATTTTTGGTATCAACAGAAGCCCCCTATGTTTCATGCTTGAAGTTTTCACAAGAGTATGGAGCATTTAGCTCTTAAAGATGCTCGAGCAACAATTTTAGGCCTGGTCGGTTGCCGACTTCCCATACTTGTGAAAAATTATGGTTTAATTATGGAAATATAATGCGCGTCGCATTTTTGAAATTATCCACGACTTTAACGAATCATTTTTGGGCAAATCTGTCTTTTCTATAACTGCCACCAGTTCAATTGACGCTGCCTTTTAATCATTATTTTTCCAGTTTTCGAGGCAACCTATAAAGAGCGGGAAAATTCACAAACTTTTACTATCTCAAATTTTCTGAGTGTTTTTTGCTACAGTGTCTTCAACCTTTCTTTCTCTCTCTTGCGCGATCGTTTTCTGTTCTTCAGTTTTTACTGAATCCTTAATTCCTGTAAGAACTCTTTCTCTTCACTTTTATTCTTCATCATGGTTTACTCTATTGATTCTCTTGATGAATTCAGAAATGAATTTAAGATTCCCTCTTGGATTATTTTGGAACACGCTACTTTACCTGCTGATTTTTTCTCACTTGCTGAGGGTCTCTGGTTTTCCTCTACATTTGCAGCTGAGTGTAGGTTTACCTTTCCTCCCAACCCACTGTGCCTTGAATTTTGTCAATATTTTGACGTTATCCTAGCTAGGGTAGCCCCTAATACTTGGAGGGTCGTAAATGGAGTGTATAGGTTGAATCAAATTCATGGAACCCATCTGGGGATTCCTGAAATAATGTTTTGTTATAAGTGGGTGACTAGTGACATCACTTTTTATTTAAAGGCTAGGGTTGTAAACAAAGCGTTAGTAGTTAATCTTTCAGGTTTCAATAGGGATTATTTTGAGCATAGAGTTGTTATAAAAAATTGGCAATACACTCCTTTGACTGGAAATGCTGAGTAACAGAGGCATAGATGCCCTCCTTTTAGCAATGGGATAGGTTATTCCTCATTTATCTGTAAATTTTGATTGAAGTAAATCAAAAGAGAAGGTTCCCAAAGGAAAGTGAAATGAATCTTAGGGATTCGAAATTCATTTGGGGACTTCATCAGAGGATTGGCGAGGAGCACGTCAGATCTGCATCTTATTTTCTACGGTACAAGAACATAATTTCCCCCTTCGTTGCTCATCCTACTCCTTCCCCTAATTTGACCTTGAACAAGATCCTCATTATACTTCCTCGGCTGCTGCATCTGGTAGTAGTGATCTTGTTTCCTTTTTCCCTTTTTCATTAGATTCAAATTTTCCCCTTGTCGTAGCCATGGGAAAGAGGAAGTTTCCAAACATTTAGGGAGACATAGTTGTCAATCCCTCTTCCAAAAAAGCTGATGAAGGGGTGAAAAATAAAGATGAGACTCCAGAAGCCCCCAGCCAAGAAAATTAAATAGAGCCCCCTAAAAATAATAAAGAAAGGGCCTCCTTCTAAGTTAGCAAAAAGTTCCTCTACTCTTCCTAACCAGCGTGAGTTGGTCGATATATCTTCTTCGTCCTCTCCAATGGTCCTTGGCTCTGGATTGGCAAGACAATTAATAAAGTCTGGGACTTTACCAGATCACAGGGGGTGCTGCAGCTACATTACCTCATTCTAAAAGTTTTGACAAGGTTGCTCAAAGCCTTGCTCTGGTATATTCTTTTGCCTTCTTTAATTTTCTGTCTCTTGATTTGTTCATCATAATACTGACTTTCCTTGTTGTTCTTGTGAAGTTCCTCATTGACTTCAATAATAGGTTAGAGAAAGATAAGGCTTTGAGAGACTCTTTTGGTGAAGTTGAAGAACCTTTTAATGAGCTGAAAAAGTCAGTACTTAATTCCCAACAAGTATTGGCTAATGAACAAAAGAAATGGGAGGAGAAGATGAAATCTATCGAAGGAGCTGCTGAAACTGCTCGGGGTCTGGCTGACAAGTTGCAGAAAGACTTAGATGCTGAGAAATTCAAGTCTGTCCAACTATAGAAGGACTTGGATGCTGAGAAGGTGAAGATGACTAAGGCTAGGGAGGCTGGCTTCAACAAAGGCTGGGATGGAGCCATTGGAGCAACTTCTTTGAAAATTGAGTTTGCAAAGAATAAATTATTTAAGGATGGTTGGTTTGCTACCTTGGAGGAGGTCGGCACTCCAAAAGATTTCGAGTTGTTCTTGCGATATGATCTTGGGTCCCTTCCAAACCTGGACAAGGAAGTTAATAATGATGGGGGTTCTAATGAATCCTTGATAGCGGTGGAGTCTTTCGATCAACACTAAGATGTTGATTTTGCTTTTCCCTCCACAGTTAATCATCCTCCTCCTTCTTCTCCCCCTTCTACTTCTGTTAATCCTAAGGCCGATAGGAAGAAGGTGTAGAACTGAGAAACTTTTTATTTTCCCTTTTCAGCAGATGTATTTTTCTTTTCTTTTTGAAGATGTATCTTTACTTTCCCTTTTTTATTAATGAAAAGAGAAATGTTTTTGTTCCTCTGCTTGTGTTTTTCTATGCTCTACACCTTATTGATTGATAACTTTCTTCTTCTTAATAGTTCATGGATAAATTGGAATAGTTCTCATTTACTGTCTCCGAGCTACTCCAGATGTGTAATGAGCTTTTCAAAGATGGTAACTTATTTCTGACTAATGCTGACCTACTGAAGTTGCTCGAGGAAGGAGTATCCGAGTAAGCCAAAGAAGCCTATATTTATCTGAAGTGTCTTCTTGATCAGGCAGTGGTCAATAATGTTGCCTACTACGAAATGATTAAAGAGATACAGGAATAGCATAATGAAGTTAAGGCACATTTGCATGAGGATTATGAGAAGAAGTTACAGGCTCTTAGTTAAGGTTGGGGTTTTGAGCAAAAGTTGGATAAATTTGTTTCTCATTTTCAAAGATAAGAATTCCTGCTCAAACGTGAAGTGGATGAAGCAAGGGATATTGCCAAGCTTCTAGAGGAAGAGAATAACAACTTGAGAGATGAACTTGATGCCCTGAAGTCATCCATTGTTATTGTTACTACTACAGATGAGGGTCGTTCATTCTTGGAGGTAGAAAATGCAAGGTTGAGTGAGGAGTTGCAGGCTTTGAAGAAATTAAAACCTGCTTCTTCATCTTCCCGAGTTAGAGTCAAACCTGGTTGGGGTACTACATAGGAAGCCAGGCCCTAAAAGTCCCTGACCAACCAAGCTACATAATTAAAGGCCACAAATTAAGCCATTACAGAGATGTCGTAGAAGCTACAAGCCTTATCTGAGCAACTATCCACTCAATCTTCTCAGTTACAAGCTAAGTATGGCATGTTGAAGAAACTGCATTACCAAGTTGACAGATTGACCTTTTAATTCCATAAATAACCAAGGGAAGTCTGGGTGGACGGGTACAATGAAGCTCTAGGTCATTTTGATGATAAGCTTTAACAAGCTGAGAATGAGAGATATAAATGGGGTTGGATGAATGCTTTGACAGTGATGAAGATGGATCAAAATAGCCAATTGTGAGACTAGTATGATCCAGGCTTGCTTGAGCTTGACAATCCCCCATTTAAATTAAATGTCAATTGAATTCCAGTCCATCGTATTCCTCAATGCTTGATTTTAAAATACTTAGGAGATTATGAGCTTCATGATGAATTAGAAATCATCCGACCTCCTCACTTGCTTGAACGTCCTAGTAACATCTATACCAGAATGCTTCAAGATTTTAACTTCATTAATTATCCTTACATTTTAGACGATCCTCCTGCTGTAATGGATTCTATTTTCAAAGATGAAGGGAAACATCCTGCAGAATGAAGTTTTGTATTTTGTTTTGTTAATATAGTCATGTAACTAATTTAATTGAATAAAATGGAAATTTGATCAACTTATCTTGTGTTGAATTTTAATCCTTTCTTTATCATTAGTTCTGTTGATACACTTTGATTAAGTTGAGTATCAATGACTAATGAGTGCAGATGTTTTACTAGCATACTTAGATTAAATCCTAAATTTAGAGCTAGTTAGATGAATACATAGGTTCTACTAGCATACTTAGATTAAAATCTAAATTTAGAGCTAGTTACCCATGTGTCTCCAAAGGTTTTATTAATGTACCCAAATGTTAGGGTTTTTGCATTAGAAACTAGTGGTGTGACTAGGCATTTGTGAAATATGTGCTTACATTCCTCTTAAGAAATCTTTGCAATGTTCTTCCTGTTCTTTGCCCAGTAGGATAAAGATCTTGTTTTATCCTTATGATTGTGAACCAAGTTTCTTGAGGATTTAGCATCCTATTTGAGAGTGCGCCAGCAATCAATGTCAAACTTATTTAAATGAATTTCAGTTTTAATCCCAACAAGTTATACCTCTTGCAAACAAACGTGATTGAATAAAGAAATAATCTACGCATGCAAGACAATCACGGTTGATAAAACATCCCCCATGGGGGCCAAACTATATTATTTTCATAATAATTTGTAAAGAACAATTTACACGAATTACAATGAAAATACAAGTAGTGAAATACAAAATACCCTCAGGTGTCGGTTTCGATGTCGCCGGTTAGAGTTTTTGCAAGAGCTCCAAAAGGTATGCAATGGAAAAGCTTCGTCTTCTCCACAAGTGTACTCCAGATGAGTAGTATAATCTTCCTTGGGGTTTAGAGGATTCACATAATGGATTGGGAATTATTTATGAATCAAAAAGGTATTGAAAACCTTCAAATATAAAGTTTGAAAACAGGAACAGTTTTGTAGAAACGGAGGTATGCAGACTTGGGAAAACGTGTAACACGAACATTTTATAAATAGCCAAGATGAGGCGGTGCGTCGTTCGAGTGACATATGGTGTCGTTCGAGTGATATGGCATCTCATTCGAATGAGATACGATGTCGTTCGAACGAAATCAATGACGTGTCTCAGAAAACCTCCTTAAAAAGATTTTGCGTGTTTATCATCTTCCAGACTTCGAAAATTTATTAAAAAATTATTCCCAACTATTTATGCAAATAATTTAAACACTCCAATTAAAATTATTTTTACCATAAGTACGTGGAGTAGTGGGAACTGTTGAGTGTACGATGTTTGACACATGATGCATATACGAAGATGATGGATGCATGAATTCGGATCAACGTCGTCGAGGATGATCGTGGAGACGTGCTGAATGTAACGGTATCTGACATAATTAAATAAGATCTAGGACACTTGGAAAATTCCTAGATTCTACCCCGGACATTTATAAAACAGTTCCTTACAAATCTCCCCCTATGCCTACACCATTACATACATAAAAATATCCGAATTATGCTCTCCAAAATAAACAAACAGACATACAATCTTATATCCCCATTAAACTCGAAAACTGAAAAATACAAAATGTGTGTCTTCACAAATTCGATCATATTCAAATCTTCAACTCTTCAAACTTTCTTTGTCATCATTGGGGTGTGCAAAAATGATTCTCCATTTAAATACCTACACACATGAGATAAGAAATAAATACCCGTGACGGGCGACAGTTTGAAATTATAATGATAAGTAGAAAATAAATATCAATAATGAGCAAGATAACTCGTTCTCCCCCTTTTTATGATGTCCCCAAATAGAAAGATATGAAGAACATACGCAAATGGAGAATGTCACATGGAAATAAACTATCTCTTTTTTTAACTTTTCAAAATTTTTTAAAGCAAACAAAATCACACCATGAAATAATACCAAAACAACCAAGTCCATGATAGTGGAAATGAAGGGATGTAAACAAATTTAACAGGAAAACCAATACATATAACCACAACTTATGTGCATGATGAGTGTTGGATATTTCTAACGAATAAACTCAATATCTTCCTTAGGTGTAAAAATTGTGGAATTAAAAGAAACTGACTCGATTAAATCAACAAATCAAAGCTCAAAGTGATTTCCACACCAATAATGTCCAAAACGTGTGAAACACTTTTTCATAACTTTGAAGGATGTGGAAACCCATTTTTCATTTCTTTCCATCCAAACTCCCTCATAAATAATTATACATTATATTTTTCTTTTTGAGGTGATGAAACTAAAACTATTGGCCCATTTGATTTGGCATATTTTTCTTTTTATTGCCATTTAAATTTTTCGGTCTCTTTTTCAAATGGTGGCTTTCTCGATGAGTTAATTTTTTAAACTCTCGAAGCCCTTTCCCATGAGTCACCCATCATATTTTGTTGCAATTTATTCCTCACGGTAAATGGTTTTTACATGCACTACTATCTTATCAAGTTTTATCGTATTTTGGTCGTTGTATAGACTGAATTAAGATGGAAACACTCAAGTCAATATGTGATAGACAAGTACAATAGTCAAATAATACCGTGCATGTGTCCAATAAAGGAGATAAGAAGCCAAACATGTAGAAGATGTCACAAATAACATCTCAAATACTCTAATCAATGTAAAGCACATGGATGAAATGATGTAGCATCTAAAATCACTATCAAACAGTCATGTGAAATATGGAATGAAGATAAGAGTATGGTTATAATAAATGTTCATCCATAAAAGATGTGAACAAAATACAAAACTATTTTTGTGTTTTTAAAAAAAAATTATCAAAAGAAAATCTTTTTGGCTTTTTCTAAAAATTAAAAAGTAAAATCTTTTTGTATTTTTAATTTAGAAGAAAAATAAAAAATATACAAATGATACAATCTAGAGATAGGAATCAAATGAAATAATCAAGAAAAAGACTATCCTACTCTAGACCTAGTGACCACCCCTCAGTCAACTGTGCAAATTCCTAAAGACTTCTTAAGACTCTCGAATCTAAGGGCATCTAAAGGCTTCGTGAAGATATCAGCTAACTAGAGGTCGGTAGACACAAAACTCAAGGATACGACCTTTTCTTCTACAAGCTCACGGATAAGTGCTCGCGTATCCTAATGTATTTTGTGCGTGAATGTTGGACTGGATTACGGAATATGTATATCGCACTCGTGTTATCACAGGAAATAGTCATGGTGTCCTGTGATATCCCATAATCCTCCAACATCTGCTTCATCCACAAAAGTTGTGTGAAACAACTCCCGACGGCTATGTACTCAGCCTCCGCAGTGGATAAAGAGATGGAGTTTTACTTCTTGCTCAATCAAGAGACAAGAGAAAAACCAAAGAAGAAACACACACCAGAAGTGCTCCTACATCCATCTTCATCCCCGACCCAATCGGCATCCGAATAGGCGAATAAACGATCACTGGTATCAAAGGAATATCAAATGCCAAGGGAGAGAGTCCCACTCACGTATTTAATAATACGTTTAAGAGCGAATAAGTGTGACTCTTTCGGGGATGCCTGATATCACGCACAGACTCCAACACTATAAGTTATGTCGGGACGACTGGTAGTCAAGTAGATAAGGCTATATATCATACTCCAATACAAGGTTTGCTCTACATCCTTACCTGAAGTGTCCTTGTTAAGCTTAGTTGAGGTACTCATCGGTGTACGTGCGCTCTTAGCGGAGTCTAGACCAAATTTCTTCATAAGGTCTCTAGCATACTTAGATTAGGAGATGAACATCCCATCCTCTAGTTAACGAACCTGGAGACCAAGGAAGAAAGTAAGATCACCAACGATGCTTATCTCAAACTCACTCTTCATCTCTTCCTCAAAGTGCTAAGCATGGTAGGAGCACATGGATCCAAAGAATATGTCATCCACATAGACCTGGGCAACCAAAATAGCACTGTCATCTCTCCTCACGAACAATGGCATATCAACTCCCCTTCTCTTGAAGCCACGAGCTAAGAGATAAGAAGTAAGCCTCTCGTACTAAGCACGGGGTGCTTACTTCAAACCATAGAAGGCTTTTCTCGGATAGTAGACGTGATCAGGGTGGTTAGGGTCTTCAAACCCTTTTGGTTATTCCACGTAAACCTCCTCCTGTAGAATGACATTTAGAAAGGCACTCTTGACATCCATCTGATATAACTTGAAGTGTAGATGACATGTGATGGCGAGTAGTAATCGGACGGACTCAAGCCTCACAATAGGAGCGAATGTCTCGTCAAAGTCTACACCTTCAATCTGTGTGTAGCCTTGAGAGACCAGCCTAACATTATTTCCAATAATGGTACCAGTCTCATCCACCTTATTCTTGAATATCCACTTAGTACCTATCACATTTATCTCGCTAGGTCGGGGGACCAGTTCCCAGACATCATTCTTTCTAAATTGAAGCAACTCATCCTGCATAACACATATCCAGTGTTCATCTTTGAGTGCTTACTTATAGTTCTTGGGCTCGACTTTGGACGTGTAGCAAACATGGCTAATAACGTTCTCTAACTGAGCACGAGTCTTGACCTCAAGGTTGGGATCTCCTAATATAGTAGAAGGATCATGACTCTTACAAACCCAAGCAGGAGTGTCCCCTAATTCAGGAATGGGATCCACTCTGGGTATGGGAGGCATAACAAGATCATTAGTAAGTGCATCACCCTCACCCAAAAGGTTATAATCAATACACGCTAGTAGTTCATCATCTTGAACAGTGACATTTATTGACTCCATAACCTTAGAGTTGTTCAGGTTATACACCCGATAAGCTTTACTAGACGATGAATAACCTAAAAATATCCCCTCGCTGCTCCGGGAGTCGAACTTTCCTAATTGCTCTCTATCCCGTAGGATGTAGCATTTGCTCCCAAAGACAGAAAAATATGAAAGTTGGGCTTATTTCCAATCCATAATTCGTAGGGCGTCGTAAGAGTTTGTGGACGAAGATATACCCTATTCACCATGTGGCATGCGATAGACACCGCCTCTGCCCAAAATCTTCTTGCAATATTATCACCCAAAAGCGTAGATCTAACCATCTCCTGCATCGTCTGATTCTTCCTCTCAACAATCCCATTTTGCTGAGGAGTCCAAACGGTCAAAAATTCGTGTTTGATTTCGAGGCTATCACAGAAAAGATCTACTTTTGCTTCTTTTTTCACTACGCATTCTGTTGATAGTGACACCGTGTTGATTTTGCAGGACACGACACTTGGTCATAAGAAAGTCCACAGCATCGAATTTCGCTCGCAGAAAACCTACAATAGAGTAGCGTGAGAAATCATCTACCATCACGAGAATGTAACTCTTACCACCTAAACTCTCAGTACGAGTAGGACCCATAAGATCCATATGTATCAACTCAAGGATGCGAGAGGTGGTAATGGAATTTAACTTACGATGTGGGCTGCGAATTTGCTTTCCCAACTGGCAGGGTCCACAAACCGCGAAAGTTGTCTTTCTAAGTGATGGTAAGACACGTACTAGTTCCTTTTTGACTAACTTTTCCAAATCTCAAAAGTTCACATGACCTAGACGTTGGTGCCACAGATCCATAGATCGTGGCACTCTTGCAAACAGATGAGGACTCAGGCATGATCCCATAACAATTATCTTTAGTCCTCACCCCTTGCAATAGAAGTTTATCGATTTGATCATAGACGTGGCATTTATTCCCGTCAAACTTTACTGCAAAGTCAGCGTCGCACAGCTGGCTAATGCTGAGTAAATTTGCCTTTAATCCCTTGACGTACAACACATTCTCTAGCTTAAGAAATCCTGGTAACTCTACTGTACCTTTTCCTACTATGATAGACTTTCTCCCCTATCCAAAAGTGACCTTACCATCATTATTATCCTCGAGGGAGGTAAACAAAGAGACGTCACCAGTCATGTGCTTAGAGCACCCACTATCGAAGTACCATTGTAGGGAATTATGTGCTTTAAGAGCAACATGAACAATATGGGCTTTTGTGTTATGTTTAGGCACCCAAACAGTGGTAACCTTATGTTTTCCCTTGTCATTATTGACTCTAGTCGGGATTTTAGAAGTGTCCATTGACAGCATAGAAATCCATTCAAACTCTTCTACTATACTCTGAGATGTGATGATTAGAAACTCTACTTTCTCTCTAAGACTTTTAAAATCAGTAGTGTCATGTGTCGGAGAAAAATTACATCGTGTCCGACCCAAAGTATAGCAAAACTAGTGAAGTTGGCCCTTTCTTTTGCAGTAAGTACAGGAATATGTAGACTTAGGCCGACTTTGATTTTCTTTTCTTGGTTGAACTCTCTTCTGGTTTTTAGGTGGGTAACCATAAGGATTTGTAATAAACTCGAGAACCGATTATAATGTCGTACGGAACGTGGAATCTCCATCAAAACCTATTCTCAACCTCTCAACTAAACCCAAAGAAGGGGCGAGGAACATCTTTCCCATCTTACCAGATCGGTCCTCAATTCTTACCTTGACTTCCTGGGCTCTCTCAATATCCTGAGTGAGTTGGGCTGTAAGGGCTTCCAGTTTCTTTCGAGTGTCCAGGGAGGAATGGATCTCACTCGTCAGATCAACCACTTGCTTAGTCAAGTCCCATTTTTCTTTTATAAAAATACTTTCTCTCTCTCCAAAAACTTTCTTTTTCTCAACACAAACGGTCTCTCTCTCTCTCAACACAGTGGACTTGGAGGTCTCTCTATCTCTCATCGTTCATAATTCCTTCTCTAGAGCTATAATCCTAAGAGCTAACGCTTTTTGGTTTTGAAAGTATCAACATATAAATGAGTGTACGTGGGTCGGAGATCACTCTCGTTCTCGCTTGCATCTTCCTCCCCCTCACTCACACTTCTATCACTGTCGAGCTGTCCTTGTGAGCTTGCATCCTCATCATCGTGAGGAGCACTTTCAGTACTCACATGACTAGCCATAAATGAGATAAAGTTACATTCATGCGATGACTCATCTCCAGAGCCCACCGACTCGACCTCGCTATCGTCACTAAGGGTGGTGTTTAACGCAGATTTGGATTGTTCTTGATGTTTCAACCTACTTGCACACTCAAACCCCCTATGACCTCTACCACCGCACTCAAAACAACTCTCACTTTATTTCTTAGAGGTGTCCTTTTTATCTTTCTCAAATTTCTTTTCAGATTTATTTTTCTCAAAATTCTTTTTATCTTTAAAATTTCTATTTTTCTTTAATTTGAGAAATTTCTTGAAATTTTTAGCAAAAAGGACCAAATTATCTAAGCCAAAATCAATATCAGAATCAGACATCTCTTCCTCTCTTTTCTTAGATGACTCACCACTCTTTGACCCCTCACTCTTTCTAGATTGGGCTTTAATTGCTACCCCTTTATCTTTTGATTTTATCGAGTTTGGGAACATGTCAATTTCATAGGTCTATAGGTTTCCAACTAACTCCTCTAATTTCAGCGTATTCAAATTACCTAATGAATTTAACACAGTGACTTTGGGGATAAATCTCTTAGGCAGTGATCTCAAAATTTTCTTAACTACACTAGCATCAGGAATGTGTTCTCCTAAGTTAAAACTAATGTTTATGATATCAGATAAGAGTGCATAAAATTCATTAAAACAGTCATTTTCATGCATGGAGATAGTTTCAAACAGAGTAATTAAGTTTTTCAATTTAGATTCTTTCACTGCATTTGTGCCTTTATGGATAAGTTGCAAAACATCCCATGCCTCTTTAGACGTGGTACACGTCATGATGCTTTGGAACTCATTAGGAGTGACATTTCCAAAAATGGCACTAAGCCCACGAGAGCTATATGTACTCCATTTAAATTCATCCTCAATCCATGCAGTCACAGATTTTAGAGTAGTTACGTTATCTACAGTGACAGTGGGAGGCATCCACCCTCTTTCACATACAACCCAGACACATTCATTAATAGCCTTTAGGTGAGATTTCATGCGTGCTTTCCAATAGGCATAATTTGACCCGTAAAAAATTAGGACTCTATTATATAAGTTATCCATTGAAATTGCACTTTTTCAAAAATCAATTTCCAGAACAAAATTGATATCCAGAAAAATTTTGCAGAAAAATTACACGGTAAGTTTTTGTAAATGGCTCTGATACCAATTTGAGAGTGCGCCAGCAATCAATGTCAAACTTATTTAATTAAATTCCAATTTTAATCCCAACAAGTTATACCTCTTGTAAACAAACGTGATTGAATAAAGAAATAATCTAAGCATGCAAGATAATCACAGTTGAGGAAAAATCCCTCACAGGGGAAAAACCATCTTATTTTCACTATAATTTGTAAAGAATGGTTTACACGGATTACAGTGAAAATATAAGTAGTGACATACGAAATATCCTTAGGCGTCAATTTCGATGACGGCGGCTAGAGTTCCCTCAAGTGCTCTAGAAGGTCAGCAATGGAAAAGCTTCATCTTCTACACAAGTGTACTCCAGACAAGTAGTATAATCTTCCTTTGGGTTTAAAGGATCACATAAAGGATTAGGAATTATTTTTGAATCAAAAAGGTACTGAAAACCTTAAAAAATAAAGTCTGGAAACAGGAACCGTTTTGTAGAAATAGAGGTATGCAGACTTGGGAAAACGTGTAGCACGAACACTGTATAAATAGCCAAGATGAGGCGGTGCGTCGTTCGAGCGACATAAGGTGTTGTTCGAGCGAGATGGCATATCGTTCGAACGAGATACGATGTCATTCTAACGACATCAGTGACGTGTCTCAAAAAACCTCCTTAAAAGGATTTTGCGTGTTTATCATCTTCCAGACTTCGAAAATTTATTAAAAAATTATTCCCAACTATTTATGCAAACAATTTAAGCACTCTAATTAAAATTATTTTTACCATAAGTACGTGGAGTAGTGGGAACTAGGCCTGTCAATGGATCGGATTTTATCCGAATCCGAATCCAATCCGTTTATACAGATTTAGATCAAGCCAAAAACCCGATTACCCGTCTATTAAACGGAGCAGACTTTGATTCGTATGATCCGATCCGTTAATAATCCGATCAGATTAATATATATATATATATATATATATATAATTTATTTATAATAATATATAACAGGAAAAAAAAAACTACACACGCACGCTGGACAAACACACGCACACACAAACACAAACGAAAAGACCACACAAAATAAAAACCCAAACACACGCACACACTACATACACATTCACACTATACCTGCTAAACCTAAATCTAAAATGCACTTCACAGCTGAGCGGCGTAGCCCCCACCCCCCCTCCCTCTCTCTAACACATCCTCCTCTCCCCCCTCATTTATCCCTCATTCAGATCTGTCCTCCGTCGCCGCAGCCTGTAGGTATTTTTTTTCTTCTTTCTTCTCTACAATAACTTAGGTTATAGACTATTAGTGCTAATTTTGTAGTGTTGATTTCGTTGTAAACTTTTTCTTCTTCTTCTGATTTTTTTTCTTCTACTGATTTTTTCTTCTTCCTCTGATTTCGTTGTATACTTGTACAATAATAACTCCGATTTTTTTTGTAACTACACATCTGATTACATAGGTACACGCATTTTTTGTAACTACACATATTTTTTCTTATCCTTATATTCGTTGCAAGTGATTAAATATATTGGTTATATGCTGATTCATTATAATATATGCATTGGGTATATAATATATACATTGGCTGAATCTTTTCTGATTACTAAATTTTTTCAATCAATTTTTTCTTATACCAATGTTTTTTCAGTCCCAAAT
Source organism: Sambucus nigra (assembly GCA_949130495.1). Classification (NCBI taxonomy): domain Eukaryota; kingdom Viridiplantae; phylum Streptophyta; class Magnoliopsida; order Dipsacales; family Adoxaceae; genus Sambucus; species Sambucus nigra. The sequence continues at coordinate 146,655,286 of OX422211.1, forward strand.
TAATGTTATTCACTATTTTTTTGGTAGGTATGTCTTCATTAGATAGAATCACTACAGATTGGATAGAATCACAAAAAACATCAAGTAAGTAGTTATTTAATTTGTCATTATTTTAATGTTTTTTCTTTTCTTCCAATATCTAAATCTTTATAATATTTTTTAAGATGTTCAAGAATCATAAGGTTTGTTTCAGCGGTACCATAGAAGAAGATAATCACTAAGTAAGTTCATTATTTTCTTTATTTTTTAACATATGTTATCTTATAATATTTATATTTATGTTTTAACGATAAATGTCCATTATTTTCTTTTGTTTTTCAGGGTGGCTTTGAAGGAGAAAGTTGAAGTGAAGATGTGGTTTTGTATTTTGATTTTGAACTTTTATCCAAGTCATGTTTGTAATTTTTTGATTTTGAATGTTGTTGGATTTGATTTGATCTTGGGTTTATTTGTGATGGATGGTGTGTTTAATATTTGAATAGTGGACTTGTATATTGGTGTTAATTTGATTTTGAATGATGGACTTTTTATCTAAGAATAAATATTGGACTTTGATCTTGGAAACATTTGCAAATTAAATTTATGAAATAAGAGATGAAAACCAAACATATGATTTGGAAATATCATTATTTGGATTTGAAACTATCATTACGAAATAATAGATGAAATAAAAAAATGTTGCAAATTAAGTGGTTAAAAATGTAATTTCAACTTAAAATTACATTTTTTTTAATGAAAATCATAATTAAAATAAATAAATAAATAATCGGATTGGATTAATGGATTCTTAACAAATCGTATTCGTAACCCTAACAGATAATCCGTCGGATAATCGGATCGGATCCAAATATGTTTAACTTAAACGGATTCGAATTTGGATTTGCCTGATCCGGTCCGAATCCGATCCGTTTACAGGTCTAGTGGGAACTGTTGAAGTGTATGTTGCTTGATACATTATGCACGTACGAAGATGATGGATGCATAAATTCGGATGAAAGTCGTCGAGGATGATCGTGGAGACGTGCCAAATGTAGCGGTATTAGACATACTTAAATGAGATCTAGGACAGTTGAAAAATTCCTAGATCCTACCCCGGACATTTATAAAACATGTCCTTACACTGTTGACTTGGACTTTGTGTATTAACGATCAAATTTGTGGCTGCTCGAGAAACTTATTGCTTCTGTCGAGCAACTCGCTTGTATTCTTATGTTCTGCCGAGAAACTTTCAGGGAAATATTTGCTAAGCCAAGAAATAATTTTTCTGAGCCGAGAAATAATTTATAACTTTTGTCAATTAGTTATAGTAGTGCATAGCACTAGTACTCTTAAAAAATTAAAAACAAAAACGGAAAGAACTAAATATTTTATTAATATTGCCAGTTGATTTCAAACTGATTACATCATCATTGATAATTTATTCTAAGAAGCTCTGCATGCCATGGGTTTTTGAATTCTTCGCCTTCTAAGGTTTCAATTCAATGGGTTCCAGGTCGGATCACTGTTGAAATACGGTATGGCCCATACCAATTGGCCTCAAGCTTGTTATTTTTCTGCAGCACTTTCGTCAACACATAATCTTCTTCCTTCAAGTTGGTCGGTTTCATCCTTTTATTATAAAAATGAGATGTTCTTTGTTGGTAGGCTGCATTTCTTAGGGCGTCGTCTTCTCTTACTTCTTTCAGCATATCTAAATCCAACCTTCTCATTAGGGCACTTACAGGAGAGTTAATATTTAAAACTCTATGGGATGGTAAGCCTAGCTCGACAGGAATGACACCTTCAGTCCTAAATGCTAACATATATGGGGATTCTCCAGTTGCTGTTCTCGATATTGTTCGGTATTCCCACAAGACAGAATGTAGCTTGTTTATCTAATTTCTCTTGTCATCATCAAGCCTTTTTTTCAACCCGTTACGCTAAGTTTTGTTCATAAATTCAGTTTGTCTATTCCTCTGAGGATGTCCTTAAGCTGAATGCAATTTTTTAACATTGGACTGAGCACCATAATTTATGAATTCATCATTATCAAACTGTGTTTCGTGGTCGGTAATCAAAGCATAGGGCAGCCCATACCAAAAAATGATGTTTTTCCATATGAACTGGTAGACCTTTTCATAAGGCATGTCTATCAGAGGCTCTATCTTAACCCATTTTTTAAAATAATCCATGATGACAACCAAGTATTTAAATCTTACTCGGGTGGTTGGCAGTGGTCCGACGAAGTCTATACCCCGCATGGAAGATGTCCATGGTGAAGTGATTGGAGTGAGAGCAGTCTGTGGAGTTTTTCGAATGGTGGAGAATATTTGACATTTATCACACTTCTTGGCAAAAGTTGCACAGTCTACTCGCATTGTTGGCCAGTAATACCCTTACGTACTGAATCCTTGCAGAAGTGATCTCCCTTCTATGTGAGCTCCACATAATCCTTCATGCACCTCATGAATTAGATCTTGGACCTATGATGGATGCACGTAGCATTGCAAATTGACTACTAGTCCTCTCCTGTACAAAACACCTTTATCTAGTACATAGCGAGTTACTTTATACTTCAACTTCTTTACTTCCACCATATCTGTTGGTAGAATTCCTTCTTCAATGTATGTTCTAATGGGCTCCATCCATGATGGCCCCATATCTATGGAAATAAAATTGATCATCGAATCTTCATTTATTCTCCTTTTGGCCAAAATCTCAATAGGAATAGCTCGTCGGAGTTCAATTCTGGTAGCAGAGGCTAGCCAAGCAAGGGCACCAGCTCGGGCATTTTTCAACCTTGGGATTCTATTCGTCTGAATAGCTAGTAATTTTGTAATGAATTCCATCGTCTTGGATAAATACCTGGTTGTTAATTCTCCTTTAGCTCCATATAAACCCGGTGTTTGGTTCACTACCAGCTGAGAGTCACTATGTGCAATAACTTGCTCAGCACTCAATGATTGGGCTAAACTTAGGCCCATAATAAGAGCTTTGTACTCTGCTTCATTGTTTGAAGCCTGGAATTAAAAAGTTAGTGCATACTCAATATCAATACCATCAGGAGTGCTAAGTATTATACTTGCTCCATTGCTGGTTGAACAAGATGATCCATTAACATATAAGTTCCATATTAGGGCATTGTTGTCAAACGCTTGGTCTGTCAAACTCCCATAATGGAATATTTTTCCCTTTTCTTCTTCATACTTCCTGGTCATCTCTTGTGTTCGGGAAGAGGAATCTGGTAGGACAACAATCGCTTCTTTTGAAGAAAGTTCTTCAGGAGCTTTCTTGTTAACATTACTTCCTCCTGATTCTTATTCTGCTTTTTCACTTTGTTACTCGGGGACCTTAGAGTAAGTGAACTCCGCTATGAAATTTTCCATTGCTTGGCCTTTCAAAGAAGACCTGGGCTCATATATGATATCATACTTACCTAATTCCACAGCCCAATACATTAATCTACCAGATTTCTTTGATTTATGTAAAGCCTTCCTTAGAGGCATATAAGTGTAAACTATGAGTGTATGGGCTTGGAAATAAGGTTTTATACGTCTGGATGCTTCAATTAGTGATAAATCCAATTTATCCAAATGAGGGTACCTGATTTATGCTCCTAGGAAAGCCTTACTGGTATAGTAAACGGGCTTTTGAAATCCATTTTCTTCTGGGATTAATGCAAAACTTACTGCCAATTCAGAAACAACTAAGTACATGTATAATTTTTCACCTGTGATTGGTCGGGAGAGTAATGGAGGTGACCCCAAATACTTTTTTAATTCCATAAAATCTTTTTCACATTCTTCGTTCCATTTAAAACTCTTTCTGAGCACCTTGAAGAACGGCAGGCACTTATCTGTAGCTCGGGACACAAATATGTTCAATACTGCTACTCGTCCAGTCAGTCTTTGCACGTCCTTCTTATAAGTTGGGGATTTCATTTCAATTAATGCTTTGATCTTATCTAGATTTTCTTCAATTCCCCTTTGATTTACTATGTACCCGAGGAACATTCCCTCCTGCACTCCAAAAACGCACGTGGTTGGATTTAGCATCATCTCGTGCTTCTCAAGTTGATCAAAAGTCTAGCTGAGGTAGACAATGTGATCGGACGCCTTTTTTATTTTTGTAAGCATATCATCCACGTAGACTTCCATATTCTTACCTATTTTCTCCTCGAACACATTATTGACCAGTCTTTGATATGTAGTACTTGCATTTTTCAGACCAAAAGGCATAACATTATAACAGTATGTTCCTCGGGGAGTGATGAAAGAAGTACTTTCCATATCCTCAGATTTCATTTTTATCTAGTTATAACCAGAATAAGCATCCATAAATCTGAGTAACTCATGTCCTAATGTTGTATCCATGAGTTGATCTATTCGGGGCAAAGGAAAATGATCTTTTGGGCATGCTTTATTTAAATCTATGAAATCTACACACATTCTCCACTTGTTATTTTTCTTTTTGACCATAACTACATTGTTCAAACAGTCTGGGTATTTCACATAATTAATAAAAGCTTCTCTCTGAAGCTTTTCGATTTCTTCCCGTATGGCTTGGTTCTTCTCGGGCTAAACACTCTTCGTCTTTATTTTACTGGTTTAACTTCTTTATTTATGTAGAGCTCATGATAAAGGAAATTGGGATCTATCCTAGGCATATCTTCATGACTCCAGGTAAACATATGCTTTCTCTTCTTAAGGAATCTCACCAGTTCCTATTTAAGAACAGGATCCAATGTTGTCCCTATTTGAGTGATGCGCTCTGGTTTGTTATCGTCTAACACAATGCTTTCACTTGCTTCCATAATCTGTCCCTTTACCAACTTTGTTTCCTCCCTTGTATCTAAGGTTTCAACCTCAGAGTCTTCATCAAGCTCAGGAGTATACACTTGGTAGGTAGTGGTTTTCTTCTTTATTTCTTCCAAGTCTTCTTGTTCGACAGAAGAGTAGTAATATTTCCGAGCTACTTTCTGATCACCTTTCACAATTCTTACACCAAAATTAGTAGGGAATTTTAAACACTGATGAACAATGGATGGTACTGCATAGAACTTATTTAGCCCTACTCTTCCCATGATTATATTATAAGCTGAATGGACGTTTTTATCCATTACAAAGAAACGAATCTTCTTTGTTCGACTAGCTGGATAGGTACCTATCATCACCTCCATTTTAATGGTTCCTAAGGGAAAGACTTTCTCACCTGCAAAGCCTATTAGTGGTCAATAATAAGTCTCTAATTGGCTGAGTTTAAAATCCAAGATGCTGAAATAAGGATGGAACGTGATATTCGTCGAGCTACCATTATTTACTAACACTCTAGAGACGATGATTTCTTCCTTTCTAATTTTGATTACTAATGGGTCGTCTTGAGGATACAATACTCCTGAAAGGTTATTTTTAGAGAAACCAATTACTAGTTTGTCTTTGTTAACCTTCCTTTGTTGATCTTCCTCTGCAAGGTTGATCCTCTGTATGTACAAGCAAGCTTGTGCCTCGTTGAGGTAAGCTTTCCGCTCTGCTGTAGGATCTCCTCCTACTGCATCTCCACCTGTAATCATTTGGCAATCAAAAGAACAAAAATTGATACAGAAAACCTCACGTTCTGGTTGTCGGGGGTTTTTTACGGAGATCGGGCTCATCATTATAGTCATCTTCATGAGTTCTTTTCTTCTCCTCTCTGGGCTTGCAAGGAGAGTTTGATCCCACCGAATTCCCTCGTGGCTCGGGCGATCAACATATTGATTTAGCTTTCCTCATCGAATGAGAGTTTCAATCTCATTTTGAAGAGCTATACAACATTATTTCGTGTGATCGTGATCCCTGTGGAATTCACAATACTTAGTTTTATCACTTATGGTCGGGGAACTTCTCAACTTATCAGGTCAACGCATATCTTTATTATGCTTGATTTCCTCCAAAGCATGGTGAATTCTCATGGTTAACGGAGTATAGTCGTTACACTCCTTGAGTCGCTCCAAAACTCCTTTTTGTTATGATTCCCTATATTCTCTGGGGTCTTTATGATCTTTCTTATCATTTTTGCCATCAACTTTTTTGCTCGAGCTACGCTTGGACGCCATTGCTTCCTCGACATTCATGATCTTTGTTTCTTTAGCCATCAATTATGCCATTTTCTTCGGAGGATCCTTGGCAAGAGTGTAATATAGTTTTTTGGGGAGAAATCCACTCATGAGGGCAGTTATTGCAATCTTCTCCTCGCAATCTATGACTTCTAGCTTCTTGTTATTAAAACGAGTGATGTAATCTCTGGTGCTCTCTCCTTCTTTCTGTCTCACACTGAGTAAGTGTGCCATGCTTTTCACAGACTTTGCTCCCGAGAAAAAGTTGTTAATGAATAGCTCGTCCAGTTAGTTGAAGATAAAAATTTATCCTCGAGGAAGACCATTGTACCAGATTTGGGCAGATCTAGTAATGGTTCGAAAAAATACTCTACATCTCATTTCGTCAAGAATGGCATAAATATCAGAAGCTGCCTAGTATTGTTCTATATGGAGGACTAGATCAGTTTTTCCATCATATTTGGGTGTTACTACTGGAGCCCTTAACTTTGTTGGAGTAGGGATATCCACAATTGCCTCCACAAACGGAAACCCTTTTACAAAACTTCTTTGTAGCGGGTTTCTTATTTTCGCCATTTTTTCTAATCTGTCTTTCGATCTCTGTATGGAGCCTTTCCATGCATCATTGGCAACACTAAATTTATGCGTTGAAACTTTATTATTTGTTGAACTTTCTTCTTGAATTCGTTGCTCGGTCTGAGTAGCAGTTCGTCGGGCATTTGATTTATAGATTAAGTTGTGCTTACCCTTTTATCAAATGGTTGTCAGGTGTTACCAAATCTTGCCCTAGGAACATTTTTGTTCCCCTGGGTCTCAAACGATCGAAGGGAGAAGCATGACTTAATCTCTCTAAGGAACTTGTCCTCTCAGGAGAATAAGACTGCGTGTGGGAAGATTTTGATGTCCTGAGTAATGAGTTTGACCTTGGATGGTAGAAGATATCTCTTATTATAATTAAGTATTTGCGTCGACCACCTCTTAGTGGAGATGGTGGCATATTTCCTTGAGCAGATAGAGCAGGTGCTCCATCTTGAAGACTTTGTGCAAGTTTTCTGATAGTATCTTGCATAGCCTCTTGCAAGACAGATACGAATCCCAGTTAAATCATCTGCAGATAGAGGAGCAGAAGGGGCAGGCGGAATACCTTCATTCCTGATACTTAATTCAGGAATATCATCCATTTAGATGTTTGATTAAGTGATATCGATTAAAAAAATTGTTTTCACAGACGGCGCTAATCTGTTGATGCAAAAAACTAGACTAGGCTAATTAATTGATCACAGATAAATGTAAGTAAAAGATACAAGAGATTTTTAAAGTCGTTCGATTTAAGGAAGGAGCTTATGTCCACTATTATGTATTACTTTGGGATTGTTCAATCCCCTCTCTTTTCATCTCCCTTGGATGTAGGGTTTATAATGTATTTATATCCCCCAGGGGGTACAAGGGCTGGAATATCAAATGATGGAATGTCTTTATATCGTAGACATTTACATCTGTACAATCATTTATGTATACAACTGTTGGTGTGAAAGTGCGGAAGCCCCCAATTTTTAAATTCAAATATAATGAAATGGTTCAAATTTTAATTTTTCAAAAGTTATTTAAAATTTTCTTTTCTTAAAGAGAACAAACCAACTTATGAAAAAATTAAAACTAAACGAAAAGTGAAATTAAACTACACACACAATTTTCATTTCGACTTAAACACACATTAATCCAATTCAAATTAAACTTGCATGCTATCAAGATAAAGTAATTTTGCACTTGAATTAAATTGAACATACCCAAACATTAAATTTGCACCAAATTAAATAGATTTTGATTTTGAACTAATTTTATCTTTTAGTCCTAAGCATGCATCTAGGTGATATAGCAAGATAAAATAAATATCAATCGCACTACGCCGGATGTACGAGGAAAACCCAAATGGGAAAAACCTCGGACGACCCTAGCCACGAATTCACTAAGTATTGTAGTTTTTATAAAGACTCGACACAAGAGGACTTACACAAACTGACTTCAGTCCGTCCAAGCCTTGATGCGCTCCTTCGGTCTTCAACCTCCGCCTAGTGTATAACCGTGGACTCCTCCACAGTCTTGAACTCCATCAATGGGGCTATGGTCACCGTCAACCCACACGGGAAGCCTTTCTTCGAGTGAGAACACCGCAATAAACTTTTCTCCTTTTTTGGGGTAGAGAAGAACCCAAACTCTCTTCTTGTTGGTGTAGAGAAAACAAGGTGCCAAAAGTCTCCAAGCAATGATATATCAATAGGTACTTGGAATAAACTAAATAAATGGGTGTGTATGTAATTTTTGATGAGTTTAATCCATAAAAATCAAACACAAAACATGGAACTTTTTCTTAAAAGTTTTTCTCTCAAAAGACTCTTAGAATGTGAAAAAGTTGTCTTCAAAAAGTTAGTTCCCGCACTTAAGAAGTATGTCAAAAAGGAAGTGGGGTAAAGTAGTGGAAAAGTGGAAAAAACTGGCTTAAAACTGTTCCCGCCGTTTTTTCGTTAGAAATCTCGTTCGAACGAGACTTGTAACGAAGAGACAGAAAGGAAAAAAAATTCTCGTTTGAAAACTCGTTCAAACGAATTCTCGTTCGAACGAGGTCGTTCGAACGACCTATCTAGCGAGATCTTAGGCCATGGTTCTAGATAATTTCGATACGAACGCGTGGCCTCCAGTTTCGTGTCATTTTGTTTTTTTTTGGATTTGATATGATTTTTTTACTGAAAGGTGTCCGAGAACAAAATATTTAGAACTATGAATTCAAAAAAAGTTTAACAAAAAAATACTAACACCCAAAATGAATTTCTAAAATACACCCAATAAATAATGTTCCAAGCTCCTATATATATATATATATATATATATATATATATATATATATATATATATATATATATATATATATATTAAAATGCATTCATACCTTAGGAGCAATGGAACCATGTTGATGACGTAGAAACGAGGCACAACACATATGGCATTTGATGAATCTTTAATATCTTGGCCGCTACGTCTTCAACAAACACGTCATAGGCTTGAATGTATAAACTTGAACTCTATCCTATGACTCAAATATTTTTGTCCGGAATTGAGCCAAAACTACAAAGGACTCAATTGGAAATTTGTGTCCTTACAAATCTCCCCCTTTGGCTATTCCTGGACAAAAACTAAATAAAAATCCTAAAGGGCCGTCAAGCTCACTAGACTCAAAAACAATGTCCCACCCGAAATAAAAATACAATGCTTGACGCAAACAACCCAAGGATCAATATCTTTGCCGATGTTGAATGTTGCCATTTAAAATTATTCCTGCACACTTAAGCAAACTATCAAACGCATAGGGAATATCAAAATATTAAATGCAATTAAATAATTACTCCCCCTAAATTAATTCTCCCCTTTATCAAACAAATGAAATACTTAGAAAGACGTCTCCCCCTAAGATAAATCTCCCCCAAACTAAGATACGATAATAATAGGATTAGATACCATATCTCCCCCTATCATTCTCCCCCTTTTTGTTCAGGAATAGACAAAGGCTAAAGAATAAAAAAAATAACTTATCTCCCCCAAATAAAGCATATACACCCTCTAAACATAGCAAGGGATAAAAGAATGTGATAACAAGCTAAAACATGTAATTGTGCATATAGTGATGAGAATGTTAAAGCATACGGGAAACAAAAATTCAACTAATCCAAACAATAACATCGGATACCAACTAGGATGCAATAAAATGATACCAATATGATATATAAATTATTAAGCATGTGATATCAACAAAGAATGCAATAAGATGAATACCAAGTATGAATTAAAGCATATATGAATTAGAAATCCAAGCAAAGACTAAACAAAAATATCAAATATATGTATAGATAATATATATCAAAGAGACTCAAGTACACATATATAGATATAAACACACAAATGACACACACAACATATAATAGGAATCTTTCACACTCGTATGGCAAAAATGTGTCATATGAAAACGGAAGTGTTGGGGTGTGAACTAGTAACGATTAAATTTAGACCCAATCACTTAAAGCATGTTCACGGAGTTCTCAATTGATTGCAAACTTCATCACATTTGAATATAACCTCATGTGATAATATAAATTGAACTCAATGAACAAACATACACAATGCATACAAGCCTAGCATATTGATGATTCCACAAACCAATAGAGTCATGACATGAGATACGCAACTAGGATAAATGGACATTGTGCAAACCGTTGATATACCATCCAATCTCCCTCAATAGGCATTTATATTAATTTTGAATGAATATATCAATCAAACATAGGCCTTGGCAATTATTTTTCTTTTAATACCATATTTTCTGTTTTTAGGCCTTTGGACCACGTATTTCTTTTAGGTCCATTCAAAACGGTGGCTTACAATCGCAAAGGATCGCTAAGTCCTTTCGGAGCCCTTCCCCGTGCACATTTTTATTTATCATGTTTTCATTTTTCACACAACTCTCACGTGCAACGGATTTCGACATGCACAAGTCCTCCTAAGTCACAAATATGTAGATGACAAGATTGGAAAGAGAACATCTCACATAGCTCAAATATACATATGAAGTTAAAATTTCAAAAGAGCTCGTGCATGTGTGAATAGAGGCATATAAAAATATAATCCATTTAAACAAAACAAAATACAACTACTCCATGTAAGCATGGTAAAGAACATAATAAGGATTGATAATCAAACCAAAAGTTCTAGCCACATGAGAGCGTTAAAGGAGGGATTCAAACATAAGTATATGCCACTTAAAGTGTGTCAAACAAAAATACACACAAAATAAAATCTTTTTGAGTTTTTGACATTTTTAGTTAAAAACAAAAATATATACTCAAAAGACAAACAAAAATCATTTGACCTTTTTATTAAGCTTAAATTCCAATAGATAAAAACCCAAATGATAAACAAAAATCTTTTTGTATTTTTCATTTAAAGTAAACAAAATGAAGAAATAAAATACAAAAGATAAACAAAAGTCATTATTCTAGTATGAGATCAAGCATGTGGCATAAACTAGAAAATGATAAATCAAGCATACATTTATCATGTGAATATAGCATGAAGTACAAACGCTAAAGTATGCAAACACTAAGACATTCATATTTTAGATTTAGCAAGGGAGGAAGCATGTGAAAGTAAATTAGAATCAAAAACCCCATTTTGCAAGGCAACCAAGTCGGATTTCCTAACCCAAATTAATGAAGAATGACTATCTTGGGGTGTAGGAATTTTAACTACCTTGGTTGCTTTACATTGGGATTTTCTTGGAATACGTTTAAGATCAAAACAAAATTCTCTAAGATGACCTTTTCGACCACAATGTGTACAAGTAAAAACATGTCGAAAAGATTTACCTAAGGAGTGATCTCTAAAGACTTTCCTAGTAGATTCTCCTAAAACATTGGTTTTGGCGTTATGAGTAAATTCATTACAAGTATTGAAGCCTAAACCAAAAGTGTCATTTTTAATTTGGACCGTTCCTAATATTTTATCTAATTTTTTCGAACGACACTCCAAATCAAATTTGACATTACTAGAGTCTTTTAATTTATTTTTTAATTCTAAAATGTTAGACTCTAATAAAACATTTCGCTCTTCAAAAGCAAGAAGCTCCTTTTTCAAGGATTCCATTAAACCCCTAAGGCTATCTCTCTCGCCTTCTATATGTTCAAGCTTCTCTAGAAGAGCTTTCTCTCGTCTCCTAAGGTCTTCAACCAACATGCTATTATCAACGACCTTGACACGTTCTTTTAAACTAGCTTCTAACTTTAAATTAGCTCTTTTCAATTTAATAGATTCTTTATAAAGTTCTTGAAAAGCATTTTGAAGTTCACTCACATTAACCTCTTCTTCATTTTCACTCTCTCTTTCTCCTCCACTCTCACTATCATAAAAATCAAGGGAATCAAAAACTTTGACCTCAGAAGTGTCATGTGTTAAAGTTTCATCAATCGACGAGTTCTCACTATCACTCACATGACTAGCCATAAAAGCCACAAAGTTGGGCTTAGTGGGGGAATCGGGTCCCTCTTCCTTATCACTATCACTAAGGGTCGCATTATATGAAATGGGTCGCTTACCCTCTTTTCTTAGTTTAGTGGGGCACTCAAAAGCCCTATGGCCATAACCCTCACAACCAAAACATCTATTTGACTCGTCCTTCTTTAAATTTTCATTAATGGGTTTAGGGATCTTCTCGACTTTGTCATACTTAGAAGTTTCAAATTTCTTAAAATCATTTTTAAATTTATCTTTGTTAAATTTAAGAAATTTTCTAAATTTACGAGCAAACAAAGCCATGTATTCCGAATCACTAGCACTCTCGCTCACTACTACTTGTTTGACCTCTTTTCGGGATTTTAAAGCAACGCCCTTTTCAATTTTCTTTTCAGTTTTAGAGGGGAACATGTCTAGTTCATAGGTTTGTAAATCACCTACAAGCTCTTCTAATTTCGTAGAGGCTAAAGTTGGTAAAGAATTTAAAACGGTCACTTTTAGAATAAATCTATCGGGAAGGGACCTTGAAATTTTCTTTACAACTCGATTGTCGGGTATTTTCTCTCCTAAGTTAAAAGATGAATTAACAATATCAGAAAGTCTAGCATAAAATTCATCAAAAGTTTATTTTTCATTCATTTTGATAGTTTCAAATTGAGTGGTGAGGTTTTAAAGTTTTGAAGCTTTAACGACACTAGTACCTTCATGAGTGAGTTGCAAAATATCCCACGCTTCTTTAGCGGTCTCACACGTCATAATGCGTCGGAATTCATCTGGTGTGACAGCGCTAAATAAGGCATTTAAACCTCGGGAATTAAAGTTAGAAAGTTTAAATTCACCCTCACTCCATCTATCGGTGGGTTTGGGAACACGCTCATTATCTACTAAATGAGTAGGTGGGGACCACCCGTTAACAACAGACATCCAAACTCTCTCATCGATAGATTTTAGTGCCGATTTCATTCGCGCTTTCCAATACGCGTAGTTTGAACCATTGAAAATAGGAAATTTTGAAAATGGGGAAAATTCCATTTTAGCCAAAAATTATTTAAAAGATCTTTAACGAAATAATTTATCGCTTTGGCTCTGATACCAATTTGAAAGTGCGGAAGACCCCAATTTTTAAATTCAAATATAATGAAATGGTTCAAATTTTAATTTTTCAAAAGTTATTTAAAATTTTCTTTTCTTAAAGAGAACAAACCAACTTATGAAAAAATTAAAACTAAACGAAAAGTGAAATTAAACTACACACACAATTTTCATTTTGACTTAAACACACATTAATCCAATTCAAGTTACACTTGCATGCTATCAAGATAAAGTAATTTTGCACTTGAATTAAATTGAACATACCCAAACATTAAATTTGCACCAAATTAAATAGATTTTGATTTTGAGCTAATTTTATCTTTTACTCCTAAGCATGCATCTAGGTGATATAGCAAGATAAAATAAATATCAATCGCACTATGCTGGCTGTATGAGGAAAACCCAAATGGGAAAAACCTCGGACGACCCTAGCCACGAATTCACTAAGTATTGTAGTTTTTATAAAGACTCGACACAAGAGGACTTACACAAACTGACTTTAGTCCGTCCAAGCCTTGACGCGCTCCTTCGGTCTTCAACCTCCGCCTAGTGTATAACCGTGGACTCCTCCACAGTCTTGAACTCCATCAATGGGGCTATGGTCACCGTCAACCCACACGGGAAGCCTTTCTTCGAGTGAGAACACCGCAATAAACTTTTCTCCTTTTTTGGGGTAGAGAAGAACCCAAAATCTCTTCTTGTTGGTGTAGAGAAAACCAGGTGCCAAAAGTCTCCAAGCAATGATATATCAATAGGTACTTGGAATAAACTAAATAAATGGGTGTGTATGTAATTTTTGATGAGTTTAATCCATAAAAATCAAACACAAAACATGGAACTTTTTCTTAAAAGTTTTTCTCTCAAAAGACTCTTAGAATGTGAAAAAGTTGTCTTCAAAAAGTTAGTTCCCGCACCTAAGAAGTATGTCAAAAAGGAAGTGAGGTAAAGTAGTAGAAAAGTGGAAAAAACTGGCTTAAAACTGTTCCCGCTATTTTTTTCGTTAGAAATCTCGTTCGAACGAGACTTGTAACGAAGAGACAGAAAGGAAAAAAAATCTCATTTGAAAACTCGTTTGAACGACCTATCTAACGAGATCTTAGGCCATGGTTCTAGATAATTTCGATACGAACGCGTGACCGCCAGTTTCGTGTCATTCTGATTTTTTTTGGATTTGATATGATTTTTTTACTGAAAGGTGTCTGAGAACAAAATATTTAGAACTATGAATTCAAAAAAAGTTTAACAAAAAAAATACTAACACCCAAAATGAATTTCTAAAATACACCCAATAAATAATGTTCCAAGCTTCTATATATATATATATATATATATATATATATATATATATTAAAATGCATTCATACCTTAGGAGCAATGGAACCATGTTGATGACGTAGAAACGAGGCACAACACATACGGCATTTGATGAATCTTTAATATCTTGGCCGCTACGTCTTCAACAAACACGTCATAGGCTTGAATGTATAAACTTGAACTCTATCCTATGACTCAAATGTTTTTGTCCGGAATTGAGCCAAAACTACAAAGGACTCAATTGGAAATTTATGTCCTTACATGGTGTTTTTCTATCATCATTGGTCGGTCTTCCTACTGTTGGTCGTCATCCCTGGTGTAGGTCGGTATTTCGTCCTTGCTGACTAGGATTAATCTTTCACTGTACAAGATGTCTCGGTATCTGAATGGTCTACGTAGATGGACAACTTTTGGTATCAACACTTATTATCTTCTTTTTGTACAAATTGTCATGGTATAGAAAAGGGAGATTATGAAAGTATGCATTTTACTCATGTGCTCTACAGGACTAGATTGTCTTATCCCGTTACCCAAATATACTTTGAGATTTGCCCTTGAGGTAATTCCCGTAAATTATTGTTCAAATAATTCAAATGGACGTTCTAGAAAACACGTATCCTTTTCATACCACTCTTAGGAATGTAAAAGGACTTAAAGACTTCTTATGCATGTTTTCACACGAGTTATATTTTCATAAAACATGTTGTGTGTATGTGTGTTCTTTGATATGGCTTCCTTGATATAACAAATATATGTAATGCAAAAGCTTATTTTGAAAGTCGCCACATGCCAAATTTATTTTAAAGCGATGTTTCAATAACAACTATCTATTTCAAAATTTGATTTACGTCAAGGATGTGAGACGATTTGAGGTCTTAACCATTATCTCTTAGTGGGGATGAAAAAAGTGTTAGTTGAAGATTTCACTTTTCCACGAAAATGGAACCTTTTCAAAGAAAATCATTTAATGTGTGAAATTTCATGGTAAAAACTTATCTTTTAATATTTGTTTTGATTTCATCGGGCAAATGCTCATATGTTTACTTTTCTCTCTTCCACGCGAGCTATCACCTATGTGCTCTATTGAATTAACTTGAAACTTGCTATAAACCTTTTATTATTTAGTATATTCTTTGTTTAGAGTAATTGGAATAAGCATTTACCTTGATTATGATAATTCATATGGTAAACATGCCTAAATTCTTTAATCAACGTCATTTTAGACATTGGATCTTGTGTGTATGATCATTTTTGTGTCTTTGAGTGGTTTATTTGTCTCGAACACTCATTTTTGAAATGAAAATTTCTCGGGTCAAATTTGCGACTCGCGAAGTTCTTCGTCGCCGCAACGATGTTCGCCAGAGCGAAGTTTGTTGTCTCTAAAGCGATACTCGCGTCTAGCGAGCAAATCGTTTTCGAAAATATAGGTTTTAGATCACACGCACACTTCATTTTGTCACTTTTCCAAATCACTTTCTCTCTTTCTTCTTCGTGAGCTTGCAACCCCACTTCAATATTCGGACGATTTCAGAGCTTTCTTGGATATTTTCTTACGATTTCCACTTCTAAAAACATCTTGGTAAGATTATTTTAATCTTTCCTTTCTAGATTTGTAATTTTTAGATCCTTTTGGAATTTTTTTCATTGATTTCAAAAATCTCTTGCTATTATACTCATTTTTGGAGTTGAACTTTATCATCATCTTGATATTGTAGAACATTTAGGTGTTAATTCATGTTTATTAGTTTTTTTTTGTAGCATACCATGATGTGTCCAGGTCAGCTTACGCGCACCTCGACTAATTCTCATTCGCGGTTCGAGGCTTTCGCTGGCCAGGCATTATTCTGACAGTGCCAGGGATCGAATTGGGGAACAAACTCAATCCACCTCCAAGAATGACAGCCTTATACCACTCGGCCAAGAGACTTGATTACACGTTTATTAGTTAAATCCCACCAATTTGGCTATGTCACGCGTTAAAACTCCATTTTTTGTGAGTTTCTGAGATTCTGATGTTCTTGACATGATACATCAAGGATTGAAATTCACTCCCATTGTAGGACTTCGTCTTTTGGGGTTTATTTTACTTTTAAACCTGATTTTTGTCATTCTCATTGATTTTTGGCCAGTTATAATGCAAAGACTCACAGGCCTCATGAAACGATGTCATTCCAGCACTGATCAGTTTACTCAGGTTCCTCCCTCGCCTTATAATTTCACCATTCAGGATCATTATATCTAGTTTGAGTTTTAAGAACCGTTATGTCCTTTTTGAGCGTTCCATTGACTGGAAATCCCTACGGCACAATCATTCTTCCACCATTGAAGTTTTTTAGCAACGCCCATGATTGGGTATTGGAAACTAAAGCCCAGAGAAGAAAGAAGTATATCCTTACTTGGCACGTGAACTATAGACTACGGGTCATTTTCTCACCAATGAGACTCACTTTGTACTGATTGTACACGGTATCTCCATCACCATAACTTCCACTCTTATTAGTGAGACTTTTTATTTGCCTATACTCAACGATGCTCGGCATCTTTACACTATTAAATCTACACCGAGTGACAGCATTGTACTTTAGGAGATCACAAGTAGACGTATCACCATACTCCTGCAGAAAGCTTTGGAGTAATGGGATCTTACTGATTTTTACTACATGATTTTCTCTGCCAACATCACTTAGAACACTCACCGCTACCACACACCAACCTTTATCTACAAGTTCATATATGCCATTCGTATCGGCTTATCATTGGATTTAGGCCAGTTGATGTACAATCTGATGACCGGTGTGATAACGAGCGAAGGGAAGGTTCGTCTATTCATCTTTTATGGACACTTCATCAACTATTTTCTCATTGCGAGAAATATTCATGTATTTTTTAATGAGAAAAAGGCAACCACTTGCAAAATATTCATTACAACTTCTACAACTTTGGAAGAAAAAAATCAGTCCAGGGTATAAAATCATTCTTAAGAACACCCTAATATTAATCATGAATACATTAATATGATTAAAGTTTAACATACAATTGTTCTTAATAAAAGGATCTTAGATCTTCATGTTTTCACAAAATACATCTAAAAGATAAAAATAAGACTTACCTTGGTCCAATGCATTGATCAATCTTGATTAATTGCTCCATCAATCTCCCTTCTTGAAAACATTACACTCAAAATAGAATCTCGGAGTTTCTCTCCCACCTCAGAAATAGTGTGTTATGAGATGACTCTAGATGGTGTAGAGCTCCTCTATTTATAAGGGGAAGAGGGCCGGAATCCTAGTCAAGGTGGGACTCTTTCAAGTCTCCCACTAATGCCACTAACCATCATGTGACTAACGGATAAGGTTTACCCAAATCTTTTAATATCTTTATTTATCACATTCCTAATTAATTATCTGATATTTATCAAGACCACAATTATTGAAAATTCGGAATTTAATAAAATTGAAATTAAATAATTAATTTCATTACTTGACATTAATTTCCAACAGTCTCCCACTTGGTCTTAATAATTCGTATAATTAAATTAGGTATCATAAGGTGCATAATTATTGATAAATTCAGTTTGCTAAATCAAATAATTCACGGATGCGAGTTATGGCGGTTCCATGCTATTCAAGAGCATGGTTCCTTCCATGTACCACAACACCAATATTTCATTCAACTGAGCCTTCAATATTGGGCCTCATAATGTCCTTTTCAATAAGGATTATTTCTGTCAACAATAATTCATAATTATATGCATGCTTTCTCAAAGGACAGAAATAATTGAAATCAGAAACACTTTTATTGAATTCAAGTAATAGTGTCAAATAACTAAGCCAAATAGCAATCATAATTTTACTAATCGAGATCCATCTCTTTGACATGTTCCATAAGGTCTTTTGGAGATAGTCCTTTCGTAATAGGATCTGCTATGTTATCACTCATACTAATGTGATCAATTGACACTTTTTGTTTCTGAATTTCTTCTTTAACTGATAGGTATTTCATTCAACGTGCTTAGTTTCTTTAGGAATACCTAACATTTCTTCATAAAGAAGATTGCAGCGACATTATCATAATATTTCAGCGACTTGATAATAGTGTCGACAACTCCAAGTCCCGAAATGAAGTCACGCTGCCAAAATACATAAGTTGTAGCATCAAGCATGCTACAAACTCAGCTTTCACAATAGTTAATGGATGGTTTGTGTTGCAATCCTTCATTATATTGGTTGATAAACCAAAACAAACATACTTAAGCAAGAGTGAACTTCGTACCATCCGCACAACTAGTAAATCTGAGTCACAATAATTGTTCATATTTAAATGAACACATACATCATAAGTGTGAGCATATATCCCTTTAAGTATCTCATTACTTCATACACAACTTTTAAACCCGTAAAATTATTTTGATTCTCTACTTTCTAAATTTGTGCTTGTATATAGAGAAAATATATAAACTTACTCCCACTGATCTTAAGGTGTATACAAATATACAACGATTAAAAAAAATAATGATATTATTTCTTAAAATACGTCATGTGGGAAACTTATGTTTATAAAATGATCTCCTAAACATATACGCATGGTTTATTAGAATTCAAAAAGTAATTTTCACATCCACTTCATGTAACTCTCAATCATAATGAGCTACTAATGTCATAGGAATTCCATGTCCTTGCATATAATTGAGAAGGTTCATTTATAACCTTTTCTTCATTAATAGTGAAATATTTTACTACAATTTAGCTTTATCTCATTAAACTACCGTTAGTGTCGCGTTTGGTCTTGATGACCCCCTTATACCCGACTTTAGTGCATTAATTATGTAATTCAACGAGATTTCAACCTTAGTTGTAGTCCATTAGTTTCACTTCTTATGACTTTTGAAAATAAAACCAAGTCATTATTTATCCCTACGCCAAATTCATGTTCATGCAGATACACCACATAATCATCGAGGATAGTAGACCTTTTAGGATCTTCTTAATAATATTCCTTATGATTTTATCTACATTTATCTCATGGTGACAATACTATCATTTAGTGGTTGATAATTTATTTGTTCTTTGTTGTTTAGACAATCTAACAACTAAAAGAACAAGGATTCAAGAAGGTTATCGATAATGGGATAACCTCAAGAAAGTTATCGATAATGGGATAAGTACCCTACCTTCCTTTATAACCATATTTCATGATTTTCTACTACCACTAATTTCACCTTTCATAATGAATTTGACTTTAATGCAATAAATACGTGCCAATGACAATTATATGATCTATGTAGGTCCACTTTAAGGGAAGTTTCTCATAATCTCCCACTTGGGCCACATAGGTCATCCTTATATTAGACATCGTAATACCTTAAGAGCACAACTCGACTATCAAAATTTGTAAGAGACATTACTAAAATCTTGTCCACGAAAATTATGAAAAAGAGTCTAGATTTAATTTGGTACAAGATTTAAAGAGTTTCATAAAAAAGCGCTACGATTATGATGCAGGATCAAACAAATCTTTAAAGAACTATGTCCAAACTTTATTTTGTACAAAACATCAAAACTAAAATCATAACCCTTGAAAAAATATACATCAAAAGATTCTTTAGAACATATCCCTCACGATCAAGTCTAGACAAACATTTTCCAAAAGAAATTGAGGGTTTATGAAAACAAATGGCGATTTGATTCCCCAAGAACAAAATAAAAAGAATCTTATTAGTATTTCTAGTTTGTTTTGTAAGAAATCCTTGCATCAAAAGTAAATACTTTCTATAACACAGTAATTATAACTTGAAAACTCTACTGAGATGAAAAACGCATTTCAAATCATAAAAGATACAAATTATCTTTATCATTATTAGTCCGAGTGTGCAACATGTAAACAAACTTAATTTGTTTAACCAAATTAAATATGAAATTTTTAGAGAAATAAAATGGGATACAATAATGTGTGATAAGATAATGAGATAAATTGCTCACTTCATTAATGCTTTGATTTAACAACACACACATCGATTACATGATAAATTGAGTGCATAACCGTGAGTTTTGTCAGTAGTAACCGTGAAATATCGATTATATGATGCTTGTAGATTACTTTATTGGGTATAATGTTATTTCATTATATTATACACGATATTTGTGCACAACTTATTTTCACATACTATAATAATGTATGTGATCTATGATGTTCATTCAATCACTCAAAATCGATTCCCGATAAGGAATAACCTTGCTTGAAGAAATAAACTCAATATACCCCATTAATATCTTTACAATTATAAGCATCATGAGTTACTACTACCATCATCTTTACATTTAATATTCATTGCCATTCTAGTTGGGTCACTGTAGTGACTACCAAACATATCATAATATGAATATTACATTACGTAAAGACTTACATACACAAGTCAATAAATTTTTCACTTATTTTCATTAAATATCGCATGATCAATAAGCTAAATTATTCATGTTTATGGTTTTTATAAACTTAATTGGTGATATGATAGTGAAAGAAACTATGGCATCTGTGTTTGACGACCATTATTACCTTCCCAAATTATATATCACCACTAACATTTTGTTCAATTATTGTAATCACAATAAATGAATAAACAATAATATGTATGCAACATCATAAAGCATCATCATCCTAGCATTCAATATCATACATGGACCCGTAGGCAACCAAAATATGCATGATATTAATGCATTAGTACATATTTATATCTTCTGGTATGGAGCACTTTGATGAACACCAAACCTTATATTATATAAATATTAGAGATACGCATACATGTTCAAAATCCCCGTAATACATGAATAATTATATTATTGTCTATTCCCTAACTTGAAATTCACGAAGAGTTAGACATAATGTGAAAATCAAATAGACAAAGACTTTACATGAGATATTACACAATAATAGTAAATGGAAGACATAAATCATTTACTTTCGCTTCATCACTTATGTATGAGTAACAAATCAGAAATATTGCCCAAATCATTCATGGTCATACTAATGCACAATACGGTTATAATCACAATTATCATACTAGTGGCATATGTAAATATGACTTTTTATTAACATTGATGTCAATTATTTAACATTTACAAAAATTCTAATATTTATTTGATTCAAATTTTAGCATGTGTTGCGCTTCAATTTAACCTTATAACAAACATTAGGATAATCTGAAATGACTACAAGTATAGTATCTTCACATGTAATCTTAGCCTCTATTTGGAATTTGATTACACTGAATGAATACCTACTTATGAGTCTCAAAATTTGCAAGTCATACATTCAAATATGCATACATGCAACGAAATCATAAATCTGGTATCCGCACATATGAATTGTAGCCTGTGTTTGGCATTTAATTCAACTTAATGGGAGTACTAGCATTAGAATAAACAATAATTCTGATTTTCAACCACATGAATCGTTGGCCTGTGTTTGGCACGAGATTCATTAAAACACAAAAATCATAATATTCAACAATATGAATCATTGGCCTGTGTTTGGCACGAGACTCGTCAAAATATGAATATTAACAATAACGCGAGTCTAATATCCTACCATATGAGATATGTTGGCCTGTGTTTGGCACGAATATTCAACTACAAAAGGATCATTAGAGCAAGGTTTTATCACAGTTCTAGATAAAACATACATGAAATATGGGAAAACTTAAATCTTTTCAAAAAAAATAAGTTAGCATCATGGAACTGTAGGAAATTACTCCAAAATCTCAAATATTCGACGGAATTCAAAAATATTTTTTCTGGAAGTCAGAAACATTATTTATGCAAAATCAATGCCCCCCAAAATATTATACTCAAAACTTAATGTATAATTAATGGTCCAAATATAAATGCATACACAATAATCTAATATTTACAATTATAGATTAAGACACTTTTATGTCTTCCCCATCCAACATCATATAAATATTATTGTCGAAACATCAATTCATAATTACATTAGAACATTTGGGCAATCAATTATAGATTATGCACAATAACCTAATATATCGAAATGCTATTGTCAAACACATAATCATACATCTAATATTCAAAATTTTATATTGAACCCTTTCATCAATACCAAATAATACATAAGATGAATATTAGAACAACCATGAACATTAAAAACAACCCCTGTGGTGGAAAAATACATAATATTTGGGAAAATCATAATTTTTGCCAAAAATAGAAAATTTTAGTTAGCAGCACAGAGATGTAGATAAATACTCCAGGATCTCAAAACAATTTGCGGAATTCAAAAATCAATTTTCTATAGTGAGATATTGACGTCAACATTATTACCAAAAACGGCAAAAACGCAATTTTAAGGGTCTTAACGACGTCAAAACGCAAAAGTAAGGTGGTGCCCATTGTGTACAATGGGTTTTGTTTATTTCAACGTTTTCAGTCGACCATGTCAATTTCGTAAAATTCCGAGTAAGTTTTAACCTTTTATTCTAACTAGTGAGTAATGGCGACAGAAAAAAAAATAAAAAAAGTAAAAAAAATAAAAAAACGTCACAGGAAATCTGAGACATACTTTAAGAGCAGATTTAATGACAGAAATAAGACGTCGCAGAAGGTCTCAGGCACAAAAGCAATTTAATGACATAAATAAAAATGTCGCAGAAAGTCTCAGGCACATATATCATTATAGATGAACATC
The DNA here is from genome assembly GCA_949130495.1 of Sambucus nigra. Taxonomy (NCBI): domain Eukaryota; kingdom Viridiplantae; phylum Streptophyta; class Magnoliopsida; order Dipsacales; family Adoxaceae; genus Sambucus; species Sambucus nigra. Next base: position 146,678,513 of record OX422211.1, read on the forward strand.
AATAAGGAAAATCATGAGATCTTAAACTTTAGCTCTGATACCACATATAAAATCATTCTTAAGAACACCCTAATATTAATCATGAACACATTAATATGATTAAAGTTTAACATACAATTGCTCTTAATAAAAGGATCTTAGATCTTCATGTTTTCACAAAATACATCTAAAAGATAAAAATAAGACTTACTTTGGTCCAATGCATTGATCAATCTTGATTAATTGCTCCATCAATCTCCCTTCTTGAAAAAATTACACTCAAAATAGAATCTCGGAGTTTCTCTCCCACCTCAGAAATAGTGTGTTATGAGATGACTCTAGATGGTGTAGAGCTCATCTATTTATAAGGGGAAGAGGGCTGGAATCCTAGTCAAGGTGGGACTCTTTCAAGTCTCCCACTAATGCCACTAACCATCATGTGACTAACGGATAAGGTTTACCCAAATCTTTTAATATCTTTATTTATCACATTCCTAATTAATTATCTGATATTTATCAAGACCACAATTATGGAAAATTCAGAATTTAATAAAATTGAAATTAAATAATTAATTTCATTACTTGACATTAATTTCCAACACAGGGACCTAGTGTACAGGAGGTAAATGAGGTGGAAGAAGCTCTACCTTATAAGCATGGTTATTCATCACAGCCAAGAGAGAGAGAGAGACGCACCCTCTAAGATTTATCTTGCGCGGTGAGCAGATTGCCCATATTTCAGATAGGGTTACTGACATTCTTCGTCTAGATATCGCCTCTACTCAGCTTTATATGTCCTGTAAATATGCTTCATTTCACTAAACCGAAGACATATTTTTGACATATGTCTTCACCTACGAAGCACGAACAATCTTCCAGAAGCCAACGTGGACACCTATGAAGCACAAACATTCTCCCGATACCACAAGTCAGCTTTGACTCAAGTGATGGTGATTGTGCTTTATTTATGATTCTTAATGTCAAAGTGTGTTTAAATTTTGTTTTGTATAGTACATTTACTTAATTTCATGTTAAGAATGCTCTAATAATGTATTTTATGGAGAAAATCTGTTTTAATTCATTAACACATATTTAAATATATATTATACATTATACATATCATAACGTGTCGTATCCTAGTTTTTGGATCAATCACGTATCATGTGTCAAAATATGTACTACGTGTTCGTGCTTCATAGATCTTCACACAGATGGAAGCTTTGCATAGAGATATTATTGACCTTAGCATTGAGGTTCACTTTCTCTACAACTACCATGAACGGTCCGACGAGGACAACGACGACGAGCAAAAGGGTGGTGGTGTTTGTCACTACAATTAATGGTAGTTTTTGGGTGTGGTGATTATTTCTTTTCGTCATGGTTGCATTTTTTTGTGGTACATTTTGTGGTTCGTTTGTGTATTACTTTGTTTGTTTGGTATCTTTTGGTACTTTTGGATTTCGTAACTTTTGTTTATCACTTTTGGTGGATACATATATTGGATGTTCATGTTGTACTTGGTTGGTTGAAGTATATTTTTCATGAATCTCCTATAGCTTCTTGGAACATCTACTTTTGCATTTTTTATGTCAATATATTTTATGGGCATTTTTGGATCGTTTATCTTGTTTATCTATTGAGTGGTCTTTAGGTCATCTATTTATGTGTCTTTTTTTTTACACAACATGGATTCTTCGGGCTTTACTATTCATTATCCCACGCTCGTTGCATATTACTCCATAATCTGTACTTGTTAATTAGAATTGATTACTCATTATGATATTATAGACTTAGTCAGATGTATGTTCATATTTTAGCTTATTCTTGTTATCTTGCTATTACCTTGATGCAATTTGGACTTCATCACTTAAAGTACATATAATATCTTTAATAATTTCAAATAAAATCACATATTATATGATCTTTGATACTACACTTTCTTAACTTAACATTTCTTTACTTTTGTCAATTCCATGACAAAATGGGGAGAAAGATTAGATTAAGAGGGTGCCCTATTAATGAATATACATTGATATATTTTGTAAAAAACTAAAAAAAATTGGTATATATGATCAAGAAATGAAGCACATGTGGCACCCCGACTAATTAAATACCGGGTAGCTACTCCTTTATTAAATTAATACAAAATGCCAAGTTGGTTCAGTTAATAGCATCACTGTCGAAAACATTTTAATAATTACTAACCACCTAGTATTTAAAAAGTGAGTTGCCAATTTTAAATTAAATCTGATTAACATGCAATAAAAGAATTATAAAAGAGTAACATAACCATTCACAATAAAGTCCCAATAGTGTAATCAACAAATAATACAGAGTCTGGAGGAAATACTGCTCACAACAATCCCAATATGGAAATAAATAAAATAAGCCTGTATCCTGAATTAATTACAATCAAAGTCTGAATAACTGAAATATAAAATGTCTCTAAAAGAAATGGGCGACATGCCCTACAAATGATGAAACGGAATATGGAGTCAAGACTAGAAAAGGAGGCGTCTACTGTCACGGCCCTGTAACTTCCACAACAGCTACAGCTCATCACCTGAATAGAAATCCTATGCATGGTGTCCTTGTGGCGGGGCACCCAAAAAGGTTTTTAGAAAAAAATAGATTTGAAAGAAAACGGGTCAGAGCCCGAAAGTGGAGAATATTTTAAAAACAGCAAGTGCTTTAATAACATTAAAACAATGAATGAAAAATACATGTTAGGACGTGCTCTCACATGAAGTACTCACCTCTCGACTAATTGTGCACTCCTAACGTACCGTACCCATTCAAGTGATCCTCATATCTAACTAAATCGAAATAAGTTCTAACCCTTCTACTCGATTCGCACTATAAATTCCAACGTTATCAATTAAATAGAGAGCTTTACTTTAATTCTCGGATTCCCAAATATTATCAATACAATTTACTAGAGGTTATCCCCCTTCTTATCTTCTCAATGCGTTACTATAATTATTCTCATAATTCAAACATAACAATTCTTTTCAATTTAACCGTATATTATACACAACATAAATATACAATACTAGCACCCCGAGACTAAGCTGCGGTGCACACATACTCTGCTATCCATCCCGGTACATCACGTACATAAGGATCATGCATTCTGAATCTCTCAGGAATCGTTCTCAGACAATAGCAAATCACAAATAATGGAGGCGAACACAGTCACATCACATGGGTCACGCACATACCTACGCTCCTATGATCAGCAGACTTATTAACTTTCCAAAAAGTCCTTCTCTAACCTATGTCCTCGAGGTACCAATCTATATCCCCCCCGTAGGCACACAAAGATTAGATGGCCCTAAACGAACGCAAACCTCCCGTGATAGCAAGTATGGTAGGTATGTCATACACATAAAATCATATATACTAAGCATGCACATATCTTAGTAATTACCATAATTTATTAGCGGTATACTTCTCGTTCTTATACCAACTTTTAATGTCACACAAATCATATATCCCCGGTTTATATGTATTTAAGTCATTAATTATTCTCACATCGTGATTAGTCACTCGCGCCCTAATCCACAAATATCATTTAGTTCAAACCACTCTTCTCTATTTTACTCCTCAATATAACCCAAATCTACCAACTATACCATTTAGTTCACAAGGGAAAGTTATCTATACAATTAAACAAGGTTACGGAACTCCAAAGATCAAATCAAGCCAAAAAGTCCATTCTGTTAACTCGTTAGAAGTCTCGTTCGAACGAGGTCGTTCGAACGAAAGGGGCATCTAACGAGAGTTCGTTCGAACGAAAGGCATCGAACGAACATCCAACTCGTTAGAAGGCAAACTGTCACCTCGTTAGAAGCTCGTTCGAACGACCTGGGCAGGTCTTCTAACGAGATGCCAGTTTCGAGCCCAGAATTTTCCTATCTCGTTTTTCTCAATTTTCTTCACCTCTAATCTCATCTAAAAATCATCCCAACAGTATTTCAACATTCCTCAACCTTACTAAACCTTCCTAGGTCGTATTTTAACATATATATAGGGGCCAATCTTCCTAAACCACATCTAATTATCATATCTCCCCAATTTTCCCCAATCCTTATGAATATGAACCCTAGAAATTTAAAGTCATCAATTTCCCTTAATAAATCCGTTTTTGTAACATAAAAAGATGTATTTCTATCAGTATAATCACCCAATAACAATTCTACATGCAATGTCTTTATCAAAACATGAATTTCTAGTTCCAATTCCATGGGTTTTTATAAATCTCCCAAAACAATGCAATTATATAAATTTCTAAGCATGGAAGAAGCATTCGCTTGAAATTAACGTAACTAAACCACTTGCCTCATATTGTTCTCTGAATTTGATGTTGGCTGTTGGATGTTGTTCTCTCTTCCTCTACAATTTCTCCCAAGGTTGAAGGTTGAAGATGGTGGTTATGGTTTTCTCTTTTGGGAACCTCTCCTAACTTCCTCCTCTAACTTGCGTTGCCTTCTAATCAGTTAAGTGCTGGTAATGGCTTAGTGGGTTAATAATATCCTAATATTTAACTCCCAAAATTCGTTGGTTAATAATCCTAAAATTTCAAAATTACCAAAATACCCTTTTAAGTTGCCGGTATGGCCCAAAAATGCCCCGGGACGCAAACTAAACCCCCGGCTAGTGTTTTCTGACTATTTCGACCCTTCCGAACTCGTTGGCGCACTCAAAATGACCATTTGGTTGATAAAAATAAAATTCACTTTTTAAATTAAAATAATTACATTCCTGACTCGACTGTCATGCGCATCCCAACAAAATTCCCCAAATTATCGTATTTCAGTCTCGCGACAATTTCAATATTTTCAATATTTATATATTCCTATTTATACACATTATAATCAAATACCAACTCACATATAGTTAGTATTATATCCGGATTAATTCTCAATTAATTCACATTTAATTTAATTAATCCCATAAATAAATACCAATAAAAGTACGGGGTATTACATACTTCCTCCCTAATAACAGAATTTCGTCCCGAAATTCGGAACTAGAAAGTACCTGGTAAAGACAACTCTGGATAACATTCGCGCATCTCATCCTCGCGCTCCCATGTGGACTCCTCGACATTATGATTCCGCCACTGAACACGTACTAACGGAACTATCTTTGATCGCAGTTTTCGCTCATTTCGGTCCAAAATAACAATCGGCCCCTCCTCGTAGGAGCTATCAGGATGGAGATCGATGTCCTCCAAAGCAATGTGAGTATGAGCCAAATCGTCTCTAAGATATTTCCTTAGCGAGGAAATATGAAACACATCATGAATTCTGTGCAAATGCTCCGGTAACCCAAGTCTATATGCAACAGAAGCAATCCGCTCGATGATAGGAAATGGTCCCACATATCTCGGTGCCAACTTCCCCTTCTTCCCAAATCGCATAATCCCCTTCATAAGAGATACTCTGAGTAAAACCTGGTCCCCCACTTTGAACTCCCTGAAGAACCTCTTCGCATCAGCATAGCTTTTCTGCCGATCCTGAGCTACCCGAATGCGACTCCGTATCAATTTTATCCTTGCCGAAGTATCCTGAATCACTTCCGGCCCAAGTAGTTTGTTGTCCCCCACCTCCAACCAACATGCTGGGGAATGACAAGGTCTACCGTACAACGCCTCAAATGGAGCCATGCCAATGGTGAACTGGTAGGAGTTGTTGTAAGCAAACTCCACCAGTGGAAGATACTGCTTCCATCCACCCCCAAAATCAATGATGCACATACGCAACATGTCCTCCAACATCTGGTTTGTACGCTCGGTTTTCCCATCGGTCTGCGGGTGATATGCCGTACTCAACCGCAATTCCGTGCCCATGGCCTCCTGAAAACTCTCCCAAAACCGTGAAACAAATATCTTATCTCGGTCAGACACGATATTTAGGGGCACACCGTGAAGTCTCACAATTTCTGCAATAAAAATCTGGGCATACTGTCCCGTAGTGTAGTCGATCCTTACAGGTAGAAAATGAGCGACTTTGGTCAACCTGTCCACTAATACCCAAATGGAGTCGTGACCCCTCTGTGACGTAGGTAACCCCGTGATAAAGTCCATGGAGATGCTCTCCCACATCCACATCGGGACCTCTAATGGCTGTAGAAGTCCTGCCGGTCTCTGATGATCCACTTTTACCAGCTGACAAGTGGCGCATTTAGAAACAAACACGGCAATATCTATCTTCATCCCTCTCCACCAATACTGTCATCTCATGTCTTGGTACATTTTATCCCCACCGGGATGTACCGCGAGCCGTGAGCCGTGCGACTCTGCCATCATCTCGTGTCGCAATTCCTCCCCTTTCAAAACTACCAGTCTCCCATTGAAGCGTAATCCCCCGTCTGAGCTAATGGTATAGGACTCGGCTCCCTCTGCTAGTAATCGAACTATCTGCTCCTGACAGAACGAGTCACTTGCCTGTGCCTTTACCACTCTCGTGACGATCTGCGGTGTAACACTCATCACCGACATGAATGATCAGGCCACTGCATCCTGGTGTCCCAACTCCTTCCACTTAGCCTTCCACACCTCGACCACCTCATCTACTGGCCTACGGCTCAACGCATCTTCTACCACGTTAGCCTTCCCCGGGTGATATTGGATATCAAACTGATAATCTCTCTCAAACTCAAGCCACCTCCGTTGCCGCATATTCAACTCCTTCTGCGTGAATAGGTACTGTAGGGACTTGTGGTCCGTGAACAATAGAAACTTCTCCCCCAAAAGATAATGTCTCCAAATCCGAAGGGAAAATACAACTTCCGCTAACTCCAAGTCATGGGTGGGGTAATTCTTCTCGTGAGGCTTAAGCTTACGGGAAGCATAAGCTATGGCCAGACTCTCCTGCTGCAATATACCTCCAAGTCCTTGTAAGGACGCATCGGTGTAAACTAGATACTCAACTCCCGGTCTCGGCAATGCTAACACAGGTGCTGAGGTCAACTTGTCCTTCAACTCATCGAATGCCAACTAACAGGCATCACTCCAAATGAACGGCCCACCCTTACGAGTCAGATGTGTCAAAGGACCCGCTATCTTTGAGAAACCCCGAATAAACCTCCAGTAGTATCCTGCTACGCCTAAGAAACTACGGATCGCAGTCGGTGTCGTGGGCTGTCCCCACTCCCTCACCACAGATACCTTCCCCAGATCAACAGATATCCCCCGATCGGAAATAATATAACCCAAAAACTGAACCTTCTTCAGCCAAAACCCGCATTTCTCATACTTTGCATACAGCTCGTTCTGACGTAGCATCTGCAAAACCTGCCTCAAATGCTCGGCGTGCTCCTCTTCTGTCTGGGAGTAAACCAGAATGTCATCGATGAAGAGAATGATGAACTGTTCTAGGAACTCTCTGAACACCCTATTCATCAAGTCCATAAACACGGCTGGAGCATTGGTCAAACCAAAAGGCATAACTCGAAACTCGTAGGAACCATATCTCGTTAAGAAAGCAGTCTTCGAGACGTCCTCTTCCCTGATACGCAACTGATGATATCCTGATCGCAAATCAATCTTTGAGAAGAAAGAAGCTCCTCTCAGCTAGTCGAATAAGTCATCGATTCAGGGCAACGGATACTTATTCCTTATCGTGACCTTATTCAACTCCCGGTAATCTACACATAACCTCAACGATCCATCCCTCTTCTTTACGAACAATACAGGAGCACCCCACAGCGAAGTACTCCTCCGGATAAACCCCTGACCCAACAACTGTTCAATCTGATCCCGTAACTCTCTCATCTCAGCTGGAGCCATACGATAAGGTGCGCGGGCAATAGGCCGAGTGCCCGGCGTCAAATTGATCACAAAATCTATCTCTCTACTCAGAGGTAATCCAGGTATATCCTGAAATACATCGGCAAACTCTCGAACAACCGGAATCCCATCAAGTGGTATCACCACTTCCTTAGAGGTCTCCTCCTCTATATAGTACATGTGAGTGGACGATCCTCCCTCAGGACGAGGCATCGCCACTAAAAACATCTCCTGCCTGGGAATGGCAAAGATAATACTCCTACTAAAACAGTCAATCATGGCTCGGTACGCAACTAGCCAATCCATACCAATAATGGCATCATACTCGATCATCTCTAACACTAACATATCCACGGGTAAAGTAAACCTCTCGATCTCTATACCCACGCCTCTACATACAAGGGAAATCACAGAACCCCTACTCAACGGTGAATCTACACAAGTAATCGTACTCTCGGCGGTGTCTAACAACCCAATGGTGCGTTCGAATCTCATAGCAATGAAACAATGTGTGGCCCTCGTGTCAAATAAAATACTCCCCATAGTCCCCTGAATAAAGAACATACCCTCAATGGTCGATGGATCATGTGGGGCTGCAGCATGCTGAAGCTGATACACTCTCCCATACTGAAGCTGTCCCTGTTGAACTGGAACCGCTGGCACGGGTGGTAGGGCTTCCATCTGTGGTGGTGCTGGGAGGGCGGCGGGAAACATAGGCCTCTGCGGCTCTTGTCGAGCACCCTGCTGCTGTTGCTGCTGCTGTGGGACCATGCCCCTATCAGGACAATCCTGGCATTTGTGGCCAGTCTTGCCACAAGTATAACACTTCCCCGGGAAGTTTCCCCCTCGCTGTCCCTGCATCCCTCGACCCTGGTGGTCGTTACCATTCCTCCCCTGGCCATGCTGGCCCTGCTAAAACTACTGATGCTGACCATTCTGACCCTTCTGTCCGTTCGGACCCTGATGGCCCTTCCTGAAACCTCCCTGTCCACTCCTAAAACCTCTAGATCTGAATCTCTTATGATCCCCCTGCTGGGAACCCTGGTCACCCTGCCTATGCTGTCCCTGAGAAGATTGTGCCCCGCTGGCACCATTTCCCCCAGTCCTGCCCTGATGGCTGGACTCTCCTGATCTCTTGCTCTCAGCCATGTGAAAGCGGTGATCCTGGCAGTGTAATAGTGCAGCGTTAACCACGTCAGAATAAGTGGCCAATGAGAGATTCCCCAATAAATGCTGACGGATCCTCCAAGTCAATCCATCGGTGAACTTCTGAATCTTCTTCTCCGCGGTCGGTATCTCATCCGGAATAATGTTCAGTAGATTAGTGAATTCGGCCTCATACTCGGCCACAGTCTTTCCCTCCTGTCTGAGATTCATCAACTTCCTCCTCATTTTCGTGTGAACATCTGACGGAAAGTACTTGCGGTCGAACCGCACCCAAAACTCCTGTATAGTGAGAGTATCTCTCTCCTCTGCGGTGGTAATGGACTCCCACCACTGCAATGCAGATCCCACTATCTTGAAAGTAGCTAGTATCTTCTTCTGAACTACGGTGCACTCATACATCCTCAAGTGCCTCTGAATATCTTTCCTCCACTGACTAGAAACCACAACATCGGAGCTACCTGTGAACTCCGGAGGGTGTGCTTTCTGAAAAGCATCACGAACGCTTTCCCAAGCAGACGGGAATGCATGTGCCTGAACTAGTGCGGCTACTGGCGCCTGGGGTGGTGCCTGCTGTACAATGGCTAGAGCGGTATTTACCGCTTGGGCTACTATAGCTGCAACCTCGGCGGCATTCATGGTGCCCTGTACTGGTGCTGGCTGGGGATCTGGCTGTGCATTCCTAGGAACCCGTGGTGCACGTCGTGGAGGCATTTGAAATAAGAGTAAAGTCTATAAGTTCGCAGTTATTAACTCAAAATAGCTGAAGAGCATAGCATATACAAAATAATACAACAGTCCTAAAATATAGGGCTCTACATCAAAGAAAGCTCAGCGGAAACATAATAAGCCGTACAGATCCTAAAGGACACTAGAAACTGATGCTCTGATACCACCTGTGACACCCCGACTAATTAAATACTGGGTAGCTACTCCTTTATTAAATTAATACAAAATGCCAAGTTGGTTCAGTTAATAGCATCACTGTCGAAAACATTTTAATAATTACTAACCACCTAGTATTTAAAAAGTGAGTTGCCAATTTTAAATTAAATTTGACTAACATGCAATAAAAGAATTATAAAAGAGTAACATAACCATTCACAATAAAGTCCCAATAGTGTAATCAACAAATAATACAGAGTCTGGAGGAAATACTCCTCACAACAATCCCAATACAGAAATAAATAAAATAAGTTTGTATCCTGAATTAATTACAATCAAAGTCTGAATAACTGAAATATAAAATGTCTCTAAAAGAAATGGACGACATGCCCTACAAATGATGAAACTGAATATGGAGTCAAGACCAGAAAAGGAGGCATCTACTGTCAAGGCCCTGTAACTTCCACAACAACTACAGCTCGTCACCTGAATAGAAATCCTATGCATGGTGTCCTTGTGGCGGGGAACCTAAAGAGGTTTTTACAAAAAAATAGATTTGAAAGCAAACGGGTCAGAGCCCGAAAGTGGAGAATATTTTAAAAATAGCAAGTGCTTTAATAACATTAAAATAATGAATGCAAAATACACGTTAGGACGTGCTCTCACATGAAGTACTCACCTCTCGACTAATTGTGCACTCCTAACGTACCGTACCCATTCAAGTGATCCTCATATCTAACTAAATCGAAATAAGTTCTAACCCTTCTACTCAATTCGCACTATAAATTCCAACGTTATCAATTAAATAGAGAGCTTTACTTTAATTCTCGGATTCCCAAATATTAGCAATACAATTTACTAGAGTTTATCCCCCTTCTTATCTTCTCAATGCGTTACTATAATTATTCTCATAATTCAAACATAACAATTCTTTTCAATTTAACCGTATATTATACACAACATAAATATACAATACTAGCACCCCGAGACTAAGCTGCGATGCACACATACTCTGCTATCCATCCCGGTACATCATGTACATAAGGATCATGCATTCCGAATCTCTCAGGAATCGTTCTCAGAAAATAGCAAATCACAAACAATGGAGGCGAACACAATCACATCATATGGGTCACGCACATACCTAGGCTCCCATGATCAGCAGACTTATTAACTTCCCAATAAGTCCTTCTCTTACCTATGTCCTCGAGGTACCAATCTATATCCCCCCCGTAGGAACACAAAGATTAGATGGCCCTAAACGAACGCGAACCTCTCGTGATAGCATGTATGGTAGGTATGTCATACACATAAAATCATATATACTAAGCATGCACACATCTTAGTAATTACCATAATTTATTAGCGGTATACTTATCGTTCTTATACCAACTTTTAATGTCACACAAATCATATATCCCCGGTTTATATGTATTTAAGTCATTAATTATTCTCACATTGTGATTAGTCACTCGTGCCCTAATCCACAAATATCATTTAGTTCAAACCACTCTTCTATATTTTACTCCTCAATATAACCCAAATCTCCCAACTATACCATTTAGTTCACAAGGGAAAGTTATCTCTACAATTAAACAAGGTTACGGAACTCCAAAGATCAAATCAGGCCAAAAAGGCCATTTTGTCAACTCATTAGAAGTCTCGTTCGAACGAGGTCATTTGAACAAAAGGGGCATCTAACGAGAGTTCGTTCAAACGAAAGGCATCGAACGAACATCCAACTCGTTAGAAGGCAAACTGTCACCTCGTTAGAAGCTCGTTTGAATGAGCTCGTTCGAATGACGTGGGCCGGTCTTCTAACGAGATGCCAGTTTCGAGCCCAGAATTTTCCTATCTCGTTTTTCTCAATTTTTTTCACCTCTAATCTCATCTAAAAATCATCCCAACAGTATTTCAACATTCCTCAACCTTACTAAATCTTCCTAGGTCGTATTTTAACATATATATAGGGGCCAATCTTCCTAAACCACATCTAATTATCATATCTCTCCAATTTTCCCCAATCATTATGAATATGAACCCTAGAAATTTAAAGTCATCAATTTCCCTTAATAAATCTGTTTTTGTAACATAAAAAGATGTATTTCTATCAGTATAATCACCCAATAACAATTCTACATGCAATCTCTTTATCAAAACATGAATTTCTAATTCCAATTCCATGGGTTTTTATAAATCTCCCAAAACAATGCAATTATATAAATTTCTAAGCATGGAAGAAGCATTCGCTTGAAATTAACGTAACTAAACCACTTGCCTCGGATTATTATCTGAATTTGATGTTGGCTATTGGATGTTGTTCTCTCTTCCTCTACAATTTCTCCCAAGGTTGAAGGTTGAAGATGGTGGTTATGGTTTTCTCTTTTGGGAACCTCTCCTAACTTCCTCCTCTAACTCTCGTTGCCTTCCAATCAGTTAAGTGCTGGTAATGGCTTAGTGGGTTAATAATATCCTAATATTTAGCTCCCAAAATTCGTTGGTTAATAATCCTAAAATTTTAAAATTACCAAAATACCATTTTAAGTTGCCGGTATGGCCCAAAAATGCCCCGGGACCCAAACTAAACCCCCGGCTAGTGTTTTCTGACTATTTCGACCCTTCTGGACTCGTTGGCGCACTCAAAATGACCATTCGGTTGATAAAAATTAGGGGTGGAAGCGGTACGGGTTTTTAACGTACCGTTTTGATCCGAAAAAAAATGATTTTGGTTTCATATATTAAAATCCCAGAAACCAGTCTTACCGAAACCGAAATTACCGTAAAAAAGTTGATTGGTTTTGGTTTTAATATTTAAAAAACCGATTTACCGAAATTACCGTACCGAATTTTATGAAACTAGAAAAAACCGTAACGAAATTACCATACCGTACCGAATTTACCGAAACCAGAAAAAACCGTACCAAAATTACCGTGCCGTACCGAATTTACCAAAATTACCGTACTGAATTTACCAAAACTTGAAAAAGTTGGTTTTGGTTTTGGTTTTAATATTTAAAAAAGTTGGTTGGTTTTGTTTTTGGTTTTTGAGGACTTTTAGTGTTGTTTACCGAAACATAAAAAACTGAAACCAGAAACAAGAAAAAAACCAGAATTTATCGAAACCAGAAAAAACCAGAAGAAACTAGAAAAAACTAGAATTTACCGAAACTAGAAAAAACCCGAAATTATCGAAAAAACCGAAACACTAGCCGGTTTGGTTTTGGTATTGATTTTTGTGTACCGGGTGGTAAACTGGTACGGTTTGGTTTTACCATATAGAGTTTGGTTTTGGTATTGGTATCTACTATTTACCGACCAAACCGTACCGCTTACACCCCTAATAAAAATAAAATTCACTTTTTAAATTAAAAAAATTACATTCCTGACGCGACTGTCACGCGCGTCCCAACAAAATTCCCCAAATTACCGTATTTCAGTCTCGCGACAATTTCAATATTTTCAATATTCATATATTGCCATTTATACACATTATAATCAAATACCAACTCACATCTCGTTAGTATTATATCCGAATTAATTCTCAATTAATTCACATTTAATTTAATTAATCCCATAAATAAATACCAATAAAAGTACGGGGTATTACAGCACATTTCTTAATTTTATTATAGCACTAGGATATTTGCATGTTAGACTTTGAATATATGTACTTGGATGATGAATCAACTTGCTAATCTTATTGATGACTCTTTTATCAGTAAAGTGCTTATATACATTATTTCTTTTGTTTAGAATGTATGACAGCTTAACAGGTACAAGATCTCTTCGGGTTGATCTTGGCCTTTGTTTGGGCTTGGGTCTTTAGATTTACTTATAATGCTTGTTATCTTATTTTTGTACATTGTCATGGTATATAAAAGGGGGTTATGAAAGTATGTATTATACTCATGTGTTCTACAGGACTAGATTATCATGTTACCAAAATATACTTTGAGTCTTGTCCCTGAGGTCATTCTATTAAATTATTGTTCAAATAATTCAAACGGAAATCCTAGAAGACACGTATCCTTTTCATACCACTCTTAGGAATGTAAAAGGACTTAAAAGACTTCTTATGCATGTTTTCACACGAGTTATATTTTTCATTATACCTATTGTGTGTGCATGTTTTGATATGACTTTCTTGATATAGCAAATATATGTAACGCAAAAACTTATTTTGAAACACTCTTTATTGCATTAAATATAATTTCGAGTTAGAATTTGAACTAGTGTCAACATCCAACTCAAATAGCTTATGTGTCTTAATGTTGTTGTGTGTGAGGCTTTATAATCGCCGCAATGAACATGGTCTTTGCGACAACGATGATTCTTCACTTATCGCGCATTCTTCCAGCGAAATCATCTGATCTGGATTGATCTATTTCGTCGAGGTATCGCTGAAGTGAAGAAATTTGTCGTTGCAGCAATGTCACCAGCGACGGTGTTTGTCTAGCGTAAAAAGGTTGCTTTTTGAACTAGACTGTGCACATCTTCCTTGGTACTCGTGCACCATTAAAGATCATGCCATATATTGTTACTTTTTGCACTTTACCACTTCTTTATAAACCTACAACTTACCTACTTGTCCCCCCCCCCCCCCTCCCCCCAAGATTCTCTTAAAGCTTAAGTGTATATTTATGTGTGTTTATGCTTCATTTTAGTAAGGAAGACAAGTGTGTAAGAAAAGTTTTATTTTCTGATTTCTTTGTGAGCAAAATGTTTTGATAAATAATTCTTACCACAAAAACATTTTTAATTGAGAAAAATCTTTATGAGATAAAAACCTCTTTTGTGTTGAATCTTGTATTCTTTCAATTTGTAATCAAGTTTTTCTCCTCTTTATATTCTTGAGATATTTTAGTTTTAATACTTGTGAAATACAAAAATATTTTGAAGTGAATTTATTTACTTTAAAATATTTTAAACCTTGAATAAATATCTTTCTAATTTGTTCTTGAGTCATTTTTATATTTTACGTCTCTCAAAAATATATTTATGCGTCAATCCAATATTTTCATAATACACTTTCACTTTAGGTTCTTTACGTGCCTAGAAAGTGATACCAAAGTCATTGGAGGCTTCTCAGCCTTGTTTCAAGATTTGGAACACAAATTTCTTCCCCTTCAAAAGGAGGATTATTTATTATGGCTTGAAGAAGATATTAGTTGCGATCAAAACTGGCGGAGGTTCTGATGTGTACTCCAACTTTTGACGTCTTTCTATTGCTCGAAGATATGGTATGAAAGTGCATTAGGTGGAAGTTATGCATTACGAGTTGTGAGGTGTATTCTCTTCGGTAAGTCCTACCATAATTCATTTGTCATTTTGTCCCCTGAGTTTTTTGTTATTGTGAATTTTTGTTCCTATGCCTTGGTATGTGCTACATTGTTTGCCTTTTCGCACTTAGATTAAATCACCTAATTTGAAGATAAAATTTAGTATAATCTACTTGGTAAATAATTTTTCACATAAACCTTAGGCATTATAATTATTGCCCTATCCTAGATTAAAGAAAAACCTTGCCTCTTTATTGACAAGTGATTTTAATTGGGTATCCTCCATTTATCGTGATTCAATTCACACGCACTCTCATTTCATTATAATCATACTCAACAATCGGATAATCTTTTGTATCACACATTTTTGTACTATATTCATATACACTTTTGAAAAAAGAACGATACACAGAATCGAACGAAGTAACAACTCCGGTAATAATAACATTATTTTTAATTGGAAAGCATTTCAATGTTTGACCACCGAATCCAATTTCTACACACAATACTAGATCTTCCTCTAGGCGGCTAAGCCTACAACAATGAGTAGAGGCTTAAACTCGAGGAAAGAGTATGCCTAAATGAAATTTCAAAATACGACTGAGGCTAGTAATTAATATTTTAAAGGATGCGTGGTTTAGTTTAAATACGTATTGTGGCATAGAGTTAGGGCTCAAAAAGTCAGGAAAAAAAATACCCAAGTTAAAAATTTATTACCAAGATTAAGGTAATATTTTTAATTTAGCCAATTTTGCTTTAAAAAAAATCTTTTGTCTATGTGATAAAGTTTACCAAAATTATTCAAAATTTAATTTTAATCTTCTTAGATTAAAGTGATGCTTAAAGATGCGAAAAAGATAAATAATCACATAGTACAAAGATATATGAGCAAAAATAACACAATGAGAAAAATATCGAGTCAAAAGAATGATAAATGAGCTATGGTAGGATTTACAAAGATGAAACTATGTCTTACACTCGCTTCCGCATAATTTTCACTAATTCTCTTTTCACGCTATATCTTATGCTACGAGAAGGCAACAATCGTTGACATTTTTTTATTAAACAAAAATGTCTTCGTACCCCAAATTAAACTTATATTTTATAGTTAAGATCCAAATTTTTTATTTTAGTGAGATTTGTACCAAGAGAAACCACAAATATGTATATATATTACTTACTAGGGTGTCAGAAACCTAAGGTTGATAAAAGTGTTTAAAAGTGCTTGGTTTATTCAAAATAAAATCATATAGTACTTTTGACATAAAAAATCTAAAGTTTTCCATAAACCAAATATGAAAATATTTGTTCAAAGATAAAAATGAAGTAATTGAACTTCAACAAAAATTTAAAGTTTAAAGCACAAATATACTCAAAAATATTCAAAGAGGCATGAAGAAAATCTCTTCTAAATAGTAATTTTAACATGAATAAAACTAGAGGGACATGCATTTTTGACATAAAAATGAGACTTAATGATGTGGCATTGCCACGTCATTAAAAAGCACACTTCAAATTCATGTAAAAACACATTATAATTTTTTTTTTCAAAATATATTTTTCAAATAAAAAAAATTGATTAATTTAAAAAAAATTATTTTGAGCTGATTTTTTTTATGTTTCACGTGAAATGTTTAAATACCACACAAAAAAAATTCAACTCAAAAATAATTTTGGACAATTTACAATTAGGTCCCTTGGTAATAATTTTTAAACATTTAAAGACAATTTACAATTAGGTCAATTTGTTTTTCCACTAGCGTGGACTTTTACAATAAGAGAATTATTTGACATAAGTGTTTAAAATTTGTCAAAATTCCTTTAGTGTTTAAAATTTGTTAGTGAGGGACTTAAAAGTAGTTTCCCCAATAATTTTTTACTATTTAAAAAAAATTGATCCGCGTCTGTGATTTGTGTAGTCGGTTCCACAACCTATACACACTGCTGGCGGGGACCGTTTTTTCTAAAATAATAAAAAGATTATTTTTGAGTTTAGTTTTTTTGTGTTGTATTTAAAAAAAATGGTCCGCGTCAGCGGTATATATAAGTGATCTGACAACTATGCATATCGCTGATGTTGACCATTTTTTTTAAATAATAAAAAATAATTTTTGAGTTGAGTTTTTTGTGTGGTATTTAAAAAAATAATAATATCAGGCGACACAGATTTGCGATTCGGAGTGATGCGACGCAGTGACGTGTCGCATCGGTATTGGTTATGGGCTTATGAATGTGGGGCCGCGCCAGCGGCAGTAGTCAATACTGGGTGGCATGTCACTGTATCGCACCAAATGTGTCGCAAATCTGTGTCGGTGTAAAATGACTCTTAAAAAAATTATTTGTGTCAGCGATATGTAAAGGCGGTCCGACAGATTGTACATACCGCTGACGCAGACATTTTTTTTAACATAGTAAAAAATTATTTTTGAGTTAAATTTTTTTGTGTAGTATTTAAATATTTTAGGGTGAAACATAAAAAATCAACTAAAAATAATTTTTTTCAAATTAATTAACTATTTTATTTTTTTGATTTAAAATATGTATTCTGAAAAAAAATAATTTTATGGTGTGATAAAATAGAGGAGCGTGTTTCTTAATGATGTGGCACATGCCACATCATTAAGTTGGGTTTTTAAGTCAAGAAATTCGGTCGCTCTATTGCTTCTCTTTTAAAATATATTTTCTCTCTTAAAGCTCCCAAACTCTTCCAAAAATGAAGACTAGTCTTGACTAAATACCTAAAAGAGGTTGTGTGAATAACCTTCTATATTAATAAGGATTTAATATTGATAAGGATTTTTGTAGCCTTATAATGAGTTGTGTTAAGAATACCACTACCTCTATTCTTTGGAATGGATCCCCCCTCCCAGTTTTAAGCCAACTAGAGGTCTCCGACAGGGAGATCCTCTATCCCCTTACCTTTTTGTGATGTGCATGGAGTACTTATCTGCTATGATATCGGATAAAGTTAAATGTAAGAAGTGGAAAGGTATTAGGGCCTCGCCTAGGGGCCCCCGTATCACCCACCTCTTTTTTGCTGATGATCTTATCCTGTTCACGGAAAATGATATTAGTTCGTGTAAAGCGGTCATTGATACCGTTGAGGAGTTTTTCCACATCTCGGGGTAGAAAATAAGTTACTCTAAATCTAAAGTGTTTGTGTCCCCCAATATACCCAATTGGGAGGCGTTGAAGACTGGACATTTGTTTGGCATGAAAATTACAAATGATTTAGGTATGTACCTTGGAAATAGACTTATCCATGGTAGGATAAAAGACTCATTTTAAAGACATTATTGAAAAAATACAAAAAAGATTAACGGGATGGAAGTCTAAGTTATTATCTCTTGCGGGAAGAAAAACTCTTATCCAGGCTGTAACCTCCAACATCCCAAACTATAATATGCAAAATGTCATAATCCCGGTGAAGATTTGTAATGAGATTGATAGACTTAATAGAAATTTCCTATGGGGAGAGAGTAATGATAAGGGAAAGATTCACCTAGTAAACTGGAATAAAGTTTGTAGTCCCAAATCGGTTGGAGGCCTTGGGTTGAGGAAAAGTGCTCAAAATAATCAAGCTAGTGTCACTAAACTGGGATGGAAAATTATGAATAAGGATAAATCTTTATGGGATGAAATATTAAGGAACAAATATAAAGTTGGCCAAAACCCTAGAATGTGGAAAAAGCGTAATACGTCGTCGCATACTTGGAGAAGTATCCTTAAATGTAGGGAAACCCTCGAGAAAAATGTCAAATGGATTGTTGGAAATGGTAAGAACATTAACATCCTAAAAGACTGGTGGGTGGGAAAGAAAATAATCAACCCTGTGGATCACCCGGGAAACTTGGAGAATATTAATGTTGATGTGCTTATTTATGAGAACGGGAAATGGGATGTTAGAACTATTGAAAACTCATTTAACGTTAACACTATGAACGATATTCTAAGTATCCCACGTCCCCGGAATTGCCCTTGTGATGATAACCCGTCCTGGTCATTAAGTAAAAAAGGAAAGTTCACAATTAGTTCATGTTACCAAGCCCTTGTTACCAAGCATAATGAACATCAACCATGGGAGGCTTGGAAAAAGTTATGGAAATTAAATATCCCACCAAAAATTTGCACCTTCCTGTGGACTATTCTACATGGAAAAATCCTCACCAATGAACATCGCATGCGAAGAGGCCTTACGTCTAATGGTGATTGTACACGGTGTGGACTCCTCGAGGACATCGACCACCTATTTAGGGAGTGCACCCACACTAAGGAAATTTGGAACACACTTGGCTTCGATCATACCCTTGATCTCAACCTATCAGGTAATGTAAATGAGTGTATTACCCAAAACATTTGGGGTGATTCGATGAACGAAAGGTACAAATGCTTTATTATTACCTTGTGGCATATTTGGAAATCTAGAAATAATTACTTCTTCAATAACATGGATGATTCTCCACAAACTGTTGCCCGCTTGACTATGAGTTACACAAATTATGTTTGTGAAGCACATAAAACCAAGCGAGCAATGGTTCGTGGGGAAAACCATACTATACTAATTAGTAATCCGTGTCCTTTTGCAGGAAAAATCATCATTCACACTGACGGTGGGTTTGACCATGGATGTGGTATGGGATATTTTGGTGGTGTGGTTAGAAATGATGATGGTGATTGGATCTTGGGCTTTACTGGAAGAATTCAAGGCACTGCCAGCCCTTTACGTGCCGAGCTGGAAGGGATTTTTCATAGGCTAAATCTAGCCCTTAAAAAGAAATGGAAAAATGCTTGTCTGAAAAGCGATTGTCTTGAGGCCATCCTTCTAATCAAGCAGGAAAATACTCAGAATCACCCGTTGGCAAATATCATCGAAGACTGCAAGGAGCTTACGAAGGAGCTAAAGATAAACATCGTTCATATTCCAAGAGCTAGCAACTTTATGGCGGATTGTATAGTGAAATTTGCGAGGGAGGTGGATGGAATATATAAGGAATATGAGGAAGCACCGGAAGAGTACCTTAGGATGGTTGAAGCGGAGGTGGAGGAGGATGGGTTCTATTTTGTCTAGAGCCGTTTATATGTTTGCTCGCTTTTTCTGATTTCCTGTTATCACCAAAAAAAAAATAACCTTCTATAAGTTACAGCTAGGACATGACTACCTAAGAGGTCATAGACCTTCAATCACAAAGTTTTGGTCAAAAAGCAAATTCACACAATGTTCGAGGCGGAATAATGCAAAAGATTTTTCTAAATTTTGTTAAAGATTTTCTTGGCTCACAAGCTCTCAATCAGTGCAACCAACGAAGCTTGTATTCGTTATAGTGAAGAGGCCATTCACTTTAGCATAGTCGGTGACAAATTTAACCATAGTTTTTTCCTGAAAAGTTTGCATAATTGGTAACAAGTGAAGCTTTCCTTCAGTGTAATAAAGAGGCCTTTCATTTCAGCGAAGCTATCACGAATTTAACCAGTGAATAAGTTTTTGAAATAAAATTCGAGAGTTATAAATCTACGACATGAACATTTAAAAGTATTATTTTATATGAAAAGTGTATTTATGTATATGGCAAATCTAAAAAGATTGCAAACACACATACAAGGTTTATACATTTTTCAATTTAAAAAAGTTGGGTAATGTTAAACCATATACGTTCTAAGTCATTTAAGTGATTTACCTTTATTTTCAAAGCAGTATTCTCTTTGTCATGGCATGAGGTAGCTTTCAGTTGAAATTAAAAAAGTTTGATCTTGAGATGGTCGACATTATAATTTCGGATCAAGAGGAGAGTGTTAGGGAAAGTAGCGAGAATGATGGGTGGGAAGATGATCCGGTGGGTTGGACGGAGGAGATGTTGGAGTCCTTTAGTAAAGATTCGAGAGTCAATTTTCAAGGCTTCGAAAAGAAGGCTTGGGAATTGTTCGAGAAGATTGATAGTGGGGTGAGGGATGAGGAGGGAGTTTTGGTGGGAGAAGGAGGGGAGACTTAAAGAAACTTAGACCAATAAAACTTCATATTATTTCGTGGAACGTTAGGGGGTTAAACGATATTGCAAAAAAAGGGATCGTAGGGGGAGCGATTGCTAAGTGGAAGCCCGACATACTTTGTTTGCAGGAGACTAAGATGAGAAATATCTATGATGGTTGCATTAGATCCATATGGGGAGATCGTGGGGTTAAATGGGCGAGTTTGGACGCTGAGGGTGCTTTTGTAGGGGTGATGATTTTGTGGAATTTCGCAGTGGTTGATTTGATAAGGTGCTTAGAGGGTAGATGGTCCCTTTCTTGCCTATTCAAAAATTTGGAGGATGGTTTCACATGGAGTTTCTCGGGGATTTATGGGCCGGTGGAGGACTTTAGTATATTGGAGTTGTGGGAGGAGATGGCAGGTGTGAGTAGGGTGTGGGATGTTCCCGTATGTATGGGAGGGGATTTCAACGTGGTGCGATTCGCATTGGAGAAAAGTTATGGATGCAAAATTAATCGTTACATGAGAGACTTTTCGGATTTTATAGACGAGATTGGATTGTTGGAGCTTCCCTTGGAGGGAGGATTGTTTTCATGGTCCAGTTTTAGAGATAGGTCATCCTTGTCTCGCTTGGACCATTTTCTTATCTCTAAAGGGTGGGAGGAACAATTCCTGGGGTGGTACAATCATGCTTTCCTAGGGTTACGTCGGATAATTGTCCTATTCTTCTGGAGTGTGGGGCTTGGCAGGAGGGTAGTACTCTTTTTAGGTTTGAGAATATATGGCTCAAGGAGCCTGATTTTGTGGGGAGAGTTAGAGCACGGTGGTCGAGCTACGTAGTGGAGGGGAATGCAAGATTTAGGTTGGCCATGAAGTTGGGCTTCCTAAAGGAAGCTATCAAGCAATGGAATAGAGAGGTGTTCGGGATTGTGCGCATGAATACTACAAGTCACATAGAGGAGGTCAGGAGGTTTGATGAGAAGGAAAGGAGATATAGGCTCAAGAAGGAGGAGAAGAGAGATAGGTATATTAAAAAAAGGGGAGATCGATCGTAAGCTTATTCAGGAAGAAATTAGTTGGAGGCAAAAATCGAGAGCGTCGTGGTTGAAAAAGGGTTATTCGAATACCAAATTTTTCCACACGGATGCCAACTCGCACAGGCGTATGGATCACATTGGGAAAATTGCAGTGGGGGCTGAGGAGTTTGAAGATGATTGTTGATACCAAAATTAATATGCTGATATGGACGAATGATATGAAGACACGTGTCAATCTACTTGGCACAATAGCAACGAGGAAGTTCGTTTCCCCGACCAACTCATGAACTCCCGAGCAACGAGGATACACCGAGGAACTTCAGCACTCCGAGGTACTCTAGCGCTCCGAGGAACTCCTGAGCAACGAGCAACTAAGGCGGTCCGATCTGCATCTCGGCCGTAACATTAATTGCCAGATAATCAACAGTTCAATTATTCATTGAATGTTTATCATCTTGACGCACACGCTGCATTAAATGTATTACCATTTCATATGTATATCATTTAATGTATCAACCCTTTCATGTACAGCCTAAGGGCTATAAATACCTTGTATCACCCTCATTCAAAGGGACCGGAATTTCTTGAGAAAACATATAATCGAGAATTCCCAAAATACTCAGCAATAACATAACAGTGGACGTAGGCCATTCTTATAAGGCTGAACCACTTTAAAATCTTTATCTCATTTTATTTATCTGTGATTGAATAATTAGAGCTATCTAATTTTTTACATCAACAGATTGGCGCCGTCTGTAGGAACGATTGTTACTATCGTTTTTCACCGAAAATCATCCATCATCAATGGCGGATAATTCAGAATCTAGCAATCGAAACACTGGAAATACTGGAAATCCTCAGAATCCCTCTGCACCTCCAGATCTAGCCGGGATTATGACGAATCTGGCTCAAGGACAAACCGCCATGCAAGAAACAATGAGGCAACTCATACAAACCCTTCATGGCAGTGCACCTGCACGTTCAGGACGGCAAAGTGGCCAGCGGCAAACTTATTTACTTTCTTCACGATCCAGGCGTACTGAGTCATATCGTAATGAGGATTCTGATGATTTCTCTTATCAACCTGGGCGAACTTCGTCAATAAGGGCTACAGATACTGATCAACATATCACCCTCTCTCCAGAAAGACACAGCGCCTTAGAAATATTGAGTAGGGTGTCTCCGTTCAGTCGATTAGGCCCTAGGAGGAATAGGAGTCCACCTAAGACCATGTTGAGGAGTTTTCGACGACCATCAGATCTAAAAGAAGGATCAACACAATCACGACCAGTTGCTCGTCAAGATAAATCTCAGGAGGCTGCTTCAGAACGATCTATTGCTCGAACCAATAGGCCCGAGGAAGGAAATGAAGCGTGGAAAGGATCCCTTCAACGCTTGGAGGATAGATTGGGAGAAATGGCTAAGGCGAAGAATCCCTTACAACGAACTTTTGTTCAAGGGACACCTTTTGTCCAGACCATTGTGGGTTTCCCTTCCCCGTCAAAGTTTAAAGCACCTGTGGTGACCCCCAAATATGATGGAAAGACAGATCCTGTTCTACACATAGAGCAATATCAAGATGCCGCCGATATCTATGCTGTCCCCGACGAGATGAGATGTAGAGCATTCTCTGGAACTCTTACTGGAGCTGCCCAGATTTGGTACAACAATCTTCCTCGGGGTAAGATTTCAACTTTCTTTCAGTTGGCTGAGTTGTTCATCGGCAATTTCTGTTTTGGAGCAAAGCCAGTTAACGAGTAGCACATTTGTTAAGTGTTAGACAAAAATCTGGTGAGAGTACTAGAGATTACATAACTCGTTTCAATAACGAGAAGCTGGAGGTCATAGATTATGAAGATAAGACAGCAATCACCGCTTTGATGAGTGGGTTGTTGCCTAATAAGTTGTATTATACTTTGGCGAAAGATGCACCTAAAACTATGTCAGAACTGATGGCAAAAGCGGCCAAAATCATGAATGCCGAGGAAGCTATGGCTGCAAAGAAGAATATAGATAAAGACACCAAGGTGGAAGTCGACAAGTCTAAGAATAAAGAGCATAAGGGCAATGGCGATGACAAACATTCCAGAAATAATAAATCATCATGGGAAGTCCTGAAGAAATACGACAATTATACTCCTTTGAAAATGGGTATTCATCATGTCTTGGAAGAAATCAAGAACAACGAGGAGGTAAAATGGCCAAAGAAACTGAGGTCAGACCCTGATTCGAGGAGTAAGGATAAATATTGCGAGTTTCATAAAGATCATGGTCACATGACCAAAAATTGCATAGCTCTTCAGAACGAGATTGAAACACTCATCCGAAGAGGAAAGCTATCAAAATATGTTGATCGGGAAGGTGAAAGAAAAAATAATGACCGAGATAGAGAGAGGTCTAGATCTCCTCGTCGAGCAGAGGAGAAAAAGAAGAGAAACCATGAAGATGATCCAGAGGATGACCCCGATCTTCCCAAGAAACCAAGGCAGCCAGAACGAGAGGTATTTTCCATACGTTTTGGATCATTTGATTATAATGTTATTACAGGAGGAGATGCAGGAGGAGGGGATCATACTGCAGAAAGAAAAGCTTACCTCGGAGAGGCTCAAGCTTGTTCATATATTCAGCGAATAAATCTGGCCGAGGACGATCGTCCGAGGAAGGTAAACAAAGAGAAGCTGGTCATTGGCTTTTCAAAAAACGATCTGGCAGGTGTTCTTTATCCTCACGATGATCCTCTGGTGATCAAAATGAGGATGAAGGAAGTAGTGATTTCAAGGGTGTTGGTAGACAATGGAAGTTCGGCAGACATCATATACTATTCATGCTTTGACAGTTTGAATCTGAAATTATCTCAATTGGAACCGTATCACAGACCCAACCTGGGTTTTACTGGCGAGAAAGTTCTTCCACTTGGGATGATCAAGTTGGACATAGTCATTGGAACTTGGCCTGCTTGTCGAACAGAGAGAATACGCTTCTTTGTGATGGATAATAATGTGCAGTCAGCCTACAACATCATCATGGGAATAGTTGGTTTGAAGAAGTTCGAAGCAGTTCCATCTACAGTGCATCAGTGCTTAAAATTCCCAACAAATTTTGGAGTAGGAGTTGTGAAAGGTGATCAGAAAGTAGCTCGGGAATGCTATTATTCGTCTGCCGAGCAAGAGGAACTTGAAGATTCAAGAACAAAGACTACTACCTACCAGGTAGATGAAGGCACAGAAATTGAAACACTGGATCCTCGAGAGGAATCCCAACTTGTAAAAGGACAGGTGGTGGAATCTACAGAAAATATTATTCTGGACGACGAGCACCCTGAACGGGTAACCCAGATAGGTTCTACGTTGGATGCTTCAATAAAACAGGAGTTGATAACTTTCTTGAGAAACAGGAAGAAAACTTTTGCGTGGAGTCATGAAGACATGCCAGGAATAGATCCAAAATTTTTATGTCATGAGCTCAATGTGAATAAGGAGATCAAGCCTGTAAAGCAGAGAAGAGGGGTATTTAGCCCTGAGAAGAATCAGGCTATACAAGAGGAGGTCGAGAAGCTCCAGAAAGCCCAATTCATTGAAGACATAAAGTATCCAGACTGGTTGGCAAACGTGGTGATGGTAAAAAAGAAAAACAATAAATGGAGAATGTGTGTTGATTTCACCGATCTTAACAAGGCATGCCCAAAGGATCATTTTCCATGGCCCAGAATTGATCAACTAGTGGATGCTACCTCGGGACATGAGCTGCTCAGCTTCATGGATGCTTACTCTGGCTACAACCAGATCAAAATGAAACCTGAAGACAGGGAAAGTTCTTCTTTTATTACCCCTAGGGGAACTTATTGCTATAATGTTATGCCTTTTGGTTTGAAAAATGCAGGAGCGACATACCAGCGGCTGATGAATAAGTTTTCACCGAACAAATCAGTTACAACATGGAAGTCTATGTCGCTGATATGCTGACAAAAAGCAAGAAAGCTGCAGATCATCTAGTTGAGTTAGCTCAGACATTTGATCAACTGGATAAATACCAGATGAAGCTCAACCCGACGAAGTGCACATTTGGAGTACGAGAAGGAATGTTTCTCAGGTACATTGTCAACCAGCGAGGCATTGAAGCAAATCCAGATAAGATCAAAGATCTTTTAGGGTTACGATCTCCAATAACAAAGAAAGAAGTGCAGAGTCTTACAGGACGAGTTGCAGCGCTCAACAGATTTGTGTCCCGAGCAACTGATAAATGCCTCCCATTCGTCAAAACACTTCGAAAAACTTTTGAGTGGACTGATGAATGTGAAAAGGCCTTTCAAGACTTAAAAAAGTATTTGGGAGCACCTCCATTGTTGTCCAGGCCAATAACAGGAGAGAATTTGTATTTGTATCTGGCAGTATCAGAGATTGCAGTCAGTTCAGCATTGATCAGATTGGAGAATGGAGTCCAGAAACCAATCTATTACACAAGTAAGGCTTTCCGAGGTGCGGAAATCAGGTACCCAAAGCTGGAGAAATTGGCATTGGCATTAATTGAAGCAAGTAGAAGAATGAGGCCATATTTCCAGGCCCATACCATCGTCGTTTATACCGACATGCCACTGAGGCAAGCCCTTCATAAGCCAGAAAAGTCAGGGAGATTGATGTACTGGGCAATAGAGCTCGGTGAATATGATATTGTGTATGAGCCCAGATCATCACTGAAAGGGCAAGCTGTAGCAGATTTTATAGCAGAGTTTACATATCCTGATACCCCCGAGGAACAAAAATTTCTCGCTAACCAACCTGTGGACGTTACAGGATCAACAGACATAAATCCAGACCAACTCCGGTTGGTAAAAGGGCTTATGGATGAAGAAAGATCATCAACTTCGAGCTCAGACCAGCTCCGGTTGGTAAAAGAGCGAGAAGAGATGGTCGACGAGGAGCGAAAAGTGTCAGGGGAGGATGAAAAGAAGCAACAAATATTTCACCGAGGAACTTTGTCAGATAAGAAATTTGAAGACGGGTTGCCCATATGGAGATTATATGTAGATGGCTCATCTTGCACAACAGGTTGCGGGGCAGGAATTGTTTTGAACACCCCAGACGAGATTGACATGGAATATGCTTTGCGATTCCAATTCAAAGCCTCCAATAATGAGGCTGAGTATGAGGCCATGATAGCAGGTCTTAATTTATCAAAGATTATGGAAGCGCAACAAGTGATGGTATTCAGTGATTCTCAATTGATTGTGAATCAGATGATGGGAACATATGCGGTTAAAGGAGAACTAATGGTCAAGTATCATGCAAAGGTGATGGAATTGTTGGGAGAATTTGATGCCATTCAGTTGATCAGAATACCCAGAATAGAAAATGCACAAGCAGACGCACTGGCCCGACTAGCATCAGCTACTCGTACCGAGCTGCGAAGAACGATACCAATTGAATTACTGGAAAGTCGGAGCATAGATGAAAACCTGACGATGAATGTTATTACCCTTGATTTAGTACCATCTTGGATGGATCCCATCAGGGTATATATTGAAGAGGGAGAATTGCCAGAGGATAAGCTCGCTGCCAAGAAATTGAAGTATAAAGTTGCTCGGTATGTATTAACTAATGGTATTTTATATAGACGAGGAATTATGGCAGGTTTGCAGAGATGTGTACATACCTTCGAGGTGAAAGAATTGATTGAATAAATCCATGAAGGGTCTTGTGGAGCTCATGTAGCAGGTCAAACACTTTTACAAAGGGTAATGACTCAAGGATACTACTGGCCGACGATGAGGGCTGATTGTATAGCCTATGCTAAGAAATGTGACAAGTGTTAACGTTTTTCCTCCATCCGACGAACTCCACAAGCATTGTTGACACCAATAACTTCCCCTTGGCCATTTTCCATATGGGGAATTGATTTGGTTGGACCACTGCCGATCACCCGAGGAAGATTCAAGTACCTCGTCGTTGCAGTGGACTATTTTACTAAGTGGGTAGAAGTTGAGTCGCTTATTGATATGACATACGAGAAGGTATACCAGTTCGTTTGGAAGAACATCATCTGTCGATATGGTCTCCCTCATGCCTTCATCACAGACCATGGAACCCAATTTGATAACGAGGAATTTGCTGCCTATTGTCATGAGTCGAACATTTTGAAGGTTCATTCGGCACCAGGCCATCCTCAAAGCAATGGACAGACTGAAGTAACGAACAGAACACTGCTGAATGGTTTGAAGAAAAGGCTAAGTGAAGCTAAAGCTAACTGGATTAATGAGCTACAATCAGTATTGTGGGCTTATCGAACAACTCCCCGAGCAGCGACTGGAGAATCACCATATATGCTGGCATTTGGAAGTGAGGCTGTAATACCTGCCGAGTTGGGTCTTACAACACATAGAGTACTGAATTTCAATTCTCCTGTCAGTGACTTGATGAGAAGACTGGATTTGGATATGCTCGAGGAGATCAGAGAAGAGGCAGCCATTAGGAATGCTGCTTATCAACAACGAACAGCTCTGTTCTACAACAAAAGGGTGAGGAAATGCGATTTAAACGAAGGAGATTATGTGCTAAAGAAGGTCATTCAGAAGCACAATAAATTGGAGGCAAACTGGCATGGACCTTACCGAGTTACAGAAGTTATTCGACCAGGAACTTACCGAATAGCAACTCTAGAAGGAGAGGAATTCAAGAATGCTTGGAATGACGAACACCTTCGCAAGTATTATCAATGATGTAAAATGTACAATGGTTCCATCAATATGAATAAAACGATGATGTTTTCACCATTTTTCTCTCCTTTGTTTGAAATTTTTTCGGGGAATACTAGTGTTGTACACTACGCTGCTCGACAGCAAAAAGAAGACGATAGTTCAGACCCACGACCAACTTCGGTTGGTAAAAGGGCGAGAACAAATTATATACTCCTTTGGTTAGGAGGCGTACACTTGCGTGATCAACTTCGGTTGGTAAAAGAGCTTGTGGACAAGATAGTTCGAAAGAACCTGATAGTTCGAGCGTGATCAACTTCGGTTGGTAAAATAGCAAGAACAAATTATAATCCTTTGGTTAGGAGGCGTACACTTGCGTGATCATCTTCGGTTGGTAAAAGAGATTGTGGACAAGATAGTTCGAAAGAACCTGATAGTTCGAGCGTGATCAACTTCGGTTGGTAAAATAGCGAGAACAAATTATACTCCTTTGGTTAGGAGGCGTACACTTGCGTGATCAACTTCGGTTGGTAAAAGAGCTTGTGGACAAGATGGTTTGAAAGAACCTGATAGTTCGAGCGTGATCAACTTCGGTTGGTAAAATATCGAGAACAAATTATACTCCTTTGGTTAGGAGGCGTACACTTGCGTGATCAACTTCGGTTGGTAAAAGAGCTTGTGGACAAGATAGTTCGAAAGAACCCGATAGTTCAAACTCATGACCTACTCCGGTTGGTAAGAGGGCAAGAACAACATTCTTAAAAATGCCAATTTTGGCTGGTTAAGAAATAAAATATGCCAATTTATGTTGGTCGGAAGGTAAAATCATTCCAGAAAATACAAGAATTCCAAACTAAACCAAGTATAGTTGGTCGGTGATCAAAACTGTAATTGGTCGACGAGGATAAATTATCAACCTTGGTTGGTCGGACACATTTTATAAAAAAAAAATTTACCAAGTATGGCTGATTGGAGATAAAAACCTATCAACTATAGTTGGTCGACAAACATAATTTAACAACCTTGGTTGGTTGGAAACATTTTAAACATTTTATACTCATTACTTTATTATTAAGTGATTGAGCAACATTGATACTTGTAAAGTTGGTTGATGAATAGCGCCATATTGTTATCTTTTTAACAGATACATATGCACAAATGTAAAAATGTTCGATAAACACAAAACAATAGCAATACAGATTTGCAAACAGAAAATGAAAGTCTTTCATTAAAATCAAAATAAATTACAAGCTACATATATGTGCTAACTGTTACATTGAAAAACCTATTCTATTAGTCTCTTTCCTTTAGCTTTTGAAATAGGCTCCTCGCCAGCAGGAGGATCCTCCAGGCAAAAAGAGGAGAATTAATGAAATTAACATCTCTGAGCATTCTGACGTTCATCACAGAAGGTGTATCCAGGAGATTCTCGGGACGAGATAATTCAATCTGAGAATGAAGACTATAGTCACCAAGGTATTTTGAAATTAAGCTACGAGGAATGGCACGAGCTGGGATCCATTCCATGTCTAGTTTATAAGGCGGTACAGGCAAGTCTAGTAACCCAGGAGCATGATAATCCCATAAAAAATGGCCCTGATCTAGCTTTAACACACCCAGGGCGTTCAACCATCCTTGTTTATAACCTTCGTTATGGGCATTTTCAAGATGAGCATCCAAGTGACAAAGGGCTTCATTGTATCCTGCCATCCAAAACTCCCGAGGTTGTTTGTGGAATTGGAAAGTTATTCTCTCTAGTTGCTCGTGAAGGCTCCTGGCAAAAACATCTTTATTATTCAAAGCAGACTTCATCACAGTAAGTTGATCTTCCAAAGATAGGTTTTTCTTGGACATTTCAGACAAAGCCCGATCTTTGGCGTTCAGTTGGTACGCTTGGGTTTCCAATGTTCACAGAGTACGAGATTCTTCAACATTACGGTTGAGAACTCTTGATCGACTCCGAGCAGGTGGAGAATTTTGCTCCTCGACAATATTCTGAACAGATCTTCCTCGCCCACGAGACCCTCTTCCTCGTCCTCGAGCAGTAGTAGAGATACCAGACCTTCTCAGAGTATCCAATTCTTTCCTTAATTTGGCGTTTTCAACCTCTAAGAATGAGAATCCTTCATCAGTGACCGGTACCAAGGCATTAGAGGATGAAGCTGCAGACTCATATTGTGCCAACTTCTTCTGCAAATTGTTGTTCTCATGTTCCAGCAGCTCGGCGATCTGTCTGCAGGCCTCAACTTCACCTTTTAGGGTTCTCTCCCTAACATCGTACCCAGCGATGATCTTTTTGTGACTTGTCTCAGAGGAAAGCTGTTGATACCTATTCTCATATTCCTTGTGCAACAAAGCAGTTGATTCATTGTGCTGACTCTGAAGATCTTCTAAGGAATAATGAAGCTCCTCAATCAAGTCATAGTAGGCCACGTTGTTGGCCACAGCTCGGTCAAGTAAATCCTTCAAGTACCGATAAGCCTCAATTGCTTGTTCTGAGGCATCATGGCCAAGGATGTCAGCAATTTCTGATACACTCAAATTTGTATAACCAACTTTATAATATTCATGGCATTGCTGCATCAGCTTTGTATGATGTGCAGATATCAGTTCCATTCTAGCCACAAACTAATGATGAAAAGAAGACAACAGTCAACAAAAACAAATCATCAACAACAGAGATGAACAAAGATGCATTTTATTAGATCACAAAAAGATTACATTGTTTGATTACAAATAATGAAAGATAGAAATGATACCGAACAACTTCACACATTTTCCTTGTCTCCCAAGACTTTCTCGGGAGGCTGGGACGAGGAGCTTGGTTGCTCGGTGGTAACAACAGCTTGATCAGCAGGAGTTGAAATTTTCTCAGGTGGAGGAAACATGGAAGAAATTTCCTCGTTGGCAGAAGGTAGAGAGGTAGGGACTTGATCACCTATGGCCATGGAAGATTCATCAGAGATAGGCTCATCTTCTTCTTCTTCTACAATTGGTGGGGGAGGACCAGGGAGGTGTAGCTGAAATAGCTCAGAGTCGTCTTTGATCTTCAATTCCTGCAGGGCAACTACCCAGCCATCTCGGAAGTATTTCAACTTCCCGTATTGTACTTGGGATGTCATCGCAGCAATCCCTTTGTCCCATCCTTTATCCCAGCCAGCGCTGAAGGATTTTTTAACTGCGAGCTTTCTTTTCAGTTTCTCCGAGGAGAGCTTCTCGGATAGAAGATCCTCGGCAGTCTTTAACTTCACATCCAATTCTTCTTTTTGGCACTTTACATCTCGCAGGATGGACAACTCTTCCTCTGCCTTTTTCAGCTTATCTTTAAGCTCTCCAAAGTTCTTGAGCTTGTCGTCATATTTTTTATGCTCAACCTCTAAACTTTTCACCTTATTCTCCAAACTCTTGGAGATCTCAGCCAACTTCATCTTCTCAGCTTCAACTATAGACAACTTTTTCTCCCAGACAGCTTTGTCCTCACTATACTGCTGACGAGAATCCTTCAAGGATTGGGTCAAACCCAGCAGAGCATCCTCTACCCCCGACGAGGAGCTGGAAGCTTTAATTGCTTCATCTTTCTTCACGATGTTGTTAAAAATATTCACCAGCTAAACAAAGGAAAAAGTGACAGGTCAGTACAAAAATACAAGTATTCAAAGAAAGAAAGGAAATTCAGAGTGTGAGAAATTTACTGAAGCAAGGTGACGGGTAGCTAGGGATGTCAGCATATCCCTAGAAATCTTTTCATCAATTCCTTGGACCTCGGGTATGATCCAAGTTTTTACCGAGCTCATGGCAGAGCTCGGAGGAATGATGGTTGGAACACCAACACCACCAGCTGGTAGAGAAGAGATGGTTTCAGTTAGATTGGCAGTTTCAGCCAAATTGACTGAGGACGATTTCCTCAATCACCTCAAAGGAACTTCAGCAATTTCAACCAAGGAAGAGCTCTTGGTCAGAGAGATAGCAGTCATCTCTACAGGAGCAACCTTCTTGCTCGGAGCCACTGGGGGCTTCTCGGTAGCTTTGGAATGCGCAACATCGACCTTCTTAGTCCCCTCTGGGACATCAATTTTGCTTTTATTGGCTTCAGCAGCAGAAGTAGTGTCATCAAATAGAGCAGGGGAGCTCTTTTCCTGCCCATTCTTTGACTTAAAGGGATGTGAGAATCTGAAGAAGAATCCTCTGGAGTTGAGGCTGGCTCAACAGATCTAATCACAGGACGAGCAGTATAAGAAGTCGTGTAACTCCTATACTGCAGCAAATATGATGCAGACCTGATATACTCGTCTGCAACGTTCTTATGCAAACCCCAGATAAGTTTTAGATGCTTAATATTAACCTCTGATTCTTTTGGAGTTTTTCTTTTACTATCAACTGCAAACAAATACATAATGAAATATCAGTCATACATTTTATCAAATATGATAAAAGCATAATTTCATAAGTAAAGAAAAATGAGAATAAACCTATCCCATTGCCATAGGGGGGGCATTTAGGACCCTGGTATACTGCATCTCCAACCAAGGGGGCATATTGCCAATTTTTAATAACCACCCCATGTTCAAAATAATCTCTATTTGCATCAGGGAGGTTAACTACAAGAGCCCTATTTAAAATCCTAGTTTTTAAGTAATAAACATTATCTAAAATAGCCCATCTATAGCAATACATAATTTCAGGAATCCCTATACGAGTTCCATGAGTTAGATTTAATTTACACACCCCATTAATTATTCTCCATGAATTGGGAGCTATTTTTGCAGGAACAACGTCAAAGTACTGACAGAACTCTAAGCATAAGGGGTTTGGCGGAAAAGAAAATCCACATTCAGCAATGAATAGACTGGGGAACCAATGTCCCTCAGCCAATCGAAAATAATCTAAAGGCTCAGATAGAACCTCCAGAGTTACCCAGGAAGGAATGGAAAAATCGGAACGAAATTTCTCAACAGATTCCACAAGATAAACCATAGTGAATAAAAGAAATACAGAAGAAAAGAAGAGAATCTTACAGGAAAAAGGAAGAGCTGACAACTAGCGAAGGAAAAGATGAACGCACAAGGGAGAGAGAGAACAGAAAGCTTGAATGCAGAAAATTGGAAAAGGTAGAAGACAGTATGGCTACCTAAGAAGTTTAAATACTTTACCTTGGGAAGCTGCGAAGGAAATGATTACACAAAAGAAACTAATACGCCACCGGTGGCTAAAAGGACAAAAATGCACGAAGATCGAAGCACTCATAAAAATTCGAAAAAGGTGGATTCTATGAATTTGAAAGAAATTCAAATATGAAGAAAAGGCTCCTAAAACCCAGGAAAGTCATTTAATATTGCCATATACCGAGAAAGAATGTTCCATACTCCTCAAAGTTCGAAATATGAAACATTGGGGGCTTCTGTTGATACCAAAATTAATATGCTGATATGGACGAATGATATGAAGACACGTGTCAATCTACTTGGCATAATAGCAACGAGGAAGTTCGTTTCCCCGACCAACTCATGAACTCCCGAGCAACGAGGATACACCGAGTAACTTCAACACTACGAGGTACTCTAGCGCTCCGAGGAACTCCTGAGCAACGAGCAACTAAGGCGGTCCAATCTGCATCTCGGCCGTAACATTAATTGCCAGATAATCAACAGTTCAATTATTCATTGAATGTTTATCATCTTGACGCACACGCTGGATTAAATGTATTACCATTTCATATGTATATCATTTAATGTATCAACCCTTTCATGTACAGCCTAAGGGCTATAAATACCTTGTATCACCCTCATTCAAAGGGACCGGAATTTCTTGAGAAAACATATAATCGAGAATTCCCAAAATACTCAGCAATAACATAACAGTGGACGTAGGCCATTCTTATAAGGCTGAACCACTTTAAAATCTTTGTCTCATTCTATTTATCTGTGATTGAATAATTAGAGCTATCTAATTTTTTACATCAACAATGATAGAGAGGTAAGGGGGGCCATTTCTAAGTTTTATGAGGATTTTTTTAGGGAAGAGGAAGTTTGGCTACAGTCTCTTGATGGGACCGAGTTGGGGAGTATTTCGAATTTCGAGGCAGAAGGTATTGAAGGCATCTTCACCGAAGAGGAGGTGGTATAGGTTCTTAAGTCGATGAGTGGTGACAAGGCGCCTAGACCTAACGATTTCTCGATGGTATTTTTTCAGCATTGTTGGACCATTGTCACGAGTGATGTGATGGATTTTTTCGATGGTTTCCATGACAGAGGCTACTTTATGCCTAGGTTAAATACGACTTTCATTACCTTGATTTCTAAGAAAGGGGGTTCTTTTGATATCATAGATTTCAAACCCATTATCTTGATTGGGATTGTCTACAAGTTCCTCGCCAAGATGTTGTCGATGAGGCTTAAAAAGGTAATTGATCCGTTGATTTTCGAGTCCCAAAACGCTTTTGTTGGAGGCAGGTAGATACTCGATGCCGTATCAGTAGCGAATGAATGTGTGGAATCCATGTCTAGATGTGGGAATCCGGGTTTAGCATGTAAGCTCGACATTGAAAAGGCATACAATAATGTGAATTGGAATTTTCGTTTATACTTATTGAGGAGAATGGGGTTTGGTGTTCGGTGGTGTCTGTGAATTAGGAGGCGTGTCTCGACGGCTAGGCTCTCCGTGCTGATAAATGGGGTTCCCGGGGGTTTCTTCTCGAGTTCTCGTTGTATTCGTCAGGGTGATCCGTTATCACCTTTTCTATTCATCTTGATCATGGAGGCATTTAGTCGAATGATGGGGAGAGTAGTTCAGACTCGGTGGATCAGGAGCTTCACTTTTGGGACTTCGCGATCCTAATAGGGTTTCTGTTTCGTATATTTTGTTTGCAGATGATGCGATTATTTTCAGTGACGCTGATCGAAAGAAGGTTCATGCTCTGAAGTCACTCCTTATTTGTTTCGAGGTGGTGTCAGGTCTCTGAGTCAATGTGGGAAAGTGGGAGATGATTGCGATTGGGGGAGAAGATGATGTAGAGGGGTTAGCCGGCATACTGGGTTGTATGGTTGTCTTTACCTAATACTTATCTTGGCCTTGCACTTGGTGCTAAGTATAAGTCTACTTTGAGTTGGGATCCGGTGTTGGAGAGAATGCGTAGGAGACTGGCAGGTTGGAAGAAAGGCTCTAAAAGGGGGAGATTGACTCAGATTAAGAGTACTTTGTCTAGTTTGCCTACTTATTTCATGTCCATTCTGCCTTTACCTATTGTTGTTCATAAAAATATGTAGAAGCTAATGAGAGACTTTCTGTGGAGAGGCAGGGAGGAGAGCTTTAAGCATTGCTTTGTTGGTTGGGATGAGGTATGCAAGCCCATCAAGGAGTGGGATGAGGAACTTGGCTATATTTAATAGAGCTTTGTTAGGGAAGTGGTTGTGGAGGTAGAGGAACATAGGTTGTGGAGAAGGGTGGTAGGTGCCTAGGGGGATGCTCTCCTTTGGGGTGGGGCGGTGGTGGGGAACTTTGCTCATGGCATGGGATTGTGGAAGCATATAGCGAAGCTCTGGATGGTTTTTTCCTAAAACACAGAGTTTATTCTTGGGAGAGGCGACATGATAAAATTCTGGAAATATAGGTGGGGAGTTAATGGGTTTATTCAGGAGATCTTCCCCGGGATTTACAACCTAGGGGTGAATCAGGATGGGTTGATGGCTGACCACATGACTATCAGCGAGGAGGGTGTGACGTGGGGTCCTCAGGTTAGAAGGCGGCTGTAGGATTGGGAGCTTCAGGAGGCAGATCTGTTTTTTGAGTGGATGAGGTCTGCTCCCCGTCCGACGGGTGGGGAGGATTCCTTGAGGTGAGAAGGGGAAAGGACATGGAGTTCTCAGTCAGAAGCTACTATTCGATTTTGTGCAGTAGTAGGAACTCCAGAGCTCGTTTCCCTTGGAAGAATATTTGGAAGGTTAAAGCACTGCCTAAGGTCAGATTCTTTGTGTGGACTGCAGCGAGGCAAGCCGTTCTGACGCTAAAGGGGTTGGAGAAGAGGAGTCTTCATGTCGTTAGTCGTTGTTGGTTATGTAAGGCGGAAGATGAGAAGACTAATCACCTCCTCTTACAATGTGGGGTGACGAGAGGCCTGTGGGATATTTTTCTTGCCCTTACTGGGACCACTTGGG
Source organism: Sambucus nigra (assembly GCA_949130495.1). Classification (NCBI taxonomy): domain Eukaryota; kingdom Viridiplantae; phylum Streptophyta; class Magnoliopsida; order Dipsacales; family Adoxaceae; genus Sambucus; species Sambucus nigra. Next base: position 146,715,455 of record OX422211.1, read on the forward strand.
TTATGCCAGGGCTGTGAGAGAACTTTTAGAGGGGTGGAGACCCCCGTGGGGATGGTTGGGTGATAGGCGGTGTGGAGTTTAGTTCATCACTGCATCTTTTGGTCGATTTAGAAGGAAAGGAATGTGATGTTTTGATGACTGCAAGATTGCGCCTCCCAGACTTCGTTATCTGTTTTTTAGCACTCTTCTTAGTTAGTATAAAAAGAGGCTCTTTCTTACGATTTAGGAGTTTCTTGAGTTCGTCGATGAGCTTAACTTTGTTTTGTAGTATGGGTTTATGTGTTGGCGGGGTTTGGTCGTTTCTTTTTTCTTGTTAGCAGTTTATCTGCATGTATACTTCTTGTATACGGATTCGCTCCCTTAGCGATGATTTATAATATCATTTATATTTCAAAAAAACATATGAAACTTTCCGAACCAATTTAGACTATAACTCAAAGTGTGTTTTGATCAACGAAATCAAGACAACCAAATACCTAGAGTGCATATGAGTATACATATATTCTCACACATCTAATTAACATGCGAACTAAAATTTAGCTACCCTTTAAAGCTCAATATTCAAGCAACTAAGAAAATGATTCTAGTTGGCAACTAAAATCAACAAACTCAAAATTGATTTGGATAAGAATTTCAAAAATTTCAAAATGTGTATATGTTTGTTAATTCCATTCCATTTTTCACAAAACATTTTAAAATCAACAAAATCCAAATCAAAAAATTAAAATTTGGCGTCAAGGTTGGAAAAAGTCACATTAGAAATTAAAAAATTCAAAAGTTTGAAAATATTAACACCCCCAAGTGCAAATTTATATTGTTCATAATGCAACCTAGGAATTACCAAACAATATATGGCAATTTTTTTTTAAGGAAGAAATGTCAGCAAGAAAATTACTGAATCATCGCATATAGTGCAAAATATTTATAATATCACATTTGTATATACCTTGTTTAAACATACACTCCTTTCATACAAATAAACATACACTAATTTAATATTAAGTTGTAAACAAAGTATATATATATGTTATATTAGATTTTCGTGCTATTTTATATACTATTTTGTTTAATGAACTTTTTTATTTAAAATAGGTTTAAAAAATATACTCAACTTTTATTTCAGATTTTCATGCTATTTCATATACTATTTTGAAAAATGAACTTTTTTTTTAAAACGAGTCAAAAAATATGTTCGACTTTAATTTGGAATTTTCACGGGTGACAATTTTTGACACGATAATCCGTTTATGGTAATAACCCGAAATGACCCGAACATGACACGATTAGCTTGTATAGATTTAAGAGTATCCAAACCTTATACCCAAATAAAAATCAACGCGACCCGAAAATGACATGACTAACTCGAATTGCCACCCCTTTCATATACTATTTTCAAAATTGAGCTTTTCATTTAAAACAGGTAAAAAATATTGAACTTTTGTATGGGATTGAAGGAGTATTTATGTTAGTTTATTGTTCAAACCAATTTTTTCATTGGTTTGTCAAAGCAAGGGTTGACTGGCAAATTTATTTGACTATCATGCATGGTTAATCCTATCTTGCAAGGTGGAAATAAAGTTTTGCAACACTTCCTCATACTCTATTTGAACTTTTAATTATAACTCAATTTATTTTTAGGCCCCCTGCAATATAGGTACTGGGCATGTCAGCCCATAACTAACATATTTATCGAGTAAAACAATGTTTTATTATATTTTGTTAAATGGTTCGACCCTGCACTTGCCTTAAAACAGAACTGGTCCATAACTAACATATTTTTTCAGTAAAACAATGTTTTATCGTATTTTGTTTGTGGTTTAACAGGACACTTGCCTCTTGCCTCGTAACGGAACCGGTTTGGCCCAGCACGCTACCAATGTGCACATAGCAACGCTTGTAACTAGTGGGGGCAATTCGGGTTAATCGTATCAATTTTGGATCACGTTGATTTTAAATTGAGTATAAATTTTGTGTACTCTTAAATTTATACAAGCTAATCGAGTTATGTTTGGATAATTTCGGATTATTACTGTAAACGGATTATCGTGTTAAAAATTGTCCGCGCTACTTGTAACTCGAACCTTTTGGATATGAACAAAACTGAAAATTTAACCCAAAAAAAAAGTTTGGAACTGATCTAATAAAGTCTTCTATTCTGATTTTAATTTGCTTTGTATAGCTTACAATCATAACAAATCAATAACCTCATTTGCAATTTTAAGTTCAATTGAAATTATTGCACTCTTTGTAATGTTTGCTAGGACTATATCCAACCCATTAAGTTGTATTTTTCAGCACACGGCAGTCTCAAAAAATATGGTTCCATTTTTCTCCGAGTCTTTTTCTTGTAAGCTTCATGTAACATCAAGCCAGCTCATTAGATCCGGACACTCCACCAAACAATAATGCCGAAAGCACGGCTACCTGCTAAGATGACTTCGGAAGGATTTATACATTCAAAAAGCATAAAAAAAAATTATTTATTGAATTCGGGCATCTGCGTAAAAAAAAAAATTGTCTCTAAGTCTCATGTTCAAAGTTTTATTAGTCTCATCTTCCACATATTTTTTAATTTGTAATAAGTTCTATAATTACTCAAAACCTTCTTCAACCATCTTGTAACCACCTCTTTTCTTTTTCTGAGAGAATGACACTTGTTACATAATTGTTACAACTTGATCAATGACAAAAAAACAAAAACATGAATGCGATATAAATGAATCTTTAAAAGTGAGACTAAATACCTGTTATACCCAAAAAAGCGTGTATTAGTCTAAATTTTTTAAATAATTGAGTAATTTACCCTTTGACTCCCTCAAGTGTATTTTTAACAAACACTTCACCGCGTCTCTTTTTCTTTGTATAAAGTCCTCTTCACTTTTTAAAATGAGACTTTATCTCAAGCCTCTGTGTTAATTTTTTAGATTGGACCTTGGTCATGTGACTCACAAGAATTTTTTTTTCAAGACGAAATTACAAAATTTATCACCCTTCTTCTCCCTCACCTAATCACAACCATCGGAGATTGCTCGGTCCATCCCGGCTAGTTTTAAACAGAATATTTTAAAACTCATGGAAAATGTTTGGGTTGGCCCTTGAACTAATTGCAAGATTCTACTAAGAGATATTCTAATTACCAGTAGGCTAATTTGGGTTTGAGGCTGGTATCACTAGGAGGGTTTAAAACTAATAATTGATTTAGTTTAACGGGTAATAAAGGCTTATTCGGATATACGTAGAATATTCGAGAGATATTATACTATTTACAGGGCATATGATATAGGTTATGTGCATATCTATAACTACATTATATATATATACATGGATGGTGTATACCTATTGATTGATTTGTATGTGTGATCATACATAGGCTACTTGCTATCACAGGAGGCTTCGCGTCATGGATAGTCTTATTCTGATGAGCCCATATGGGGGGATATTGACTTGTACCTCAGAACCTAAACCTTACAGATTAAGCACCACTTGTGTGAATAAGGGTGTGACCGGTTATTTGGGTGTGTTAGGTATGAGCGTGTCCCAAAGACTTAGAGCTATGTTCGCCTCCAATATTGTGTGATTTGATTTATGGTTCGAGGGAGACTATCCGAGTCAGTGTCTTTATATAGTACGTGATGTACCGGCACTTAATAGCAGAGTATGTCAATACCGCAGGTCTCCACCTAAGGGTGTTGTATACGTATTTATGATAAGAGTGATGTATATATGTACGTGTGATTGATTCTTCTACGAGTATGTTAGTAGATAAGATAGATTGTGATATCTAAATTATTCCAGTGTATGAGAACTAAATCAGTAACTGATAGATAGTGATGTCTAAATTAACCAAAGTATACGAGAACTAAATCATTTAGTAGAGATTCCTAATGATTATAAGGAATTGGGAAAATGTAGTAATGTATTATATGGCAATATAGGTGGGCACTATAATTGATTGGATGTGAAGAGTTGTAAGCCAGACTAGTTAGGTGGGAAGCATAACTAAGTGGGTTAGATTAGTAAGTTAGGCGTACACAATAGTTGAGGGGTGAGGATCTCAAGTGAGGGCACGCGGTACTAACATGTATTTAATATCTTATCTTGTCGCAATTTAAACACTTGCTAAACTTTTTCAAACTGGTTTACTTGGATTTTGACCCATTTCAAATCCTTTTTGTAAAAACCATTTTAGGTTCCAGACACAGGGATGCCAGGCATAGGAGTTCCCCCATTTGAAGTGATGCAGTTGCTGTGGAAGTTGCAGGACCTTGCTATTATTTCCGTTCTGAGGCATCCTTAGTTATCTCAGTCGGGCATGTCGCCCATTCTTAGTTGGATACTATTTTCAGAGACTTGTATTTCTGTTTATTTTCAGTATTGATTTAGACTTTACTCAATGGATTATTGTACTTAGATTTTCTCTGGAGTGTTATTCCAGGCTCAGTTATTTACTTATATCGTTATCTTATTATTCATTTTTATGTGCATGGAAATGGTGAATGATATATTTATTCCGATTTATTTATTGCATGCTAATAATTATGATTAAAATTTTGACACCGGGCTAATAGGATGTTAGTAATTAATTTGGAATTCGATAGTGATGTTAAGAATGACACCATTAATGATTCATGTTTAATTTAATAATGGACTGATTACCCAGGATTAGAATAGACGGGGTGTCACAGCTTCCTACCTAGAAACCTTTTATAAGCCTTTACTAATGCCTATGTATGTACTCATTCCCCATTGAAAAGATTGTGCTTGTGTTTTCTCTACTCTTTGGATCCATTTTTTGTGTTAGAGTCACAATTAATGGAGGAAACGAATGATTCATTCTTTCATGATTCTCCTCTTAATGACGGCAGCGGTTGGGATGACCCTAGTTTCTCGAAAACATCTGCTGACGATGGAAAATAAAGACCAGAAAGAAGGATTTCGCACTAATATCTTAGACACAACTTGCAATATTAGGACAAACAACTACAAACGAAGAAAATTTGAGTAGTATAAATGTGCTAAGAAAGTGCTAATGGATGCCAAGTCTAAGGCGTATACTGATCCTTATACAAAACTTGGGGATAGAAAAAGATAATATTTTAATAACGTCAAGTGTATTGAGTCATAGTTAAGGATGGAGAGATTAAGCAAAGGTGGAAAAGTTATTTTGAGATCTTATTAAATGAAGATAATGAGAGTAAATTGGATATGGAGGAACTTAAGAAGATCCAAGAAGCTACATTTTTTTGCATAATTAAGTAATCTAAAGTTGTATGAAAAATGGAAAGCTTTATAACCGAATGGCATTTGTATTAAGGTGTGAAAGTGTTCAGGAAAGAGTGTTTTAACTAACAAAATTGTTTAATAAAATTATTATAACTAAAAGGCTGCTCAGTGAAGGGTGAAAGAATGTTTTTGTACCTATATATAAAAATAAAAAGAATATACACAGTTTCTCAAATTATCGTAGTATTAAGTTAACGAGTCATGCAACAAAATGAAACTTTTGAAGAGAATCATATTGGCTTTATGCTTAGGAGGTCAACAATGGAAGCAATCTTTTTATTGAGATTGCTGGGAATGTATAGCTTATAAAATAAAGATTGTTCATATGATTTTTACAGATTTGGAGAAGGGGTAATAGAGTACCTAAAGATCAAATATGGTGTGTTTTAAATTGAAAATGAATTACTAGCAGATACATTGATATGATTAAATCTATGTATGATGGGGTCATGACTACTTGAGGAAGTAGTGAATTTTTACTTACTTTGGATTTACATCAAGAGTCTCCTTATTTTTTTTCTCTTGCTATTAATAAATTAACTTGACAAATATAAAATGAGGTGTCACGATGTATGTTATTAGCAAATAATATTGCTATAGTGTGTGAAACTAAGGGATTAATAGTAAATTGGAAGTGTGGAGAGATACCCTAAAAATAAGACGGTTCAAAAGTTAGTAAGACCAGCATAAAGTATACGAAGTGCAATTTTAGGGAAGAGAACAAACGGGCGCTGTGGCGAAGCTTAAGGATTATGAACACCTAAAAGTGATCATTTTGTGATTTAGAATCCATCGTCTAAAGAGATAGACATATAATGATGATGTTACTCATATGATTAATACAAGATGGAAAAAGTGAAGAAGAAAAGAATTGCTATTGTGTATTATGTATTAGATGAATATTTGTGAAATAAAAGGGGAAGTTATATAGGATGGCCATTAGATTTGTTATGTCATATAGGTCAAAGTGTTGGAAAACAAGACATGTTTGCAAAAATAAAATTAAAAAAAAAAAGTGTGCCAGAGTTGTGGATGTTAAGATGGATGTGTAATAAAACTAGAAAGGATAAACTTTGAACTGAAGATGTTCGTAAAATAATATAAGTAGGTCCCATAATATTGATGGTAAAGTTAAAGCGTGGATCTAGCGGTAGAGGTAGACCAAAGTGACTTGGTGAGAGATTGTAAAAAAGAACACGATATCATGCGCTAAACAAAATGGGATGGAAATGCAGGATTCATGTAGTTGTTGAGTTGGGTGTGCAACATCATTATCGACAGTGGAAATCATGAGAACGTCGTCTTAAAGAAAGTTGTGAGACTCGCTGGCTCAAAAATCAAAAGAACATCTTTATCCTTACAAGTTGGTGTGGTTCACGTAATGTAGTGAAGTTATTGTTAACCAACATTGTTTGATTTCTTTTTCAATTCAACAAAAATATTTTGATGAGATTTTCTACAAGGTGGTCCTAATGGATGTTTGTCATGTGTTGTTGGGAAGATCGTGACAATAACATAGGCATAGTACCCTCGATGTGAGAAAGAATACTTACAACTTAGTCCAATATAATATTAAGTATACTCTACTTCCAATACTGGAGAGGAGTCCTATGCAACTCGAAATGATAAAAGCGGGATTGCTTACAAAAAGTGGGTGACGAAGGCGGTTCAAAACTGTGCGAATTTTTGCGTTAGCGGTCAACTTTGAAGCATGGACACGAACATGACACAAACAAGTTTTTAAAATTAAAGACATGACACTTGATAACAAATAAAAAAAAAAATAACAAATAGATATATGTATGACAAGAATTTCTAATATAATAAGGTTTTAGTGTGGAATAAATGAAGACAAAAATATAAGCAACCAGGAACACATCGAGAAAAACATGAAAAAAAAAGTGAAAATGAGAAATCAATAAGTTATACACAAGAAATTCGTGAGTTCATAAGTTGTCCCATTGTCAAACTATAGTTTACTTTTCTAGCAAGTAAGTACCTTAAAGGATTATGCCAAAAAAGATGCCACAAATTTAACTTATGTGTACTTATACATTAATACGGTCATATGAAAAGAAGTGTTGGGCACATTGATTTTATATGTGAATAATGAACACGTGAAAACAAGGGTTGGGCATGCGTCTAAGAGTGTTATATGAGTGTAGGTGTCAAACACGTGTCAGACACAAACTCGTTGCCTTGTGAAGAATGCCAGAGGTTCAAGGTGAAATTTTAGTTAAAACAAATTTGTCGAAGGATCTCATGCTAATGAAATGTGATTTGTCATCAATACTACCCATGTGTCGAGAGCAAATGTACCAAATAGGCCGCCATACCAACTAAGTCAACAAAACATGCATAGTTGAAACAGTAAGTGGAAGAATTGTTATGTAGGGTATACCTAATAGAGGATAAGTCCTCGAACAGTACTTGTACTACTTAAACCAAAGACAAATGGATCATGGTGAATGTGCGTTGATTGCCTGGTAATATCCCAATCAATTACCAATTCCTTATTCCACGACTTAGTGAAATGACTGATAATTTATTCCCCGCTATGAAGTATTGGTGTGCAAGATCCAAACCAAACGGATGAAACGATCGATCCAATCCAAGCAAACCCAATGCAATTAAAAAATCGACCTCAATTGGATGAGATTGGATTTGGTTTTTAAAAAACCGAACTTAACTGGATCGGTTTCGGTTTTGTCTATAAAACAACTGATGGAACCGATCCAAATCAGTTATATATAAAATATGTTAAAAAAGAAACACGTGACATAATATTAACGGTTAGAATATTTTATTAGTTTGTAGTCATACACACCTTGTCATTTATATTAGAGCTAAATGACCAATATTGTCTTCTATTGTATTGAGTTAGATGTGTTGAATAAGATCCAAATCTAATCCAACTAGAATTTAATAAGGCATAAATTAGAGGAATCGAAATCGATTGCAAAAGCATTCCAATCCAAATTGGATCTAATCGGATTGGATTGGATTCTAAAATTGACAAACCAACTTCAATTGGATTGGATACGGTTCTTTTCAAATAGGTCAGTTTCAAACCAATGCACACCCCTAACTTCTCCAAGACCAATCTTAAGAGTGGTTGCCATCAAGCACAAAAGAATCCGGGGTACGAAGGGAATACGTGATTCAAATCTAAGGACGACTTATACAAATGGTTAGCCATGTCTTTCATGTGTTTGATAACTCATAGTCAAGTCATTTGATGGAAAATGCTTTGTTTATTTTTTATTATATACTAATTGAGAATAAGCACTTTGGTAATCATACTACACAGTTGAGGGAAGTATTCATATTGTCAACTTCAATACAGTGTAGGAATTGAAGTACAATATCTCATCATGGGATTTATCTAGCAAAATGAAAGTATGACATGGAGATTGAGGATACTAGGATGACTGGCTATAAACCATCTTCATCTTCGATTATTCCTAATTTGAAGCTTGTAGCTAAATCTAGTGAGCCTCAAGAAGATTCATTTAGGTATTAGGGTTTGGTAGGCCGTCTCATTCACTTATTAGACAATTATGGACTAGATATATCATTTGTTGTTAGGAAACTTATTCAGCTTATGCATAAACCCTATAGGCCTCTTTTTAATCTACGACACCTCAAGTCTTCCTGATGTGAATCTAAGAATGCGAAAGCATTATTATTACACTACACAACAACAATTAACTACATAACAATAACTAAACTAAAGAAATGCGTTTCTTTCTCTCTCTATTCTCTTTCTCAGTATTCAAGTGTGATTACAAATGAGGTCCAAGGGCCTATTTATAAGAGAGGTTAGAGGTTAGTTTGCTAGCCAAGCTAAGGACCCAAAAAGACAAAAAAGACCAACTGATAACTAAAAATGACTAATCAGCCCCAAACATGCTTGGACACCAATTAAAGACTAAAAATAAAAAAAATTACAATAATACCTTAAACTAAAATACAAAAATAAAAGATAGTCTTCTCCCGGAGCACAATCATGTGCCACTCGTCACTACGTATCACCAAACACCTCATTCTCCCCGACTTCGAAAAACTCATCCTCGAGCGTGGAGGGTGACTCATCAATGCCATATGATATAAACCACGAAAAAACTTCGGACCCCAATCAAAATTAACAAAAAGTGGGCTGCCCAAACTGGAATTATTCCAATGAGTATGAACCTCATCAATAATAGGTCTAATAAATCCAAATCCTAGCGACGTTCCTCTACGAAATCCGAGCAACTAAAAACTGACGACCATACACGCCTTCTCTACACCATAAGTACATGGTTGCTACTTTGTGTGGTGGACCCTTAAATCTGAACGGACGGGAACTCCGGCGACTGCACCTTTGCGAATACAATGGCGAAACAAGCGGACTAAAAACGACGACATTCTGGAAAGCCGGACCCAAAATGGCAAATAGTAAAAAATGGGCCCTAAATGGGACACATTTTTCACGAAAGTCATAAGTTGTGTCACAAATAGACCCTAAGACCAATTTTGAATGGATTTGAGGTCAAATAGGGGGTAGGCGATTGGATCGGAGTAGGAAAACCCATTTTTATCGAGTTTGATTACGGTTGGACATAAATGAGTGAGGAAAGGATAAAAAAAGGGTTGGGACATATTAGGGCTAAAATGGAAGGGTAAAATGGTAAAATATTATTTTTAGGCGGTGGGGATGGTTAGTGTTTGGCCGAGATTTTTTTTTAGGCTTTTGGGTCAGATCAGAGGGAAGGGGTGAACCGATGGCGTTCTGGACTTGGTCGGTAGGGGGAAATGGGTCGTCGGCACAAGGGTTTATCCCTGTTGGTTGTCGACCACCTCTAGGGAAAAACCCTAGCTGGCCGGGGTTGCTAGGAGTGGTGGAAGGTTGGTCGGCCACCTGGGGAGTGGTTCGGCCCAAGTGGGAGGGTGACAGGACTGTGACGGCGACTTGGGAGGTGTTTGGGGAGGGGTTGGTGCTTGAAAGGACCAGGGGGATGGGGTTTTGGTCAGAGGGGGTTATAGACTAGTAGGGTTGGTCGGGTAGGGTTTTTTCGGGAGGGAGGTCGGAATAGGGCAGATGTAGGGTGGGACGAATTAGGGTTAGGGTTGGGGTTTCTTTGGGGTTGGGGCAGTCGGGAGGGTTGTTAGGGTTTTGAGTGGGGTAAATAGATGGTGTGGCTTTTTTTTGAAGAAATGGTGGTTGTGTGCAGTAGGAGATGGAGGCGGAGGAAGGTGGTGGTGGAGGGTGGAGGAGGCTAAAAGGGTTGGTATTCCCTCTTTTAGCGGTAATGAAATTTAGGGTTTTCATCCACCCGTTTCCCATTTGGACATTTGTCAATCAACTGATTGAAGGGTTACCGAGTTGGAATTACAATTCGTTACCAACTTCACACACCACGATGAACACCAAAAACAAACGCAATACCAATTTGATGTGAATCTAAGAATGCAGAAGCATTATTATTACACTACACAACAACTATTAACTACACAACAACAACTAAACTAAAGAAATGAGTTTATTTCTCTCTCCATTCTCTTTCTCAATATTCAAGTGCATTTACAAATGAGGTCCAAAGGCTTGTTTATAGGAAAAGTTAGCTTGATAGCCAAACTAAGGACCCAAAAAGATTTAAAAAAAAGGACAACTAATAAATAAAATGACTAATTAGCTCCAAACATGCTTGGAGACCAATTAAAGACTAAAAATAAAAGAAAATGACAATAAAACACTAAGTTAAAATGCAAAAATAAAAGATAATCTTCTTCTGGGAGCCCACAACCACGCGCCACGTGTCTCTATGTATCACCAAACACATCACTTCCCTTGGACTTGGGTTAATTTATAAAGCAGAACTGCAGTTGGGAAGTGTATTTGATATTTGCAGTGAGAGCACTTGGTATGTTAACTTAAAAACGTGTTGTTTCACCGCTAGGTAATTGGAGTTTTAAGAGTTTAAACTTTAAAAATATTAGGTAATGGTAGTTCGAGATTGGTCGATGCCTAAAAGTGCTAATGATATGTGGAGTTTCCATGGATTAGCGTAATTCTGATGTTGATCCTTGTCAGTTGGATTGAAAAGAGAAATTTCTAATGGAATTCCCAGGTTAATAAAAGTTTTGGTTGTTGCAGAAGCTAATAAAAATTTTGAGTTGCTGAAGAAGAAGAAGCTAACAAAAGCTCGGGTGTTAAGCTTCACCTAATTTTGATATAGTGTTTAAAATCGATTATGATGCATCTAGTATTGGCATTGAAGCGGTATTCAATCCAAAAATGGAGGTTTATCGTGTAAATATTGCAAGAAGTTAGATGTCCCGAGACTCAATTATACCACCTACAAAATTGACTTCTAAGAAATGGTTCAAGCACTGAGGCAATTAAGCTTGGCTTATCGAGAATTCGTATTGCATTTTGATCATGAGGCTCTCAAACATCTTAGTATTCAAGGGAGTATTAACAAGAAGCATGCACCATGGCTTGTTTTAATTCAACAACACTTTCATTATCAAGTATAAGGAAGGCAGAAGAATCAAAGTAGTCGATGCATTGAGTCGATGAGCCAAAGCTTGGGTAAGTTATTAAAGGAGGTCGAAATTAGGACACAATGCTACCACTTGAAGATTATGTCTATAATAACGCTAAAAAATCATCCTATGTTGTGTATCCATTCGAAGTTGTCCATGGGGAAGTCCAAGTAGTTTATTAGATTTGGTTCCAATGGGAGCGGGTGTCAAGGCTAAAGAGATGTTTGCCTTCATGAAGCGAGTGCATTAAGAGATCAAAGTGTGGATCGAGGAAAAGAAACAAAAATATAATGAGGATACTGAACACATTAAATTCAATGTGGGATATTATGTTTTTAATGTGTTTCGCTAAAGCATTTAATTAATCAATACAAGAACAACTTCAGAATAAAGGAAAGAGTGCGCTTCGTGCAAAAAATAATAGAGATAAACTAATTGATATTATTTTCCTATTTGAATCGTGATAAAATAATAAGCACACCCTAAAAGGCATTCCTGTCAAGATAAGCAACTCTGAGCACATGGGAGATTATGTGGAATCCAATCAGAGAAAGGATAGGCATCACCAACTTTATTCGCCAACGTCAATGAAGAGATAAGGGAGATCGGTTAGTCATGGTCAGCACAAAGAAGTCCAAGAATATTAGGAACTCTCTCCCACTCTATCTACAAATATAAATCAAACCCCCTATGGGTTATGTATTGATCGGTAGTATTAAAATTCTGCTAAAAACACTTTGAAAATAAATAAAAATTCGAAGAACTTCCCGTGGACATAGGCACGTTGCCAAACCACGTATATCTTGTAATCTTGTGTGTGCCTTGCTCTTATTTCCTCTATTATCATTTTATTCTCTTAAGCTATTATGGAATTTAAGAATAGTAAGATTTTTCCACCTACAATTAGCGCCATATGTGGGAATGATTTTTCCTCAATCTCACTAGCCAACACTCAATTGTGTCATATACAACACACGAGAGAAACACCTGGAACGTCAGGACACGACAGCCAGGAGATAGGCAAACCACATGTCCCTTAAGATCATATATGTGGTCCAACTATAGTGGGACAGGATCACCCTAAATTCTCATTATCCATCCTAGGGGGAACATCACGATTAGAGAAACATGAGACCATGATCAAGCCAGATCTCACCTCTTATCTATGCTTAGAGCAGCGCCTCCGCAAACAAGTGAGGGTTACCAGCTTACGGTAAAAAGAGAAGAGTCACCTACAGTATCGTCTTGACAATCTAGAGAGTGAACCACACAAGGATAAGCACAAGCATCACGAGGTCTCTCGCGCTCTTTTCCCTCAGGTGAGCAAAACTCGCAATCGATGAAGGAGTACACATCACCACGAGGATCTCACCCCGCGAGACAGATGTCGTAAAAAATATGCTCGACAAAGTTCTCGCCTTGAGAAAAATGACCTTTGCAATTCACATGGAAGGAGCTAGATGAACATTAGACACACTATGGGGCTCACATGACGAAAGAACAAGCCAAGAGGGCCCTCATAAGCCAGATGAAGTCACCTTTCACTCAGTCCATTGAGAAATTTGAGCCACCAAAGATCCCAAGTTTAAGTTCAATAATGGGAAAGCGAATCCCACTAATCATATTTGGCAGTATTACCAGGCCATAATGTTTTGGAACAACAATGAACTACTGATGTGCCAAATTACTAAGTAAAGCCTTCAAAACAAGGTTTATTACGAGTTGCTCCCACCCAAAGAAAATGGACTCCATTCTTATGTTAAAGAAAAAACCACATAAGACTGCGAGAATATGCTCAAGATATTGGCAGGTTCACAACGAGGTAGAGGACTGTACAGGTCACAATTTCTTTCTTGAAAATTAATTTGTTGAACAACTCCATGTTGTACCAGTCACTTTCTAAGACAGAAGCAACTACCATTGATGACCTCATGTCAAGGATAGAGAAGTATGCCAAAGTGAAGGATGTGGTCACAAGGAAGAATCACGACAGCAGCCGAACAAAGTCTAGAAACAACGGAGATAAACATGTTTCCCTCAAGGGGGAAAAGAAACAAAACAATGGACAAATAGGGGCCGAAAAATTTAACCATGGATGAAAAAAATGTCTAGATATACATTAAAGATAAACAGCGCCTTAAAGATTCTCCCGTCATAAGGGTTATAGGCATAAAATAGAGAACTGTAAGGCTTTGAAGTCACACCTCTAGACACTATGTAAAGAAAAGAGGCAGCAAGAGTCGAACAAAGAACGATAAAAAACCATACCACTCGATGATGACGAGATGGGCCATACATTCGTTATAATACATGAGGCCTCTAACCCCAAAATAAAAGGAAATGCATTTAAGATGGAGATAAAGAAGATCAACATAGAAGTAAAGGCCTTTCAAATCGACCCAACAAAATCGTCCATCAAAAAGCGTCGTTGTCCAGAGGAAGTGAACTACACCAAGCAATCGTCTTCACAAAAGAAGGCTTGGTCAGGGTTAGAACCCCCCACCACGATGCATTAGTAATCACGCTCAGGAGCACCAACTAGGACGTGGAGAAACTCCTTGTCAATCAAATAATTTCATTGAAATCTTCAGTTATTCAGCCAACTTAACTCGCACTTCATGATTTGAAGGAAGCCACCCGCCAGCTAGTCGTATTCTTTGGAAAATTGATTATGAACTTGGGAAAGGTAGTGCTACAAGTTAGAGAAAGAGGCATCTAAAAACTAATTGAATTTTGGTCATCGACATAGTTTCTCTATACCATTCCATCTTAAGAAGGGGATAGTTGCATGCGATAAAAGTCAGTTCCTTTCAATGACTATCAAAAGCTCAAATGCAATTATTGACCGGGGAATAATGGAGATACATGGAAACCAAGCTTCTTTTCGACAATGATTTATCACAACAATCGGACCTAGATGGGAAAAGAAGAAGGAAAAGTTGGAGGAGAATACTCCAGCCGAGGTAGTCCCATCCAAATAGAAACTGAAGTAGGGGAGACCTGGGGTGGAGGATACAAAAGTCGCTCCTGTTGACAGGGTCATGGAACCTCTCTAAGAAGTACCACAAGAAGTTTCTCATCGACAGTAGCTTAGCGAGGGAAGAAAAGAGTTAATTAGTCCCCTTACTCAAGGATAACTAGGACCTGTTTACTTAGCATCCGTATGACATGCCTAGCATAAGTCCAGAAGTCATGTGTCACAAGTTGTACGTCAGTCCATCCTGTTCACCAATAATACAAAAGGCTCACCAAATAGTACTTGAAAGGCCAAGAGGAAGTGGAAAAATTAATGGCTTTCAAACCCCGTAGTGGTGAGGAAGAGTAGCGAAAAGTGAAGAGTCAGTATCGACTTAACAAACCTGTAAAAAGCATGCCAAAAGGATAGTTTCCCCTGACCAAAATTAGACCCGTTGGTCTATATTTTGTTGATGATTAAATTTTCATGTTATGTGAATTATGTGTGCTGCATACTATATGTAATTAATTGGTGAAACATCATTCATCACCACTCTTATCTTGTATTGCTACACCGTAATGCGTTCCGAACTCAAAAACATAGGGACAACCTACCAGCGGCTGGTGACATAATGGGGGCACAATGGAGGTGTAAATACCCGATGGGATAAAAGGAAGGAAAAGATAAACCACCCTCCTTATTTAAGAAAGACCTTTAAGCAAATGAAGCAAAACTTTGCAAAGAGTTCAATCCGGCATGTTCCTCCGTCTTTTTGTTTGCTAAAGGTGGATTGCAGCGAACCCGGACCGGATTGAAGCAATGAGAATAGTTCAACCTCCCAAAACATTAAGGGGGGTCCAATAGTTGACAAGAAAAAAAGGGTTGGCTAGTCGAATGAGGTAGCTTAAAGCTCAAATAAATTCCTCCATGCTCGCCGCCCTCAACCATTTCATTCCAAAATCCTCAAAGCGATGCAAACTTTTATTTTCCAAAGGCTAAGGAAGGACAAGAAAGAGAGGGAAGGACGAATGTTCTCCATCACTAAAACAAATCAAAGGGTACTTAAGTAAATTACCCTTCCTCACGATCCCAAAACAGGGAGAGCCATTATACTTGTACCTTTCGGTATTTGTTCATGCAATAAGGCATTGGTTCGTAAGAAGACTGGGCATCAGGCTCTTATCTACCGAACCAATAAAACACTGATCGAAGTCAAAAAATGATACCCCCCCTAATAAAAATCTAATGTATTCACTCGTGGTAACCTCGCAGAAACTGAAGCACGACTTTGAGGTGCACTCAATCATAGTTAACGTCTTTTTCTTTAAAGGTTGTTCCCTGAAATACCAACTTTTCTTGGCGGATATCCAAATGATCGGTGGAATTGGGACGTTTGATATCCATTATCAACCAGGAACAAAGATGAGAGGTCAGGTACTTGCAGACTTCATCGAGGAATTTACACAAGAGTAGTACCCGAAGCAGTCCCCATTAAAAGCGATATGACTGTTGATGTAAAAAACTAGATCACTCTAATTCTTCAATCACAGATAAATAAATAAGACAAAGATTTTTAAAGTGGTTCGGCTAGGAATAAAGCCTACGTCCACTGTTATGTTATTACTGAGTGTTTGTGGAATTCTTGATTACAAGTTCTCTCAAGAAATTCCGGTCCCCTTGAATGAGGGTGATACAAGGTATTTATAGCCTTGAGGCTGTACATGAAAGGGTCGATACATTAAATGATATACATATGAAAGGGTAATACATTTAATGCCCTTAGACTTGTGCGTCAAGGATAATCATTTAATGAACCAGTTGGACTGTTCGTTATCTGGCAATCAATGCTGTGGCCGAGATGCAGCTCGGACCGTCTGAGTAACTCGGGTATGTTGATCTTCCTGGTATTCAAGAGTTCCTCGGAGAGGTATGTTCCTCGGAGAGGTATGTTCCTCGGAGCCTGTGAGTTCTTCGTAGAGGTATGTTCCTCGGAGCCTGTGAGTTCCTAGGAGAGGTCTATTCCTCGGAGCCTGTGAGTTCCTCGGAGAGGTCTGTTGTTGCCATGTAGATAGCCAGGTGTCTTCGTATGATTGGTCCACGTCAGCAGATTAAATTTGGTATCAACAGAAGCCCCCAATGCTTCATGCTTGATGGTTTACTTGAAAGGATGGAGTATTTTATTTTGCAGTGTTGCTCGGTGCTCGTGAAATTCTTGATCTACCTTCTTGATTTGTTGGACATAAAGGGCACTATCTCCTGGACGACATATGATGCCGTTTGTAGCTTATCATAATCTTCAAGTATGTTGATTGGTTTGTTAGCCGACCTACTGCATTCTGTGAGCTAGTGGTGGACTCTGCTCGGGGACGATCAAGAGCTGCTCGGGGACGAGCAAGAGTTGCTCGGACAGACCATCTGTGATGAACATCAGAATACTGAAATATCTTAACTTCATAAAATCCCCATTATGCTTTGGATAATCTTCCTGCTGGCGAGGAACCTGTTTCAAAATCAGAGGGAGAGAAACCAATAGAGTAGGAATCTCAATGTAATAGTTAGTACACAATTTAATATCAATGTAATAAATTTGCATAATTCATTTTGAATTCAGTGAAAGAATTTCATTTTTGTTCACAAATTTGAATTTGCTATTATTTTGTAAATATCAAACACATTATTATTTGTGCTTGCATAACAATATTGTATGGTTCATCGACCAAAAAAGTTACAAGTATTAGTAATGTTGCTCGATCACTTAATAATAAAGTAATGAGTATAATTTATTCAAAGTGTTTCCAACCAACCAAGGTGGATAAATAATGTTTGTCGACCAACTACAGTTGATGGGTTTTTATCCCCGACCAACCATACTTGGTATAGTTTGGAATATTTTGTTCTTTAAAGAACTTTTTGAAATAATGTTACCTCCTGACCAACATAAGTTGTAATATGAGAGTATATTTTTATCTTACCAACCGTAATTGATCATGCTGGTGTACACTTTTTGGCTCCTTAAAGCTTTTGGCTCCTTAGAGCATGTCCTCCTAACCAAAGGAGGTTGGCTACTTATAGCACTTTTGCTCCGTAGAGCGCTCCGGAGAGCTTATCCTCCTAACCAAAGGAGGTTGGCTACTTATAGCACTTTTGCTCCGTAGAGCGCTCCGGAGAGCTTATCCTCCTAACCAAAGGAGGTTGGCTACTTATAGCACTTTTGCTCCGTAGAGCGCTCCGGAGAGCTTATCCTCCTAACCAAAGGAGGTTGGCTACTTATAGCACTTTTGCTCCGTAGAGCGCTCCGGAGAGCTTGACTCCGTAGAGCATGGCTCCGTAGAGCATGACTCCGTAGAGCAGTCTTCTTGGTTGATCCTGTAACATCCACAGGTTGATCAGCGAGCAACTTTTGTTCCTCGAGAGTATTAGGAATCCTCCCAACCATTTCTGCATTGCATCCTGTAACGTCCACAGGTTGATCAGCAAGCAACTTTTGTTCCTCGGGAGTATTAAGATTAGTAAACTCCGCTATAGCTTGTATTAATGGCATGTCGGTATGCACGGTATGGGCCTGGAAACACAACCTCCTTCTTCTATTTGCTTTAATTAATGCCACTGCCAATTTTTCCAGCTTTGGGTATCTGATCTCTGCACCTCTTCTTTCGTTTTTGGGGATCGCAACCCTAAAAGGGCTTTGATCTTGTCTGGATTTGCTTCAACGTCTCGCTGGTTGATGATGTACCCGAGGAACATTCCTTCTCGTACTCCAAATGTGCACTTCGTCGGGTTGAGTTTCATTTGGTATTTATCCAGTTGATCAAAAGTTTGACTCAAGTCAACCAAATGATCAGCAGCTTTCTTGCATGTCGTCAACATAGACTTCCATACTGCAACTGATTTGCTCGGAAAAAACCTTGTTCATTAGCCGCTGTTATGTCGTTCCCTGTCTTCAGGTTTCATTTTGATCTGGTGTTAGCCAGAGTAAATATCCATGAGCAGTTCGTGTCCCGAGGTAGCATCCACTGCCTTGTTGATATCGGTGAAATCAACACACATTCTTCATTTATTGTTTTTCTTCTGCCCGATGAGGAGATCTAGATCTCTCTCTTGCTCGGTCTTCATTTCCTCTTGTATAGCTTGATTCTTCTCGGGGCTGGATACTCTTCTTCTCGTATGTCATGTCAATAAGTGGCTCAGCTTCTATCCACTTAGTAAAATAATCTACTGTGATGACGAGGTATTTGAATCTTCCTCGAGTCGTCGACAATGGTCCAACCAAATCAATCCCCATATGGCAAATGGCCAAAGGGAGTTATGGGTGTCAACAATGCTTGTGGAATTCTTCGGATGGAGGAAAAGCGTTGGCACTTGTCACATTTCTTGGCATAGGCTTATATAGTTAGCTCTCATCGTCGGCCAGTAGTATCTCTGCATCATCACCTTTTGCAAAAGTGTCCGACCTGCTACATGGGCTCCACAGGACCCTTCATGGATCTCTTTAACCAATTCTTTCACCTCGGAGGAATGTACACATCTTTGCAAACCTGCCATAATTCCTCGTCTATACAAAATACCATTAATTAATACATACCGAGCAGCTTTAAACTTCCATTTCTAGGCAGCGAGATTATCCTCCGGTAATTGTTCCTCCTCAATATATGCTCCGACTTTCTAATACTTCAATTGGTATCGTTCTTCGCAGCTCGGTACAAGTAGCTGATGCTAATCGGGCCAATGCGTCTGCTCTAGCATTCTCCATCCTCGGTGTCCTTACCAATTGAATAGCATCAAATTCTGTCAATAACTCCATCACCTTTGCATGGTACTTGACCATCGACTCTCCATTCACTGCATATATTCCCATCATTTGATTCAATTAATTGAGAATCACTGAAAACAATTACTTGCCGTGCCTCCATGACTTTCGCCAAATGAAAACCTGCTATCATAGCATCATACTCAGCCTCATTATTGGAAGCTTTGAATTGGAATCTCAAGGCATACTCCATGTCAATATCATCTGGGGTGTTTAAAACAATCCCTGCTCCACAACCAGCTGTGCAAGATGATCCATCTACATATAATCTCCATGTAGGTACCTCGTCTTCAAATTTCTGGTCTGACAGAGTTCCTCGGGGGAATACTTGTCGCTTTCTTTTATCATGTCGTGATACTTCTGAATACACCTCTTGAATTTCAATATACCTCCTGAACTTCAATATTCCTCCTGAACTTCAATATATCTCCTGAACTTCAATATTCCTCCTGAACTTCAATATATCTCCCGAACTTCAATATTCCTCTTGAACTTCAATATACCTCCTGATTAGTCGGGGTTGAATTTGATGTTCGACTGCATGATGATATAAGAATGTGCCACCAAATGAACAAATATATCTGTAATATAAGCCCCCAATTGTGGAATGTGAACTTTGAATGAGATTTATCGACCAATACCAACCGGAGTTGGATTTTATCTACCAACCGAAGTTGGATTTTTTCTACCAACCGAAGTTGGATTTTATTTACCAACCGGAGTTGGATTTTGTCTACCAACCGGAGTTGGATTTTTTCTACCAACCGAAGTTGGATTTTATCTACCAACCGGAGTTGGATTTTATCTACCAACCGGAGTTGGATTTTATCTACCGATCAGAGTTGGTGGTAATTGATAATAAATGATGAAGACTTCCTCGGAGCTGACCAACAGATTGTTGGGAATAAGATAATATAAATACTGGAGACCTCCTCGGCGCTGACCAACAGATTTGTTGGGAATAAGATAATACAAATGCTAGAGACCTCCTCGGCGCCAACCAACAGATTCGTTGGGAATAAGATATAATAAATGCAGGATACCTCCTCGGCGATGACCAACAGATTCGTTGGGAATAAGATAATATAAATGCTGAAGACCTCCTCGGCGCTAACCAACAGATTCGTTGGGAATAAGATATAATAAATGCAGGATACCTCCTCGGCGATGACCAACAGATTCGTTGGGAATAAGATATAATAAATGCAGGATACCTCCTCGGCGATGACCAACAGATTGTTGGGAATAATATAAATGCAGGATACCTCCAACAGATTGTTGGGAATAAGATAAATGCAGGATACCTCCTTGATGATGACCAACAGATTGTTGGTAATAAGATATAATAAATGCTGGAGACATCCTTGGAGCTGAATAAGATATAATAAATGTTGGAGACATCCTTGGAGCTGAATAAGATATAATAAATATTTGTCGAGCTCCATGCTGAAATGAGAATAGAATATGCATCCAAATAGATATAAAGAATAATTAAAAATAATAAAATGCCTCGCCGATCAGTCGAGGTGGAATCATATAATGCCGAACAAGAATAAGATCTTTCAGAACATAATAATATGGCCGAGAATGTTGTCAGGCCTGAATATAAATAAGAATTATCCGAACGAATGTTGTAATTCTCCTTAAAGCTGAATAAGTATCCTGTCGAGGCATAATTGCAGAATGCCGAATAAGAATAATATTTTCCAGAACATAAGAATATGGCCGAGAACTTTGCTGGGCCTGCATATCAATAAGAATCACCCCGACCAACTATCCGTTGGGGGTGAAATATAATAAATGTTACAGTTCTCAAAACTGAATATGATAATAAGTATCTCTCCGTGCTCCATGTTGAGATGACTATAGAATATGAATCCCAATGGATATATAGAATCATTTGTGCTGGAGCAGATATCTGGGCCCGAATACAAATAAGAATTACCCCGACCAACTATCCGTTGGGGGTGAAATATAATAACTGTTGTAGCGTTTCCTCGGAGCCGAATATATATAGAGAGAAGAAATTTTTCGAGCTCCATGCTGAGATAAATATAAAATAGGAATCCGTACGGATATAGAATAATTTGTGCTTCAGCATTCGTCGGCATTGAATCTTGTGCCTGTAAAAATTAATAATTTGCTCTACCATATGTGTAGGCTGAATTGATTAGTCATGAGAATAATTTACTCATCCAATCAATATATGATATGTATCAGCATAAAAATTTCAAAATATGAAATAATATGTTTTATGCCAAATGTGTGTGAGATGGACAAATTATTATCAAATATGCATCATAAATAAGACGTAAAGTTTTTTTTTTTTTTTTTTTTAATCTCCAACAACTAATCAGGTATTAGTTGCTGTTTAAAAATATTTTTGGGGTGATCATAAGTTAAAGAAAGACTTAAGCCCCCTGCTTGTTCCCAAGCCGAACTCGTGTTTAAAGAAATATCAGGGGTGCTTAGCATTTTTTAATATCCCAAGATTTTACTGTTGCCGACAAACAACATGGATGTTGCCGACCAACATTTAAGGATATCTCAAATTATTTCTTGAGTCTTTAGATCAAAAATAACATTCAATGTAAAATTTAAGCCTTAAGAACGTTAATTAAATGAATAAATATATAACCCACTAGATCGTGTGATTTCGACGAAGAAATCTTGTGATGTGATGAACGAGGGGCCAACATATCAAATTTGTGCCCAGACTTTTTTACAAGAGGTGGGTAATGACTTTTCAGGTGAGAGAAAATTATTTTTTATATTGATCCCTTCATATTCCCAATTTGGAGAGATAAAAATATGATGAATGATTAAAGTCATTACCAAATTTATATAAAAAATCAATCAATTTGACTTTATTGACATAGATGGAAGATGAACCAAATTAAGTATATAGTTCATAAAAGTGAATGCAAAGGGACTCAAACTTGAAGAGAGAGAGAATATATATGGATCATAATTTCCATGAGAAGACTTTTCATTGTCTTTAACCTTTTCCCATTCTTTTATTAAAAATATGATGGGAATTCGAATAGACATCAAATATCTTACAAAATTTATTTCAAAATCAACAATGAAAATGATCAAATCTTATCATCGTCGTATATATTGGCATATGTAATCATTTAAAATATTTTTCCATGATATAAAATAGAAACTTGAGAATCAAGCAAAAATTTATGATTTATGAAATCCACTATTTTTCAGATTTCTAAATAAGGATAAATCTAACAGTTATGATTTAAAAATCATGATATGCAACATTTTGCAGATAAAAATTAGACAATTAACTTATGTATATAAACATAAAAATCATTGATTGAATTAAAAGATGTATGTATAATTGATTATACATAGAGAAAATAAAAACTTAGCTTTTGGTGGAGAACAACGTTTGTAACACGTTCCCACAGACGGCGCCAATCTGTTGATGTAAAAAACTAGATCACTCTAATTCTTCAATCACAGATAAATAAATAAGACAAAGATTTTTAAAGTGGTTCGGCTAGGAATAAAGCCTACGTCCACTGTTATGTTATTACTGAGTGTTTGTGGAATTCTTGATTACAAGTTCTCTCAAGAAATTCCGGTCCCCTTGAATGAGGGTGATACAAGGTATTTATAGCCTTGAGGCTGTACATGAAAGGGTCGATACATTAAATGATATACATATGAAAGGGTAATACATTTAATGCCCTTAGACTTGTGCGTCAAGGATAATCATTTAATGAACCAGTTGGACTGTTCGTTATCTGGCAATCAATGCTGTGGCCGAGATGCAGCTCGGACCGTCTGAGTAACTCGGGTATGTTGATCTTCCTGGTATTCAAGAGTTCCTCGGAGAGGTATGTTCCTCGGAGAGGTATGTTCCTCGGAGCCTGTGAGTTCTTCGTAGAGGTATGTTCCTCGGAGCCTGTGAGTTCCTAGGAGAGGTCTATTCCTCGGAGCCTGTGAGTTCCTCGGAGAGGTCTGTTGTTGCCATGTAGATAGCCAGGTGTCTTCGTATGATTGGTCCACGTCAGCAGATTAAATTTGGTATCAACAATGACCATCCAAAGGAATCCAAAATAACTAACATATGGATAGTCTTCGTCGATGGGGCATCGAATTCCAAGGGAGTTCAAGCGGGTATAGTATTGTTCATTCCATAATACCGTCCTTGAATAGGCCATATGCCTTGGATCTGAAGCATCAAATAATGAGACTGTGAAGGTGCACCAATTCCCAGAAAGAAATAACACCAAACAAATGCCTTGGCCAATCTAACTTCAGTTGTTAATTCCGACCTCAAAAGAACCATTCATGTAGAATACCATGATCAACCGAGTATAATAAAAAAACCAAGAGCTAAACATATATTATCAATTATCTATGGAAAAATCCCCAAGATGGATGAACCCAATA
Source organism: Sambucus nigra (assembly GCA_949130495.1). Classification (NCBI taxonomy): domain Eukaryota; kingdom Viridiplantae; phylum Streptophyta; class Magnoliopsida; order Dipsacales; family Adoxaceae; genus Sambucus; species Sambucus nigra. The sequence continues at coordinate 146,739,448 of OX422211.1, forward strand.
GTAAGATATCTCAAAGAGAATGTCTTACCTCTTGCCTCTTGACAAAAAAGTGGCCCTGATTAGATTGAAGGATCCTCGCTTCTACCTATGTACCAAGGAGAAGCTCTATAGGTGCTCATTCGCAAGACATCTGCAATGTGTTCATCCCAATGACGTTGATTATGTACTACATGAGTTGCACGAGGGGATATGCAACAGTCACACAGGCGGTGGATCATTAGCGTTCAGAGCATTAGTGGCCCTGCATGCAAAAGTATGAAACCTATGTAAAGAAATGACAAGTATTCTCACAGTTGCTTCATCAACCAACTAGCGACCTAAACTCTCTGACCGGTCCCTAGCCATTTTCCCAGTGGGGCTAGATATTGTGGTACCACTCCCACAATAACTGGAAACTAAAAGTATTTCCTAAGAGGCATCGATTACTTCACTAAGTGGATTAAAGTTGAGCCCATGGCAAAAATTAGAGAGGCAAACATGATCAAATTCATCTAAAAGAGCATCATAACAATGGACTAGTTTTAGGGTTGATTAAAGTATACCCAGGACCCTCATCATTGACAATTTGAAAATAAACATTTCTAAAAGTTTTGCACTTACCATGGAATGAGGCACTGCTACCATGGTTCAAAGCAACCCAAAAGACAAATAAAAAAAATGAGAGGAGGAGACGTTGCAGAAATAATTCAAGAAAGCATAAATAAATGAAAGAATCTTACCTTTATCAGTTGATTTGAACTCTATTTGTCACGGACTAGTTTTAGGGTTGAATTTCAACTATAAAAGTTGTTAATGATGCTTGTCTTTCACACCTCTTCATATTAGTCAGAATCCATAGCTTACCAAACCCTTATCCTCTATTTTCAGCCAGAGTTCCCTTCTCTCTCTCTCTCTCCTCTATTTTCGGTCGGTGAGTCACCTGTTTTTCTTGTGTTAAATGGTCACACCCGTTTTTCTTTTATTTTTTAAAGATAAATCGAGAAGAGGTGAAATGCTTTGTTCAAAAAATATTTAGATTCCTTTTTAAAAAAATTTAAAAAAAATTGTACAAATAATATTTTAAAAAGGCCAATAGTTTTGGTAATTAGTAATTCTTGTTTTTAAAATATTATTTTGTACACTTGTTTTGGTAATTAGTTATTCTTGGTATTATTTTTTTAAGATGTTTAGACAAATAATATTTAAAAAAATGTTACACTTGCTTTTTTCATTTATATTAATTATTATTTCTTGTTATTCTAAAGAATTGTTGTAATAAATATTAGCAAATTAGTACTTATATTATTTAAGTTGTGAAATTTATGAAACAAATGCTTGTTAATTTGTTGAATGGCTCCTAAATTAAATATTGGATGGGAGCATAGAAGTGTCATTGATGGAGAAAAGAGGAAGGTTGCTTGCAATTATTGTAGCAAGGTTGTTAGTGGTGGTGTTACAAGATTGAAATAACACTTTATAGGTTTACAAGGAAATGTAGATATGTGTCATCACGTACCCCGAGAGATAGAAGCTACGATGAAAAACCTTCTTACAAATGGTGTCAAGCATCGAGCCTTGAAAATAGGAAGAAGGATAAACAAATAGAGAATTTGTGTGACCAACCCAATACTAAGATGAAGAAGAAGACAACGATGATGATGAAAATTAAAATGATCTCACTCGTTTAGCACAATTGAAAGTTACTATGAAAGAAAGTTGAAGATAGAATTAGCACAGTTGATAGCTGCTATGAAAGAAATTAGAAGAATGGCAGGAGAGCAACATAAACATTTCGTATCCAGGACAAGGCCATCCATGTTCGGGCTTAAGCGATTTCACAAGTCAAGATTGTGGTCATTGAGGGAGGGGTTGAATTTTCTGCTAAAGGAATTGATGTTTCCATGTGTAGGTCGAAGAAGTCTACTCAAAAAATAATGAAGTCTATATTATATGCATGCGGAGTGAAGAGGGTCAGGAAGGCCATTGGCAACTTCTTTCAATTTAATGCAATCATTTTTCATGCAGCTGATAGTGATCCCGCGTATCAACATGTGATTGGTAAAATTACTGAGGTGGGTCAGGGATTAAAGGCCCTACCAGTTATCAGATTGGAGGTGTATACTTGGAAGAGAAAGTAGAAGAGGTGGATGCTTGCATATCAACTTTAAAGGTTAAATAGTCCGAGTATGGTTGTACAACCATGTATGACAAATGGACTTCAAGAACGAAGAAGCCTATCATTAACTTCCTGGTATATTGTGATCACAACATGATATTTCAATCTTTTCTTTATACAACTAACAAAATCAAGTCGAAGGAATATATTTTTTCCCTTATGGATTAAGCTGTGGAGAAAGTTAGTGAGACTCACGTTGAACATATTTTCACTGATAATGAGCTTAATTTTAAGGCGATTGGTGCATTATTAATGAAGACGAGGCTACATTTATTTTGGTCACCTTGTGCAACACATTTTCTTGACTTTATGCTTGAGGATATTGTGAAGATGAAGCCAATCAAGTCAGTATTAGATGATGCAAAATTAATCACCTCGTTCATATACAACAATAAAAAAAAGTTATGAATTTAATGAAGGTGTATACTAGAGATAGGGGTGCTAAGACATAGCATTATGAGATTTGCCACAAAGTTTATTGCCATTGAGAGTCTTATTCTCTATTAGTCTGAGTTGAAGCGGATGTGCACCACAAATTAATGGCATGCATTCAACCGTGATAGGTACCGAAGGAGTGCACCCATAAAAGTGTCAGATTTAATTCTGGCAGATCGACTCTAGCAGCCTGCTGCTGATGTTTCCAAGATTATGGAGCCCCTAGTTTTGGTTTTGAAGATCATTGATCAAGATATAAAGCCTACACTATCGATTTTTTTACGAAAGGGTGGACAAAGAAAACCTAGCAATACAGGAAACTATAAAAACTGAAAAAAGTATTAGCAAGTGATTGATGGAAGATGGGAAAGACAATTGCACCGACACTTGCATGTTGCAGGATATTTCTTAAATCCGATGTTTCAGTATTCGAGTAATTTTTCAAATTATTTTAAGGCAAGATCCAGACTGAAATAGGTCATCAAAAGACTAAAATCAGACATAAAAAACAAACCTTTGTAATTACAGAGGGGGCTTGAAGATAATCCTGAAATTAGAGATAATCCTCTCATTAGCAATAGTGTTTGGGATTAAGGCAGCGAGGCAGCTTAAAGTGGCACCTCATACTTTAGGTTGTCATGTTACTTAGTCACATTGTATCTTTTATTTATATTGACTATGAGTAATACCTATTGTAATGATGTAACGAACATAATGTTTTAGTGTGAGATCAAACGATACTCGTGAGAGATTAGGCTTGGCAGGGCTTGGGAGAGCTTTCATGCTCTATCGAACGACCTCGTCGTGGGAACTATAGAGGGACTTGGTTTGGAGGATTGAAAAGTGAGGCACCGTTGGGACTTGTCCTGACCATCTTAGATATACCTGGTAAAAAACACCAAAGGACCCTTACCGTGGAACCTCGGGCAGAGAAGCTTTGAGTTTCATCGGGCATTGAGTTGTGAGCTAAATAGCCCTCTACTTAATGTCACATCTACTGTAAGTGACGTCACTAGTTAGCTAGACAAATGTCAAATCTGCACTTGAGTAAACCACCGTGGTATTTAGGGGTGTCAGACAGTTGGTGAGTCACCTCTGCAATGATAGCCACTTGACATACAGTGGTTAGGTAAAAGGCATGTCTTGTCATTTAATGCTTATGACCTGGAGCTAACTAGTGCATCAGGCATTTAATATTTATGACATAAAGTGTGAGGGATGTCTTTCACAGTTATTAATGACTGAGTTGCCTCGGGAGTAGTGTGTGGGATATTTAAGAGACCCAACCACTTCTGAGGAAATGGATTCTTTTTAAAATTCAGGAGTTATTACTAGAGAGAATATACATCAGAGAGAGATTTATTACAAATCGGAGAGTTTACTCACTCAGTATTGTCATTTATTACGAAGCTTTTAATACTTGGCAGGTATCTCTGAGGGTTGTTAGTGTGTTTGGTTGTCTGCCATGGTGTATCTAGGGTGCTTACTTCTCTCTCCCTCTAAATGAGTTACTTATGAGTTCGTCACTATCTTTTGAGCTATACATGAGATATCTGCGAGTTTTAACTGATTTTATCGTCAGTAAGTTGTGTTTGCATGTCTTGTAGTTAATAAATAGTGTTGCTATTTAACTTATCATCACTGTACTCAAAAGGAGTTACGCCTCCCTCTAATCTAAAGTACCCTCTTACATTTGGCGACTCTGATGGGGAGGCATTCTTATAAGCAAGGAGTATGGCGCGAGGTAACGTTAATTGGAAGCTTAAGTTTAATGATATTCAAAATAATGAAGAATAAGCGGCGAGAGAGATGGAGGGGCGGCAACAGGTGTCCCAGGGGCGACACAAGATGCTACGAGCGTTGGGTTGGGACCAGCCCAGGTGGCACTCCTGATGAATAAATTTTATGGGTTTTTGCAAACTACTGTAGCTTCAACGATGTTGGGAGGATTTGAAGCCAATTCCTTTGTAACACCAGGGGCAACCCCAACGGCTCCACCAAGTTCAGTCATAACGAGAACGGTCCCAGCAAGTATACCCTTTGTTGTAAATCCAATAGTGAGAACTCCAGGAGGATCAACGGCTCCAACTGTAATGACTTCTTCAGCTGCAACGAGCGCACCGCCTGTGGTCCCTCTAGTCATTCCCCCAACGGTATCATCTATGGAGGAAATGAGGAAAGAAATGCAGAAAGAGATGCTGAAATTCATGCAAGCTTCCTCGCAATCTGCGGGTGAGGTAGCTTCGGTCTATGACGACTTCCGAACGCCTTACCCCCAGGAATAAAATGATGAACCCTATCAAAAAGATTATATTCCCCCTATCTTTGCAAAATACACAGTAAATGATGGAAACCTGAAGGAACACATTAAACACTTCGTTGAACACTTGGGGGCGCATTGTAATAATAAGAAACTCAGGCTAAGGGAGTTTTTCAAATCCTTAACCGATAAAGCATATACCTGGTATTCCCACTTAGCTCCTAAGAGTGTTTCCACATGGGAGGATATGCACGTTTTGTTCGTCCAGAAGTTCTTTCTGGCGGAAGATGAGTTTACTTTGGCGAAAGATGAGTTTACTTTGACCCAATTGGGGAGGGAGAAGCAACGACCAGGGGAAGACGTAGTGGCATACATTCGAAGGTTCAAAAAAAGGTCCCTCGATGTAAGGGAGGAGGCCAGAGAATCCAAACTGTTGTAGTTCTGTGCTGAAGGACTACTCCCTAAGTACATCTGCCATCTGATTAATGAGACACGAGAGGGGACCTCAATGGCGTTCCTAAAAGCAACAAGTAATATCTCGTTATTTGTACGACCAAATCCAGTGGTAGTGCCCATGATGTTCAGGCAACCGATATAACCCATGGGAGGAAGGTCTCAACCCCCACGGGTGGGATATACCGAAGGAGCAGATGGGGGCAAAGTAGCGAAGAGGGACAACAAGAGGAAGTTCGGTAGAGACAGAGAAGACCCACCACCGTTGCCTTGTACAGTAGAAGAGGCTGTCAGCTGTTACAACGCAATGGTCCAAGAAGGAATGGTGTACAACCAAAGGGTGTCCCCATTTAGGAACCCGATACTGCAACTAGGGTGGATCCTAAATATTTCCAGATCCATCGAAAGATCCAGCATCCAACGGAGAGCTGTTTCACGCTAAGAAGAATCCTAAAAAAGTATGTGAAGGTAGAAACGTTGCAAATTCCTCCGCAGAACATTAACAATAACCCACTCCCGGCGCATGGGGCTAATCTGGAGGTGGCATACGACAAGGAGGCAGAGAGATAAGAAAGGGAGTTGATAAAGGAGCAAGAGGAGCTCGAAGAATCTTTAGAAGATTGCAATAGGGGAATGGCTAACGTAGTGTTAACTTATGATGAATCAAGTGCTAAAGATACGGAGGATATATATAGCATTGAAGGTGAGGAGGAATACCAAGCTATACAATACTGTGCAGTTTTGAGGTCCGTAAAGTTTGCTTGGTTCTTCGACCAGGTAGGAATACCAAAGGAGAGTAGATTAGAGATAACCCAGGCAATCTTCAACATTACAACAAAGAACTCAGTCCATGGCTAGGTTGGTAAAGAGTTTTCTACCATAAATAACTTTTAGCGACGCAGATAGGGTTGTAAGATTCCCTCATAATAGGCCATTATATGTGACTGCCAGCATTCACGGGGTTACCTTTCCAAGGGATCTTATGGATGAGGGAGCTTTCATTAATATCATACCAATCAACTCATTCCACGCAGCTGATATTTCGGAGGAAAGGTTAGTACTCATGCCTTTAGTGATTTTGGGTTATGACAACCGATCTTCCAAGTCTATTAGTTACATGAACGTTGGGATTGTGATAGGAAATCTGAGTTCCCACATCAACTTCCATGTAATTGAGAGTGCAACTTCCTACCATCTATTGATAGGAAGGGTGTGGATGCACAACCCAGGGCTAATTCCTTCAACATATCACTAATGCACCAAGGTAAATATCAAGGGGACGGAGGTAACCATCAGAGTTACGAAAGGCCTTTCACTGTCGAAGAAGCTCACCTGGTAGACGCAGTGTTTTACACAGAACTAGAGGAGGACGTTAGAGTCCTAACGAGAAGAATGAAGGGAGCATGGGTTCCCTCGATTAGAGAAAGGATGAGGCCCTTGAATGAGAAGAATAAAGAGGTTGCAAGCAGCAAATGAGTGATGGCTGAAGAAGACAATTAGGTGGTCCCTTAGCCCCAAAACATTTCAAAATAACTCAGGGACAAGATGAGGCCCAAGATGGATCTGACGGAGCATGAGGTCCAATGACAAAATGTACTGAGTCGATTTTCAAAAAGAAGAGTTGTTGAAGCTTCTGGAGAGAGGAAGAGGAAGGAAGTTGCGACTACCAGCAAACAGTGCTAAAAATTTATCATCGAAAAGGGAAAGATGGTGTATTATTTATAATGGTATGAACGTGCGAACGAAGAAGCTAATGATGAGGCTGACCCGATATACGAGTGTTTTTTGGTGGATCAACGGGGGTAATGTATGGTTATAGATAACTCTAATATACAAGAGTTCATGGAAGATGTCATCGAAGAACCAGATTACATGGAAGATCAACCAAAGCCTTAGGCACAAGAGTTGGAGCAGTTGAACCTGACAAAAGAAGGGGAAGATCCAAGGCCTTTTTTTTTATCTCGAAGGACCTTAGTAAAGAGAAACTAGAGGACTTGGTAGAGTTGATTCGGGAGTTCATAGACATTTTTGCGTGGAAGTACACGAAGATGGAAGGGATGGATGAGGAAGTCAGCTGCCACAAGTTGAACGTGATGCCTTCAGCCATTCCGATAAAGCAAGCAACGAGATCGTACAAATATGAACTGGATTTGAAAATAAAGGAAGAGGTCCAATGCTTATTAACGATTGGGTTCATCAAATCGATAAAACACCCACTATATCTATCTAGTATTATCTCGGTGGGAAAGAAAGACAAAATTAAATAAGGATCTATGTGGATTTCAGAGATTTGAATAGGGCTTGCCCCAATAATGAGTTCCCTCTACCTTCCATCGACAGCTTGATAGATGCAACGGCTGGTCATGAGATGTATAGCTTCATTAATCGGTATGTAGGGTACAACCAGATCAATATGGACCCCATGAATGCAGAGAAAATGGTGTTTAGAACCCCATTGGGCAACTTCATGTATAAAGTCATACAGTTTGGACTCAAGAACGCTGGGGTTACTTATCAAAGAACAATGATGGATATTTTCCATGACTTCTTTCACAAATTTGTGGAATTATATGTGGATGACTTATTCATCAAATCGAGGAAGGAGGAGTCCCATCTGAGCGATTTGAGGAAGGTTTTTGCCCGATGCAAGAAATATAAGTTGGAGATAAACCCGCTAAAGTGCATCTTCGGAGTAACAAGTGGTAAGTTTTTAGGTTTTATGGTTGATCGACAGGAGGTGCAGATGGACCAGGACAAACAACGAGAAATCTTGGAGATGCCAAGTCCAAGAATGATGAATGAGCTGAAGAGTTTCCTCGGTAAAGTTTCCTACCTTAGGAGATTCGTGCCTGGATTGGTCGAGATAACACACCCGTTGATGCATCTTTTATGAAAGAACACAAAATTCAAGTGGGAGGAGGTTCACCAAGAGTCTCTCACTGGACTGAAGAAGCTTCTCGTTTCACTACAGATGATGGTTCCCCACAGGCAGAAACACCGTTATAGCTATACCTCACGTCCACTACAAGGTCCGTTGGAGCTCTGCTAGCACAAGAGATCGACGGGCAAGAACGACTAGTCTACTATCTTAACAAAATAATACATAGGACAGAGGTCAGGTACAGTAGCCTGGAAAGACATTATTTAGCCTTAGTCTTTGTAGCACAAAAACATAGACATTATATGTTGTCTTTCACAATTCATATTGTAACGAGATGCGACCCCATTAAGTTTTTATTAGCAATAACTATATTGATTGGTAGGGAAGTTAGGTGGTTCCTCATCCTCTCAGAATATGACTTAAAGTGTGTGGCTCCTCGAGTAATTAAGAGCCAGGCGTACGCTGACCTATTGATAATCTTCCCCTTTGGAACGTTTGAGCCACCTAAAGAAAGCATTTCAGAAGATGACTCGCAGGCGAATCACTTAGATGCAAGTAATGACGAATGGACGATGCAGTTTGATGGATCTTCGGTGGAAAAGAAAGGAGGATCGGGGGTTATTCTTTCAAAAGGAATATAGGAAATTTGTCTTTCATACAAGTTGGATTTCCCTTGCTCCAATAGTGAGGCAGAATATGAAGCGTTAGTACTGGGGTTACTGGAGGCCCTGCGAAGGGGAATTCTTCTACTTTGCATCAAGGGTGATTCAAACTTGGTGATTCAATAAGTGAATGGAGAATATGCATTAAAACACCTAAGCCTGGAACCATACAGAATAATCATCCAGAGGCTCCTCAACCAGTTCCATCGGACCAAAATTAAGAGACATCCCCAAATAATGAACCGCCATCCCGATGCCTATGCCACCACCGCCCAAAAAATAGTCATAAGGAATGATATAACTAAAGTCTTGATTTAACAAATAATAGATCCTTCGGTAGTACAGTTAATTATGCCGATAGAGGAGGACTCGGACTGGAGGGGAGAAATTAGAAAGTAACTAGAGTCTAGAGAAGGAGCGAGGGAGCGAGAGAGCTGAGGGAATTAGCCCAATACTTTATAAATCAGGGAAACCTTTACTTCAAAAATGCAGGAGGATGGCTGTCAAGATGCATCGGCCAAGAAGAAGTAGAGCAGAGGTTGCCACAGTAAACGTCTCAGGATGGTGGCTTGCAAGCTGCTTAACCACCAAGCGATGGCGGGCAGGCATTTGAGGAGAACGTTGAAGCACTATGAGGTAAAAGTTATGAGGAGCTAAATTGGGCAGAAGGAGCTCACAACCAGACTCTCTATCAGTAGCAGCGCCAGTCATGGAACCCTGATCGTTGTGACTAGAATCTTTTGAGATAACGGGTTCCTGATGGGGTGAAGCGACGGGCGAAAGAACTGGTGGAGAGTTCTCCTAGGCAACCTGACAACATGCAAAAGAAATAATGAGTTAAAGGAAAAACCTTAACAAGCGTTTTCATTATTAAGTCACCAGTATAGGTAGATTTTATGAAAAATATTAACAAGTGTTTTCGTTGTTAAGTCACTGATATAGGTGGAGTTTATGGAAAAATCTTAACAAGTGTTTTCGTTGTTAAGTCACTGACATAGGTGGAGTTTACGAAAAAATCTTAACAAGTGTTTTTGTTATTAAGTCACCGACATAGGTGGAGTTTACGGAAAAATCTTAACAAGTGTTTTCATTGTTAAGTCACTGATATAGGTGGCCCTTATGAAAATCTGAACAAGCGTCTTCGTTGTTAAGTCACCAATATAGGTGGAGTTTATGAAAAGTCTTAACAAATGTTTTATTGATTAAATCCTCATTATAGGTGAAATTTAAAAGGTCAAGAAATAAGACTCTTATAGATTATACTTTGTTAAGAATAAAAGATAAATAACGAAAAATGAAGAGGAACTAGCGAAGTACCTCAGCAGCAGTGGGAGCAAGAATGGGAGTCACCACAGAGGCCATAACGGCGGGAACTGTTGGAGGTTGACTTATTTCTTCGGAAGCCTCAACGACACCCCCAACTGAAGAAGCCTTAACATCTGGTAAATCTCCCTCGCCAATAAAAGGTCCCAAGGCCAATATAGGAGTTTCACTTAGAGAAGACGTTGGAACTCCAAGTGATGCCCCAACGCTGGTGGATATAGAAGAACCACGGAGATGAGTAGAAGCATCAACCTTGGCCTTGAAAATAGGCAGAACACCAAGAAAAAATGGTGGGGTAAGACATGGAGAAAACTGCAAACATGAAGCTAAGTGTTAGACACGAAGAGCAAGTACAGAAAAAAAAGAGAAATACATCTAAGCGTTACTTACCTCAGTTATGGCACCAAAAAGAGGAAGTGCAACTATGGGTCTCGTCAGCACAGTGGGAAGAAGAATGTCAGCTAACAAAGACGCCATTTCAACCTAAGGCATCCCAACATATTAAAGTTTAGCATGATAAATAAAGGGATGGGAAAAGAAAAAAGACGTGAGACCTGACAAGTAATATATTATATGTTACCTCGGGAGCACTTTCCGCAGCTGGAACGAGGGACAGAGTAACCTCATGCAGAGGTAATAATTCAGAAGGGGCTGGGGGAGTTGTCTCTGGTTGAGAAGAGATGATCACAAATTCCACTGACTCACCCCCATGGTAGCATCCTTCGCACGTTGAGAGGTCGAATGCTAGGAGTAAGTAAGCCCAATCATAGGGGAACGGGGATGAGTCATATCGGCCTGAGAGGAATCGAAATGTCCCCCTATAAAAGGGCTCACAGGGGGGCTGAGTCTTTCTTCTTCAACTTTCTGTACCAAAGTGATTAAGTGTTAAACAAGATGCAACTTGCCTTAGAAATTTTTTTTGAATAAAATCAATAACACACATACATACCTCGGATTCAGTGGGAGAATGGGAGGATATAGCCACTGGAAAAGGAGGAGAGAAAGCAGCAACAGAGGGAGATGGGGAGAGATGTACATCTCGAGTTCATTTCCTCTGGGACTTGGTACCCAGAGTCTTCTTCCTCGCACCCACAACACCAGTGTCCCAAGGAGCCTTTGAACTTTTCTTCCTCTTTGCCCCTGGTTCAGTTGGATTAACCAAGATGGTGGGGAAGGCAGCAGAAGGAGGGACGATGGGAGCGCATCATTAAAACTCAACGTTTATTCGTTCTACCTTAACTGAAACTCTCCTTCTCAACTCCTCATTCATTTTTACAGACATGAGAGGAGGAACGGAGGGGATGAGGAATGCCTCCAAAGGAGTTTGGGGCTGAGTTTGAGACTTGGGTTTTGAGGACTTAAATTTTGAGGAAGTCCCACACTTAGACTTTCTGGTCCTTTTTCCTGGTGGCTGGGAAGGCCCTTCACCATTGGCTGCTTCAGTTAAATTGGTAGGTTGTTTAAGGGTTGCAACATTTTTGAGTTTAGGCGTGGTAGTAGGGATCATTGGGCAATAAGGGGGTAGCTCATGGGAAGGATATTTAACAGTTTTACTCAGAAGGAACTCAACTCCCAGAACAGAGTTGCCCTTGAGACCCAACTCCAAGGCAGAGAAAGAAAGGACTGGGGGATATTGGGGAGACTTTATATGAACTCCCGAATCATGGTCAGCTGCATTAAACAGAACTTGGTGGCATAAGAAGTAGATACGTCCTCTTTCCTAGTGTCACTAAGAAGGGTGACTCGACCATCCATGGTAAAAGTCATACCAAGTACCGATGCTGTAAGGTATAAGGTACAAGCCTCAGTAAATCTAACCTTTTTATTTCTCAGTTGAAACATAGGTCGAGGAGCCCCCTGATCAAACTCGAACTGTCTGCTACATCTATCGGGGTTATAAGGTTCAAAAGTGTACCCTCATTCAGTGAAGGAAGGAGGAAACCCAGGAATGAACAAAAGTACCACGGCCTGTGAAGGATCTTCCACAACTAGAATTAAGTGACCGTTGAAGCTGTAGAAGGAAAAAAGTTCCAAGTGTGGGGAAAGGTAAACTCACTGTACGGTCTCATGATAAAAGAATTAAAATGATAAAAAAACTCCCATAATCTCCTTCCGACTCTGTTTTTTATGGAAGCATAAGAGGTGTGGAGGCTTAATGCCTTGACTCACGGGGTAAGGGATAGACTTGGCGATAATGGAAGGAAAATGGGTATAAAGGAAGCCTACTAAGATAACGGTGTTAATAAAATTAGCCAAGTTGTAACGACTAAGTGACCGTGACATGTCGATATAGGTTCGGTCTAACCAAATATAAAGGGACCCCAAAGCAATGATAGCCTGAGGAAGGTTAAAACCCCTGGACAAACGGATGGAAATGTTTATAAGGTACCTCCCGGGCTGGTCGTTAGGTTTCCCAGTCAAGAAGAAATGCAAAAGCGGCACAAGAATAGAGGCTGGTAGTTCCAAAGATGTACCTTTACCTCGGCCCGTTACAGTAGTGGCGTCCTTCGTCGTAGGAGATTTGAAAAAAATAGTTAATGAGAGCAGTAAAATTAGCCTTATTAGAAGACCCAGTGTAACTACGACAGATTCGATTAAGCTCAGCTCGGCCAACAGTCTCTTCGCTATCCAAGGCCTCGTCATGATATGTAAACTCACCCATGGGCTCAAACCCAATTAGCTCACAAATGTCCTCCAACATAATGGTGAACTCCCCCATGCAGTAAAGAACGTGTGAGTTGTAATGTTTCATCTGGAAACCAATACTTGGAGCACAGCGTTGTGCTTGAAAAGAGTGAACTCCCCAAACCAGCTGGCTCGATGAAGACCAACCTTTGCAAGAGCCGTAGTGTGAGAGCTCTGCATATATGCATGTCAGGCAGCTAAATGGGATAGCGACCCCCCAGGTGCTTCGAAATCGATCTAGGAGTAGGGGAAGTCACCACGGTCCAATCGAAAGCGTAGAGTCCCCTCTGGAGGAAGAAAGCCCCAATTCAACGAATCGTCATCTTCATCACCCATCAGCAAAGGGTCATACTTGGCTAAGAAATGGCAGGTCTTACATGCATCATAGAACTCATTGTCTTTGCCAAAGATGGGAGACCGGTGGTAAAAACTTAGTTTCTCTTGACGAGAAATATTCCAGGTAGTGGTGCTGGGGGTGGCAGCGACGCCAGAGGCGGCAAACGGGGAGCTTGACTGAGCAGCGGTGGTGGTAGCCTTTGAGACGCTTGAGGAGGCCATAGTAAGTGGCAATAAAAGAAATAGCTTGGTAAAAAAGGGATGTGATCGAAAATGGAGGAGCACAACCACAGGTGGTGGCGTAAAAGATGAGAGGAGGAAGGAAACTAGGTAAGAGCTGGGCAACAATGGAGTTCTGACATAGTTTCTCTCTCTAGAATAAATGGAAGCTTGAAAAAGATGAAGAAAGGAGAAGAGTTTTGAAAAATAGACGTTTAAAATCCTTTTAACCCGTCTGTTGAGTTTCCCACCACCACACGTGCAAGGCCGCCTATAATCATTCCAAATGGACATGTGGCACTTCGGGAAGGGTCCTAACAGTTGAGAAGACAGCGCTACGTCATTAATGAAGTGACGCATGGGGCACAGAAAAAGGCTCCTTCCTATGCAAGTTTGAGTTTTTGGCTCCAGAATTCTTGTTGTAAGACATATCCAATAAGTCCCAACGCAGAAGCTGTCCTAACGGTTCCAAAAAAGCTATAATGTCCCCTCGCAACAAGTCCAAACGTTATTTAATTGTGACTCAGCTACATCAGGGAGAATTTTTGCTTTTTCAAACATGGTAAAACGTTACAAGGGAGAATTTAACAAGTTAGAACGATAGGGGCAGCTCTAATGAAAAAACTCACTGCCTACAAATATACTTCACAAATAGCTTCACTGTCCTAAAGCCAAAATGAGTACTTGGGCAGGTTAGTTAGTCTATCGGGAGAATGTCAAAAAGTAAAGCTAGAATGGTGGAAGCTCAGTGTAAGAAAAAGGTGGCGATGTCCTTTCGCCAAAGCTCTAATAGGCTGTAGTGCTTCGGCTCAGGTACATTGGGAGGAATTTTACTTTTTCCTACGGGTGCTAACGCATTGGTTATAACGAAGGAAAATATGCCATAACTTTTTCACACAGAGAAGGATCATCAAATTGAGAAGTTTTCGTGTAAATATTTCTTGTTCCCATAATAAATTTCTCCATGAATGGGAAAATTTAGAGGGGGATTGAAGGTAATCTTGAGATTAGAGATAATCCTCCCATTAGCAACAGTGTTTAGGATTAAGGCAGCGAGGCAGCTTGGCGTGGCAGCTCATACTTTAGCTTGTCGTGTTACTTAGTCACATTGTATCTTTTGTTTATATTGACTATGAGTAATAAAGATTGTAATTATGTAGCGAGCATAATATTTTAGTGTGAGGTCAAACGGTACTCACGAGAGACTAGGATTGGCAGCGCCTGGGAGAGCTTTCATGCTCTATCGAATGACCTCGTCGTGGGAACTTTAGAGGGACTTGGTTTGGAGGATTAAGAAGTGAGTCACCATTGGGACTTGTCCTGACCATCTTAGACACACCTGGTAAAAAACACCGAAGGACCCTTACCGTGGAACCTCGGGCGGAGCAGCTTTGAGTTTCATCGGACGTTGAGTTATGAGCCAAATAGCTCTCTACTTAATATCACATCTACTGTAGGTGACGTCACTATTCAGTTAGACAAATGTCAAATCTGTACTTGAGTAAACGATCGTGGTATTCGGGGCTGTGAGACAGTTGGTGAGCCACCTTTGTGACGACAGCCACCTGACACATAGTGGTTAGGCAAAAGGCATGTCTTGGCATTTAATGCTTATAACGTGGAGCTAACTAGTGCATCTGGCATTTAATGTTTGTGATATAAAGTATGAGGGATGTCTTTCGCAGTTATTAATGACTGAGTTACCTCGGGAGTAGTGTGGGGGCTATTTAAGAGCCCCAACCACCTCTGAGGAAAGGGATTCTTTTTTAAAGTTCAGGAGTTATTACTAGAGAGAATATTCATTAGAGAGAGATTTATTACAAACCGGAGAGTTTACTCACTCACCATTGTCATTTATTACGAAGCTTTTAATACTTGACAGGTATCTCTGAGGGTTGTTAGTGTGTTTGGCTGCCTGCCAAGGTGTATCTAGGGTGCTTATTTCTCTCTCCCTCTCAATGAGTTACTTATGAGTTCGTCATTATATTTTGAGCTACACACGAGGGATTTACGAGTTTTAACTGAGTTTACCGTCACTAAGTTGTGTTTGTGTGTCTTATAGTTAATCAATAGTGTTGCTGTTTAACTTATGATTACTTTACTCAAAAGGGATTACCCATCCATCTAATCTAAAGTACCCTCTTTAAGTGTCTCTCGAGATCTCATGTTACATGCCTTTACCCCGGGTGAGGGTGGATAATTTATAAGTGTGTTAAAGGAGAGGTTGAGTTAAACAAGAACACATTATATATATCAAGGTGTGGTGACAATTAAACTCAACACAAAATAACAAGCAAAGGCAATCACCAGAATAAATAAAGAACTTGAAAGAATGGTAATCACACACAACACAAGATATACGTGGTTCGACAAGAAGGCCTACGTCCACGGTGGTGCTCTCAGTATTTTATTGCTCTTTACTCCAAGGGAGTATTTACAAATTGCATGCCCTTTGCCTCGGGCTAGGGGTTTGATATATACATGTTATTTCGGAGAGTGGAAGTGTGAGACTCCTCAACGTTAGCCCATAATTCCTAAAGTATCTCTGAAGAGAGATTTTAGGAACTGACTGGGTCACAACGGAATTGGTTAAGGTGCGAGGCATCTAGACTTTGGGTCGTGTTTAATTGGCTACTCATCTGGGCCAAAGTGACAAATCAAGGTACCCATAATTGCCCCTAAAATTTTTAGGTTAAAATTCGGGCTCAATAATTTTAAATGATTTTCCTTAATGGCATTTTTGTGAATCGTGCAACACTTTAGGATTGAAGCGCCCTTCCCGAACTGATTTATGCAGCAGATTGCCTTGTTTCCTATGCATCGTGATTTGAAAGGTTTGAATCATCTCGAAGAGGTCATTCCCTGAACGTTGCTTCATATTTCTTAGCATTCTCTAAAGTTCTCCAAGATTTCACTGTTACTTTCTCACTTATAGGTTTCGTCTTCCATCTTCAAGCTTCTTTCTTATCTCTTCATCGTCCCTGCTTGCGACTTTGCATCGTCTCAAGGTGACTTTTACTTCGTAAGTTCTTCTCACTTTTTTTTTCTTTTTCAGTTGGAATTTCTTCATATTCGATACTAGGGTTTCTCTTTTCTGATGACGAAGATAGGCAATAGGTTAATAACTGATTTTAGAAATTTCAATAATATTCTAAACTGGGTGGACATTAAATGTGCCCCTATTACTCGTAATGCCAGAGATGTTGAGGACGGTCACTGGATGCATGTTCTTTTATTGTCCCAGTGGGGTCTTACTTTTCCCCCAAATTGTTTATTCTTGCACTTTTTTAGTTACTTTGATATAGTTCCTGCATAGTGCTCGCCAAATGTTTGGAAAATTGTCAATGGTGTGCATAGAATCAATCAGCCCTATGGCACCAATCTAGGGCTTGCTGAAATCTGCTTTTGCTATTCTTTCTCTCGAACAAGCTCTGGTCTTCTTTACCTCAAGGTCAGGAGTCCTGATAGGGTATTGGTAGTGAACCTAACTAATTCCCATAAGTACTACTGGTATGAGGGGTTTATTGCCAGAAATTGGCAGTTCCCTGCCCATACTAAAGGGTCGAGGTCTGGAAGGTTCGTGATTCCTTTTTATGGGGAAGAATATATAGGTAGGTATAACTCTTATTCTACTTATTGATACTTTGTTAATGTATGGTTTTTCTCATATCTTTCTCTCTTTCCCTTTTTAGTGAAGACAAATAACTCAGAACCTCCTCTTAGCGAGATCCGAGCTGCTGAACTGGCCAAGGCTTAGAAAATCAGGGAACTCTTAGCTGACGGTGAGCATCCTCGATCACCTACATTTCTTCTAGAATACAAGACCATTATGTCTAGTTTCATTGCACGACCCGTGGATAGCATTCCTCAACTAGACATCACATAAGAGGTTATTGTCGACCCAATCCAATTGGACGAGGAAGAAAGCAGCTCTGGTGAGGAGAGGGAGGGGCCAAAAGGGGAGGTGCTGAAGGTGACTATAGTGAGTAGAGCTCAAGTAGCGAAGAATCCTCTAGCTAGAAGGAGGGTTCAGAGGATCAGGAGTCTTGGAGTGAATTAAGTAGCTCTAGCGAGGAAGATATGGCTCCTCCTAGGAAGAATTTAATCCGAGATGATGATGAAGACGATGTGCTTCTTTCTCGCCGGCTGAAGAAGAAGAAATTTGGGAGCGGGGATGTTAAGACCGATTTCCAGTCTGTTGCTCATGAGCAGGAGAATAAGAAGAATGAGGAGGCACAGGTAAGCGAAAGAGAGAGGAAGAAAGAAGAAGAGAGGAAGAGAAGAAGAGGGTGGATGAGAGAAAGAGGGTTAATAAGGAGAAGAATGAGAGAGAAGAAGAAAAGAGGAGGGAAGAGGCGAGGACGAAGGCTAGACAGTCTCTGGTGATCGTATATGCTCTTCCCTAAGGGGTTTCTGCTGCCTTTTTCCCTCAACTGGCTCCAACAGTGCTTGAGAGAGCAGTTTTGTCGGCTCATCGCCAGAGGGCGATGGGGGCCGACCAGTTAGCTCTAAAGGCAAGTCATAGGCTAGTCTTGGTAAGCTTGCTTTTACTTCTATATTATTGCAATATTGTTTAAATACTTCTTTTGCTAATATTTCCCTTTTCTCTGCAGTTTGTAACTGACTTTAGTGTCCTCTACCGCAGTCGTGACGAGCTGGCGAGGAGGAATACTGAGCTAGATAGGAAGAATGTCGAGCTTGAGGCCAGCTTGAAGACTGCCAGTTCTGCTCAAAAGTCTTCTGATCTCGCCTTAGCTCGAGTCAATAAAGCGAAATAGGCGGCGAAGAAGGAGCTCAAAGAGATGAGGCAGTCCTATGATTTGGTCTGCACGAGCAAGCTGGCTGTGGTAGAGGAGAACAAGGTGCTGGCTGGGAAGGTAAGGAAGGTAGAATCTGAGGCGGCCACCCTTAAGGAGAGCTCGTACAACGCCGGATGGGTCGCAGCGTACGAGGGTGTTGAGGCCCAGATTGGGTATGCTGGTCGTCTCAACTTTAATAAGGGTTGGGACAAGGCCCTACTCGCTGCCAAGGTGGATATCGACTCTACACTCTTTGACGAGCACGATCCTGGGCCTAAGCCTGTTGTGGATGAGGAGCCTACTCCTACTGTTCCGACCATCACTGCTGATGCTCCCCTTGATCAGGGGTGGTGATTTCTCCGTCTGAAGGAGGTGCGCCTGGAGCAGCTGTTGCTGCGAATAAGGGGAAACAACCAGCGACCTCAGAGCATACTGAGGTTGCAATTTAGTTTGAGGGAGCTCTTTATATTTTTTGAATATCAGTTCCTCTTTTCATTCGATGATATATCTTGAACCCCCCTTTTTTTAAATGAAATGAAATTCAGTTCTCTTCTACGTACTGATTTATTTGCTCTTTTACTTCTCATATGGTTTGTAGCTCATCGATGTTGAGGATTATATTCATGCTACCTCTCAGTTAGGAAATTTTTTTGGACCTGATGCGAGCAATCAAGTTCGTAGAGCCTTTATAAGGATCTGTAAGGATCTTCGACCGAGGAATTGGGAGTGTAAGGGCCTGTCAGATCTTGTTGCCAAGCTGAAGGACAGGCTCCAAGAGATAGAGGAAATTGGTGCTTCTGTTCAAGAAGAGGTGGATGCTCTGAAGGCTAAGCTCCTGGATGCCTCAGAGGTTAATCAGGTTGGAGAGGTACTTCAGCAAGAGAATGAGGCTCTGAGGAGAGAAGTCTCGCGACTCAGGGAGAATGTGCCTAGTATTTCTCCTCAAGTTCTACGTGGTTCCTCTTCATTAGCTGGCTCGCGAGCTGGTACTGACGATAGAGGTTCAGCCAGGGAGGTTGTCGAGCTTCGAGGCGATATTCGTCGGGCGTACGTGATATCTTTTGGTATTCAAAGAGATGTTACCTTATTGAGGCATCTGTTCAAGAAGGGTCCTCGACGAGTATGGGCTGACGGTTATGATCAGGGTTGGACTGATGCTCCGGCGAGGTTGGCGGAAGTTGAAGAGTTATCCTTTATCAGGGGATGGTTGAGTGATCTTAGCGAGTTATAGGTTCTTAGGAACTCTATCCTCTAGTAGTTGTATTGAGATCTGCCCCTCAACTTTGATGCCTAACCCATTTAGGAGGGATGATCAATGGGTCCCCATAGATGCTATCCCCATACAGCTACTGGAGCCAGATGCAAATGAAGTCGGGGAGGAGTTAGATCCTAACCCAGACGATGGCTGAAGAGCGCAAGTGGCTGACTATCTTGCTCGGTGACCCATTCGTCATTAGGATTTATTTAATTCAACCAATGTAACTCTCTGTACATGTAGTTAAGTAATAAAATAATTATGTTTTGGGTGATTTGTCGACTAAACATGTGTTGTGTATTTTTCAGTTAATTGATTTCTTATTCAATTATCTTGGGTTCTTCTTAGCCGACAAGATTTAATACAGGCAGAGTTATTTTGTTGAGTGAGTATCCCTCCAGTCCAGTATGCTTATAATATACCATTCTGCCTCACATTACCTTTTAGGTTGTGTCGTCACACTTCCTTAGGCCTAAGTGTGGCAATGGCGAGGACACACCTAGTGTTAGATGATTTATCCAAGCAGGTTTTTTGAGCCAAACACTGTTTGGCAACCAACCTGGGTTGGCCGAGCTGCCTAAGGGTCCCCTGTAGGGCTTCATATATTTCCAGGGGAAATGCTATGAGGTTATCCGTATTCGATGACGAAAACCTGAGGAGGGTAATACCCTACTTTTATATGTTGAGAGTGGAGCCTGTAACTTGGAAAAGGTGCATGAATTATAAAGTATTTAAGATAAAATCAACGCTTTGTAGAATTCCACTGCCAAATAATCTTTTATTAATCAGAAATGAATTGCAAATTTTAACATTGTAATAAAAGATCAACACATAAAACTAGAAGTAGAATCTCTTTAAATTGGCTGCATTCCAAGTTCGAGGTATCTCTCTGCCCTCCAGTGTTTCCAAGAGATAGGCTCCTTGTAGATTGTACCTTATCACCTTGAATGGTCCCTCCCAGTTTGGTCCTAGCTTGCCATCCGATGGTTTTACTGCGCTGCCAAGAACTTTCCTTAGGACGTAGTCCCTAACTTTGAATGCTCTCGGATTGACCTTCTTGTTGTAGTGCTTTGTTAGCTGTTGCCGATAGCCTGCTAGTTTCACTAGAGCCAACTCTCTTTATTCCCCAGCTAGGACAAATTCAACGAGCAATGATGTATCATTCTGTCCTTTGTCGACCAGGGTAGACCTCATGGTGGGGAGGCCAGCTTCCAAGGGGATGATTGCCTTCATACCATATGTTAATACGAATGAGGTTTCCCCGGTTGCTCGTCGTGGGGTAGTGCGATAGGCCCATAGGATGTATGGCAACTCGCTCACCCATGCCTCTTTGGCTCACTCCAATCGTTTCTTTAATCCATCAATCGATATTTTATTGGAAGCTTCAGCTTGCCCGTTGCTCTAAGGTTATACCACTGAGCTAAAATGGTGCCTCATCCCGTGGTCGTTACAGAAACCCTAGAAGATGCCTCTTTCGAACTGGTTTCCGTTATCAGTGATGATGGTACCGGGGATCCCGAAGCGGGTGATAATGTTCTTCTATATGAATTTCATCATATTCACGTCTCTGATATTTTCTAGCGACTCTACCTCTATCTATTTGGTGAAGTAGTCTATCGCGACCAACAAATACATGTGATTACCGGCAGCGGTAGGAAGAGGTCCTACGATGTCCATTCCCCATTAGGAAAAAGGCCATGGGATAGTAAGTGACTTTAGGTCGCTGGCTGGTTGGTGAACCATAGGAGCGTGAAGTTGACATTTTTAGCACTTGCGAGCATATATTCCAGAATCCCTCTACATGTATGGTCACCAGTAGCCTTCCTTAATTGCTCGGAAATCCAGCGACCTGCCTCCAATATAACTCCCACGGATTCCCTGATGGAGCTCATGCAGAACTTGCTCAACGTCCTTCGGGTGAATGCATTGGAGGTATGGATCGGTGAAATATCTCTTATACAGTTTTCCCTCAGGAGATAAGTGAAAGCGAGCAGATTTAACTCTTATCTGATAAGCGGCCTTCTTATCGTCTGGCAGGGCACCATCTGTTAAATAATACCTTAAGGGGTCCATCCAACTAGGGGTTAATTCAACCTGGAAAACTTGACCTACGTTTGGTAGTTTGTCTATCTGGTTAATACTTGGCTGGGCGAGGAAGTCAATCGAAATTGTCCTTTTCAAGTCAGAATTGATCACTGAGCTCAAGGCCGATAGGGTGTCGGCATGGTTGTTCTGTCCTCTGGGAAATTATTAGATGCTGACCTATTCGAAGTTAGACATTAGTTTCTTTGTTATGGCGAGGTATGCTGCCATTCTCTCATCCCTCGCGTTGAAGTTTCCACTTATCTGGTTGGAGACCAGTTGTGAGTCTTCGAATACTTGGAGTTATCTTGCCCCCAGTACCTGTGCCTTATGTAGTCCTGCTATCAATGCTTTATACTCTGCTTCATTTTTAGAGGCTTCAAATCCAAGCCTGATTTCTTGATCGATGGTTGCACCTTCAGGGGTAACCAACATGATGCCCACTCCTACCCCTTTGGAGTTGGAGTCTCCGTCAATAAACAGTCGCCAAACACCTTGCGCCGAGTGGTCTTCCCTTTGACCAACAGGTTGAAGTTGGTCACAAGGATATTCTGCTATAAATTCTCCGATGAAGTCGACGAGGACCTGTCCCTTGATTGTATTCCTTGGCTGAAACTGGATGTCAAATTGCCCAAGCTCGACTGACCACTTTGATAGTCTGCCGGACATATATGCTTTTCATAGGACTGCTTTAAGGGGTGAGATGTAAGGACGATGATAGAGTGAGCTTCGAAGTAATGTTTCAATTTCCTTGAGGCTACCACTAGTGTAAAGGAAAGCTTTTCCAGTGGTAGGTATCGTTGTTCGGCGTTCAAGAGAGTCTTGCTCGCGTAATAGGCTAGGTGCTGGATTCCCGTTGGTTCGCATACCAGTGCAGAACTGATAGCGTGGCTGGAAACTGCGAGGTATAGGTACAAGGAATCATTCTCTTGACGTATTACGAGCAAGGGTGGTGTGCTGAGGTAAGCTTTGAGCTCCTCTAATGCCTTCGAGCAATCCTCGTTCCACTCCACGTTTTTACTTTTCTTCAATAATTGAAAGAATGGCTGGCACCTTTTGGATGAATTTGAGATTAATCGATTTAGGGCGGCGAGCATCCCTATGAGCTTCTGTACGTCTCTTATCGTACGGGGGGGTTGCACCCTATTGATGGCGTCAATTTGGTCCGAGTTGTCTTCAATGCCTCTCTCACTAACCAAGTACCCGAGAAATTTTCCTGACTGGACGCCAAAGAAACACTTACTCGTGTTGAGATTCATTCGGTATTTCCTGAGGATTTCGAAGGTGCTTGATAGGTCTGATAGGTATTCTTCTTTATGTTTTCTCTTAACGAGCATATCATCGATGTAGACCTCCATGGTGTCTCTCATTTGGTCCTAAACATTTTGGTGACCAATCGCTGGTAGGTTGCTCTTGCATTTTTGAGCCCAAAGGGCATGACCTTGTAATAATACAACCCAACGGTGGTGATGAATGTTGTCTTATCTTGATATGGCTCGTGTAAAGGGATTTGGTGATACCCAGAGTATGCGTCGAGGAAACTCATTCTTTCATGAGCTGCTGTGACATCCAGCAACTAGTCAATCTTCGGGAGAGGAAAACTGTCTTTAGGTTACGCCCTGTTAAGGTTGGTGAAGTAAATACAGACTCTCCATTTTCCATTTCCTTTTGGGACCATTACTGGGTTGGACAACCACTTAGGGAATTAAACTTCCCGTATGGATCCAGTAGCTTCTCCACTTCCATCTCCACAACCTTGGCCTTCTCGGGTGCAGTTCGCCGTGCTTTTTACGCGATCGTCTTGAAAGTCAGATTGACGTTCAATCGATGACAAACCACACTGGGATCAATCCCAGGCAGCTCATAGGGTTCCCATGCGTAAATGTCCAAGTTATTCTGCAAAAGTAATATTAGTTCCTTCGTCTCTCGATCTGTGAGAAAGGTTCCAATCAAGAACATCCTATCCTTCTTGTTGCCATCGGCTGCGACTTCCTCTAGGTTTTCAATGACCCGCTCATAGGGTAGGAGTATGGTCTCATCCACTCTAGGTCTTCCATTATTTAACTGTTGTTTGGAAGGTATCAAGCCTTCATGTTCGTCAACCTTCTCCTTAGCCTTCTCGACCTTCTTTTCTGGCTTTGGGCGGATGGCTGCTATAAAGCAATTTCTCGCCATCGCCTGATCTCCATGGATCTCCATCACTCCTCGCTCAGTCACATATTTGAGTTTTTGGTGGTAGGTAGAGGCGATGACCTTCATCGCATGTAGCCACCCTCTGCCAAGGATGGCCTGGTAGGGTGAGTCAATATCGACCACCAAAAACTCGATCATCTTAGAGACACTTCCTGCCCTTACTGGCAGCACAATCTTTCCCAAAGGGATAATCACTTTACCAGCGAAGCCAACTAGAGGGACAGTGGCTTCCTTTAAGCCGTCCATGCTTAACTTTAATTTTCTAAATAGGTCGAGATACATTACTTTGGATGAGCTACCCTGGTCGATGAGCAACTTGTCGACATTGTAGTTAACTATCCTTAGTGTAATGATCAAGGCATCATGATTTGGGGTCATTAGTCCCACTAGGTCTTCATCCGTGAACAGAATGTGTTTGCTGTAGTTGACGTCATATACTCGCCGATACTTTCCTGCCTGCCTTTTAGCTGGGTTGATTTAAAAAGCTTGCATCACTGTCGTAAGCTTTTTAACTTCCATTCAAGCTGAGTTTCCCTGAATCTGCTTTAGGTCCGATGCCCCATGAATCACTGCGAACTCATGGCCAACATCCTCCTCAAGCACGTTATCGGTCCTCGGGTCTCCATTGGCAATGACCTTCTCTACATTATTTTCCACAAATTCGTTCAAATGTCCAGTTTGGGCTAACTCCTCATGGTGAGACTTGAGAGCTTTGTAGTGCTTGGTCTTGTGCCCACCCTCTTTGTGAAATGCACAACTTAGTGAGTTGTTCCGTTTTGAGGGGTCTCCTCCAATCTTTCTGGGCCACTTAACGAATGGCTCGTCATTGATCTTTGTTATAATCTTGTAGATTGGTTCTTTAAAGACAATGTTCACTACCTGAAATGATTTTGAAGCATTGCTTTTATTTTTTCTCTTGGAGCCACTCTTGCCCCCATTTTTACTTCCTTTCTTCTGGTTCTCAGGTTTATCGTTGCTCTTGTTGATGAACTTGGCCCTAAGATTCTCCCCTGTGCTTAGGCGGGTCACATCCTCAACCTTGGCGTATTTTTCAATGTGAGCCATTAGGTCGTCAATGGTCGTAGCCTCCTTCTTAGTGAGGGACTGGTGCAATAGGCAGGAGTTGGGTAGGCTAATCTTAAAGGATGCCACAGTGACCTGCTCCGAGCAGTCCTCGACCTCGTTGAATAAATCCTAATATATATTTGCATAGTCTCTGAGGCTCTCCTGGGGTGTTTTTTTCATTGTCAACAAGGCATCCATCCTCTTCGGATGGGAGATGCTGGTAATGAAGCAGGATGTGAAAAGCTCTGCTGGGGACTCAAAGTTCCTGATGGATCTGTGAGGGAGTCTCTCGAACCACTTCTGGGCCATATTGTGCAAGCTCGAGGGAAATATATGGCACATTAATGTGTCCTTATGGTTTCAAAGGGTCATGGCCTTCCTTTACTGCCTAACATAGTCAATAGGATTAGTCTTTTTATCGTAGATCTTGCATCTAGGAATCGCGAACTTCTTGGGGGCTTCTTCTTCTTCTATCTCCCTTGAGAAAGTGGATTTCATTTGGGTCCTGAGAGCTCGCCTGGATAGCTCTCTGGTCGATCTAGCACCCCGATGTGCTTGTTGCTGGACCATTTCTCTCTGGACCAAATTTCATATGTCATCATTTTCTCGAGTTGGGATCCTGTAACGACAAGTTGGTTACTGTTACTCGAGCAAGTCATCATCTGACCTGTGTTCCTCAAATCTTTAAGACCCACGTCTAGGGCTCCTTCCTCGGTTGTGAGACTTGCTCGCCTGAGGGCTAGGAGTGCGATATTGACGTTGCCCGGTGCTACGATGGAGTTCTCTCTCCATTTTCTCCAATATTCTTTTGAGATGAGCATTCTCAGCTTCTTGCTTGCGAGTGGTCTCCTCTTGCTCTTAGGGACTGGCCTCATAGGCGTCAATTAGCCTAGAGACCTGTGTGGACCTGGATGTTCCTTGTCTTTCCTCTGAAGCTTGTCGTTCTGAGCGAGCCCTAGGATTTGAATGTCGAACTTCATATCTGATCTTGCGAGGAGCAGGTTGCTCTTGAATATCCCCCACTTGAGGGGCATTGCTGCTATGACCAGACATTCCAAATTCTTTTTGGTGAAGGCTTTTTTAAAGGAAAACAAATGTTTCCCACAGACGGCACCAATTGTGGTGGCAATTAAAGTAAAAAAAAAATAACAAGCAAAGGCAATCGCCATAATAAATAAAGAACTTGAAAGAATGACAATCACACTCAACACAAAATATACGTGGTTGGGCAAGAAGGCCTACGTCCATCGTGATGCTCTCAATATTTTATTGCTCTTTACTCCGAGGGAGTATTTACAAATTACATGCCCTTTGCCCCGTGCTAGGGGTTTGATATGTACATGTTATTTCGGAGAGTGGAAGTGTGGGACTCCTCCACGTTAGCCTATAATCCCTAAAGTATTTCTGAAGAGGGATTTTAGGAACTGACTGGGTCACAACGGAATTAGTTAAGGCGCGAGGCCTCTAGACTTTGGGTTGTGTTTAATTGGGCTATTCGTCTGGGCTAAAGTGACAAATCGAGGAACCCACACCAGGAGTACCTTAATATCTCCTTCTATATTATTGGTAACTAATTTGATTATATCCGTAAGTGTTTTGGTATATTTGAAATACTCATGTGTGAATACATTCTAATGGATCCAAGTTGTCCGGTTACTCTCATGGGCTATGCTAAATGGGTCCCCATAATTGCCCCTAAAATATTTGGGCCGACAATTTAGGCCAAAAGATTTTAAACCAGTCAAAGACCCAATGTTTAAAATAGTACCAAAGCCGACATGGCACGTTTGTAATTCATAAGGGATGGAGAGGGGTATACTTGTCCTTAAGAGAAAATAAAGAATTAAGATCTTCCTGGGGAAACGAGAATCATCATTTGGGATAGTTGAAAGTCATTCGTGTGTAACTCAACCGTTAGTTCACTGATTTGGGTCATATTTGTACATTTTTTGTCTCTCAGCTTCCGCTCATGTTCTTTGCTTCAAATTTAGAGTTCTTCTTCTTCTGCACTTTCTCATAGTTTCACGAGTACTTATAAGTTCCAGTCTTCACTTCTGTAGTTCTTCTTCTTCTTTGAGTTATTTTATAACTGTAGTTAAGGTTTCCCTTTCTTTATTGTATTAATGGAAAGGTTTGATAACAAGTCTATTTTCTAGTTTAGATCATGCTATAATATTCATGACTGAGTAGATATTGTGTGCGTTTCAATTCCTCAAAATGTCTGTACAACAGATAACGGTCACTAGATTCGTACTTCGTTAATTTCTCAAGGGTGTTTGACATTTCCCCCCAATCCTCTATTTTTGAGATGTTTTAAATATGTCGACAGTATCCCTGCTCAGTGTACTCCAAATGTTTTAAAAATTGTAAACGGAGTACACAAGATAAATGAATTGTATGAGACTGATTTAGGGCTCGTAAAAATCTGTTATTATTATGTCTTCTCGCGCATAAAAGACGAAATCTTATATTTGAAGGCGACGAGTGTTGACAGGGTCCTGGTGGTGAATTTTACCTGATTCTCACAAGGAATACCGGAATCATGGCTTTATTGCTAGGAATTGACAATATCCTCCCCAATTTGAGGGCATGAGTTACAAGGGACCTCAGATCCCTATCTTTGGGGAGTAATACATAGGTTGATGATACTACCTTTGTGTTAGTTATTCGTTCGCTCGCTTCTCTAAATTCCTTTGTCTAATTTCACCTCTATTTCTTCTTGTTTTATAGCTAAAGCGGAAAACCAAGAACCTTCCCTTCGCGAGCTAAAGGTTGTTGACATGCTGAAGGCTTGGAAAGTTAAGGAAAAGATCTATAGCGGCAAGCATCCACATTCGGTGGCGTACTTTCTTGAATAAAAGAATACCACCAGTAGTTTCATTGCCCAGCCAGTGGATATAATCCCCTATTTAGATCTTTCCAATGAGGAGGTTGGTGGTCCTTATGAACTTATTCAGCTAGAGGAAGAAGAGAGCGAGGAAGGAGAGGAAGAATAAGGTAAAGAGGAGAGATAAGAGGATGATGGTGAGGAAGGTAGCGAGGAGGAAAGTAGTGAGGAAGAAGAATAAATGTCCCCACCCAAGAGAAAGTATCTAATGCTCTCAAATAATGATGATGATTTATTGTTTGGTCGAATGAAGTCTCTAATAAGGAAAGAGGGAGACTCCCACATGTCAGGTGGTTCCAAGCTAGGGGCTAGGGAGAGCAAGGTAGAGAAGAAGAAGGGAGAGGAAGAAAAAAAAAAGAGAGAGAAAAAGATGGAGGAAGAAAAGAAGAGGGCATAGGTCCCTATCATGCCTTATCCCCTCGTTGTTGTTGAGGGGACAAGTGTAGATGACACTCCCCAGCTCGCCCCCGCACTACTAGAGGGGGTTGTGCTAGTCGCTGAGCGCGAGCGATTAATGACGATGGGGTCCGACCAGTTGGACCTTTAGTCCTCTCAAGGGCTTGCATTGGTAGTTCCCCTTATCTTTATACTTCTCTAATTCTTTCTCCGAATTCTTATAAATTGATTTGTGTTTCTATTTATCTTGCAGTTTGTTTCTGATTTCACCACACTGCTTCGTGGTCGGGCTGATCAGTTGAGGAAGATTGTCGAGCTGGGAAAGGCATTAAAGAACTTCGACAAGGCTCTGGCCAATGTTAAGGCTTATTTTGACCAGGAGAAGCAAGAGACCTTGGATTCCCTTAAAGAACAGTCGGTGGATAATTTGGCCGACCTCCAGGTCGCATATGGCCTGATGGTCGCTGATAAATTAAAAGTGGTTTAGGCCAACAAAAAGCTGACCGCAAAGGTTAAGAAATTGGAGGGTGAGGTTGCATCCGTCCGGGATAGTGGGTACAATGAAGGCTGGGAGGCGGCATATGACGATGTTGAACACTAGATAGCTAATATTAGGCAGGTGGGTTTTAAGAAAGGCTAGGACCAATATTTAGTCGAACCTATAGTTCTTGCAGATTCCTTCCTGTTCACCCAGCATATGTCAAGCCCAAATCCTATGGCTGTTAAGGAGCCTCTGATCGACCAACCTGTTGTTCTATCTGAGATAGAGTCTGTTGATCCAGCTACTGGAGATCTTCCTGTTGATCAAAATACGAGCGACCTTGGCGCACTTATGGTTGATGGCGACTAATTTACCACAACTGCTGGGAAACGGGCCAACAACTTTTGATCAGGTGTAAATCTCTGTAGTTTGTTAGGGTTTCTACTTTTTTCTTTTGTTGGTGTTGTGTATGTTATTCTACCAAACATGTATTGGCGTATGCCTTAATTTTAATTAAAATAAGACTGTCATTTCTTACTGGATTTATCTTATTTCTCATGCATGCCAAATTTATTATTTGTTTTATTGATTGTAGCCTATTGACTTAGATGAGTATATTCCTCCTGATTCATGATTAAAACAGATCCTAGGATTGAACATCAGTGTCCAAGATCGTAGAGCTTTTATAAAAATCTTAGGGGTGGCAATTCGGGTTAATCGTGTCATTTTTGGGTTGCGTTGATTTTATTTTAGTATAAGTTTTGGGTACTCTTCAATTTATACAAGTTGATCGGGTCATTTTCAGGTCATTTCGGGTTATTACCATAAACGGGTTATCGGGTCAAAAATTGCCAGCTCTAAAAAATCTGCAAATCTTTAAAGATAAGGACCCAGCAGTATAAGGATCAAGCTGAGATAGTTTTCAGGTTAAAAGAAAAAGGTGAGGAGATAGAGGAAATCAGAGCTTCAGTTCAGGAAGAAGTGTATGCCTTGAAAGCTAAGCTCCTAGATGCCTCTGAAGTCAATCAAGTGGGGGAGTTGATTAAAAAGGATAATGATGAACTAAAGAGGTAAATCGCTAGGTTGAGGGTGAATATTCCATTGGGATCTTCCCTGGTACTTTGAGGGTCTTCTTCATTGTCTATTGAAATAGTTCGAGCTGAAAACTAAGATCTGCAGAGGGAGACTGTTGAGATCAAGGGTGATGTTCAATGAGCTTATGTGATCATTGCCAGTCTTCAAAGAGATGTAACAAGGATGAGGGACCTATTTCGAAGGGGTCCTCGGTGGGTCTAAGCCGATGGTTATGACCAAGGTTGGACTGATGCCCCAGCAAAACTGAAGGAAGTAGAGGACCTTGCTTTTGCACGGAGGTGGCTTAGCGCCCTTAGGGAATTAAAAACGCCTAAGGAGTCCAACATGTGGTATAAATATTGGATCGACTGCCCAGCCTGTCGCCAAAATTCCTTTTCAATAAATGACCCGTGGATCCCAATGGATGTTATTCATGTCCAAGTTCTGGAGCATTACTTGGAAGACGATGAAGAAGAGTTTTCCCCTCACCCAGATGAGGGTCGAAGAGCTCGCGTTGCAGACTACCTCGCTCGCCATCTAGGACCGTCGTAGATCTTTCATATACTTTTTTTTAGTGTAAATATAATTCAGTTAATGAGAAAGCATTATTTCAATGTATCGAGCTCATGCTGACTAAACATGTGTTTTTGATTTACTAATCATCTGATTTATTAAGCAAATAGTATTGATTGGCCTCCTTAAGTTCTTTGGGTTTTATCATTTTGAGCTTCTTAGCTGATTAAATGTTATCAAAAGATAATGTTAGCCACACATTTTTGTGTTTGAGCATTCTCTCAGTCCAACATGCCTTAGCAATGTCATTCCATCTACTTTACCTTTTAGGTCATGTCGTCACACTCCCTTAGGCCCAAGTAGGATAATGGTAAGAATGCAACTGGTAACTGGTCCATCCACACAAGCAGGTTTTTGGCAACCAACACAGTTAGTGACTAACCTAAGTTAGCTTTTCTACCTAAGGATCCCTTGTAGGGCTTTTATTATTGTTGGGGCAATTCATGAGGTCTCTCGTTATTGCAATAAGGACCTAAGGAACGTAGTAATTCGAAATGTCAATATTTACTTGTTATAAATACTACAAATCCTGCTTGTCATGTGGAGTTTCCTAATTGAAAACAAGTTGAAAAACTTTCCATAATCCTAGGAGTTTAGTCATGCACGAAGGAGTTATTGTTTGGAAAAGGTGCGCATTACTGAGATGTAACTAAGAAGAGTTGAGCAGTCAATTCAAAATATGAAAGTCAAAGGGCCACCTAGCCTTTATTCATTAAATATTGTCTGACGAGCAACATAAGTTCGAAATAAAAATTTGCCTAAACTAAATGTGCTAATAAAAAGATAAAGAAAGACTAAAAGTAGAACTTTTTAGATTGACTACATCTCATGCTCTCGGTATTTCCCTTATCTCTACCATTTCTAAGTGATATGCTCCTTGAAGGTCGTCTCTGATTACCCTGAAGGGTCCTTCCCAGTTTTGTCCTAGTTTATCGTTCGATGATTTTACGGCACTGTTGAGGACTTTTCTTAGGACATAATTACTATTAAAAACTTCCTCAGATTAACTTTCTTGTTCTATTACCTGGCCAGTTGCTGTTGGTAAGAAGCCAACTTGATTATGGCCTTTCTCTTTTTGCTCATCTTCTAAGAAAAGTTCAGTGCGTAATGCATCATCGTTAAGGCCTTGATCGATCAGGGCGGTTCTCATGGTGAGGAGTCATATTTCCAAGGGAATGATAGCTTTCATCCCATAAGTGAGTGCGAATGGAGTTTCTTCAGTTGGTCGCCTAGGGGTAGTGCGATAAGCCTATAGAACATGAGGGAGCTCATCCACCAAGGCACCATTGTCTCTTTCTAACCGCTTCATTAGTCCATCGAGGATGGTTTTATCAAAATCCTTTGCCTGTCCATAACCTTAGGGGTATGCCACATAACTAAAATTGTGTTTGATGCCATGTTCATCACAAAAATCTTGCAATAAATCACTCTCAAATTGCATGCCATTATTAGTGATGATAGTCCTTAGTACCCCAATGTGTGTTATGATGTTTCTCCAGATAAACCTAGTTATATCTGAGTTGCGAATATTTATCAGTGGTTCTGTATCTACCCATTTGGTGAAGTAATCTTTACCAGCAAGCAAATACTTTTGATTCTAAATACGATCGATAGTTGTCCCATTGTGTCCAGCCCCCACTGTGTGAATGGCCATGGACTTATCAGTGATTTCAGGTCTCTATCGGGCTAGTAGATCATAGGAGAATGCTTTTAACATTTCTCACACTTACGAGCATAAGTGTCTGCATCCTTCGGCATATAAGGCCACCAATAGCCCTTATTAATTTCTCGAAAGTTTAAAAATCTCCCTCTTGCGTGACTTCCATAGATACCTTCGTGAAGTTAACCAAGTACTTGCTCGGTGATGTGTTGGTGGACGCACAGGAGATAAGGGCCTCTAAAAGACCTTTTATAGAGATTTCCTTTCGAGGAGAGATAAAATCGAGTGGCCTTGTCCCTTACTTGATGGGTTGACCTCTTGTCTTCAGGTAATGTGTCACTCCTTAGATAATTTATGATGGGATTCATCCAACTGGGGGCCCTTGCTACGAGGAGGACCTGCTCGACTATGATTATCAGGTGCGAGGAACTCTATCTGAATAGTTCTTCTTAGGTTAGAGTCAATTACTTAACTTAAGGCTGCTAAGGCATCAACGAGACTGTTTCTCCCCCGGGGAAACTGTTGAATTTTAACCTTTTCGAAGTCTGCCATGAGTCCTCTTACCACTGCAAGGTAGGCTGCCATTCTATCATCTTTGGCATTGAAGTCCCCACTCGCTTGTTTGGAGATTAGTTTGGAGTATCTGAATACTTAGAGGCACTTTGCCCCCAACAGTTGGGCTTTGCACAATCCAACAATTAGTGCTTCGTACTCAGCTTCGTTGTTGGAGGCCTCAAATCCCAATTTAATTCCTTGATCAATCACAATGTCTTTTGAGTTGACTAGAATAATCCCTAGTCTTCCCCCCTTAGAATTTGAGGCTCCATCAATGTAGGGGGTCCAATCCTTAGACTGTACTTCCTCAGTTATTGACTGCTCAGTTCTAGGTAGGTCTATTGGCCGATATTCTATAAATTTGGTAATAAAGTCTGCTAAGATTTTCCCCTTAATCACCGTTTTTATCTAGAATTGGATATCGAATCCCCCAAGCTCTACCGACCACTTTGAGAGCCGTCCGAAAAGATCAGTTTTTCGTAGAATAGATTTGAGGGGTAGGAAGTGATCACTGTTATTGTATGGGCCTCAAAGTAATGCTTTAGTTTCCTCGAGGCGACTAGTAGCGTGTAGGCGAGCTTATCCAGAGGCAATTACCATTGTTATGTGTCGATAAGTGTCTTGTTGGTGTAATAAACTTGATGTTGCCTTCCTTCCTCTGCACATACCAAGGCGGAGCTTACAGCGTGGTTTGATACTGTAAGGTAAAGGTATAACGGGTCTCCATCATTTGGAATCACTAGCAGGGGTGGCTTACTAAAGTAGGATTTGATTTCTTGGAGAACTTATGAGCAATAATCGTTCCATATGAGGCCATTGTCCTTTTTCAGGAGCTGAAAAAATGGTCGGCTAGGTTTTGAAGACTCGGAGATGAAGCAATTGAGGGTTGCGAGCATGCCGATGAGCTTTTGAACATCTCTCAGCGTCTGAGGAGGCTAGACTCTAGTGATAACATCGATCTGATCCAGGTTGGCCTCAATCCCCTTTTTACTGACTAGATATCCCAAGAACTTTCCTGACTGGACAACGAATGAACGCTCACTCGCGTTAAGCTTCATTTGATTTTTTCTGAGGATTTGAATGGTTTTGTTTAGGTTAGTGAGGTGGTCGCCTTCGTTCTTGCTTTTTACTAGTATATTATCGATGTAGACCTCCATCGTGTCTCCCATCTGTTTCTTGAAAATCTTGGTGACCACTCTTTAATAAGTTTCTCGAGTGTTCATTAATACTAATGGCATAACCTTGTACCAATACAACTCAATGGGGGTTATAAAGGAAGTTTTATCCTAGTCATGCTAAATAAAATAATATGATGATAGCTAGAGTAACCGTTTAGGAAGCTCAACCTTTCGTGCCTCGATGTAGCGTTAACCAACTGATATATTTTTGGAAGAGGGAAGCTATCCTTAGGGCATGCCTTGTTGATGTTTGTGAAATCGATACAAACCCTCCGACTGTCATTTCTCTTTCGCACCACCATCGGGTTGGACAACCATTTGAAAAATTGAACTTCCTAATGGATCCTGCATCTAGTAGATTCCCTACTTTATTTTCCATCGCGTTAGCCTTCTCGGGGGCTGTTCGATGAGCCTTTTGAGTGATCTTCTTGAAGGTCGGATCGACGTGAAGGCGATGGCAGGATACATTGGGATCAATCCTTAAAAAATCGTATGGTTCCCAAGCCATAACGTCTAGATTGCTTTTGAGGAACGCAATCAAGTCTTTTTTCTCCTGATCGATGAGCGTGGTTCCGATCATAAATTTCCTCTTTGGTAAATCGTCATCAGCACCAACTTCTTCCAGGTTTTCAATGACCTTATTGGTGGGGTGGGCCTTGGTCTCCTCCACCCCTGGTCGTCCGTACCGTAGTTACTATTTGAATGGTATAAGCCCCTCATAGCCTCCTTCCTGAGCATTCTCTACCTCCTTCTTCTTTTATTTCTTTGGGCAGATTGTTGTGATAAAGCACTTCCTGGCTGCAGCCTGATCGCCATGGATTTTAACCACGCCCTGATCAGTAACACACTTCAGTTTACGATCGTATGTGGATGGAATGACCTTCATAGTATGGATTCAACCTCTGCCCAAAATGGCATGATATAGGGACTCAATGTCCACTACTAAAAACTCAATTAATTTTGAGATGTTTCCTACCCTAACTGGAAGGACTATCTTCCCTAGAGGTATCATAATCCTTCCTACAAATCCGACCAATAGGACTGTAGGTTCCTTAAGTTCGGTGATGTTTAACTTGATTTTGTGAAATGGCTCCAGGTACATTACTTTTGACGATCTCCCTCGATCGACAAGCAGCTTATCAACATCCTAATTCACAATTTGAAGAGTAATCACCAATGCTTCGTGATGTGGGGTTCTAACCCCAACCAAATCCTCTTTTGTAAACACGATATGTTTGGTATAGTCTACGTGCTCTGGTCACCGACATTTACCAGCCTGTGTCTTGGCGGGATCGATCTGAAAAGCTTTCATAATGACGGTTACCTTCTTAAGCTCCATCCACACAGCGTTCCCCTAGATCTAATTAAGATCTGATGCCCCATGGATTATTGCAAACTCGTGTCTTGTATCATTGTCAAGAACGTTGTCTGGATTTTGGTCGCCTTTAATCGCGACCTTATCTAATTTTTTCTCGATGCATTTATTGAGGTGCCCAACTTGGGCTAGCTCCTCAAAGTGTGATTTCAGATCCTTGCAATTCTCAATTCTATGATTGCCCTCCTTGTGGAATGCACATCTTAGTGCATTATTTCTCTTAGTTGGGTCACCGCCCATCTTTTTAGGCTACTTAATGAATGGCTTGTCCTTGATCTTGCTCAAAATTTTGTAAATGGGTTCCTTAAAGACTGTCTTAACAGCCTGGAATGACCTGGAGGGGTTGATCTTATTCTCATTCTTAGAGCCATTATTACCCCCATTTTTGTTTCCCTTCTTTTGAGTATCACTCTTTTATATCCCCTTATTTACCTTTGCTCAACCATTATCCCATGCATTAGGGTGAACCATATTTTCCATCTTAGCGTATTTCTCAATATGGGCCATAAGGTCATCAATGGTGCTATCTTCTTTCTTAGTGAGGGACTGGTGTAATAAAGAGGTGGTTGGTAGACCAATTTTGAAGGAAGTTACAATAACTTTCTCCTAGCAGTCCTCGATCTCGTTGAAAACTTCTCAATACCTTTTGGCGTAATCATGGAGGTTCTACTGCGGCTTCTTCTTCATTGTAAGTAATGCATCCATCCGCTTAGGATGGAAGCTGCTGGTTATAAAGCGAGCAGTGAAGGCTTCTACCAGAGCTATGAAGTTTTTGATTGACCTGTGAGGCAGCCTCTCAAACCACTTCCGTGATACATCATGTAGGCTAAAAGATAAAATTCAACATATTACTGCATCACTGTGGCTCCATAAGGTCATTGATGGTCTATATTGACGAGTATGGTCTGTGGGGTTCGTCTTTCCATCGTAAATTTTGAACATGGGGATAGAAAATTTCTTTGGGGGTTTGTCTTCTTCGATCTACCTTGAAAAAGGGGACTTCATCTGAGTATTAAAAGCCCTCCTAGATAGCTCTTTAGTGGATCTAGATCCACGGTAAGCTGGATGTTGGTGTTGATGTAAAAAACTAGACTTGATCTAATTAGTTAATCACAGATAAATACAAACAAATAAATAAGACAAAGGATTTTTAAAGTGGTTCATCCTTATGGAAATGGCCTACGTCCACTGTTTTGTATTGCTGGGTGTTTTTCCTTAATCTTGATTATGATCACAAATGATCAATTACCCCGTTATGGAGGGTGTTATAATGTATTTATAACCATTGGGTTGTCCGTGTGAATAGGCAATATGCCGTTATTTAATAGACATATACATCTGTACATAATAAGAATGTTCATTGAATATGTCTGTTCTTGTCGCTTGATCTTCCTGGCTAGATGCTCTGTACGTTGAGTAGCTCGGCGCGTTAAGTAGCTCGGGGTACTGAGTAGCTCGGCACAATGAGTTGTTTGGTGAATATATGTTTCTGCCACGTAAGATGACACACGTATTCATATAATTGGTCCACGTCAACTGACTAATTTTTGTATCAACAAAAGCCCCCAATGTTTCACAGTTGAGGTTGAATACGAGAGTGCGAAACATTATGCTTAGAAATTGCTCGGGCATATTGACCCAATCTTGTTAAATCACAGATTTCCAACACTTGTGATATTTAATGACTTTGAGCACAAAATGGCAAACTTGTAAATATTTTGAATCGTCGACAGACGCTTGGGCATTCGCGTCTTTTTCATCATTCAGCTGTCGAAAACGCAATCGTCTTTTCTAGTAATCATTTATTTGATCGTTTCCTGACGCAGGGCATTTAAAAACAATAGGATCAAATCATCTTTTACTTTTTACTTCCAGACTTCTAAACTCTTTGTTTTCTCGCTCTATCCTTGTACTGTCGTTCTTTCTGTTATTCGCCTTAGCAGATTTCTCATTTTTCTCTAAGAACTTATTCCTTTTTCTTTCTTTTCTTTAGCCACTACGGTTTATCTTGTTGAATCCTTGGATAAGTTTCGGGTTGATTTTACGATTCCCTCTTGGGTTATTCTAGAGGAACCTCCTTGCCCCTATGATTTATTTTCTTTAGCTAAGGGACACTGGTTTCCCTCCATTTTTATAGCGGAATATGATTTTTCTTTCTTGCCTAATCCCATGTGTTTGGAGTTTTGCCAATATTTTGATATTGTTCCTGCAAGAGTAGCTCCAAATACATGGAGGGTAGTTAATGTCGTACATAGGTTAAACCAAATACATGGAACTCGCTTAGGAATTCCTGAAATTATGTATTGCTATAAATGGGTTACCAGTGACACTACTTTCTATTTAAAAACTAGGTTTTCAAATGGAGCTTTAGTGGTCAATCTCCCCGATGCTAATAGGGACTATTTTGATCATGGGGTTGTGATGAAAAATTGGAAAAACCTCCCATTAAAAGGAAAATATGTGTATCAAGGTCCCAGATGCCCACTTTATGGCAATGGGATAGGTTGTTTTTAGTTATTTTTTTCAATTCAACTTTGTTTATGTTTGATGAAATGCGTCACTAACACTCATTTTTTATTTGTTGCAGTTGACAATAAAAGAAAACCTCCAAAGGAGAGTGACATAAATATAAAAAATTTGACACTTATCTGGGGGTTTCATGAGTCCATTAGTGGGGAGCACGTGAGATCTGCTTCTTATTTACTGAGATACAAGAACACCATTTCCTATTTTATTGCTGGTCCTCTCGCCCCTCATGTGGTAATTAATCTTGATCAAGTATCAGCATCTCGAGCAATCGTAGGAGAGGCATCTTCTGATTTGGGTACCTATATTGCTGATCTGATGAAGAAGAGGAAGGTTCATGAGTTCTTCATCAAGTCTGTTCTTGGTGATGAAGGGGCGAAAAAGAAAAAGGACGACGTTCCAACTGACGGAATTAAGAAGAAGTATGTTGTTCCTCCTGCTAAAGATATCAGTAAGAAGCTCCCAGTTGCCCCTAAAGAGGCAGCACCTTTGGTTGAAGTTGTTGTCCCAAAAGAGGTAGCACCTTTGATTGAAGATGTTATCCCAAAAGAGGTAGCACCTTTGATTGAAGAAGAGGCAGCACCTGTGATTGAAGGTGCTCCTTTGAGGATATTGAGGAGGGGTGTTGATGAGAGACCAGTGGATACTGTTGCCCAACCTGTTGGAGTTGGGATTTCTTCCTTGAAGGCTGGTTCTCCAGTTGTCTCACCTCAGGCTTGGCCAAGAAATTGATAAAGTCTGGGACTCTCCCTGACTGTCGAGTTGCTGAAAGTTTAACTTCTCAGAATAAGGTTATCAATCTGGTGGCTCAATTTCTTGCCTCAGTAAGTGATCATTATATGCATCTTTTTAATTCTTCATTGCCATGTTCATGCTCTGATTCGTGCCTTTCTTCTTCTTACAGTTTTTAGTGTACTTCGATAATATCATGGAGAAGGATAAAGCCATAAAAGCCTCAACCTCATCTAGTGGAGTAGAGGAAGCCCTTGCTGGGTTGTCCAAATCTTTGGGAGAGTCCCGACAGAAGTACGAGGAGGACAAAGCTGCTTGGGAGAGCAAAATAAAATCTGTTGAGATAGCTCTACAATAAGATGTTGAAGCGGCTAAAGATGCTGACACAACTCGGTAAAAAGTGATTACAGGTCGACAGACACCTGATACAGCTCTACGAAAAGCTATAAATGCTTCCAAAGAGGTGGAGGAGAAATTAAAAGTCACCGTTTCCAGCAAAGTGGAAGTTAACGGCGTAAGAAAGACCTTGAGGAGCAGTTAAAGTCTACTGAGGAGCTTTTAAGGGAAAAAACTTCCTCGAAGAGGGTGAAGAGGAAAGTTGTTGTAAAGAAGTCTTTTAGTTGTGGCTGGGACAAAGGATAGAATAAATCTTTAACTGCTGTTACTTCCCAGATGGATTATGCAAGTTTGAAATACTTCAGAGATGGATGGGTTACAACGTTGAAGGAGTTGAGTGTTGCTGATGATTCTGAACTATTTCAGATTGCACACTCATGGACCTCCTCCTACTATTGAAGAAGAAGAAGAAGAAGATGAAGCTGCATATGATGAATCTTTTATGGTAATAGTAGAATAAACACCTACTGTTACCCTTCCTCAATCCTCCGAGGAAGTTCAGCAGGCTACGAATTCTACCGAGCAACGCCAACTGCCCTCCGAGCAACCAACTGCTTCATCCAAACCAGTTGAAGATGTTGTAGGAAATAAAGAGAAGGTGTAAAGTTGTTTGGCTTTTTAACTATGTTGTTTTTACCTTTTTGTTGTTGATACATTTTTATTTTTCGTTGCTAGTTTATTGCCAGGATTTAACTCTTATCGGCTCATGATACAGAATTGATGAAGAAGTGTAATGATTACTTCAAAGGTGGTCATGTAGACTTCACTGAAGCTCAAATAATTGATATCCTTGGATCTGATGCTTCTGAGAGGGCAACTGATGCATACCAATATTTAAAGTGTTTTCTTGATCGAGTTGTGGCCGATAATGTGTCTTACTATGAAATGATTAAAGATCTTTAAGGGACCATCGAGGAACTTCAACTTCAACTTCAACAAAAGGAAACCACTGCACTTCTGCATTAAGGTTATGAGAAGAAGTGCCAGTAGTTGAATGATGATCGGGGCTATGAAAAGTTTATTTTAGCCCATAAAAAGAGAGAGAGTGTGTGCTTAAACTTGAAGTTGAGGAGCACAGAAACATTACCAAACTGTTGGAGGAGGAAAATATTGCCTTGCAAGAAGAATTGAGACAACTAAAGTCTGCCTCTTCTTCTGGAGCTCTGGTCC
The DNA here is from genome assembly GCA_949130495.1 of Sambucus nigra. Lineage (NCBI taxonomy): Eukaryota > Viridiplantae > Streptophyta > Magnoliopsida > Dipsacales > Adoxaceae > Sambucus > Sambucus nigra. The sequence goes on from OX422211.1 coordinate 146,779,254, forward strand.
CAGTTAGTGATGAGGGTTTTTCATTTTCGAAAACTGAAAATGCTGTGTTGAGAGAAGAATTGGAGGCTCTGAAACAAGTCAGACCTAAATCTTCCTCGCGGGGTAGAGCAAAAGCTGGTCAGAGCAACATTAAAGAGATTAGGACTCAACAAGCCTTAGCAAGTCAGGTTGTTCAGCTGAAAGCAAAAAATCAATCTCTAGTTGAGATGTCCCAGAAAATACAAAGTCTTACCAAACAACTTTCCAATCAGAGCTCTGTACTGGAGAGTAAAGAAAACTTAGTGAAGAAACTTCATCAGCAGCTTGAGAGATTGACTTGTCAATTTCACAAGCAGCCTAGAGTGTTTTGGATGGGGGGATACAATAAAGATCTATGCCATCTCGATGATCGGTTGAAACAATCAAATAATGAAGGATAGAAACAGGAATGGCTGAACACCTTGATTGTGATAAAGCTTGAGGAAGGAAATTCCTTATGGGATTGGTATAAGCCTGGAGTACTTGATCTGCCTAATCTTCACTTTAAACTGGATGTCAATTGGATTCCATCTCGTGCCATTCCTCAGTGTTTGATCTCCAGGTATCTTAGGGATTACCAGCTTCATGAAGATTTTGAGATATCTTGACCTCAACATCTGCTTGATCGACCAAGTTCTAACAACATCAGAATGCTATGGGATATGAATTTTATCAATTCTTTTTATGCTTTAGATGATTCGCCTGCTGGAATGGATCCTGTACCTAAATTAGAAGGAAAAAAGCCAATAGAATCGAAAATTTGTATATTGTTAGTGGCATATCTTCTTTTGTAATGTTCCTTTCTTTAGAAATGAATCCATTATACGATATTTGTATTATTAATATATGTTTAAAGGGACAATTTGTCCTGTTTTGTTTTAAATGCCTAGACAGAACTTTGCCCCATTTCTGCCTAGTTATAGTGAATTGTCACCCATTATTGCCTAAGCAATCGAATGATTTTCATCCTATGGTCCTGATTAGTTGTAGCAATCTTATCTAGATTACTTTGGTGCCTAGGCAGTGGATGCCCCGTGAGGCCACCCATCTTCTTGCCTAGTTTTGGATTCCCCTTGAGGTCACCCATCATCACACAAGCCTTGCCTTGTATGATTATTATGCCAACATTATTGGTTCAGTTTAATGATGCCGACCAACCTTAGTTGGTGGTTGCCAACCTTGGTTGGTGGTTGCTGATGTGCCGACCAACCTTAGTTGGCGGTTGTTGATATGTCGACCAACCGTAGTTGGTGGTGTAGTGTGTATCAAGAATAATCCAAAAAAAAATTGAACAAAAAGGAATATAGGGAAAATATCATATTAAAAGAAATGGGGTACATGTGAATATGTATTACTGATAATATCAGCGCAGGTGCTCCGCATTCCACGCATTTTTGAATTCTTCTCCCTCTAAGGTTTCTATTTCGTAGGTCCCAGGTCGAACAACCGTTGTAACACTATACAACCCAAGAGTGGCAGAGGCAAACCTTGGTTGGTGGTTGCTGATATATGGAGTGGATCTTCTTCATATCTCGGTGCGAGTAGCAGAGGCTAACCGAGCTAGTGCGTCAGCTCTCGCATTCTCTAATCTTGGTATTCTGATCAGTTGAACCGCTACAAAAGTGGACACAATCTCCACAACTTTAGCGTGATACCTAGACATGAAGTCTCCCTTCGCCGCATACAACCCAATAATCTGATTTACGATTAATTGTGAATTACTAAACACCGTAACTTGCTCTGCATTTAGTGTTTTGGCTAAACTGAGTCCCACAATCATAGCTTCATATTCATCTTCGTTATTGGAAGCTTTGAATTAAAAGCGCAGAGCATTTTCGATATCCAATCCATCTAGACTGTTAAGGATTATTTTGGCGCCGCTACATGTGGCACACGAAGAGCCATCAACATATAGATTCCATATAAGTATACAACTATCAAACTCTTGCTCTGACAAACTTACCTGATGGAATATTTGGTACTTCTTTTTAGCATCTCCCAACACTGGGTTGTTGTCCCCTGATTCTTGTTGCTCGGTGTCTATCCCCTCCGATAATTCTGCTAATGGAAGTTGATCAAGGATAGTCTTTAATGATCCCCCAACATCCATGGGTTGTTCTACGTTAGACCCTTGTTGGTCGGAGGCGTCTGGGTAATGAACTCCGTAATGAAATCTGCTATCGCCTGCCCTTTGATTGAAGACATTGGCTCATAAACAATATCATACTCACCTAGTTCCACCGCCCAATACATTAGTCTCCCCGACTTTTCTGGTTTATGCTAGACCTGTCTGAGTGTCATATCAGTGTACACCACTACAGTATGGGCCTGGAAGTATGATTGCGTCCTTCTGCTCGCCTCGACCAATGCTAATGCCAGTTTTTCCAACCTTGGATATCTAATCTCTGCTCCTCGGAATTCTTTACTTGTATAATATACCGATTTTTGCACTCCGTCCTCTACTCTTATCAATACTGAACTAACTGCGCTTCCCGAGATAATTAAGTACAAGTGTAACCTTTCTCCCATCACCGTCCTGTACAGCAATGGAAGTGTCCCCAAATATCTTTTCAACTCTTAAAATACCTTCTCGCATTCAGTATTCCATCGAAAGTTTTTCTGAGTGTTTTGAAGAATGGAAAACATTTGTTCGTTGCTCTTGAGACAAACCTGTTGAGAGCTGTAACACGTCCCATGAGGATTTGCACTTACTTCTTCGTAGTTGGAGATTATAGTTCCAACAGAGCTTTAATCTTCTCAGGATTTGCTTCAATACCTCGCTGATTCATAATATACTCGAGGAACATGCCTTCTTGTACGCCAAATACGCACTTAGTCGGGTTCAGTTTCATCTGATATCTCTCCAGTTGGTCAAAAGTTTGGCGAAGATCAACTATGTGGTCAGCAGCTTTCTTTCTCTTAGTCAGCATGTCGTCGACGTAAACCTCCATATTTTTATCGATTTGCTCTGCGAACACCTTATTAATCAGTCGCTTGTACGTTGCACCTGCATTTTTTAGACTAAACGGCATAACATTGTAGCAGTATGTTCCCCCTGGGGTAATAAAAGAGGCACTCTCCCTGTCTTCTGGTTTCATCTTAATCTGGTTGTAGCCGGAGTAAGCATCCATGAAGCTCAACAATTCGTGCCCCGAGGTAACATCTACTAACTGGTCTATTTGGGGAGGGGGGAAGTAATCTTTTGGGCAAGCTTTGTTGAGGTCTGTGAAATCTACGCACATCCTCCACTTATTATTCTTCTTTTTTACCATGACTACGTTCGCTAACCAGTCATGATACTTAACATCTTCAATAAAAGAAGCCTTTTGCAGTTTCTTGACTTCCCCTTGAATAGCTTGGTTCTTCTCCGGGCTAAAGACCCTTCTTCATTATTTCACCGGTTTGACTTCGTTATTCACGTTGAGTTCGTGGCATAGGAAAGCTAAGTCTATCCCCTACATAACTTCATGACTCCACGCAAAAGCTTGCTTTCTGTGCCTAAAAAATGCCACCAATTCTTGCTTTATTATTGGATCATGTGAAGTGCCAATTTGAGTTGTTCGTTCTGGTCGTTCGTCGTCCAGAATAATGTTCTATGTTGCCTCCATAACCTGACCCTTCACGAGCTCTGATTCATCTCTGGGGTCCAGTGTCTCAATCTCTGAATCTCCAGACTCATCCACTTGGTAAGTGGTGGTCTTCTTCCTTGTATCTTCCAGCTCTTCTTATTCTACAGATAAATAATAGCATTCCTGAGCGACTTTCTGATCACCCTTTACAAGTCCCACACCAAAGTTGGTCAAAAACTTCAAGCATTGATATACCGTGGATGGCACTGCCTCGAACTTTTTTAGGCTTAGTCTTCCCATGATTATGTTGTAGGCTGATTGGACTTTTTGTCTATGATGAAAAAGTGTACTTTTCCTATTTTGTAAGCAGGACAGGTACCGATAAGCATGTCCAACTTGATCGTCCCAAGTGGAAAAACTTTTTCGCCAGTGAAACCTAGGAGGGGTCTGTGATATGGCTCCAACTGGGCTAGTTTTAAGTTTAAACTGTCAAAGCAAGGATAGAACATGATCTCTGCTGAGCTACCATTGTCTACCCATACTCTTGAGATGATCACATCCTTCATCCTCATCTTGATTCCCAAGGGGTCGTCGTGAGGATACAAGACACCTTCCAGATCATTTTTGGAAAAACTGATGATCAGTTTGTCCTTGTTCACCTTCCTCGGGTGATCCTCTTCCACCAAATTTATTCGTTGTTTATAGGAACAGGCTTGGGCCTCATTGAGGTAAGCTTTCCTTTCAGCAGTGTGATCCCCGCCTCCTGTATCTCTACCTATAATCACATTACATTCGAATGAACCAAAATAGTTTGAAAATACCTCGCGCTCTGGTTACCTTGGATTTTTGGGGAGGTCGGGGTCATCCTATAGATCATCTTTATAGTACCTTTTCTTGTCATCTCTTGTTCGGTGAGGATATTTAGATCTTTGCCTTGCTCTGTCATTGGTCTTCCCATCATTCTGGAGATCAACAAACCTGCTCAATTTCCCTTACCTAATGAGTGCCTCAATCTCATTCTGGAGAGCTATGCAACGCTTGGTCGTATGGTCATGATCTCTATGGAACTCACAATATTTGGACTTATCCCTCTTTTCAGGGACTGTCCTCAATTTCTCCGGCCAATTCAGTTCTTCGTTATTCTTGATCTCCTCCAGAATATGATTTATATCCACCTTTAAGGGAGTATAATTCCCATACTTTCTCAAGTGCTTTATCGTCTCTTTGCCTTTCGATTGCTTGTTTCCCCCATTGCACTTCTGATCTTTCCTCTTAGATTTACCTTTAACTTTAGTTTCTGCTTTCGTATCCACATTCTTCTTTGAGGCCATGGCTTCTTCGGCATTCATGATCGTAGCTTCTTTTGTCGTCAACTTTGCCATGGTTTTGGGGGCATCTTTGGACAAATTATAATACAACTTGTTTGGTAAGAGACCACTCATTAGAGCTGTAATGGTTGTCTTCTCTTCATAATCAATCGCCTCCAATTTCTCATTATTAAAACGAGTGATATAATCCCTGGTGCTTTCTCCTGCTATCTGCCTTACACTCAGCAGATGTGCTACCCTCTTGACCGGCTTCTTCCATAATAGAAGTTTCCTATAAAGAGCTCTGCTAGTTGATGGAAAGTAGAGATCTTCCCCCGAGGAAGGTTGTTGTACCATATTTGAGCGGACCCAGCGATAGTTCCTGAGAATGCCCTGCACCTCATTTCATCAGGAACTACATAGATATCGATAGCAGCTTGGTACTGCTCTATGTGGAGGACAGGGTCAGTTTTTCCGTCATACTTCGACGTAACTACAGGAGATTTAAACTTCGATGGTGTGGGAAAATCCACAATTACCTATACGAATGGTGATCCCTTAACAAAGGTTCTTTGGAGAGGGTTTCTGGCCTTAGCCATTTCCCCTAACATATCTTCTAACCTATGAATGGAGCCCTCCCATGCGTCATTTCCAGCCTCTGATCTATGTGCCTGAGAAATAAATCTCATTGAATTCTCCTATTGGGATCTTTCCATACGAGTTATATGGCGTAATTAGGCAGAACCTTCCCTTAGACCATTTGGTCATTGAGAATTTCTCGATGCGATCCGAAGAGGGTTTATATTCCTCCTGGGGCCCAAACGATCAAAGTGAGAGATTCTACTCAACCTTTCCAAAATGCTTGTTCGTTTCGGAGTTAAAATAACATTCTTTTGAGAGTTCATGACTCTTATAGGAGATGTCCGACCAAGATGATAGAAGGGATTGCTGGACCTCTCGGTAGGATGCGATTCAGTATGCTTGGACAGGGAAGCATGAGGAAACACAGTATGTCTGGATCTCAAAGATGGCAGGTGAGTGTTTCTATGAACACTCCGCTGGCCTGACTGGGCAGGCGTTGCATTTTAAATAGTTTGAATGAGTTATCGCATGGTCTCCTATATGGATGTTTGTCCTCTGGCTAAGCTGGCCACTATTCCATTGAGTTCATTGATAGTTGGAGGAACCGACAGATTGGGAGGAACTCCGTCATTATTCCTATTGCTAGATTCTGGGAGCTCAGCCATGTATAGCAAATTTGTTAGTGAAAAAACACTACATATAGTCGTTTCTGACAGACGGTGTCAATCTGTTGATGTAAAAAACTAGACTCGGTCTAATTAGTTAATCACAGATAAATACGAACAAAGAAATAAGACAAAGGATTTTTAAAGTGGTTCAGCCTTATGAAAATGGCCTACGTCCACTATTTTTTATTGCTGCGTGTTTTGACTTAATCTTGATGATGATCGCAAATAATCAATTATCCCGTTATGGAGGGTGTTACAATGTATTTATATCCCTTGGGCTATCCGCGTGAATAGATAATATGCCGTTATTTAATAAACATATACATCTGTACATAATAAGAATGTTCATTGAATCTGTCTATTCTTGTTGCTTGATCTTCCTGGCTAAATGCTCTATACGTTGAGTAGCTCAGCGCATTAAGTAGCTCGAGGTGCTGAGTAGCTCGGCACTATGAGTTATTTGGTGAATATACATTTTTTCCACGTAAGATGACACGCGTCTTCATATAATTGGTCCACGTCAACTGACTAATTTTTGTATCAACAGTTGGTCCATCTCCTTTCGAACCAGAATCCGAATGTCTTCACTTTATCGATTATGGCTCCTGTGGCACCTCTCTAGCTGGCTGCGTTCTGATCGACCATGCTCTTCCCTGTTTCATTCAATTTATGCCTGGAGCTCCTCCCTCGGCTGTGAGTATTACTCGCTTGAGGACTAGGAATGCTATCTCGACGCTTCATGGTTTCCCTCTATAGGTCTCTCTCCACTCTTTTTAGTCACATTTGGAGACGAGCATTCTCTTCGTGAATCCTTCTCTTGTTCGTGAAGCATAGCTTCATAACCAACTTGGAGATCTTCAAGACCTAGGTGGTACTTGGTTTTCCTTGGAGGGTTGCCTATCCTGACGAAACCTAGGGTTTGTATGCTGATAATTCTCAGACTTGGCCCTAGGAGGGACTGGATCTTCCTGGACATCGCCATGTTATGGAATGTTGCTGTTATGGTGAAACATCACGGGCTTTATATTTTTGGAGATTTTTGCAGGAATAAAAAATCGTTCCCACAAACGACGCCAAGCGTGAGTCCAAAAAATATCACAATAAGGAAATCCACGAAAACAATCACAAATATAGAATGTAAAGATCACACAGAATAACGATATACGTGGTTCAAAAATTTGCCTACGTCTATGGAGAGGTTATTGTTTATATTAAGTGTCTCTCAAGATCTCAGGTTACATCCCTTTATCCCGGGTCAGGGTGTACAATTTATAGGTGTATTAAAGGAGAGGTTGAGTTGTATAAAGAACATACTGAATATATCAAGGAGTACCTGAGTATCTGTTTCGAGATTATTGGTAACTGATTTCAATATATTCGTAAGTGTTTATTATATTTGAAATACTCATGTGCGAATTAAATTATGATTTGGGTCGGGCAATGTTCTAATGGATCCAAGTTGGTCAGCTACTATCATAGGATATGTTAAATATGTCCCCACAATATGCATTACAATTCGTGACTTAAAATTTAGGAATTTGATGTACATGCGAGATACTGAAGGTTTTTATAACCCGATAGACTTAAATTCAATATTTTATGAGGATGTCATCTTAGATGAGTGGATCCGGTAGGATGATGAATTAATCTTACGAAACCACGATTTAAATTGGTTAGATGAAGGTATTCAATAAAGTGAAGGGGGGGGGGGTCACAAGCAATCAGAACCAATTAGTTATCTTTCCAGTTCTGATGATGATCATGTAATAATGGTTGGCAAGATATTCCTGGCACTTATGGTAACAATGACGATGATGATGATAATAATCACCAAACTGGTGGTAGGGGAGAGCTGCTAGTGGTAGCCGACTAGGAAGTGAAGTTGTTAGTGGCCATAAAAGGGGTGGTTCTTATAGTATTGGTACCCAACACAAATAATGGTGGTTTGACATAGACACAAGGAGATGAAACCTATTATGCCACTTAAGACACATATCATGGGTATCGTTCGGGAGTTAGTGAACAATGGAGACATTTAAACAACTACGCGAGATTCCTTAGTAGTGACGAGTATTCAATCGGATATGATCCATAATGTCTTGATATCAATTACGGGCTTTGGGTCTAATAACGAATACATACCGTAGTGAGAGACATAGTATCTATTGAGTGGGAGTGGCACATATAGTTATGGTCCTTCACAACTTCTGAGATCTACTAGTAAAGGTAGATATTGTGATCGTTATAGAGATCATTATGGATTTACTAGTAGCAACAAAATTGGTGGTGGTTATTATGGATATACTCAAGGAATGTATTATAGTGGATCTTATAGTGTTGAGTACATAGATTGTGGATATTATCACAATTTTCAAATTATGGGTCATCCATCTAGTAATCCCAACCCTTTGAGCTTCAATATGGTTCATATTTCTTCACTTGCCCTACTAGAGGAAATTACACTTATCCGCATCCATATGATCGATATCGCAACTAGATTGGTTGATGAAAATGACGAAACATTGTAATCATTTCTATTTATCTTCATTGTAACTTTTTAATCAAGTTCTATGTGTCATTAGATTATTTTTTATATTAATAGTAGTTTATTATGGAATATTAAATCTGACAAGTCCATATCGCGCTTCATTATAACTAATTGTACAATGAAACGCATATTAAATGATGGTTTTGAATGTATCTAAATGGTTCACATTGTTAATTTTATTTTTTAAAAATATTCCATAATTTTTCAGAATTTTTGGCGCTCTCTAAATAGCGTATCATTGTGTATTTCCCGATACCGCGATCAAGTTGAAAATAGGGTGTCCAATATGGGGAACGATATCGAAAATTTAAACCATAATTACTATAGCTCGGTGGCATACACACAAAGCAACGGACAGGCTGAAGCGTCAAAGGATGGAATGCAAAAAAATTGGAAAAGACTAAAGGGGCATGGGTGGACGAGCGTCCCCACGTCCTAAGCATTTATCGAACAATGCCCAAAAGGTCAATGGGGGAAACACCCTTCGCCTTAGCCTATGGGGTGGAAGGAGTGATCCCCCACGAAGTAGGCTTGTCGACCATGAAGACGATCATCATTGACCAACTAATAAACAATAAGATGATTGGCACTGATCTTGACCATGAAGATTAAAGAAGAGATCAAGCGCTCATCAAGTAAGCGTCTTACTATCAGAAACTGGCCAAATAATACAACCAAAATGTGTATCTTAGAAAGTTCGAGGTCGAGAATTTCGTTCTTCAGAAGATTGTCGACAATGCCAGAAAACCCTCATAGGGGAAACGGGAAACTAGAACCTAACTAGGAAGGATCGTTCAGGGTTACTATGCAACCTATAAAGAGTTATTATCTAGAAATAATGGAAGGCAAAGAGAATCCTTGGGCATGGAATGTCACAATCCAAGGTTTTAAAAAGCGCAAGGCAGGCGTGGGATGGGCACCTTGGCGTTTTACTTTTTTATGTTCTTTTATACAAACCAAGTATACTTCGAAATTTAGGTTACGGTTATTTTATATTTACTTCTAACATTTTTATAAATTTTCCTCCATAAATAAAAGACATTTCCAATCAAAGTTTATTATAAAATATAAAATACTAATAAACTAATTAATCACAATGATTCAGAAGTATCATCTTATACTCAAATTCATTTACACATGAACATTGGTAACAATACTTTAAATCCCTACACTTTTAACATTATTAACATTTCTTTGAAGTCGCATACACAAAAAATTGCTAACATTAAGACAAAGAATTGAAATATTCCATAAAAAATACTATTATAGATATAAAATTGAGTAACATTTGAAAATATTACGCAAAACAATGCTACCACAATCATTGTACATATATACAAAGCAACATTCATACATTTGATATATATATACTCAACTGTAAGTACTTTTCCTTTGCACAATGCAAGTTTTCTCGATTATGACTTATTAAATGTATACTTAAACTGCTCGCAAGATGTTGATCACCATCAAAGTAGTCACACATATTAAATGGACAATAAAAAATCAAACACGTTTTGTTACTAGAACACTAAACATAAAAGATTGTACATGCGATAAAAAGACTTGCGGGGATCCCTAGGAGATAAAGATATCCAATTAGGTTGGTTGGAAAAACCTTTGATGGGGTGATTACCCCACAAACTGGTGCATTCTCACCGAATTGATGTTGGGCCTAAGGATAGGTGCGATGACACCACCTAAAAGGTAAACTCAAGAATTCCAAATAAACATTACAAAGAAAGGAAGTGAAATGCAAGAACTCAAAAATCCTTTCATTACTTAAAATGTTTATTGTGTATAAAATAAAATATAAATTACACAAAGCTTAATCTAAAGGAACTTGATCGGCATGACTCGAGGCTTTAGGATGGAAAAGTCAGCCGCAAAATTAGCAAAAATCGCCTCAAAAGGAAGATGTTCAGTATCTGGTCGGCGATGTGGCATGGTATCATCACTGTCATGATCGATTGTATATTCCTTAATCAATTGGATTTATATAATATCCATAGGAACCTGGAACCCATTAGTCTTCGGGGCCAAATGGAGAAAACTTATAGTAAGGGTAATCTACGACATAACACTACCAAAACTCGGAGTCCTTAGGTAGGGGTGGCAATTCGGGTTAGTCGTGTCATTTTCGGGTCACGTTGATTTTTATTTGAGTATAAGTTTTGGGTAATCTTAAATCTATACAAGCTAATCGTGTCAATTTCAGGTCATTTTGGGTTATTACCATAAACGGGTTATCATGTCAAAAATTGCCAGCCCTTAGGCACCTTGAAAACGGTTAGAGCATTCAACCACTCATGCTTATAAGATTGGGCCTTATTGTCTTTTAAATGAATAGGAGCATTAAGCACCCCTTCATCACAATTATCCATCCAAACTTGTCGGAGTTACTATCTGAATTGATACATGAGTTGAAGAAGCCTTTCACTTAAACTCTTGGTAAACTTAAAATTGCAAAGAGCTTTCTCAACCTTTTTTAGCTCGCCCTTCAAGTTGGCATTCTCAGCTTCCAAAAGAGAACCAACTCCTTGAGCTCGGACCTACAATCGATAAACTTCTGATTTTGTTTGACATTTATTACAAATATAAAAGCTGAGTAATTTTCATACTAAATTGTGATGGGACAAGCCCTTATAAGTAATGAATTAAAAAGAAAAAATAAAAGATGGAAATACAGATCCCCTAAAAATACTACACTGGGGAGGTTCTTTGGCTAAAGGTTTTGCTTCCCCCACCTTCCCTTATTGGAAGGGGCTCCTTCTTCGTCTTTAATCTTGGGAGAAGTGTTGGGCTCATGCTCGGTAAATATATTGGAGGTTGGTGGGACCTCAGTCTTCTATAGGGAAGAATTCCACCCCCTCTTGAAGAAAAGCCTCTGAACATAGTCCAACTGCTTCTTAGCGTTAGTGAAAGTGTTACTCAAGACTTTATCATAGGCAATGTTGTTTGCCTTAAAAGAAATTGTCATGTTTTCATCCAATGCTTGGCTTCCCCATCGGCCAACTTCATTTTCATCTAATTGAGGGACTTCTCTAGGCCCTCTATGGTCCTCCCAAAGTTGGAAGCAACCTTTCTTTGTTTGGTCCAGTGGTCGATAAGGTTCATGAAGTCCATAACAAACTACATAACTCCAAAATTCAACAGTCATTACCAAACTAAAGACAATGAAAGAAACCCCCCAACAAGCTTTAAGATCCAGCACTTATCAAAGAAGTGGATTCATGGAGGGAAGAGCTTGGTTCTCTAGAGTTAGGACCGCCACTGTGGCCTGATCACAGGGAAGGCAAGCGCCCCTGATACAGCCCAACGCCGAGTTGACTAGCAACATAACTGTCGGTAGGGCCCTGCCCTTACCAAACACGAGCTCCCCCACCTTAAGGGAAGGAATGGGAGCATCAATTCCCTTGTTGGGCTTGTTTTTCTTAGCAGGATAACCATGCTCATCCACATGGATGGGCCGAGAAGTCCCTTCATCCTCTTTCATATTCTGTTGGCAAGGAGGAGTCTTGATAACCAAAGCAGCACAAATCAAGTTGGGAATTGACCTATTTGGTTCCATGTCATCATTGATAGGATCGTTGGCAGAAATTATAGGAATGTCAATCGATTTAAATTTACTTGACTCAAACTCCACGACACTCTCACTGGAAGAAGGGATGTGGTCAGCACATCCCTCAAGGGTTTCTTGTATCCTATCTATAAGACTAGTTAAAAATGAGGTTATAGAAGATGAGTAGGAGAGTAAGACTACAACTAATTTGGAGGATGGTTGGTTTCACTCTTGATCGATCAAATTTACTTAGGTCGAAAAAGTTCACTTCGAAAAGCTTGTGCTTCTTTTTCTTGCGGGGAGATGCAAAATTGAAGAAAAATATATCACAATAAAGTTTAAATTCAGAAGTAAAAAAAAAACTAAATATAAAAGGTTTTGAAAGGTGGGGGTGAAAATGATTGCGAAAGAGGCTTATAGCGTCGAGGAATCTGACGACACAGTCCCATGAAGATCTCATCATTAAATGCACACTTCCCCATTAAGGAATATTTATCCATCAATCCAAGGGTTCTTTTAGTAGCAACGTAAAAATACCAACGTGCCCTTCGATCGCAACGGACAAAATGTCCTTTCATTAACAAAGGTAAATTACTTCAATACCCTCCAACGACGGGATAAACCTTCATAACCTCAATAGTAGTGGAGTTTGGAGGGTAACTATGGGAACGAGCAAATCTGATCATGTGGGAGATGACGTGGAACCCACTCAAGGAAAGGATAGTCATCACCAACTATATTCGTTAATAGCCTAACATCGAGGAGGAGATAAAAGAGATTGGTTATCATGATCAGCACAAAGAAGTCCAAGAACACTAGTAACTCTTCCCCACTCCATCTATAAATATGAATCAAACCCCCTAGTGAGCGACGTGTATTGACCGACAATACTGAAATTCTATTAAGAACAGTTTGTACATCAGTATAGAAATGAAGAACTCCTCGTGGACATAGGCACGTTGTCGAATCGCATATATCTTTACATCTGCGTTGCTTTTATTTTCTCATTTATCATTTTATTTTGTTCGGCTTGTGTCATTGTTAAATCCAAGAATAATAGGATTTTTCCACCTACAACTCCAAATTTTAATCTTATTAAACATTTCAATAATAAATTCTACTAAAAAGATAAATCAACACATAACACTAGATTTACGAGGAAAAAAACACCGACGGGAAAAAGCTCGGTCCATTACAACAACCGCACTTAAAATTTGGTAAAGACTTATATAGGGGATTAATGTCAAACACTACCTTTCGTACAACCTCCACAACCAAATTTTTCCACCAATATTTAGAAAGTGGATAACTTTACAACATCGGTGAATATCTCAACATCTTAATGTGTTGATTAACGATCACATTGTGAACCTTAACCTCTTCAGTAAATTCTTCATCATAATAAAGAAATCTCTCGATTCCAATGGTGTGGTATCTCAATGTGATAAAAAAATGATCACAAACCTCTCATAAGGATATAAAACCTAATGTGTTTGGGAGACCAAGTGAAAAAAGGAGTACGCTCGACAAAATCTTATTCGGCCTCTTTATTATTGATCATCCTATATATAAATAGGTGATTCAATGCAAAGAAGAGAAAAGAGAGAAAGAAGAACAAGGTAGACATAGGTCTCTCTCTTTGTCTAGTGATTTAAATAAGCTTTCAAAGGTTTTGAAAAAGACAAACACGTTTCAACAAAAAACTTTACTCTTGTTGTGATGATTGCAAGTGAAAACAATTAAGGTTTATATATAGAAAAACCAATTTAAAAGAAAAACCAACAAGAAGTTTTAGGAGGTCGTTTATCTTATTTTATGAGAGAGTGGATAAAGGCTACTAAGGTCACTCATCAGTCCTTACTTCTCCAAAGTGTAATTTTGGTTCATTTGATAAAGACAACCCAACAAACTAGAGGCACATGAGTATACTCGTTGAAGTATTGATACTATCCTAAGGACTCAAATCTCTGCTTGACTTGAGTTAGACTCGAATTTATAGGGGACACTACCCAACATGCGCGTCAGAGAGTATCCTATTTTTTATTTAATTTTGGAAGTACTGGATACATTCAAATTCAATTGGATAGGTTACAAAAATAGAAAAGAAAATAAAAACAATTTCAAAAGAGATTTAATAAAAAAAGAGAACTTATGTTATTAATCCGCTAAGAATGTTTGGTTTTTCAATTGTGTGAGGTTGCTTCGAGGTCAGAAAACCCTAGGTTGTTGCTTTAAAGAAGTTAGGGTTTTACTGTATTTTGGAAGAGAGTAGCAGCATTGAGTTTTTTTCTTTTTGTTACATGCGTTTTTTTTGTCTTTTAAGACTTGGGTATATGTCGACTAGGGTTTTGTTGTACTTTAGAAGAGCTGGCTTGTCCTTGGTGTATTTTGGAAGATAATTGGACACTATTGACCCTAAAAAATCCAATTCGCTAATGTTATTTTTATGCAATGGACACAATTAAAAACATTCCACTAATGCAATGGACACTTAATAAAAATAGGCCATTAATGTTTATTTTTGTTCAATGGACACTAATAAAAAAGCCCACTAATATTATCTTTACGCAACACATGTTATATTTATCTTATTTTATTTTCTCGTTGGAAAAATATTATTTTATTAAAATATATATAATAAAATAAAAATATTTTACGTATGCCAGCATATCCGTATCCTACGTTTTGAAAAAATCGCATATCTCGTGTCCCGAGTAGTGTCGTATCCTATATTGTGTGTTCATTATGTGCTTCTTAGAGTATACTATACTCTTACAAAAAGGTACTCTCATCTCATATCAATTTCAAAAGTACAATCGAATATCGATACCCAAACAGGGTTACCCTATATTCGGAGGTGAGGAAGGTTCTAAATGAAGTAGCTAGAGATAGATATCCTAAAAAAATTGGGAATATAATAGCATCAATGTGAGGTCATGATGATATCAATAAAGGATGGTCTTATCCATGATATCACATACTGTAAAATATTCTTAATTACAAAATAGAAAATAATTAAATCTAGAAAAGATGATTATGCCCTTCAAGTTCACAATCTACCCCACTAGGGATAGCTCGTCCCAAGCAAGGGTGGAATGCTACATCGGATCAAAACAACCACCAATAGATATGACGCAACTGCTAGGTACCTGGTGATCAATATTCTCCATTCAACTGCACTCGTATACGAACACTACTATATCCTTCTCCATTTCTGCCCACCCACCAGTACTGCTTCTTTATGTCCTATTACATTTTATCTCCACTCAGTATATCATAAAATAAGAACCATGTGAATCCTTTAACACCACCAGACATAGGTCCTCGTCGGCACGATCAACCAATTGCCCTTATACCGAATCCCCCTATTTGCTCGATAACAAGAAGTTCTCTAACGTTATCCTTGATCCCAATGCTTGCGCCTTAATGACTCACATCACAATGTCGGGGTAGTAATAAGTACTGCCACAAAAGCATGATCGAGATTGTCCCTAAGTTATATTAAATCCCAGTAACCAATAACATTGACAAGCTGCTCTAGAGTTTGTGACTTAAAGCATCGACCGTATTAGCCTTCTCGAATCACTCAAATGCCCTACATATAGATTAGAAACACCTAAGTAAAGGTCGCCCAAGACCCAAACCACACTCTAAGCATCTGAAATTTTCCACCAAACCTTTTTCGAGAAAGACTATTAAACCAATTCATTGGACGTGGATTACTATGCCACACCTAGGTCGAAATATGCATTAGCATCCTCCGTAGAAAATATTGAAGCACTTAACCAAAATAAGACCCAAAAGCATCCCAAACAAATTTTACATTTGTGCATTCACGTGAGGTACCGTAATTTAATGTACCTCTCTTATAACAACCACTTATGAAAATAACTACAAGTGAATCCTCCTCTTGACCGGATAGAGATAAGTAATCACCAAAAGAATAGTAACTCACATCTCAGAATCGAGTACAAGTCTCCTAACAATCATAGGAAAAAATATTGAAGAAATCTCTGATGTTTAACCAGTCTCCTCTCTGAAGAGGGGAAAATTTGTCTGATGTTGAAAACCTCCCCATCTTTAAACCATGTATAAGTAATCCATTTATCCTAGAAAAATAAAAAAAAATTCACAAAGGAATAACTCAACAGTACTCATATTTTCACCAAAGGTTCCTCTACATCCTCAGGAGAATCAACAAAATGCGTGAATGTAGCTGGTGTAATAATCAGTTACGGTAATGATATGATCGCATAAGCTGGTGTACTCAAGGATAAATAGTCAAAATGTTGAGCCAAGTGATCCTCCCATTCATGCACCCAAAGATCACACATAGCCTCCATTTGAAAAATATCCTCACGACATTAAATTAGGATTTGGTGCACTTCTCGTATAGATCGCAGATATGACACTAAACCCGTAACTCTGGGCCTCCTTATATAAAGTCACCTGCTATAATCGTTATGAGCTCAAAGGGTGGCTGCAAAACTTTCCCTTTATAGTTCAACATGTGTCTCTGCACCCACCACAAACTCAATGTAATCAATCAAGGTCACTCCAATGGGGTCGTCCTTGAAATCAGTAGGAAAAAAGGTGCTTGAGTTAGATGAATTTGGGATTTGGGAAAGTTCGGAGGCTCATTCGAGATTTCTAAAAAATTAGGGATGTAATTTTTTAAGGTGGAAGTAGGTGAATGATAATTTTTTTGAAAGCGGGGAAGAGATGGAGCTGTAATTTTTCAAAAGAGAGCATTTTTAAATATCCGACTTTTAAAAGTTGGATTTTAGAAAGAGAGAGGTAAAAGAACTCATATTTTGTTGAAACGTGAAGTTTTTTTTACTTACTCATTAGATAATGTTGTAATTCGAGATAACCTCCTAGATGTTCAATAATTAGACTTACCCCCATATGCATAAGGTACAATTGAGTCAATGCATAAGGTACAATTGGGATGGTGCACGTGTGGTGGGCTAAGTTTATTTTTTTGAAAAGCGGAGGTATAACTAAGCTTCATTTTGTGGTAGGGTATTTTGTTTTTTTGTTCCTCACCCCCTTTTCCAGCCTATTCTTATATCTTGTATGGATCATGCTTTGTTTTGAGGTTCATGATCTTGTCTTGTATATTTCCTATATATGGGTTTTTGCCCCTTCAGACGAGGTCTTTAGTGAATTTTCTCCATGTTTATCCAAAAAAATTCTCTAATTAGGGTTGCACTACATATAAGGGTTGGGGAAGGTTATAGAGATTGCTTTTCTACTTAATTTAGAGATATCAATTGGGGAATATTCTCATGGATGACATCACTGAAGGATGGGCCCCTCTATGACATCAAATGGCCTAGGATATTGCTATTTACAAAATATTCTTTCAATCCCCTCACTAACAAAATACAAGAGTTAAAA
Source organism: Sambucus nigra (assembly GCA_949130495.1). Classification (NCBI taxonomy): domain Eukaryota; kingdom Viridiplantae; phylum Streptophyta; class Magnoliopsida; order Dipsacales; family Adoxaceae; genus Sambucus; species Sambucus nigra. Next base: position 146,796,908 of record OX422211.1, read on the forward strand.
CTGAAAAAAGGAAATTATACATTTCACATCAGTGACAAAGATTGTCATCTGACATCAACATACAACAAGCTGAAGGATCAAAAGAAAAGATCTTTATAACTTTCGGAGAAGGCAAATGACAATGAATATCGACTGAACTTGTCAAGCCATATGCATATTCCTGATGTGAGCGCGTGAAGTACTTGTTACATTGTCAAGAAGATTAGAACAATGATGATCCTAACTCAAGGGCAAGTTCTTCCTAACATGGGGAAGTGATACAAATAATTTAATTGAAAAGGATTCTTAAATATGTGGGGATATCCCATGGTGAAAATGACAACAAGGCATTAATCAACTTTATTTTAAATTTCTTTTCCTATTCAAATTAGGGTTGGATTCATTTTATTTTTAGAATTATTTTGGTATTTTAAACTTTTTAATATTATTAATTCAGTCATACATAGAATTAGAATTGGTAATCTATACTAGTGAATGTAAGCCATTTAGTATTATACACTTAATCAATAATATTCTATAAATTTGTTGAGGTATGTGTTATACTTATTTATTAAGTTTCAAGTTACTATGAATATACAATGCATAGGCTGTGAATTGTTACCTTCTTGAAGGGCAACTTATAGGGTTTGAGGAGATATGAGTAATGAATTGGACAAGCAAGGGTTTATTTGATTATTTAATGTTGACCTATACTTATAGGCCTCTAAGACACGTTGCAAATTAGCACTTGCATTGCATGGACATCATGTCGTATTTGAAGATTTAAACTAAAGGTCATCTGAGAAGTATATACACGTACATACAAAGAAGTGTATAAGTGTTCAGACATCAATTAACAGAATATTAAACTGATATTTGTGAGTATCAAACAGGAAATTTGTATTTGGTATTAAGATCTGTTTGATTGTTGTGGAATCGTTTTCCATAGAAAATACTCACTTTAGCTCAGTTTTTACATTTGAGGTGCCTGATTTTAAATGCATTATATTAAAACCCTACTTATAAATATGAAAAGTGTTCCATGGTTTTATCAATTTTCATGGAGAAAATTTCTCACCCACCATCCAGAGGATTGATGTCCATGGAAAACTTTAAAAGTAAGGCAAAACTACTCTTATCTTTTCCACACATTCTCCTACCTCTAATAAAAATGAACTATTTCTCAACCATTTTCCACGAGTTATAACATTCCTAAAAGTATGGGTTAACTATTTAAAATCCCAGGAATTTTATTCCAGTATTCTGCAAACCACACGGACCTTACTAAAAAACTAGTTAGACCTTAGCCTAATTGTACACTACACTATTCTGCTATAATAGTTCATCCTTCCTGTAAGGATAAAATTTACAATTGAGTCCATTGTATGTATTTGACTTATTCTCATAACAAAGCATTGTCTTTGAGTCATAGATAGATTTTTATTGTCACGATCCCACGCAGTCTATGACATAAAGTTTATTGAAGACGTTACGGCCAAGCTTCAAAGACTTATTATGTCAAGGTTAATTTGGTGCACATTTCACGTCTTCATTGCATTACTATCTCTCAGGTATGAATGCGTATTATTTATGGGACTCAAAAAATATTTTTAGGATGTTATTTTTATTAAAAAATATTTTTTAAATATTTTAATTTCGTTTATTCTGAGATAATGATTGTTGAGAGTCGTATAAAACCTTCCCTTTTATTTAGATGGTTCAAACGTCATTCAAACGGCATGTGGAGGTCGTTCAAATGACATGCCTTCGTCATTCAAACAACATTGTCATCTCATTTGAACGACAACCCGATCTCGTTCGAACGATGCACCGACTTAAGTTTATTATGTAAGGCATGTTTCACTCAGAATTTCGTAAGTTGCAGAACCAAAAAATTAGTTAAAATACAGTACATTTTCTGCGCACGTTTTCTAAGGTTAACAAAGTTTAGAAAATCCTTAAAGTTTCAAGATCACAACTTTCATACTCTTATGTTATAGAGATCTTGGTTTGCACCATTACAGTTTGTTCATTATTTTGAACATTGGGTTTTGCGGTGAAGTAGCGAAAGATTTCGTGTTCAATATCTTAGATGTTGACAAGCGGCATCAGTGGACACCGAGACATACGTGGATGTGCGTGTTATGGACAAGCATCGTTGCAGTACTTTTGCGTGGGCACTGTGGAGGAGCTGTTAAAGGATCAGAGAAGCATCAAGACTTGTGGGGGATCGAGTCATTGAGTAATTCTACCGTCTATACTTTATAATACCATATCATAGTGATTGTCTGGCTTGGGCCGTACGAGATTTTTTCCCTTAGTGGTTTCCTCGTACACCCGGTGTCTCTTTTGTGAACTTATTTTTTTTACTTGCTTTAATCACCTAGATGCATATTTAGGATTAAATAAGATAAAATTGGGCTTAACTAAAATTGGTGTTGCCCAGATTATACTCAAGAGGGGGGTGAATTGAGTTTTCACAAACTTTAAGTCAAATTAAAATTTCGGTAAAATATTTAATTTATAACACTTTGACAAATTTCAGATTAATAAAACTATAAAGAATAAATCCAACAATATCAAATAAATGCAACTAACTAATTTAAACAACTAGAGAGGCAGATTTTAACACACTATTCTAAAATTAATTATTTAATTCAAAAATAATTATTTTAACCTTACAAATTAATTAAGTCAAATTTCGAAATTAATTTATTTGCAAGATAGTGTGCTGGATATATTAACTCAAGAAAGCATATGCAAATAAATAAATATAAGTGCGGAAAAAATAAATGACACCAAAATTTAATGTGGTTCGGCCAAATCCCGGCCTACGTCCACGCGCCTAGAGCCCCCGTCTCCTTTGCGCTTCACTAAACCTGATCCACTTGTGGGTAGGATCAAACCACCGCGTACAAATGTTTGCAAGCTAACTCCGTGCTTCAAACCCCGTAGCCCACTCGCGGGTAGGAACCAATTACCGGTACAAACCGAAGCTTCAACTAAGCTTCACAACAAATCTGAATTTTTTGTAGTATAAGATACAATACTGAAACTCCTTAAAAAATACAATTTGTAATTTGAGTTTCTCCTTCTTTAATTAGACTTCACTAAATGATGTTGAAGTAGTCACAAGTCTTCTTCTTCAATGATTGAGCAGATGATAAAATTAATTGCTCTCTCTTGAATGTGTAGCTGAGTAGTAAAATAAATGCTCTCAATAATATTTCAAGTCTTGATCATTTTCTGCTTCAAGTCTAGTCTTCAATGCAGCTCTTCAAAGCTTTAAATGTGTCTCCCAAAAACTAGCTGTTAGACACATGCATTTTGAGCATTAAATGCTCCTGATTTTGCTGAGATGAGATAGCAAAAAAAATCTCCAACTCTAATATGCAAATCTTCATTTTTATCTTCTCCATAAAAATATAGCTGTTGTAGCATAAAAATGGTAATCTGAAAACATATGTGATTGAGAGTGGCTTAGTAGATGACCCATATATTTTCTGCAAAGAAAATGTTAGTCCAAGAGGTAAAAGGAAATACAATGTTATGATAATATAGTTATTCATTTTGTGTAGACACAGACAAAATGGTGAACCATTGTGCAAAGAATAAAATAGCAGTTGAAACTGTCAAGGACGCATACTGACAAAATGCTTTATAGGCGTGTAGCCCAAAGTTTTTTTAAAGGCGAAAGCAGGTATGGGACCGATCATATCTAATTAATGGTAACTGACGATAACCAAATATCCAATGGACATAACTGACAGTTAAAAGATTTTAACTTAGCAAGTGGGTATTCTCGAAAAAATTAACTAGGTTGACAGTTATAGGATGTGGCCGAAAGTTGACAAGTCAAGTCACTAAAATATTCTGTGGTTTTAAAAATAAACCTAAATCTAATAAATTATTCTGACGCAAATAGGGAATTGCCAAATCTCGGTTTGTAAACCACAGGGTCAAATCGGTACATAAGGCTAAGGTACTAAAGCAGGTGTAAATCAGGTAGTCTCAAAAAGTTAATGACCAATGGGTCACGAAATGATGAGTCATGTCTAAAGTTATACAAGTACATTAGTATACTAACTGCTTCAGATTGAATTAACAAAGAGGATAACAAAATCTCCTAAGTGTGCAAACCTTTAATAAGGTCAAATCGAATACTATTGACAGGCCAACAGTATACAACATATTGTATAAACAAGTAACAGGTATTAAGCAATAAAGATATGCTATACATGTAAACGATTATGCCACGCATATGAGCAAATATATATCGTTAAAAATATTTTAAAAGGTAAACGATTTACGAAAAATATTTGTCAAAATAAATTATTTTTATCACTAAATTTCGAAAATCATTTTTTTAAACAAAACTTATAATCAATTTGAAAAAAAATTATTTCCAGTAAAAATAATGTAATATCATTTTTTTTTTAAATAAACCCATAACTCTGATAACTCGTCTAAAGAGCGTGCACTAGTAGGTAGTATCCAAACAATATAAAAACTAATGGCTTAGAAAAGTCTTCAATGCCATGTACAAAACATATGGTGACAAAGCAAGTCAAGTCTAAAGCTAATAGCAAGTCAAATCGATGACAACTAAGGCATGTACTAGTAGATTGTAGGTAATAGCAGGTAATTGCATTGAACCTAATGGACTTATCTACCAACTCAAATGGCAAAGCACAAAAAGACGAAACACATATGGTAAAACACATGTCAAGTGCAAATGTATAATCGCACGTGAAAACCTTTACTCGGATATGTCGTTGTGTAGAGTCGAGGTATGTTGAGTCGTGAAAAACAGGTATAACTCAGTCAGAATAGATATGTAATCAAGGCAATATGACATAATACAAATATTATATAATATAATAAATATATGTATATAATGGTATATGAACAAGATTATATTATAAATATTATAAAAATAAGAAATATTTACATACTACTTAAATAAAGTTTGTTTGGAATCATCAAAATTAATACATTAAGTTAAACTAAAATGTACATTAATTAAACTTATTTAATTAATTCGGGATAAAAAACATTTTCGTTAACAATCTCCCCCTTTTTGATGATGACAAACAATGATTCACAATGATCCATAAAATGTATGAATTAAGCATAAATGAGTGAATCAACACTATTTCTCCCCCTTTTGACAATATCAAAAAGATATTTTAATATAAATCGAGTGTCAAGGGTTAAATGCGAAGCTCCCCCTATCAAAAATAATACAAGCATGGGATATAACCAAAAATTGTAAGGGACATATGTGAATACTATGAATTTTTATTAAGCACATATTCAACATATTATTCTCACATAACATGTATTTGATTCAAGAGATAGATAGGAATAACATCAAATAATGCATAAGTCACAAAAAAATGATAAATGATACCAATTTGTTGTAGTCACACACAAATCATGCGCTGCACACAATGATTCATAAAATATTACAACTTAAGGTTGTTAACAAGATGGTACACATCTTTAGCGTTTCCTTCAATCGTGATTTTCTCAAAAACAACTTTGATAGGATTTTCAGCACAATTTTGAGAGGATGAACATGCAACATTTTCATTAGTAGGAGTAGAAGCATGTGAGTGCATATTTGGAGGCAAAATAAATGGCCATGAAGGAGGTTTCACCCAAGGGGCAAATGGAGGAGAGAGAGCTATGGCATGCATTGCGGCATCAAATGAAGAATATTTTTTATATTGAGAACCGCTAACTCCCTTAATTTGGGATTCACAATCTCCCCAAGTAGTATAAATTCCGGGGAATTTTCCAACCCACACAACATAAAAACTCTTTGACATCTTAAGAGATAGATAAGAGATAAAATATGAAGTACACAAATGGACTAGAGTGCAGAGGTATATAAAGGCATAAAATTTTGTCGCGTAGTTCATAAATTTCCATTTTCGAGATATGAGCCAAAAAAATATTCTTGGGATTGCTAAAAAAAATTATAATCATATTCAATAAACATTTATCTCCAAATAAATTTCAATAACCATTTATCTCCCCCAAAGGGATACCAATTAAGGAAAATATGCATATAAATAATTAAAGTGCATCTTTTCATGAGATAAAATAATTTCAGCATTTATTTCCATAAGATCATTTTCAACAATTAAAAAAAAATCACAAGTATTTAAATAAGAACACTAAACATGTAGCAAAAGATTAACTCATAAAGATTAATGTGTTTATATCATCAAAATCAATAAATTCATATTACAATATCAACATGTAGCACTCAAGACTATCAAACTTTAAAATGACATTTTCGTTTCAAATTAATATTCAATAAAATCATGAATTAATCCAATATTAAAAAAAATCATGATGTAATTTAAAAAAATATATGAATTTTCTTATAAAATAATTATCAAAATCAAATGTGTGATATATCAAAGAATCATAAAAAATATACAAATTTACATGTGAAATCAATCAACACGCTCATGCGTTATAACAAATATTCTATGCATGGAAATATATCAATTATGAAAAGAATCATTAATAAATATATGATATTTAAATTCAAGAAAGGTGCTCCTTACCACCTTATCGATACCAAAGATATATTTAAGAAACTGCTTCCAAGTGTGGCATTTCCGACATTAGTCAATGATACTTGAAATTTTTAATATGACCAAATCATATGCCTTGAAAATCCACATTCCTTCTCAAAATGAAACCTACACAACTTTGAAAATTTTCTCTTTTGGTACCCAAAATGTGTTAAGTCCATAGGGATTAGTATACATCTTAGTTCCTTTTGGTATCCATGCAAATTTTCTTTTTCTAAATTTATATGGACATAATTCTGAAAAATGTGTGTGTCTACCACAATATGTGCATAAATAGTTAGGTAGACTAGATGAGGCATCAAATTTCAATAAATTGGAGTAAGTCTTTTTCTCATTTCCATCATCATATCCTATACCATTATTATTAAATCGAATCCTTTGCGTCTCAACAATTTTATGAAAATATTCATTTCCTTTCGTGAAAGTATCTAATGATTTCTTTAAATATTCAATCTCCCTTTTTAACTCAATATTTTCAATTTCAAGAGAAGTAGTGACAAAAACAGATTTTTCCTTTTTCAAAGATTTGATTTCATTTTTCAAAGATTCATTTTCTAATTTCAACTCATCAAAATCATTTGACATAGAATCATATTTAGTTGAAACTAATGAATGAGACTTCTTAAGTTTAATATATATATTTTTAAGTTCTTCAAAACTTTCACATAATTCATCAAAAACATTTTGTAAAACTTCATAATCATGAACTTCATCATTATCACTATCACTAGAGTTAGGGTTAGAATGTACCCCATTTTCCATAGCCATGAAACATAGATGAGCAACTTCATTTTCATTCGAATCTTCATCGGTATAGCTTGTGTCGGAGTCACTCCATGTTGTGGCTTTCAATGCCTTCTTGCCTTTCTTATATTTTGGACAACTAGGCTTAATGTGTCCAACTTCATCACAATGATACCATCTTAGTTCAGATTTGGATTGATGATCATCATTGAACTCTTTTGAAAAATATTTCTTTCTCCTTTCCTTGGCTTTCTTTTTAGAATTGAGATATTTTTTGAAATTTTTAGCCAATAAGGAAATATCATCATCATCATCGTCATCTTCACTTTCTATATTTTTGCTTGAAGATTTAAAAGAAATAATTTTGTTTGCTTTAGGTTTCTCTTCTTCAACAAATTCCTTAAGTTCCATCTCATGAGTGATTAAGGAACCTAATAACTCATCAAGAGAGATACGTCTTTCTCTAATTGCTTCCTTGATAGCTAACTTTTTGGTCATCCAATTTTTCGGTAATGACCTGAGAATTTTGCTCACCATCTCATTGTTAGTATAGGTTTTTCCAAGAGATTTAAGGCCATTAATAATATTAGTGAACCTAGTGAACATATCAAAAATAGATTCATCATATATCATCTTAAATAACTCATAACTATGAACAAGCATACTAATTTTATCTTCTTTAACTTGACTAGTTCCTTCATACGTGACTTCTAGTTTATCCCAAATTTCTTTAGCAGATTCAAAACAATAAATTCTATTATACTCATTTACATCAAGTGCACAATGCAAAATATTCATAGCTTTAGCATTTATTTGAATTTTCCTAATATCAACTTCATTCCATTCATTTTCTTCTTTAGGGACAGAAGCATTACTTACCATTTTAATAGGAATATAGGGACCATTCATGACAACTTTCCAAACTTCATAATCATGTGACTGAATAAAATATTTAATTCTATTTTTCCAATAACTATAATCTTTTCCAGAAAATAGAGGAGGTTTAAAAATGGATTGACCTTCACCAAGAGATGTAGTAACATATGCCATTGATCTTTAACTCTAAGATTGTTAAATCTAAAAACAAGAAGAGCACTAGCTCTGATACCAATTGTTGCCCAGATTATACTCAAGAGGGGGGTGAATTGAGTTTTCACAAACTTTAAGTCAAATTAAAATTTCAGTAAAATATTTAATTTATAACACTTTGACAAATTTCAGATTAATAAAACTATAAAGAATAAATCCAACAATATCAAATAAATGCAACTAACTAATTTAAACAACTAGAGATGCAGATTTTAACACACTATTCTGAAATTAATTATTTAATTCAAAAATAATTATTTTAACCTTAAAAATTAATTAAGTCAAATTTTGGAATTAATTTATTTGCAAGATAGTGTGCTGGATATATTAACTCAAGCAAGCATATGCAAATAAATAAATATAAGTGCGGAAAAAATAAATGACACCGAAATTTAATGTGGTTCGGCCAAATCCCGGCCTACGTCCACGCGCCTAGAGCCCCCGTCTCCTTTGCGCTTCACTAAACCCGATCCACTTGCGGGTAGGATCAAACCACCGCGTACAAATGTTTGCAAGCTAACTCCGAGCTTCAAACCCCATGGCCCACTTGCGGGTAGGAACCAATTACTGGTACAAACCGAAGCTTCAACTAAGCTTCACAACAAATCTGAATTTTTTGTAGTACAAGATACAATACTGAAACTCCTTAAAAAATACAATTTGTAATTTGAGTTTCTCCTTCTTTAATCAGACTTCACTAAATGATGTTGAAGTAGGCACAAGTCTTCTTCTTCAATGATTGAGCAGATGATAAAATTAATTGCTCTCTCTTGAATGTGTAGCTGAGTAGTAAAATAAATGCTCTCAATAATATTTCAAGTCTTGATCATTTTCTTCTTCAAGTCTAGTCTTCAATGCAGCTCTTCAAATCTTTAAATGTGTCTCCCAAAAACTAGCTGTTAGACACATGCATTTTGAGCATTAAATGCTCCTGATTTTGCTGAGATGAGATAGCAAAAAAAATCTCCAACTCTGATATGCAAATCTTCATTTTTATCTTCTCCATAAAAATATAGCTGTTGTAGCACAAAAATGGTAATCTAAAAACATATGTGATTGAGAGTGGCTTGGTAGATGACCCATTTTCTGCAAAGAAAATGTTAGTCCAAGAGGTAAAAGGAAATACAATGTTATGATAATAAAGTTATTCATTTTTTGTAGACACGGACAAAATGGTGAACCATTGTGCAAAGAATAAAATAGCAGTTGAAACTGTCAAGGACACATACTGACAAAATGCTTTATAGGCGTGTGGCCCAAAGTTTTTTTAAAGGTGAAAGTAGGTATAGGACCGATCATATCTAATTAATGGTAACTGACGATAACCAAATATCCAATGGGCATAACTAACAGTTAAAAGATTTTAACTTAGCAAGTGGGTATTCTCGAAAAAATCAACTAGGTTGACAGTTATAGGATGTGGCCAAAAGTTGACAAGTCAAGTCACTAAAATATTCTATGGTTTAAAAAATAAACCTAAATCTAATAAATTATTCTGACGCAAATAGGGAATTGTCAGATCTCGATTTGTAAACCATGGGGTCAAATCGGTACATAAGGCTAAGGTACTAAAGCAGGTGTAAATCAGGTAGTCTCAAAAAGTTAATGACCAATGGTCACGAAATGATGAGTCATGTCTAAAGTCATACAAGTACATTAGTATACTAACTGCTTCAGATTGAATTAACAAAGAGGATAACAAAATCTCCTAAGTGTGCAAACCTTTAATAAGGTCAAATCGAATACTATTGACAGGCCAACAGTATACAACATATTGTATAAACAAGTAACAGGTATTAAGCAATAAAGATATGCTATACATGTAAACGATTATGCCACGCATATGAGCAAATATATATCGTTAAAAATATTTTAATAGGTAAACGATTTACGAAAAATATTTTTCAAAAAAAAATATTTTTATCACTAAATTTCGAAAATCATTTTTTTAAACAAAACTTATAATCAATTTGAAAAAAAATTATTTTCAGTAAAAATAATGTAATATCATTTTTTTTTAAAATAAACCCATAACTGTGATAACTCGTCTAAAGAGTGTGCACTAGCAGGTAGTATCCAAACAATATAAAAACTAATGGCTTAGAAAAGTCTTCAATGCCATGTACAAAACCTATGGTGACAAAGCAAGTCAAGTCTAAAGCTAATAGCAAGTCAAATCGATGAAAACTAAGGAATATACTAGTAGATTGTAGGTAATAGCAGGTAATTGCATTGAACCTAATGGCCTTATCTACCAACTCAAATGGAAAAGCACAAAAGGACGAAACACATATGGCAAAACACGTGTAAAGTGCAAATGTATAATCACACGTGAATACCTTTACTCGGATATGTCGTTGTGTAGAGTCGAGGTATGTTGAGTCGTGAAAAACAGATATATTTCAGTCAGAATAGATATGTAATCAAGGCAATATGACATAATACAAATATTATCTAATATAATAAATATATGTATATAATGGTATATGAACAAGATTATATTATAAATATTATAAAAATAAGAAATATTTACATACTACTTAAATAAAGTTTGTTTGGAATCATCAAAATTAATATATTAAGTTAAACAAAAATGTACATTAATTAAACTAATTTAATTAATTAGGGTTAAAAAACATTTTCGTTAACAATTGGTTCACACACTTGGTGCGTATAAAATTTGGAAAAAGGGTTTTAAAAAAGAAAGTTAGTTTTGACATCCTTAAATCACACTCGAAAGAAAAAGGGGTTTACACTTACATTTTGTTACTTTTCTCTCCATCTCCTTCCATGAAACCACAAATCTCAGTGAGTGTGAAAGAAACAGGTTACGATATGGACATTTGTACAGAAAGTAAGATCTAATTCTTCTTATTTTTGGTAAGGTGCCATTAAATCACTAGATGAAGTGGAAGGGAAAAGGGAGGTAAGGAATTGTAGGGGAAATAAATAAAATGGGGCTTTACGAAAGAACGGTTTTTTGGTGTGTAAAATTCACACTTAGGATTCGTTTGATTAGGGCGAATATTTTTCAAATTGGTGAAAAATAAAATGGTGAAATATGTTTTCTTCTAACTGGGTCAAATTTTGTTCACTATTTCAAGTAAATAAAAATTTAATTTCAAATATTTGAAAAACATTTCACCATTATAAATACTAGATGTGATGTGTGTGAAGGTCATAAAGGTGCAAAAATTATTTAGAGGGATTAGACTGGAAAGTAAAAAATGTGATGGAGCCTCACGACTCTAGGCTTTATAATACTAGCTATCGGTGCACACACGATGTATGTGTGATATTTTATCGGGATCTCGGCAAATAAGTCCCTCTTGTATAATGAATTTCCTCATTTATCCTATCAAAACATATTTTCTTCCATAATATGACTTTGATTACATACTTAGTAAAAAGACCAATTGGTAAAAATCCTTAGTTTATATTTTAAAGTGAAAATTGTTATTTTAGGAACAATAAAAAATGCAAAGAAAATATATTCTTGAGATGATATAACTGAAATGAAAATCAAAACAACATATGAACTTTAGAGAGAAAATTAACAATTTATTTTTACCCAGAGTGTCAATAGTGCTTCGAAGTGGAGGAGCTACATAAAACATCCCAAACATCAATATGAGGGTATGCATGTATATAAAAGATAGAGGGTAGAAGATCTTACAATAACTCGGAATTTAAAAAAATGGACATAACTTTTGAGCAACAATATAATATGACTTTATTTTCACTACAAAAATAATGAAGCATTAACCTATAGAACCCGAGGTTCCACCGAATGATGTGGACATAGTAAAACTCGTTGCAAAAATTATTTATTTACTATTTCACTACCTTAAAACATGCAAATCAATGCATCTCTTAATGGTAAACCTCAAATATGTCATATATCTACAAGAAAACAAACTTAGATGAAAAGGATTTTTTATTTAAAAAAATGCAATTCAAAAACATATTTATGAAAATAATGCAGTTTTGAACATATTTATAAAAATTATGCACTTCTTGAATTCGCGTTTCCCAACCGTAAGTTTGTAATGAATTCGTTATTGGAAATAACGAATTCAATTTGAATTAACGGGTAGTTTAATAATTATTGTATATTCTTTATCTTATTGATTTCACGATTAGTAACTATGAATTCATGTTGTTCCCAACCGCGATTTCAGTATGTCAATTATTTAATTAAGTTTCCATTTATCAATTGTGGATTCGAAATGCTTATAAATTTTATAGAGGATTGTCCTTACTTCTTTACTCATTTCAAATTAACATAATAGTAAAGCATTTGTAGCTGATGGTACCCTATGTTAAACTTTGTGTTTTAAAGCTCTTCCAACTCCCCAACTTATCTGAGGTAGGACAGAGGTCCCGTATCTAGCCTCAACCTCAGATATAGTGTTATTTGTCTGGTAAAGACCTCCGCTACCCCGAAGGGTGAGTTATGGTACTGTAGAATATCTAAGTCACTCAACTTTTCTTTAGAAAAGTTTAGTCATTCCAGCATACCCCCTCCAACAAGCTCTCAGCCGACCTCATATTGAGGGATAATGACCCCCGGAGGTCGCCTAGACCTCAGTCCTAGGATATGGTGACACGTGGTACTTTGGGATAAACTCCCATAAGCTCATGATCCCTCCATCCCCTTCCTGCAATGCTCCTGCAAGCTGTCTAACAGAGTACATGAGAAGCAAAATATTATTCCACCTATCTCCACTACACAGTTCCTCTTGCATTGAGTGTTATCGTCAGCATTAAATGCGCTCAACAACTGAAATAATCCACCTTCAAATATTTTTCCCAACACTCCACCTCCCCTCCAGCACCTCCAGACCTTAGAACTGTCAAAGTCATGCCTTGACAACCAATTCGCTCTCTCTCCAAGAGTTCTCCTATAAATAGGAAGCCACTAGAAGGTGGAAGGGGATCGATCTATAGAATTTAAAGATATTAGAGTACCCAAACAATTAGACTCATAATTTTTTTTCACTCCTCAAGTGTTCTTACCTTATTTCATACTCGTGACCCACTCTGGCGAGCCTAAATTTGTATTTTAATCAGTTCCATTGTCGATACACTTTTTATATCTTGCAAGAGCCATAAATCAGTACCTAGAGACCCTTAGATAAGTAATCTATTTCCCCCCTGAGGTCCTTTGTATTATTGACAAAGGCTGCAAGACCTCAAACTCTCTTGTCCAAAGCCCAAGAGGTCTAAAAGATTATAATATTCATCTATATTCTAATAAATGATTATAACACCTTTGTAAAGTGAACGTAGAACCATCTCCTGATGTCCAAACCACTTTACATGATTGTATCTTAAATTGATACATCTCCCCTCTTTCCCATCTGAGGTCCAGAGGGGAGCACCTGAGGGTCTAAAGTCACTTGCGATTTTAACATTCATCAGTTTGGCGTCATTAGTGGGAACGAGGAGTCCATTTTAAACACACAGCTTATCCCTTTAAAAAATGGTGACTAATGTTGCTTTGGCTCATTTTTCCAAAGAGACGGAGGCCCAATAAAAAATGCTCATGGAGTAACTGGCTACAATCCTCCATAGGCTTCTTTTACCCATAGTAGTAGAGAAACCTATGGTAATGGAGCACAACGACATCGAGGAAAACCTCGAGCCCTATTTAGAGGGAGAAAATGATATAAAGTGTGGGCCCTGGGTCCCCCAACGATTAGTGACATGCATTCATATCAACGATAGGGTATCACTACTCGGGGACCAATCTAAGAGAGGTTCCAAAGTGGCTAGACCCTGGGACAGAGTTCTAAAAAATATGCAAAACCGATTGGGGAATTTTCTCAACCAGTATAAGACCCAGAATACCAAAACCATAGGGTTGGCACTCCAGAAGATGTTGTATCCATTCTTAAATGATTTCCATCATTACATTTTTCCTTCGAATGGGAAGATGCCTAATATTGAACCTTTCGATGGGTTTAAGAACCCCATCGATCATCTAAAGACTTACCGATCACTCATGCTCCTCTAGGACATCTCAGATGAGGTCATATGTTGATATTTTCATGATACCTTGAGGGATAAGGCTAGGCATTAATTTTCCAAGGTCAAACCAGGGACCATTACAAGCTTTACAAAGTTGGCAAGGTCATTTGTCAACCATTTCATCCGAGCTCAGAAAATAAAACTTCAGATAAAAAGCTAGAGAATCTTTCAAGGATTACGACAAGAGGTTCAACTAAGAATCCATCCAATTCGAAGACCTTAACGACACCATCTATGTAGTTGCCTTCATCTCGAGACTCACCTTAGAGGATTTATGTAGGTCCTTCAGAAAGAAGCCCCCCCCCCCCCCCAAAAAAAAAAAAAAACTATAATTTAGCTTCCCAAATGAGTTCAGAAGTATATAAATTCTGAGGATGATATCTCAACAAGGCAGACCATAATTTTTCCCCAGTAGGGAAGAGAAAATACATCTTCTCCCACGTAGAGTAAATGAGGCCAAAAGGAGGAAGGACGGGGCCAAGAAATGTGGGCTTCTTAAGGCTAACTTATAACCACAATGGAGGAGGCCTCTGCAGTTTTAAAGATGCCAGATATATTACCTCAGCTAAAGCCTATGAGGATCGGGGATTATAAATAAGAAAAATTCAAGTATTTTTTATTCCACGGAGATCATGTCCACAATACCAATGACCACTTCAGACTAAAGGAGGGAATTGAAGGGGTGATCGAGATGGGCTAACTCAAAGAATTTGTATCCAAAGATGCTGGCAAAAGTTAACTCAATAACAATAATAATAATAATATGAACAAGGATGATGTCCCTTTTAATTGATGTCCAATACATCATAGGGGGATTTTTTGTATATGGACTCTCTGCCACAACCAGATTGGCCCATCTCTGGAGTTTATAGCATAAAAAGGTACAAGTCAAGTATGTTTCTCGCACATTAAGCCCTAGAGGAGGTTTCAATGATGGTCTTCCCAGTATCAGATATGAGGATAACCCTTTTATGATCACAACAATCATGGGGAATTTTAACATGAGAAAAATCTTAATCGATACTGGAAGCTCCGCATACATCCTGTTCTTGGAT
The DNA here is from genome assembly GCA_949130495.1 of Sambucus nigra. Classification (NCBI taxonomy): domain Eukaryota; kingdom Viridiplantae; phylum Streptophyta; class Magnoliopsida; order Dipsacales; family Adoxaceae; genus Sambucus; species Sambucus nigra. Next base: position 146,812,422 of record OX422211.1, read on the forward strand.
GATTTTGAAGCTATGGGCCTTGGAGCAAAACACATGCAATCGGCCAATACCCCTATCATTAGATTCAATGATGAGCGAACCTACTCTTTGGGTAATATCACTCTACCTTTTCACTCTTGGTTCCAAGGATTACTGTACCACCATTTGTAATAAATTCATAGTGGTGGACCTCCCCTCAGCCTATAATGTCATCTTTGTAAAACCCTCTCTCAATGAGTTAGACATTATGATCTCAACTTTTAGGCTGGTGATGAGGTTCCCAACCCCAGGGGAGTATGAGAGGTCTTTAAGATGAAAAAAGGCTCAATAGTGATACATCACTTCCATGAAGAACGAAAGAAGTTTCTCTACACACCACAAAGCTTGGAAGAGGCTTGGATAAAGCTCTAAAATACCTCTGAGATCTCGCTAGAGGTCTTAACACCACCACCACCAATGTCTGAGCTCCTTCTAAAGAGCATGTGCATAGGAGCCTCAACCACATAAACTAAGGACAATTATTAACGCGGTCCAAATGAAGGTTGATCATCAAGGGCAACAGATGTCTCAACAGATGTAGGACATCCCTTAAGAACAATTATAAATCATGTACTTTATTAATGAAAGAAAAAAATTACTACTCATAATGTATCCCTCTAAAGTTTTAGGACCCATCATTCAAGTTGCAAGGATTTCATTCTTAGCATAAGACTAACAATCAAGGGTCTTAGGACCCGAAAAGGACTTCAGGTCTAAAAGGATAAGGTCTAAGGACACATAACAAACCCATTTCCTTGCACCAAAACCTCATAAGGACTTGAAAACTTCAAATATTTTCTATGTCTGGAGGTCCCAGACCCTTATAAGGACATCGCATTACAAAAAATTTCAGCTCGGATGTCTCAAACCCTTATAAGAACTTTTAAATTAAAAAAAAACATTTTTTTCCTAAGGTAAGAGGTCTTATGACCCTTTCTTGGACTTCGAGTTTTAGTTATGCCTAGTTGGGAGGTCTTAGGACCCTCATAAGGATTTGGCGCTAGAATATTCAAATTTAAGTTTTAAAGCCTAAGGTCTTAGGACCCCTTATAGGTTTGACTTTTGAACATATTCGCCCAAAATTTTGAGGGGGCTAAGTGCTTGAACAAAAATTATGGACTTCAAACCTCATAAAATCACTTGTACAAAAAATGCCATGGTTCTAAGGCTTAACGCCCCACTACAGAACCTCGGCCATAACTTCGGCCAATTGCGGAAGTGTGAAACAGAGGCCTCAGGGATCTCAAATCCACCTCTACAAACTTGCTTCCCCAATTCTCTTATTTTATGTACGAATCTTGAGGGACTTGGGGTATCGTACATATATGTCAGATCTCAAGCATCTCAATCATAACATAAAATTACTTACCAAATAAAAAAATAAAGCAATCATGAAGTAAATATTGAAAACAACACATTTCCATTAAGAAATACCTATCTGTCGAAGGAAAAAAGGGAGATTACAACAAAACAACCCACAACCAATTAACAGTTCACAAAAAAGAGATTACATAAAAAGCCTTTCAAGGCTTGAGTATTAGGGGGCTCACATGGGCTTCATTTGTTAGAGGCAACGGTATCTTCTAAGGTCTCTCCCTCTTGGGCCTTGGGAGTAGAATCATTTTTAGTATTATCACCATCTCTCCCTGATCATCAAAGCTATCTACCTCTGATTAAGGGGCTTACGGAAAGATACTATAATCATCCACGTCAAGGAATAGCACCTGGACCTTGGACTTACAAGCTTCAAATTCAACATTAAAGTTCTAAAAGAGGTAGCTTTCAAAAGCCTCGTACTTTTGGTAAACGTTCAGTTGGATCTAAACTATGGTTCATACCTGTCCTTAAAGTGTTTCATACTTGTTCAATGTTGTTTACCGGATTACAGAAAAATAAACAGTTTTTAAAATTAATTAATTAATTACTCTAGAAAAATAGTAACAGTAAAGGAAGAGAACAAGAACATACAATTTGTGATAGAAACAATCACTTGTAGAATTTTGATCAAGTCGAAAGTTGAACTATCTCTCCTTAAGACAGAATACACCCCTGCTATGGTGCTGACGGAAAATTCAACGGGAATCTGCCTCCCAAGATGAAACAGTCAATGACTGTTGCAAGAAGCACTTCACTGCAACAGTCCTACGAACCAACAATGGTGAATTTCTCTTAAGCAGTAAGAAGGAAATAAGGACAGTAGTAGGGAATTCAGGTAGATTTTTCTAATATTTTAATGGACTGCATATGGTCCTTTTTATAAGTGGTGAAGCGCTGCAACTCATGGCTTTTCCCAGAAAAGATATGACTGTTTGTACAGTCGCATCTCTCTAATAAAGCAACTTAACGTTTTAATTAATTAATTAAAAAATGACAGCATTTTTTTAAATAATTAAAAAACGACAACATTTTTAAATAATTAATTAATGCGAAAAATAATTAATCCGTAATTAATCCAGATTTTTTGGTTCCGAAGATAAATTTTAAAGCCCAAAGGTCAATTAAAATTTGTCCAAAAAAATTAATAGTTGCTCAAGAAATACCCACGGCCCGGACCCGAACTTGGGCACGGGCCAGGCTGGCCGGAGGGCGGCGGCGGGGCGCACGCGCGCGTGGGATTTTGGCCCAAGCCCAACACATGTATAGTGTATGCCATATCCCCTTCAAAGAGTTGGGATATCCCCAGGCATCCAAGCCTTAGTCCCATAACTTGGGTATATTAACTCCACGTATTTCTACCACTTTTCCAATATGGGACAAAGCCACTTAACTGTGTTACACCATCTAGCTTAAACTCAAATGGATCATTTGAAGTCCAAATTTTTCATTCATTACTTCACTATTTTGAACAAGTGAGTATACCAAATTAATATCCTTGCTACAAGGAACACATTGGTACTAAGACACGTCACTTTTAACATATGTGTCTTAATTAAAATTGACTCTAAAGTTTGACCAAATAAGTTGGCATTTCATAAAATATACAACAATCCCCCACATGAATGACATTTGGAAGAATCAAACGAATATAGATGCAAACAGAGAGTTGTTCTAGGAAAAAACATTGCATTGAAAAAGATAGCTTGTGGCTTTGAATCTTTCCTAGTGGGATACTATCGAGCTTACTGGCCAATCAATGAATGCGATGTCTTGAATTGATCGATCATCTGTGTAAACTGAGACAATAGTATTCACACAATGTCTTTTCGACCTTATTGATTCTCATTGTTGTGTCCATTTTGGCCTTGGACACCTCCTGGTTTCATGAGTCTGCTAGAGAAATAGCCTTCGTTATTCTCATAGAAGCGTCCCCTTCTCACTCACATAAGTGATTTCTATAAAGAGTATCCTGCTAATACCCCACTTGACCTATACATTCAAGATATAGAAATCATTAAAAACATAGTTTATCCTTATTCACGCGACAGTTTGTGCACTAACTCATCTTCGGAATGGGAGAAAGTAATTAAATTATTACTTCTCAGTGCAAACTGAATCATCATAATTAGGTTTTCCCTTTGAACCTATTTCTTGGGATCTCTAGTCATTTAGGTTGGGTTTCCATTAAGACGACTCTTTAGAATTTTATAGGCTTTAGCCCCATTCCACGTGATGAACTTGCAACTTGATCTTCAGGTATACCTTTAGTTAGTGGATCCGTAATATTTTCCTTTGACTTTACATAGTCAACATAAATAATTCCATTTGAGACAATTATCTAACGGTTTGGTGTCGACGACGTATATGTCGTGATTTACCATTATAATTATTATTTTCAGCCCTAACAACTGCCAATTGACTATCACGATGTATTATGATAAGTGGCACGGGATTTGACCATATTGGAATATCCTCTCAGAAGTTTCTAAGACATTCAACCTCTTCCCCAGCTTTATCTAAAGCAATAAATTCATATTCCATCATGGATCTTACAATGCACATTTTCTTTGAGGATTTCCAAGATACGGCTGCACCTCCAAGGATAAATACATATCCACTTGTGGATTTCGAATCATTTGAGTCAAATATCCAATTTGCATCGCTATAGCCTTCAAGTACAGCTGGATATCGTTCGTAGTGAAACCCATCCCCTAAAGAGTATCGAAGATATCGAAGAGCTCTTATCAAGGCTTTCCAATGATCTTTCCCGAGATTACTCGTACATCGACTGAGCTTACTAATCAAGTATGCTATATTAGGTCGAGTACAGTTTGATAAATACATCAAACTTCCAATAATACGAGAATACTCTAATTATGATATACCTTCACCTTTATTTTTAAGGAGGTGATGACTTGGATCTATAGGTGTTCTCACTGGACTTTGATCATATTTATTATACTTTTGAAGTATTTTTTTCAACCTAATGTGATTGAGATAAGCTAATTCCTTGAGGGGTTCTAATAATTTTAATTCGTAGGATGACATCAACCAATCCCATGTCCTTTATTTCAAATCTACTAGTCAACATTTGTTTAGTAGAATTGATAACATTATTATTATTACCAATTGTTATCATATCATCTACATATAGACATACAATCACCTGTCCCGCTTGAGTGCATTTGATTTAAACACATTTGTCACACTCATTTATTTTGAAGCCATTTGACTTCATGACATTGTCAATTTTTTCATGCCATTGCTTAGGTGTTTGTTTCAACCCATATAATGACTTCACAAGTTTACATACATTCCTTTCATTTCCAGGAGATCTAAAACATTTCGATTGTTCCATATATATTTCTTCATGTAATTCACCATTCAAAAATGTCGTTTTAACATCCATTTGGTGTATTTTCAATTTATGTATTGCTGCAATTGCAATTTACATTCTAATGGATGTAATCCTTGTAACAGGTGAATAGGTGTCGAAATAATATATTCCCTCTTTTTGCTTGTATCCTTTAGCTACAAGTCTGGCATTATATTTATCAAGGGTTCCATCAGCTTTCATTTTTCTCTTGAATATCCATTTACACCCTAACGGTTTTGTCCCTGGTGGTAGGTCCACCAGTTCCCATGTATAATTTTGCAAAATGGATTCAATTTCACTATTGATAGCTTCTTTCCAATATGAGTCTTCCGGAGTGAGTAGAGCTTCTTTTACCGTTTGAGATTCACTTTCTAACATATATAATAGAAAATCAGGACCGAAAGATTTTGAAATCTTAGCTCTTTTGCTACGTTTTGGTTCTTCCTCAATAATATTTCGAGGTTCACCATTTGTAACTTCAAGAATTATTTTGTTAGAAGTTGTTTCTTGTGTATTCTTACAAGGAAAGATATTTTCAAATAATGATTCATTCCTAGATTCTATGATTGTATTTTCATGAATTTCAGGAATGTCATACTTATGCATAAGGAACCGATATGCACTACTATTATGTGCATAACCAATGAATATGCAGTTAATAGTCTTTGGACCAATTTTCACCTTTTTAGGTCCAGTAATTAGTACTTTTGCAAAACACCCCCACACTTTTAAGTATTTGTAGGAAGGCTTGCGTCCTTTTCACAACTCATAGGGTATCTTATTTGTTTTCTTATGAATCAATTTGTTGAGAATGTAATTAGCTGAAAGCAATGCTTCCCCCCCCCCCCCCCCCCCCATGTTTTGGGGTAATCCCGAACTTATTAATAATGTATTCATCATTTCTTTTAAAGTTCAGTTTTTACGTTCCGCAATCCGATTTGATTGAGGAGAGTAAGGTGCGGTAGTTTGGTGAATAATACCATTTTCTAAACATATTTCCTTAAAAGGATATTCATATTCACCACCTCTATCGCTCCTTAATTCTTTAATCTTTTTACCAAGTTGATTCTCAACTTTTATCTTGTATTGATTAAAAGCTTCAATTGCTTCATCTTTTCTTCTTAAAAGATAGACATAGCAATATCTAGTGCAATCATCCACAAAGGTAATAAAGTACTTTTCCCACATCTAGTTTGAAAAAAATTTAAATCACATATATCGGTGTGAATTAAATCTAAAGGTTCACTATTCCTTTCAATTGAATGGAAAGGTATTTTTAGTTAATTTAGCTTCTGCACATGTTTCACATTTGTGATTTGTATCAATGCTAAATTTAGGAATTAATTCTAAGTGAATTAATTTACTTAAAGTATTATAATTAACATGTCCAAGTCTACCATGCCACATATCCATAGACTTAAGCATATAAGTAGAAGATATCATATTATTATTATTATCATTGTTACTTTTAGGTACAATAGTCATGACGTTCAATTTGAACATTCCATCACACATATATCCTTTCCTGACATACATTCCATCTTTACTTAGTACAAATTGTTCTCCAACAAAGACTAGCTTAAATCCTTTCTTGCTTAGCACGGAACTGAATACAAGGTTCTTTCTGATGTCAGGCACATGCAATACATCGTTGAGTGCGAGATGCTTCCCCGAAGTCATTTTCAGCACTACTTTGCCTTTACCTTCAACCTTCGAGGTGGAGGAGTTTCATATGAATAATTGTTCTCCATTTGCAATTGGTTGGCACATATCCATATACTCAAGCATATAAGCATAAGATATCATATTATTATTATTATCATTGTTACTTTTAGGTACAACAGTCATGACGTTCAATTTGAACATCCCATTAAAAATTTATCCTTTCCCTACATACATTCCATCTTTACTTAGTACAAATTTATCTCCAACAAAGGCTAGCTTAAATCCTTTCTTTCTTAGCACGGAACCAGAGACAAGGTCATTTCTGATGTCAGGAACATGCAATACATCGTTGAGTGCGAGATGCTTCCCCGAAGTCATTTTCAGCACTACTTTGCCTTTACCTTCAACCTTCGAGGTGGAGGAGTTTCCCATAAATAATTTTTCTCCATTTACAATTTGTTGGTAGGTTGTGAACATACTTTTATAGGAACACACATGGCGTGTAACGCCGGTATCAACCCACCACTCTTTAGTATTACCCACCAAATTTAGTTCAGATACAACTGCGGAGAGAGAAACATTGGAAACATCGTCGGATAATGCATCAACTTCTGTCATGTTGTCTTGTGGTGCTTTCTTCTTGAAGTTCTCTTGTTTTTTCGGCTTGCGACAATCCTTGGCCCTATGACCTTCTTTATTGCAATTAAAATATTTTCCTTTGAACTTCTTAGCACCGCCTTGTTGACTTGTGCCTTCATTTTTATGCTTCCTCTTTTTATTGAATTTTTGTCCATCCTCAACAATATTTGTTTTTGCAGACATAGCATGATTACCATTTTCTTTTCAGATTTTCGATTATCTTCTTCTATCCTTAACCAAACAATTAAGTCTTCAAGTCCCATTTCTTTTCGTTTATGCCTCAAATAATTTTTGAAATCTTTCCAAGAAGGAGGTAATTTTTCAATTACCGTAGCAACTTGAAATGTTTCACTTATGACCATATTTTCAGCAAGTATTTCATGAAAAATTAATTGAAGCTCTTGGACTTGGCTTGTGACAGTCTTTGAATCAACCATTTTATATTCGAGAAATCTATCGACCACAAATTTTTTCATGCCAACATCCTCGATTTTATATTTTTTATCCAAAAACCCCCATAATAGTTTAACGGTTTTGATTGTACTATATACATTATAAAGTGGATATAGTTTTTGCAAATAAAATCTGAATGCTTCGATGCTTCTACAGCTAGAAAAGTTGTCTTATTCGTTTCATTTTCATTAACCACAAGAGCTTCTTCGTTAATAAACCTCGCAAGATTAATTGTAGTTAAATAGAACAACATCTTTTGTTGCCAACGTTTGAAATCAGTACCATTAAACTTTTCGGGTTTTTCTCCATGATTTAAATGAGTTGAAACGGTATTAGGAATACTAATCGCCACATCATTTTGAGGATCAAACATCACATTTTGAGAGGATTCAGTAGCCATTATTCTGTTATTGAATAATACAAAAGCAATTTATGAAATGTATAGAAATTTTTTCAAAATTAAAATTATAGGAAAAAGAAATATTCAATGTAAACACGTTTTAGTATGTAAATAAAACAGGTAAAACATTACCAATCTAATTTCGATGAAGAAAATTATTTATTTAGTGAAAAAAAACATTCTATTCTGTCTTAAGATTGTTGTTTACCGGATTACGGAAAAATAAACAGTAATTAAAATTAATTAATTAATTACTCTAGAAAAACAGTAACTGTAAAGGAAGAGAAGAAGAACATACAATTTGTGATAAAAACAATCACTTGTAGAATTTTGACCGAGTCGAAAGTTGAACTATCTCTCCTTAAGACAGTATACGCCCCCGCTATGATGCTGATGGAAAATTCAACGGGCGTCTGCCTCCCAGGATGAAACGGTCAACGACTGTTGCAAAAAGCACTTCAGTGCAACAGTCCCACGAACCAACAATGGCGAATTTTTTCTCAAGCAGTAAGAAGGAAACAAGGATAGTAGTAGAGAATTCGGGTAAATTTTTCTAATCTTTAAATGGACTGCATATGGTCCTTTTCTCATGGCTTTTTCCAGAAAAGATATGACTATTTGTACAGTCGCATCTCTAATAAAGCAACTTAACGTTTTAATTAATTAATTAAAAAACGACAGCGTTTTTTTTAAATAATTAATTAATGCAGAAAATAATTAATCCGTAATTAATCCAGATTTTTTGGTTCAGAAATAAATTTTAAAGCCCAAAGGTCAATTAAAATTTGTCCAAAAAATTTAATAGTTGCTCAAGAACGTCCCACGATCCGGCGCGTGTGGGCTTTTGGTCCAAGCCCAACACATGCATAGTGTATGTCATCTCCCCTTCAAAGAGTTGGGATAGCCCAAGGCATCCAAGCCTTAGTCCCATAACTTGGGTATATTAACTCCAAGTATTTCTATCACTTTTCCAATGTGGGACAAACCCACTTAACTATGTTACACCATCTAGCTTAAACTCAAATGGGTCACTTTAAGTCTAATTTTTTCATTCATTAATTCACTATTTTGAACAGTGAGTATACCAAATTAATCTCCTTGCTACAATGAACACATTGATACTAAGACGCGTCACTTTTAACATATGCGTCTTAATTAAAATTGACTCTAAAGTTTGACCAAATAAGTTGGCATTTCATAAAATATACAACAATTATGCATGGATACCAATCAATGTGCCATGCCATAATAAAAATAAAGAGAAGAAAAGAACACATAGAACTCCGAAGTTGTCGTTTAACTCTTCTTCGCACGTAATGAAATATTTTTCAATAACTTCTAATGGACATGTATTAGAAAGCATCAAAAAGAGAAAAAAAATCATGGCTATCATTAACTTCATCCTTGATTGACTCCCCAATATAGATATCCTAGATCCTCCATTTCTAAGAGAAGTTATAATTATTGAGTAAGAGTTCTTCTTCCGTTTGGTGAGTATAAACATATAAGATACACTTGCCAAGATTACTAAGTTATTTTCCAACCCATGTTTTCCAGGGAAAAAATAAGCATATTGAAAGATAAAATTTAAATTTAATGACCCAAAATCTTTTAGAATGAAGGCTTTTTATAAACTTGAAATTTATGTCTGGAAATGTACTTGACTTTAGCTATATGGAAAAAATTGCCACTAGGTACCTTCTCCCTATTACTTCAAATAGTTATATCTCTCTCCACATACCCCAAAAAAGAGAAATCAACATTAACACACTTACCACCTCTCCCCGGCCAATGACATTAACACTTGAATACTAACATCAAATTATATAATGAGTGTACTCATAACCCATTTATAAAAATAAAAAATGATCATAAACTATTCTCCTTTTCTTTAAATACCACTTCCAGAAGACACACATGTTATAGACATTATATGAAGAGTATGGTATTAAATAACATGTATACATGTATGAATGAGAATGTTTAGCTCACACTTGTATACAACCCTGACCTGGCATACAAACCTAAAATATAACCCACCTTCTGTCCACTCTTGTCGACCTGGCGTACAACCCAGATCCTAAACGAACCCTATAAAATCCAATGAAGAAAAGACAACCAAGAACCTCACCACTATGTAGGAGAAAATGGACTCAGTAGCGCCATCCTGAGTTGTTCTTTGGGAAACCATATCGTGCCAGTGATCTTAAACCCAAGGGTCGAGGGGCTATCGAGAACAACCCACACAACCTGATCCACATGTGGAGAGTGGACCCCGGGAAAACCCACTGAGAAAACTTAGGAAACTTCCACTCCGTTGGACGAGACCCATTTTTATGCCCCGCCTGGATTGTATGTGGATAATATGGAAAACACTTGGAGAGAAATGAAAGGGTTTTACTGACTCCGATTGGCAAAAGTCCTTATTCATGTTCTATGACGAGAACGCACAACTCCTGTACGTCAAGGTCGGTGACTGCATCAACAATGAAAACATGGGGTGTTGTTATGATAAGGTTGACATTCAATGGCTAAACTGCAAGCCAACCCCAAGGAAGAAAAAGTTTGGCATCATTAAAAAGTGAACATACTATGGTTAGGAAGATGGTGGGATTTCGTTGAGAGAGAAAAATCGAGGTGAGTTCTTTATTGTTCAGCAATTGGGATCTAATGGTAGGTTTGTGATTCTTTTATCTTTCGGGGTATAAGGTTTAAAAGGGGTCAATTGTGTTTTACATGCTATTAAATGTAATATCCCGTAATTTTTAATAACTTTTATTATGCAATAAATTAAAAGTTAATGGGGATTAATTGAAATTAATTAAGAAAAAATTAATTGGGATTAATTCGGGTTTAATATTACTAGAGATTATAGTAATGTGTGATTCTAAATATTACTTGGTGATATATAAGTAATATATGAATATGATGTTATTTATATTGCCGTGAGTTACTAATACGGTAATAATGGAAATTAAGTCGGGATGCGGTATGGGATGTGTCGGGACTAATTTAAATGAATAAAAAGGAAACATTATTTTACATCAACCTTATGGTCGTTTGGAGTGCACCGTTGCATCCGAAAGGATCGAAATAGTCAGAAAAGTCTATTAGGGTGTTGGATTTGGGTCTCGGATCAAGCGGGAAATGAAAGGACACCCCGAAGGGCATTTTAGTCATTTTACTTGGGAGATGAATAGTAATTTCGAGTTTTGTCTTATTATAAATGTGTTGGGTTAGAGGAACATAGGTTAATTCCATTTCATCACAAAATTGAGAGGTCTTAGTGTGAGAGAGAGTGAAAGGTTCCTTGGGAGAAGAAGAGGTTCCTTAGAAAAAGGGGAGTCTTTTGGGGCAAACCAAATGGGATTAACCACCTCTGCCACCAGCTCCACCACCGAAAAGTCGTCGAAAAATGAGGAAGAAATCCTACACCATCATCACTAAAGGCTCAGACTTACATAACTAAGGCAAGTGCAATTCTCCCTTTATTTTGATGCGTAAAATATCCATGCTAGATTGGATAATTAGGATCTCAGAAATTGCATGTTTCAATGATAAACTATAGATTTTTAGTTAGTTCTGGACATGAGAATTAGATTGAATAAATCTCTTTTTGAACAAAGGTTTTAATCCACGAAATTTGGTTTCAATTGATGGGAGAAATCTGGGTTCATATAATTTTATGGGAGAAATATTAAAATATGAGAATTCTGTGAAAGATATGATTTAATCCAAACTATTTGATGAATTTAGGTTGTTTGATTGTTAGAATTTGATCATACATGTTGCTATATCAATTGAGATGAATTAGCAGAAGTTTTGGATAGATTTATGTTGTCTTTAATGTAAAAGAAGTATCAAACCCGTAGGTTGTAATATGCAGAAACTGGGCTGATATTTGATTGATCAATTGATCGACCCAAGAATGTCGATCGATCGACCCAAGATCATCGATCGATCGACCCAAGATCATCGATTGATCGACTCTCCTTAGAAATATGAAATGTGTTCCTTTTAAATTTTTATTAAATCCCAAATTGTGAGAAGTCTTTAGTGATGATTATTTGAATATAATGGACTTAAGGGAGAACAATAGGATATACTTAAGACCCAAAAAATGTAATTTGAGTGGGATTGAATCGGGGAAAGATTTAACAGGGAATTAGTTATATAAATTTCGATAGAAATAATATTCGAATAATTTTGTATTTTAACAAAAGGTGAGGGACTTGGGTGAATGCTAGAAAATTACATTTAATCGAGGTTAATATTATGCACGTGGTATTCACATAATAATATTCGACGAATTAAGTTTGGATAATTTTCGGACATTAATGAGGAGCGAAGACTTGGGTTAATGTTGAAAAATTGTTATTAAAGTGAGATTGACATAACTACATAATAATAATGTGACAAAGAAAATAATTATAATTAACAAGTACGGGTGGTATTGATAAATACAACGGGTACTTGGGGATAGGATAAATTCCTAGTATTATACATAGGTCGAATAAGTACCTAATTTTATATAGGTAGATGATAATGCCTATTATTTGGTTATTTATGTGTCTTACATACCTAGATTACTTTCTATCGATGGGAGGTTTACGTGTGAGGGCAGTCATATCCTGGTGAATCTATGGGATTTTGACTTGTCGCTTGAGAACATATAACTGAGGTCGATTATCATTAGTGAGAACAATGGTATAGAACAGTCATTTGGGTGCGTAGGTATGTGCGTAGCCCAAAGGTTTAGGACTATGTTCTCCTCCACTGTTTGTGTTTGATGATTGTGGTTCAAGGAATCCTTACCGAATCTATAGTCCCCTATACAGTAATGAGATGTATTGGGACATGATAGCAGAGTAATGCAACACCGTAGTTGTGTCTCGGGGTGCAGTATAGTATATATATATATAATATAGTTAATGTATATGTATATACATATGATGATATCTACTGTGTGACTAGAGTAGAATTGAATGATAATGATATCTAGAATTAATTAAGTATGTGAATACTTAATTGAATTAAATTAATAAGGGGCTTATCCATGTTGAATCTAAATGGATATATATATGTTTATATCATTACTACATGTATTATGAGATTTATACATGGGAACGAATTGGGCTATGATTACTGGATACACCGGTTTAAACTAGTTAACCTGGGAACCATAACTAGGATGGCTTAGAGGTACGTTAGGTGTGCACTCTAGATGAGATGTGAGAATCTCAAGAGAGAGTTGGATAATCTAACATGTATATTTTAAATGATAAATATTGAAATTATTCACTCGCTATTTTAAAAACTATTTTACATCGGGCTCTGACCCGTTTCCTTGCATATTCTCTTCTTTATCTTGCATCTCCTATATGAGGTGTCCAGCCACAAGGACGCCAACCTTAGAGGATTATGATGTTGATGAGTTATGGACGTTATGGAGTTTAGAGCTTTGTTTAGACGCCTTCATATTTGTTGATTCTTACTCTGTAGTTGATTTTTATTTAGGGCATGTCGCCCAAGAGGATTATAGTATCTCCCTTCTATTTGAGTCAGGATTTTATACTCAGGTAGTTATGATACATTTGTTAATATTGGGATTTATGTATTGAGATATTGATATTTTGCTGGAAAATATTATTACAGTTGCGTTTAAATTCCGTTGTGATTCATTTATTGTTGTGGTTTGGATTATTATGAAATTGTTCGTAATGGTAAAAATGGAATTTTATTAAATTAAAATTTGAAAAGTTTAACACCTGCTTAGTTGGGTATTAGGTGATTAATATTTTTCGACAGTGATGCTAAGAATGAACCAACTGTAAATTCTGTTTTAATTAGGTATGGGACTGATCACCCGATATTTAATTGAGTCGGGTGTTACAGGTGGTATTAGAGCATCAGGTTCTAGAGTCTTTTAGGATCTAAACGGTTTACTATGCTTTATGTTAAGCGTTCTTTGATGTAGAGCCCTATTTTTAGGACTGTTGCATCCTTACTTTCATTTATACGATCTTCAGCTATTATCTGATATCGAATATTGATGATATATTTTTAACACCCTGCCTAATTAAATACCGGGTGGTCAGTCCTTTATTAAATTAAAAATCAGGTGAACGGTTGGTTCATTCTCAGCATCACTGTCGCAAAATAATATTTCCAATTTGAACACGCTAAATAATTAAGCTAAGTGTCAAAACCATTTAAAACCTCATTTTTCCTTTATTAAATACCAATATGAAAACCTTTTTAATAATAACAGTTTGAGAGTCACATAAATAAAATGATAACAATAACTACACTACCATTTAAACCATCTAGATAAACCAAACCAAATTATGAACTATAAATGAAATCATTCTGACAATAGTTAACTCCCGAGGAGTACTGAACGCTGGAAATATCACAAATCTCTGACAAATCCAACTGGAATAGGAAATCAGGCGACACATGCCCTAACTATGAAGATCTAAAGTAGGAACTGATTCAATGACGAAGTCGTCTAAAGCAAGGGCCTGCAACCCCCACATAAGTTGCAGCACGTCCAATCCAAAGAACCTAAGCATGACGCCCCTGTGGCTGGGCACCTGTAATACATATATATATATATATATATATATATATATATATATATATATATATATAAGATAAAGAAATGACAGAAAACGAGTCAGAGCCCGAGTGTAAAATAGTTTAGCAAGTATTTAAAATGCTTACCATCTAATATCACAACTATATTAGTATGCGACACTCTCTTAAAAATTCTCACCTCTCATCTAGTGTGCACGATTACCGTAATAATAAATTTCATACGTTTCCCTATCTTTTTTTCCAATAGGTTTTATCATGTGAAAAGCGTGGTTATGATATTTACTTTAGGAAATCATTATCTTCCATTTTCTTACATTACTTAGAACCACTCATTATCGTTACAAAATTCATGAACTGAAGCATTACATAACTACTTATACCCACAGTGTAAAGTTTCCTTATATAAGCATATATATATATATATATATATATATATATATATATATATATATATATATCAATCACTCACATAATATATATATACTATCGGCACCCCACATAAATCTATGGTGGTGGCATACTCTGCTATCAAGTCCCTGTATCACTCACACTAAGGGAAATACTAGTTCGGAATCACTCTCGAACTGTATTAACACAATACACATACAAATGGAGGTGAAGCATAGTTCCAAGTCACTAAGTGTTCAGCACATACCCTCACGTCTCTTAGGACCATCTGACTATCGATCGGATAACATGTACCAAGGATTCCTATGTTCTAGGGTACAAGTTAATATCCCCCAAAAAGGTCCGATCGAGATAAGATTGTCCCAATGCAAAAACATCCGTGATAACAAGTAGCCCGGGTATGATTTTTACGCAGATACATAATATATGCACAATCACACAGTCATAAATATAAATATTCACATTTTCCAAATTAGGTTCGCCCACGACCCATAATTATTATTATCCGTTCTCAACACAAATTTTACTCAATTATTTCTCATAACGGATTCGTCTCTTTTATTCTCATTTATTATTTACTTCATATTTACTTCTTATCTCTCTAAGTATTATCTCGCACTAAGTATAAATATCAGTAGGTATACCCTCACTTACCTTCTAGTCTAAATCTTTCATGAGTCTCAATCTTTTAGTAAACGTACGCACAATTTCCAATGTATGAATAACTCTCCGTTAACCCAAAATTTCATCTCATATTAATTTCACTCAACGAAGTCTACTTAGACCCTACTGGCCCTTTTCATAACCCATTATACTCCATAAATAATAATCAAGGGTTCCTACGTATCTTAACCGAATTAAACAAAAAGGAGAAAAATATGTAGTTTTTCAGGAGGGGTCGATCGATCGATCAAGCAGTTCTTGCCCAGTTTTTTCTCAATATTTAACCTACGGGCTCAACCATCTTAACCCCTACAAACCTCTATAATTTCATCCCAAACTCCCATCAAAGTAATCCAAGTGTATAATCAATGTACATAAACAAGTTCTAACGTAACGACATCAATAAATCCTCAACGAATCAATCAAAAAGGGGTTTAATCTCAAATCTCTTCATAAAACCAAATTTTGCATGAATAATAACCACCCTCTATTTTAATCAAAATTTTCTTCCCAAATATCATAATAAATTCATGGGTAATCCTCTACATATGATCAAGGTTTTAGACTACATGGGTTCTCCCTACAACAGATATAAATTCTCTTCCAAAATATATATTTTTTTTCCATTAAAACATATGATTTTCATTCCTAGACTAACATGGAAGGTATATTAACTTGGAATTTAACAAGATAGATACTTGAATCGGATTCAAGGGTTTGATTTGTTGATGAAAAATATATGGTTGCATTCCTCGTCGTGCGATCTACGTTTTAGTGGTAGTGGTGGTGGCGATTGCTTGAAGACTCTTCACCTTTTTCTCAAATCTCTTCACCTTCTTCTCTAATCACTTCACCTTCTTCTCTAATCATTGGCCTAGGCTTTGTATTTGTTAACCCCAAGAGACAACTCTAAATGGCTAATAAATACTAAGAAAATTCGTGGGTTTAATTACCCAAAAATACCAAATGTCTAAAATACCCTCCAGGGGTGTTTATTAGGTCTAAAAATGCCCCGAGACCCAAACTAAACCTCTGAGTACACTTTTCTGACTATCTCAACCCTTACGGACACTTTGGCGCACTCAAAACGACTATACGGATGACTTATAATTTATTCACTTTAATAATAATTTAGACCTGACGCGACACAGGCGAGTCCCGAATTAAATTTCCATAATTGCCATTTTATTTACTCATGACAATTTTAATAAAAATCAATCTCATATATTACTTTACTCATTCAATAATATTAAACAGATTTCCAATAATTACTAACTCTCGTCACGCTAGTAAATATTTAAAATAAAATGCCGGATTAATATTAAATTAATATCTCAATTAAATTCAATAAATCCCCAAATTTTAAAAGCCATGAAAATACGGGGTATTACATACTTCCCCCCAAATAACGGAATTTTGTCCCAAAATTCGGACAAATTAAAGCTTAACTGGTAAGGACAACTCCGGGTATTAATCTCACATCTCATGTAATTTCCGTCGTACCACCCATACAGTACATTACCGAATACCCCCACTAATGTGATACTCCAAGCCTTGACATTTAGTTAAATTATCTTGAGTTAAACTTTACCTAAGTCATCAAACAACTAAATCTGGAAGTCACAACTTCTACTTTCATTAACCTCAAGATTACTTACTCTGTCACAAATATGGAAAATACTACAATCCAACCATATAGGGCGCCCATACACCCAATGTGTGTACATTCCATTATAAGGTCTAAATGAATGTGATTCCTCTGTATGGTTACCCTCAATTAACTGACTACTATTCTATAATTCGTATTTCTATGATTTCCACATTCTCATTTGGTGATTTCATTTGCCTCAAATCATGCTACAACTCATAACTCTCTAATTAATATAAATATATAAATATAATGTCAAAGGTTATAAACTCATATTCTAAAGGCCTAACTTACTTCGAATCCCAACGTGTTTTAGATTCATGCGTGGGGTGTCTCACAGAGCGAAGTCCAAATAAGGAACCCCCCCGATACACTACTACCTAAAATAGTTGGTCATCAAAACTCCTCAGGTACTTAGTCTATAGTATATAACATCCCAAAAAGTTTTATCTATTTATATAAAAGTCTACTTATTCACTCTCTTGTCAAAGACAATATGCTGGCTATAACGATCATTCTTAGTCTCATATACAACAAGTCAATCCATGTCGATAATCACATCCTACTCGGACATGTCTATAACAAGTAAATCCCCGATAAAATTAAACTCACGTTTTGATATATACAAGAAAATAATAGGCGTCCCACTACCCATCGGTGAATCTAGATAAATAATAGTGCCAATGGCCAAGTCTAGTAACCCTATGGTCCACGCAATTCTAATAGCTACAAATGAATGTGAGGTCCTAATAACAATCATTATGCGCCCCATAATTCCATAGATAGCAAACATGCCCTCATTCGCAGGCGGTGGTTGTTGACTCCCACTATTATAACTTTGCTCCGATGAGTCAAGAAAAATTTTACCATAAATTTTCAGTTTTAGTTAACCACACTCCACTATATGTCCAAGCCTTTGAATATATTGCCTTTGTTGGGTAATACACCCAATTCTCGTATTTCTAGAACTTCTATTGATGATTCTCCTCAATTTTCCATTTGACCCTTTCCCAAGCGTACTACGTTGGGTGAGTCTAATTTGGCATCACCTTAGACTATAGCAGCACTTGGAATTTGTAGGTTGCGTCCTAACCGTCTTTACAGTCCTGGCCTCTCGTGCCATACTAGGGGTGACCTCGACTACAGTCATCATCCTCGAACATACTTCATAACCTCCTTAGTACGACCTCCGCTATCCGTCCAATGGCCCTCATCTGCCATACTGCTTGTATGAACGCGTCCGAACGCAAATAAGATTCACTAATATATACGTTATAGAAGGAGAACTTAATCTTCCCATAGAAATCAACAATCCTAATCATAGGGCTCTATATCAATCAAAGTAACGCTCAGCTGAAAGTATAGTAAGCCGTACAGACCCTAAAGGACACTAGAACCTGATGCTCTGATACCACCTGTAACACCCCGCCTAATTAAATACCGGGTGATCAGTCCTTTATTAAATTAAAAACCAGGTGAACGGTTGGTTCATTCTCAGCATCACTGTCGCAAAATAATATTTCCAATTTGAACACCCTAAATAATTAAGCTAAGTGTCAAAACCATTTAAAACCTCATTTTTCCTTTATTAAATACCAATATGAAAACCTTTTTAATAATAACAGTTTGAGAGTCACATATATAAAAGGATAACAATAACTACACTACCATTTAAACCATCTAGATAAACCAAACCAAATTATGAACTATAAATGAAATCATTCTGACAAGAGTTAACTCCCGCGGAGTACTGAACGCTGGAAATATCACAAATCTCTGACAAATCCAACTGGAATAGGAAATCAGGCGACACATGCCCTAACTATGAAGATCTAAAGTAGGAACTGATTCAATGACGAAGTCGTCTAAAGCAAGGGCCTGCAACTCCCACATAAGCTGCAGCACGTCCAATCCAAAGAACCTAAGCATGACGCTCCTGTGGTTGGGCACGTGTAATACATACATATATATACAAGAGAGAAAGAAATGACAGAAAATGGGTCAGAGCCCGAGTGAAAAAATATTTTAAAAATAGTCTAGCAAGGATTTAAAATGCTTACCAGCTAATATCACAACCATGTTAGTATGCGACACTCTCTTGAAAATTCCCACCTCTCATCTAGTGTGCACGACTACCGTAATAATAAATTTCATCAGTTTCCCTATCTTATTCTCCAATAGGTTTTATCATGTGAAAAGCGAGGTTATGATATTCACTTTAGGAAATCATTATCTTCCAATTTCTTACATTACTTAGAACCACTCATTATCGTTACAAAATTCATGAACTGAAGCATTTATTCATTACTTAACTACTTATACCCACAGTGTAAAGTTTCCATATATATATATATATATATATATATATATATATATATATATATCAATCACATAATATATATATACTATTGGCACCCCACATAAATCTATAGTGCTGGCATACTCTGCTATCAAGTCCTCGTATCACTCACACTAAGGGAAATACTAGTTCGGAATCACTCTCGAACTGTATTAACACAATACACATACAAATGGAGGTGAAGCATAGTTCCAAGTCACTAAGAGGTCAGCACATACCCTCACGTCTCTTAGGACCATCTGACTATCGATCGGATAACCTGTACTAAGGATTCCTATGTTCTAGGGTACAAGTCAATATCCCCCATAAAGGTCCAATCGAGATAAGACTGTCCCAACGCGAAAACCTTCGTGATAGCAAGTAGCCTGGGTATGATTTTTACACAGATACATAATATATGCACAATCACACAGTCATATATATAAATATTCACATTTTCCAAATTAGGTTCGCCCACGACCCATAATTATTATTATCCGTTCTCAACACAAATTTTACTCAATTATTTCTCATAACGGATTCGTCTCTTTTATTCTCATTTATTATTTACTTCATACTTACTTCCTATCTCTCGAAGTATTCTCTCTCACTAAGTATAAATATCAGTAGGTATACCCTCACTTACCTTCTAGTCAAAATCTTTCATGAGTCTCAATCTTTTAGTAAACGTACGCACAATTTCCAATGTATGAATAACTCTCCGTTAACCCAAAATTTCATCTCATATTAATTTCACTCAACGAAGTCTACTTAGACGCTACTGGTCCTTTTCATAACCCATTATACTCCATAAATAATAATCAAGGGTTCCTACGTATCTTAACTGAATTAAACAAAAAGGAGAAAAATATGCAGTTTTCCAGGAGGGGTCGATCGATCGATCAAGCAGTTCTTGCCCAGTTTTTTCGCAATATTCAACCTACGGATTCAACCATTTTAACCCCTCCAAACCTCTATAATTTCATCCCAAACTCCCATCAAATTAATCCAAGTGTATAAGCAATGTACATAAACAAGTTCTAACGTAACGACATCAATAAATCCTCAACGTATCAATCAAAAAGGGGTTTAATCTCAAATCTCTTTATAAAACCAAATTTTGCATGAATAATCACCACCCTCTATTTTAATCAAAATTTTCTTCCCAAATATCATAATAAATTCATGGGTAATCCTCTACATATGATCAAGGTTTTAGACTACATGGGTTCTCCCTACAACACATATAAATTCTCTTCCAAAATATATATTTTTTCCATTAAAACATATGATTTTCATTCCTAGACTAACATGGAAGGTATATTAACTTGGAATTTAGCAAGATAGATACTTGCCTTAGATTCAAGGGTCTGATTTGTTGATGAAAAATATATGGTTGCGTTCCTCGTCGTTCGATCTACGTTTTAGTGGTGGTGGCGATCAAATCGGGTGAGTTCTAGGCCTTGGATTGCTTGAAGACTCTTCACCTTCTTCTCAAATATCTTCACCTTCTTCTCTAATTACTTCACATTCTTCTCTAATCGTTGGCTTAGGCTTTGTGTTTGTTAACCCCAAGAGACAACTCTAAATGGCTAATAAATACTAAGAAAATTCGTGGGTTTAATTACCCAAAAATACCAAATGTCTAAAATACATTCCCGGGGTGTCAATTAGGCCTAAAAATGCCCCGAGATCCAAACTAAACTCCCGAGTACACTTTTCTGACTATCTCGACCCTAACGTACACTTTGGCGAACTCAAAATGACTATACGGATGATTTATAATTTATTCACTTTAATAATAATAATTTAGTCCTGACGCGACACAGGCGCGTCCCGAATTAAATTTCCATAATTATCATTTTATTCACTCGTGACAATTTTAATAAAATCAATCTCGTATATTACTTTACTAATCCAGTAATATTCAACAAATTTGCAATAATTACTAACTCTCGTCACGCTAGTAAATATTTAAAATAAAATGCTGGATTAATATTAAATTAATATCTAAATTAAATTCAATAAATCCCCAAATTTTAAAAGCCATAAAAATACGGGCTATTACAATATTCTCTCTCGTTTCAGATGCCTCCTCGACGTTTACCTCAGCCCGCCCCAGCTCAGGGTACCATGAATGCTGTAGAAGTTGCTGCCATTATTACTCAAGCATTCAACACTAATTTAGTTGTTGTTCAACAAGCTCCAGTTCAGGCGCCAGCTGTACCACCCGCGCCAGGGAAAGTGTTTCCTACATCTTGGGAATGTGTTAGGGATGCCTTTCAGAAGGCGCATCCACCAGAGTTTCAAGGGGGTTCTGATGTCGTGACTACTAGCTAATGGAAGAAGAATATCGAGAGGAACTTGAGGATGCTTGAATGCATGGAGGTTGAACGTCAGTTACTAGCTACGTTTAAGCTAGTTAGGGCATCTCTGTAATGGTAGAAATCCATTACCACCCCTGAGGAGAGAGATACTATGACTATCCAGGACTTCTGGGTGCGGTTCGACCGCAAATACTTCCCTTCCGTCGTCCAGACAGAGATGAGGCGAAAACTACTTAGCTTGAAATAGGAAGGGAAGACAGTGTTAGAATATGATGAGGAATTTACTCCGCTAACTAACTCGGTGCCAGTATAGTTACTCACTAAAGAAAGGCGAATTCAGATGTTCACTGATGGCCTTAACTATAAGATTTGCCAACACTTATTGGGCAATCTCACCCTACATACTTACGCAGATGTTCTTAATGCTGTGATGCTTCATTGCAAGGATAACCTCTTACATGCCCAGGGTGTTAAGCGGAGGATTGAGTCGAGCCAGTAGGGTAAGACTAATGGAGGCAGTTCTAGCATAACACCGTCAGGTCAAAGTCATCAGCGACAGGGTGAGCAGGGTTCCCAGCCTTGGCACTATGCTAAATGTTTACGATCTGGAGGATTTCGGTTTGGACAGGGAAGAAATAGGAAGTCCCAGCCAAGGGAGAGGAATTAATGGACAGTAGGGCCAGGGACAACAGGGTCATAACGGGGGGAAAGTTCACTGGCAAATGTTTTGCGTGCGGTAAGTCTGGACACAAGAGGTAGGATTGTCCTGAGAAGGGCAAGAATCCTCAACAGGGAGCACGACAGGAGCCACATAGACCAATATTTCTACCATCCGCCCTCCCAACACTAGCTCAGTTGCCAGCACTACCTCCCATTCTAGTAGCTCCAGCACAGCAGGGACAGTATGGTCATATGTATAACATCCATCAGGCAGCATTTCAGTAGCCACCGCCCACGATTGAGGGTATGTTTTCTATCTATGGTACTATGGGGCACATTATGTTTGACACGAGGGCATCACATTCATTTGTAGCTACTAAATTTGCACGGGCCACAAAGTTACTAGACTTGGACGATAGCACCATTACTTATGTAGACTCATCGATGTGTAGTGGGACGCCTATTTTCTTTACATGTCGTAATGTGAGTATAGAGATTGGGAGTTTGATATTACCGAAGAATTTACTTGTTCTGGACATGTACAAGTATGATGTGATTATCGACATGGATTGGCTTGTTACATATAGAGCCATGATTGACTGTTATAGCCGGTGTATTATCTTTTCTATTTCGTGATATGAGATGTTCCTTATAGAGATGCCTCATTTTGAGGGAGGGTCATCTAGTCATTTGTACTATATAGAGGAGGAGACTTCTACAGGAGTAGTATTATCCCTTGATTCGATATCGATAGTTTATGAGTTTGCGGATGTATTTAAGGAGATACTGGGATTACCTCCCATCAGGGAGATTGAGTTTGTAATTGATTTAGCATGGGGTACTTAACCCATTGCTCGTACACCTTACCGTATGGCTCCAGTAGAGATGAGGGAGCTCAGGGATCAAATGGGGCAGAGGTTTATCCGCAGGAGTATGTCACCTTGGGGTGCCCCTGTGTTATTTGTTAAGAAGCGAGATGGTTCTTTAAGGTTTTTCATAGATTACTGGGAGCTTAATAAAGTCACGATACAGAACAAGTATCCGTTGCCTAGAATTGATGAATTGTTTGATCAACTGAGAGGAGTTCTCAAAGATAGACTTGAGGTTTGGTTATCATCATCAGCTGCGAATCAGGGAGCATGGCATTTCAAAGACTGCCTTCTTGACCAGATATGGATCATATGAGTTTCGGGTCATGCTATTTGGGTTGACTAATGCGCCGACAGTATTCATGCACTTGATAAATAGGGTATTCCAAGAGATCTTAGATCGGTTTGTCATTGTTTTCATAGATGACATCCTGATTTATTCTTTAACTGAGGAGAAGCATGCCGAGCATTTACGACAAGTTATACAGACCCTACGTGGGCATCAATTGTATGTGAAATATGAAAAGTGTGGATTCTATCTTTGGGAAGTTTAGTTTTTGGGGCACGTTGTGTCTGAAATGGGGATATCGGTGGATCCTAGTAAGGTATCAGCGATGAGGGAGTGGGGACAGTCCACGACACCAAAAGAAATGCGTAGCTTCTTGGGATTAGCCGGCTATAGCAAACGTTTTATTCGGGGTTTCTCAAAGATTGCTGGTCCACTGACGAATTTAACCCGTAAGGGCGTACCATTTATCTGAAACGATGCATGTCAGTTAGCATTCGCCGAGCTGAAAGATAAGATGACCTCAACACCAGTATTAGCACTACCTAAGCCAGGAGTGGAGTACTTGGTTTATACCGATGCTTTCTTACAGGGGCTTGGTGGAGTACTACACCAGGAAGAAAGGGCCATAACTTATGCCTCTAGAAAGCTTAAGCCTTATGAGAAGAATTACCCCACTCACGACTTAGAGCTTGTGGTAGTCGTGTTTGCTCTTCGGATATGGAGACACTATTTATTGGGGAGAAGTTTCGTCTATTCATTGATCATAAGTCATTGCAACATCTATTTACTCCGCGAGAGTTGAATATGCACCAGCGCAGGTGACTTGAGTTCATGAAAGACTATCAGTTTGAGATACATTACCACCCAGGAAAGGCTAACGTGGTAGCTGACGCTTTGAGCCGAAAGCTAGTAGGTAAGCTAGTCGTGGTGTGGAAGGAAAAATGGAAGGAACTGGGACACCAGGATTCAGTGGCCCGATCATTTATATTAGTTATGACTGTTACACCTCAGATTGTGATGAGGGTGGTTCAGGCTCAGGTAACCGATTCATTTTGTCAGGAGAAGAATCGACAGCTTTTAGTCGAGGAGCAGAGTCTTACTCTGTGAGTTCAGATGGGGTCTTATGTTTCAATGGTAGATTGATTTTTCCAAACGGTGTGGATTTACGGCATGCTGTGATTATAGATTCGCATAGATCCTGATTTACGATACATCCCGGTGGGGATAAGATGTATCAAGATATGCGACAGCAGTATTGGTGGAGCGGTATGAAAAGAGACATCACTGAATTCATCTCTAAGTGTACCACTTGTCAGTTAGTGAAAGTTGATCATCAGAGGCCTACTGGGTTACTTCAACCATTAGATATCCCAATATGGAAATGGGAGGGCATCTCTATGGACTTCATCACATGGTTACCTACTTCTCAGAGGGGTCATGATTCCATATGGGTGATTGTGGATTGGTTGACAAAGGTAGCTCACTTCTTGCCCATCCGGAATGATTACACTATGGGATAGTATGCCCAGTTATTTATTGCCGAGATAGTGAAGTTGCATGGGGTGCCCCTAAACATTGTGTCCGACAGAGACATGATTTTTGTGTCACGTTTATGGGAGAGCTTTCAGGAGGCTATGGGCACCGAATTGCAGTTAAATGCGGCTTATCATCCAGAGACGGATGGGCGGACATAACGTATAAACCAGATGTTAGAAGACATGCTACGCATGTGTATACTGGACTTTGGGGGAGGTTGGGAGCAATACCTTCCGCTTGTGGAGTTCGCGTATAATAACTCCTATCAGTTCACCATTGGTATGGCTCCATTTGAGGCACTGTATAGTAAACCTTGTCGTTCTCCTCCATGTTGGCTAGAAGTGGGAGACAACAAACTACTGGTGCCAGAGGTGATACAAGATACGTCATCCAGGATTGAGATGATTCGTAGTCATACTCGGGTAACCCAGGATTGACAGGAAAACTATGCCGATGAAAAACGCTCCTTTCGTGAATTCAATGTGGGAGACCAAGTATTATTGCGATTATCACCTATGAAAGGGATTATGATATTTAGGAATAAAGGGAAATTGACACCCAGATATGTAGGACCATTTTCTATCATTGAGAGAGTTGGACCGATTGCTTATAGATTGGGGCTGCCGGAGCACTTGCATAGGATACACGATGTGTTCCATATTTCTTTGCTGAGGCAATACCTTCGGGATGAGTTGGCTCACACTCAAGTTACATTAGAGTAGATCTAATTGAAGCCAGATAGCTCTTACGAGGAGAGACTAGTAGAGATCTTGGACCATAGTGAAGGACGGTTGAGATCCAAAGTGGTTCCGTTGGTGCGTGTGCAGTGGCAGCACCATATCATTGAGGAATCTACTTGGGAGCGCGAGGATGATATGCAAAACAAATATCCAAAGTTATTTTTACCAGGTATGCTTTTATTTTTTGAATTTCGAGACAAAATTCCACTATAAGGGGGAAGTATGTAATACCCCGTAATTTTTAATAACTTTTATTATGCGATAAATTAAAAGTTAATAGGGATTAATTGGAATTAATTAATAAATAATTAATTGGGATTAATCCGGATTTAATATTACTAGAGATGATAGTAATGTGTGATTCTAAATATTACTTGGTGATATATATGTAATATATGAACATGATGTTATTTATATTGCCCTGAGTTACTAATACGGTAATAATGGAAACTAAGTAGGGATGCGGTATGGGACGTGTCGGGACTAATTTAAATGAATAAAAAGGAAACATTATTTTACATCAACCTTATGGTTGTTTAGAGTGCTCCGTTGCATCCGAAAGGGTCAAAATAGTTAGAAAAGTCTATTAGGGTGTTGGATTTGGATCTCGGGTCAAGCGGGAAATGAAAGGACACCCCGATGGGGGCATTTTAGTCATTTTACTTGGGAGATGAATAGTAATTTCGAGTTTTGTCTTATTATAAAGGTGTTGGGTTATTATAGTCATTTTACTTGGATTTGGGTCTCGGGTCAAGCGGGAAATGAAAGGACACTCCGTTGTCTTATTATTTCGGGTTGTAATATACAAAAACTGGGCTGATACCTGATCCATCGATCGATCGACCCAAGAATGTCTATCGATCGACCCAAGAATGTCGATCGATCGACCCAAGATCATCGATCGATCCACTCCATATGGAAATGTGAAATGTGTTCATTTTAAAGTTTGATTAAATTCCAAATTGTGAGAAGTATTTAGTGATGATTATTTGAATATAATGGGACTTAAGGGATAACAGTATGATATACTTGAGACCCGAAAAATGTAATTTGAGTGGGATTGAATCGGGGAAAGATTTAACAGGGAATTAGTTATATAAATTTCGGTAGAAATATTATTCGAATAATTTTGTATTTCAACAAAAGGTGAGGAACTAGGGTGAATGCTGGAAAATTACATTTAATCGAGGTTAATATTATGTACGTGGTATTCACATAATAATATTCGATGAATTAAGTTTGGTTAATTTTGGTACATCAACGAGGAGCGAAGACTTGGGTTAATGTTGGAAAATTGTTATTAAAGTGAGAAGGACATAACTACATAATAATAATGTGACAAAGAAAATAATTATAATTAACAAGTACGGGTGGTATAGATAAATACAACGGGTACTTGGGGATAAGATAAATTCCTAGTATTATACATAGGTCGAATAAGTACCTAATTTTATATAGGTAGATGATAATGCCTATTGTTTGATAATTTATGTGTATAACATACCTAGCTTACTTGCTATCGATGGGAGGTTTATACATGAGGGAAGTCATATCCTGATGAATCTATGGGATTTTGACTTATCGCTCGAGAACATAGTACTTAGGTCGATTACCATTAGTGAGAACAATGGTATATAACGGTCATTTGGGTGCGTAGCCCAAAGGCTTAGGACTATGTTCGCCTCCACTATTTGTGTTTGATGATTGTGGTTCGAGGAATCCTTACCGAACCTATAGTTCCCTATATAGTGACAAGATGTATTGGGACATGAGCAGTATAGTATATATATATATATATATATATATATATATATATATATATATATATACACACACACACACACACACAGATACACATATACTTATGATGATATCTACTGTGTAACTAAAGTAGAATTGAATGATAATGATATCTAGAATTAATTTAGTATGTGAACACTTAATTGAATTAAATTAATAAGGGGCTTATCCATGTTGAATCTAAATTGATATATATATATACATATATATACATATATATATATATATACATATATATATACATATATATATATATATATTTATATCATTACTACATGTATTATGAGATTTATACGTGGGAACGAATTGGGCTATGATTAGTGGATACACTGGTTTAAACTAGTTAACACTAGGATGGCTTAGAGATACGTTAGGTGTGTACTCTAGATGAGAGGTGAGAATCTCAAGAGCGAGTCCGATAATCTAACATGTATATTTTAAGTGTTAAATATTGAAATTATTCACTTGCTATTTTAAAAACTATTTTACATCGGGCTCTAACCCATTTCCTTGCATATTCTCTTCTTTCTCTTGTATCTCCTATATCAGGTGTCCAGCCACAAGGACGCCAACCTTAGAGGATTATGATGTTGATGAGTCATGGACGCTATGGAGTTTGGAGCTTTGTTTAGACACCTTCATATTTGTTAATTCCTACTCTGTAGTTGATTTTTATTTAGGGCATGTCTCCCAAGAGGATTATAGTTTCTCCCTTCTATTTGAGTCAAGATTTTATACTCATGTCGTTATGATACATTTGTTATCATTGGGATTTGTGTATTGAGATATTTTGCTGGAAAGTATTATTCCAGTTGCGTTTAAATTCTGTTGTGATTCATTTATTGTCGTGGTTTGGATTATTATGAAATTGTTCGTAATGGTAAAAATGGAATTTTATTAAATTAAAATTTGAAAAGTTTAACACCTGCTTTGTTGGGTATTAGGTGATTAATGTTTTTCGACAGTGATGCTAAGAATGAACCAACTTTAAATTCTGTTTTAATTGGGTATGAGACTGATCACCCGATATTTAATTGAGTGGGGTGTTACAGGTAGCATCAGAGCATCAGGTTCTAGAGTCTTTTAGGATCTGAACGGTTTACTATGCTTTATGCTAAGCGTTTTTGGATGTAAAGCCCTATTCTTAGGACTGTTGTATCCTTACTTGCATTTATACGACCTTTAGCTATTATGTGATATCGAATATTAATGATATATTCTCTCTCGTTTCAGATGCCTCCTCGACGTGGACCTCAGCCCGCCCCAACTCATGGTACCATGAATGTTGTAGAAGTTGCTACCATTGTTACTCAAGCAGTCAACGCTGCTTTAGCTATTGTTCAACAAGCTCTAATTCAGGCGCCAGCTTACCACCCGCGCCAAGGCAAGTGTTTCCTACTGTTTGGGAACGTGGTAGGGATGCCTTTCAGAAGATGCATCCGCCAGAGTTTCAAGGGATTTCTAATGTCGTGATAGCTAGCCAATGGAAGAAGAATATCCAAAGGCAATTGGAGTTCAAGACAGTAATGGGTGCCTATATCTCACTATTTTTATGCATTTCCTGTGTACATGTTTTTTTTGGGTCTTCAAATAATAATTATGTAAAAAATTTCTTGGAATATAAGTTCAGGTAGTCCGATTCCTTCCCTTCTTAGAGTAATTATTTATTTGTGGTTAACTTTGTCTTTTTTTTGTTCAAATATTGTTATATTCCCTGAAATTTGTGTCTCTAATAACTTAGTGTGCTTCAGTGCGATTCTTCCTTCTTTTGTAATGGAATTCATATTCTAAACTAATAACCTATTGGTCAATTATATTTTGTGAGGGAAAAGATGCTTAGAATTTTTTATTTTAATTTATTTTACATTTTTCTAGCTATAGTCAATGGGTTTGTTGGTTAGTTTTAGAAGGAATTTTCAATGAATATTGACGGGTTTCTAGGTTTTATTATAAGGTTCTAAATTGTTTCTAATTTTTTTTTAGAGTTTTTCCTTTTTATTTTTTATGGACTTATGATATCTTTTGGGTAGGAAAAAAATAGTCTATGTTCTTTCATTTGTCTAGATGTAAAATATTCTGAATTTATAATTGCCTCCATGTTATAATTATGCAATTAATATCATTAATCATATAATTTGGGATTTGAGTTTCAGGTTTTGCAATTGAATGGTGTAGACATACTTTTCACGAGTAAATTTCAATGGGTTAGCAGTTCATGGTCTGGATCTACTTCCGGCTAATTTGTGAAAAGTTCTCATTTGGTAAGAGTTTTTTTGGGTTAAATTAACATTAAAATTGCCCTCCGTATGGGTCCAATTGTTTATTAATAGCACGGATGATATTGATAGATTCATTAGTTTGTTCAGTTATATCATTTTGAATTAATACTCGATGATCACTGGGTGTTTTTATCCGGTTTGGTATTTGGTGAGTTGTTATATGTTTTTTTTTCTTTCCTAAATTTATATAATGTTAACCAATAATTTAAGCCAAGAAACCTGCATTTTTTATATTTTGTTTATATAATGTTAATACATATAATGTTTCACTAATAATATATGCCAAGAGACCTGTAATTTTTTTTATTTTGTTTATATAATGTCAATTTACATAATGTTTAACTAATAATATATACTAAGAGACCTGTAATTTATATATATATATATATATATAGTGTTTATAAATATCATTTTTTTGCTTCATAATCTATGTTGTTTAACAAATGTGTAATGTTTTATTTCTTACTAACTGCATCAACTGATGCATTTGCATACATAATGTGATCTAAATACATAATTTCTATGTGGTCAATATTATTTCGTATATTTTTTTGAGGATCTTAGCATGACATTATGTATAGTTAACCTACCTTCCATTATTTTCATACTGATGCAGTGCTAGAACATGATTACGTTGTTGGATATTTGCGTATATTGGACATGGATAAAAAAACCATTTCTGAAAACGTATGTAAAATTCTTATTTCTTAGATAAATTGTTATTTCTTACATCCTCACATTTTTTCCACTCAATATTCATTTCACTTCTCATATTGATCATGCCTCGACATTTCATCTAAATTGTTCTCACCTTTCAAGAGTTACAATGTGCTTCGACTCTCCTTTCAAGATGTCTAATATATACAATTTGCGGTACCAAACAGATTGAATGTCTTCGTAGAAAAACACAGGGGGTTGTGATTCATGATGCTTCTGGAATGGATCTTAATCACAGAGAGGTAACTTCAACTGATATTTTAATTTTCTTACCTAACTAACTTTATTATTATATAATTTTTTATTTTTAAAATAGAAAACACGTAGAGAGACTTTTAGATAACGGAAAAGGGAAAGGGAAAGAGAACCACCCTTGACTCGGTTTGATTCTTCTTTGATCTGTAATGAATTTCAATTTTAAACTATAAAATGACCGTAATTACGAGTTTTCATTTGTGTTCTTTGTATCCCAGGTTTCCAAACCTACCCAACTAGCTTTCTTAATATATTATTTTTTTATTTTCAGAAGAGAAAACACACAAAATGGCTTTTAGATAACGGAAAGAGGAAAGGGAAAGAGAACCAAGCCCTTGAGTCGGTTCGATTCTTATTTCTTCTGTAATGACTTTCAATTTTTAAACTATAAAACGACCATAATTGCAAGTTGTAATTTTATGTGTTTTGTATCCGCAGGTAACCAAACCATCATACATCGAAAGACACAGTTCCACTTTAAATGCTATAGGACATACAATAGATGCTCCTACGGTGTGACGTTTCTCCCATTTCTAGTATTTATTATTATTTTACTTTGATTATATTTCGTCTTTATTTCCTAACTTACTATAATCCATCAGGAATTTCCACATACTTCTGCCCGCGTCATGGATCAGACATGCCGACATGAATGAAAATGATCACATAAAATGCTACTATAATCTGGTAGTATTGAGGCATAACTTACCTCTGTCAGTCGCATCAAACCGTGGGGAAAGAGGAAATTTGTTTTTCATCCAACAAAATCTCCCACCAGTCGTAAACCCCCGCTCGGACATATATGACTTCTATATTGTTATGCACTCCAACACCGCAATGTCTCCCTCTACTTAACCATGCCCATATGTCAAACATTCTTACGAACATTCCACATTCTGATGACCCTTTTCAATTTTCTCCTATTGTTCGATCGATATTTTTAGTGTTATGATAATAGATGTTTGGCAACTAACATATTTTGTTTGTGTTGATCACATTGTTTGATTTATTTTTTATTTTTTTGCAGTTATGTGTTTTTGTTGTCGCACGACTTGAAATCACCAAACATGAATATAAATCACTATGAGGTAATTCTAATTTTTATTTAAATGGTCCACTTATGATAAATCGTAATGTTTATTTAGTTAATGTTATTAACCATTTTATTTGTTTTTGGAAATCAACAATCATTAATTTGGCTATTGGGTCATCTTCAAATTGATATATGTAAACTGTTTTTGGATTCCGATAGCCTTAACTAAAACACAGAAAACATATACAACCCTAAATATTATTGGGAGTTTTAGATTTACCATCTTATGCCTTTCTTTTGGACCTCTTAGTCTCCCACCAATCTTACCCCCACTAACATTATCTGTTACATAAAAAAAGTGGAAAGTCTTTTAGTTTGTTTTTATTTTGGAGTAGTGAATTTCCCCATTATGTAGCACTGTCTAGATTATATATGCATAATGTGCACGTAATGTAATTTAGTAGTGTGTGTGTGTGTGTGTATATATATATATATATATATATATATATATATATATATATCTTTTCGTTTATTTAGTTGACTTTGTATTGTTCGAAATGTGATTGTTTGTTTTTTATGGTGTAGTAGTTAACAATAGTGGTCACCTTTCTAAGTATTTTACATTTTATTAAATTATTATTTCATTTCATTTAGTTTAAAAAAATTGTAGAACTCAAAATTAGTTCGATTTTGACCAAATTTGATTTCTCGTGCAGTTAACACTGAGGGCTTGTGTTTGTTTATAAAATTTACAGTGGTTGTCGTATTGTGTCATTGTGAATTCTCTTTTATTTTTACTATACTCACCAAACTTATTTATTAACATTATATGTTGGTTAGTTTTTATAATTTTCCCATTAATATTCAGTCTTCCCTCGTAGTAACCCTCAGTATGCTTCATATGCTCTATTTAATATCAATTACTATTTGAAAGAATCTTTGCAACATTATTTTGTGAAATATTTTAGATTCTCTTACACGTAGTTAGTGTTTTTATAATTTAGCAGATGACTCTTTCTCGGCGATGGAGAACCTTATTTTTATTGTTGAATGTCTCAGTGATTTGGTTTGTGTGAGTGTATTTATTTCTCTTAAAAGTTTAATTTCCTTTTGAAATTTTTTCCGTTGTTAAAGTTTTTATATGTTAATTAATCATTACCAAATTTAATCAATTGATTTACGTATTGTATATCGGATCCATTGGTTATCAGTTTGAGATGATTTTTTATGGTAAATTTATGTGCGGTGATGTTCTTTATGGTTGACATAACCAATTTTCACCTGGAAAGTTCTTTTTAATTCATTACAGGTTTTTGTAATGTAGCTTTGTTTTCTTGGTTTATAGTATTATTTCCTTGCAAATTTCTCTATTTCTTACTGTTTCTGTTTGCCCTCTTGAACATGCACACACAAATTTAAGTTATATTTTTTGTGTTAAAATTCGTGAATTTTGGGGTTATTATAAATAACGTAATCCACCTCTGAATTTCTTCTATGTTTCCTATTTTACAGTTCAATGTACTTGCGACAATAAAACTTGCAGCGCCGGGTCATTGTTTTTTCGAGTTCAGTGTTTATCCTTCTTTCAGTAATGTCTTTACCATTCTCTCTGAATATATGTTCCAGTAGTTATTATTCTTGAAGACTGGTTTTGATGAGTGTTAAAATCGTACGTGAGTTTTAGACCCACAGGTGCTTCCCTCAGGACCTCAAACTGGTAAGAGGATATAAGTACCAAGTGTGAGAAAAAGGTTTAATTTGGTTTGAACCTCAACAGATGGTTCTACATCCACTGCAAATGTGTTATGCCCATATATTAGAAAATGATTGAGTGTTGCAGTTTAGAATATCGCTTGGGCATTGGCTAAGGACGTCTGTGGTCTTTAATCCTTTATTAGTAGTCCCGAGGACCTTAGGAAGTAACTACATGAGTTCTCTAAGGACTATAGGTCACTACTTTAGGTCTCAACATTACACACAAGCTGTATATCTACTAGGAAATATCTCTGAGTTACAACATATACTCTCAACAGTGGGTTAAGAGTGGGAAATACAGAGCAAACACTAGCCGATGCAGCATGATTGAAGTGCCCCTAAGGTCATTGGTGTCAATAAGGTGGTGGAGTGCTCGTAAAAGTGTTTGCAGGAATGTAAGAGGGTTGTTGAGATGCATTAAATTACGTGGGATATTTTAATGCAAGTGAATATGAGTAGTGGTGGTAGGTGGAATAGTGTATTACATTCCACCTACCCGTTAGAGCAATCATAAAAGCTCTTTTAGAGGTCATAAAGGACTAAAACTACTATGGGGTTCCAACAAGTTGGTCTTGAGGTGTTTTGTAGTATGGTATCCTTGTTCTGAGGGTTAACTAACCTAAGGAGGCCATTTCTCTTCAAGTTGAGGTCGGCTCAGGGAGTAACTATGGGACTGTGGTCCTTGATGTGTGTGGGGAAATGTTTTGGAATGACTAACTCTCTGTAGGGATGAATGCCTCAACTTGGGTGTAAATCCATACCATAGCTTGGCCTTCAGGGATGCATGGGCCTTATAACCTAAGTAATAACTCATTTGAGGTCTGGGGTCGGTCGTGGAATTTCTTCCTTGGTATTAGGGGTAACTCGAAAGGTTTAAGGTACTTAGGAAAATCAAATGTTACATAGTGTATCATTAGTATCCACTTGTTGCTTCTTGTAAGAATTAGAAGGGGAAACATTTATTAATTCACTTAATCCCGGGGGTAGAGTCGTAACTTACCACCTCAATCACCGTTATGATTATATTGCCTCGGGAAGGAGGATTTGATCAAATTGGAATATCGATGGGGCTTGTTCCTATGGCGAAAAGGACTGGAGAGTTGAGACATGTAAGCTATAAAAGGGACCCCTTGGAAGGCTCGAGTATTTCACTATTCTTGTTACTGTTCTTCTAAAAATTATTATCCCATAGCCATATCCCTTTATTTATTTTCTGCCAAAAATGTCCATTGAAAATGCTTCTTCCACCCAGGCCTTATGTCCCAAACCATTGCTTGTGGTGGACACTTATATATCTATTCCTTCGATTATGGAAAGGGGTGTGGGGACCCCTACCCAGGACTATTTGGGATTACACGATCCAAATTTTATTGGCGAGGCCTGCACTATCTCTCGAATAACTGATGAGAGATATCAAATACCTAATTCCATTATTCTTTTGACAGTTGGCCCTAAGGAGAATGCTTGTTCCTTAGTTCCACAACATGTTTATTTTTACAAATGTTTTCTAAAATAAAGATCTAGGTTCCCTCTTCCTCTCCTTGTGGTGAGGATCTTGAAGGCCATTGGAATAGCCCCTAGTCAACTGGTTGCCATTCCTAAAGACTCCTAATGGCCATAATTCTGGCTTTTAAGGAGGCCAATGAAGGTCATCTGGATATGACATTATCTCAATTCTTTAATCTATATCGGGTCCAAGAATAGTGCAAACCGAAGGATGAGGCTTTGAAGTACCTCTCCTCAAAGCCTCATTAACCGTTGCAAGGGGTGGGCATATTGGCCCTAAGAACTAGAAAGATAGATTCTTTTTTGTGGGAGGTGCATAGGATTCCCCACCATTTGGTGTACCCCTTACGCTTTTGGTAAGTCTATATTTTGCTTTCCATTTATTTCAATCCATTTATTTATAGGACTGACATTGATCTGGGTTCTCCTGATTACCTTTCTTCTTTTGTAGTAATTTTTTAGCCATCCGCCCTGGAGGAGGAAAGGATAAGGAAAGATTTAAACTTGGTCTTCAAGCGCTTTGAGTCTTTCGATATAGCTAAAAATATTTTGTATAGCTTCGTGACCTCTAAGGCGATCCCCCAAACCCCCAATATCATGGTTGGGGGAAGGTTGGGAGTTAATCCCCTTGTCATGGTGTCCCTAAAGTTGAAAGCTATAACAGAGGTCCTGACTGAGGTCCCTGCAACTTTCCCCCTTTCGTGTTTGGAGAAGTTCTTTTTGTGAACTCTTATGAAAAGGATAACTAACCTGATTTGTACTTGACCTTTTACTTTATATTTACTCTGTCTTATTGTGAGATTCAAAATTTTCCTTATTGTTTGTTATAGAGAACGAACGGGGCAAAAGTAGGATGATGATTCATCTTTCCAAGAAGGTTTCTGCTGCTACCTTTTCCTAGTGAAAGAGGTATGATATTTCCTAGAATTCAAAACCCAAAGCACATATGGACTACATGAATCATATGGTTAGCTCTACTGCAAGCCTGGTATTGGAACCTGAAAATAAAATCTTGTCCTTGCTGCAAGCATCTCCAAGGGTAGGTGGGATCCCTGGGGTAACCCAAGGTCGCCCTTCTATTCTAGGGGACTTGTAGTCCCCGGTCTCAAAAAGTAAGGGAAAAAAGGAGATGGTTTATCTCTTCGTAGGTGGAGAACTTAGATATAGATTATATTGCTAATTATGGCGTTGAGATGTATTTTAGACCTCTGTCAATTGAATAGCTGAATTTTTTTTCTTCCATGGTGGATGCCCTTTACATGATGGTCAAGAGAAAGTGTAATAAGACAGTGGTCGCCCTCACGGATAAAGGGATTCTTATTGATAATAAGGAATTAACCCATTTGCTGGGAAAGGTATGCCATTTACTGATGCAGTCTATGATTTTACTTTTTGTAACTCATTTTTACCTTTCTTCATCCTTTTGTAGGCTCAGCATCTAACGGAAGCCCTTCTTGTTAATGCCCTTAATGGTAAAAACGGATTGGATAAAGTAGTTGCAATGGCTGAAGGTTGAAACCTTACCCGGATGGACATAGACCAAAGCATCAATGACTTGAGTTTGGAGATGGATGCCCTTAAAAATGAAAAAAAGGTCCCGAGGTCTCAGCTTGTGGTCCTAGAACATGAGATGCTTCTTCATTCCAGTAATTTGAGGGACACTTCTTCCTTGTTGTCCTCCACTAGGGATTCCTTTGATAAAGTTGTGGGGATTTATGCCTTAGGCTAGATTGAGTTTTTTTTTTAGGGGGGGGGGGGAGGCAGAGTCCATTCGCTTCCAGAAGGCTGAGATCCATGGTTTACATGATAATCTTATCCATGTTGACGACAAGGTGGGGCTTATGAAATAGTTAGTTGAGGAGCTTATTGTTATGAGAGAATATCTGACCTCTGGAGGTTAGGAGCTATTAAAGGAGTATGATGAGGTATCCATGCTTTACTCCACTATTTATGGTGATGTTCACTCTACTGTCATGGGAAACATGAACATCTATCTCAAGTCTGAGCCATAAGAAGTTTCTTTACTACAATTTTAGTTCTAGGTTTGATGCTTGTAAGGCCAAGGTTCAAGAGTTGTTTCCTGAGGTGGACGTTTCCGATTTATTTACTGATGCCACCCCCTTTGTTGAAGGTTCTGACAGTGACACCTTAGATCGAGAGTAGAAAGAATCTTTTTCTCCTTAACCCCAGCTTAGGTCCTTGAAGAAGGGAGGTCTACTTCCATAGAGGAACCTCTAATAGTCATGATCCTTAAGAAGGCTTTCATTATCCTTCTTTGTTTGAATTTGTTAGTTGGCTGTGGGCCTGTAATTCTATCATCTGCTCTATTTTGAATGAAATTTGGGATTATTGGATCATGTGATTTTTTATAATCATTACTTTATACTTTGCTTTACTTTTTTTCTTTGCTGAGAAAATTTTTGTAGTTTAAAGTTTGCCAAGTATACAGTATACTCTTAGCCCCAAGAATGTTTAGTAAAGAAAAATAGTCTTGAGTTGAAAATCTGCTGGAGCAGTGCTAAGGGTATGAAGATGTAAAGACACACCTTTATGAAAATCAAGATTGAGGTTCTGTAATGGGTGGTTATATCTTAGCCCCTCAATTTCTAGATTGAGAGCACACAATTTTTGTTCGAACACTTAGTCCCCCAAATTTTTGGGTGTGAATGTGCAGAGGTTAAACTTGCAAGGGGTCTTAAGACTTTCGGCTTGAAAACCTAAAGTTGAACGCTTGAAATATGAAATCCTTATAAGGGACCTGTAAGGACATTTTTGTCCATTAATATTATATATGTCGTGCGCCGTTACACCGTTGAGGAAGTTCAAGAATCATATGCTCATTAACGGATCCGAATATCAAAAGGAGAAACAGGAATCAAGGGAAACTGACCTTACCGGACCGATCCGGCACAGATAAAAGAACCGATCCGGTTTATCCGGACCGATCCGCCTAAAGTGACCGGACCGATCCGTCTGCTGAGTTGAGGCCAGTATACCCCGGATCCATAACGAACAGATGAAGTCAAAATGCCGAACCGATCCGATGCCAACCGGATGGATCCGTCTTCAGAAAAAGAACCGATCCGAGGTCACCGGACCGATCCGCCTAAAGTAACCGGACCAATCCGATGAGGATAAATTCTTCCAGATCGTGTAGCAGATTTTTTAGGGTTTTAACTCCTTATTTAAACCACGATCAGTAGTTGGTTTCGATAAGACTTTCCCACGATTTTCATAGCATATCAACCCTAAAGTCTTCACCTATTGAGTCCTATGATTCTAGGTTTTTAGATTCACGCATCTTTCATATCTATGTGAATCAAATTTGGTAACCCAAGAACACCATTACTGTTGTTCAACCTTTGTGAAGTGGACCGCTTCTTCCTCTTCATTGCTGCCCTACTGGACAGGGATAGTTCCAGCCGCCAACCCTACTGGA
This sequence comes from Sambucus nigra, assembly GCA_949130495.1. Taxonomy (NCBI): domain Eukaryota; kingdom Viridiplantae; phylum Streptophyta; class Magnoliopsida; order Dipsacales; family Adoxaceae; genus Sambucus; species Sambucus nigra. The sequence goes on from OX422211.1 coordinate 146,851,212, forward strand.
AAGGGAGTCTTCCAGCCGCGACTACAGAATCCGATACCTGAGGGTAATTCTTAGTCAAAAACTTGTATTTCAGTGTAATCCGATTGTAAGCCGTTTCTCTTACAAATTATAGTGATATACAAATAGTTTTGCCCCTGTGGGGGATTTTTCCTTAAACTTTGTGTGTTGAATATCTTGTGCATGATCTCATGTTGTTTCATTCACGCCTAGTTGCATGCTTAGGGTTAATTTGGGTTAAAATGGTATTTACTATATTATTTCTTAATTGAACGCAAGCGCCAACTCTTTCAAATTGGTATCAGAGCAGGTTACGCTAATCTATCGCGTATTCCTTTTTTTCCCGCAAAATTTTTCTAAGATATCAATTTTCTAAAAAAAATGATTTTTGAAAAAGTGCGTGTTCAAATGGAGAAGTCATATTATAAAATGCCTATTTTTGACGGATCAAATTATGCTTATTGGAAAGCCCGTATGAGGTCGGCTTTAAAAGCCATTGATGAACGTGTCTGGATTTTGGTTGAACGAGGGTGGACTCCTCCCACCGTGACTGTTGATAATGTGACCAACTTGAAACCTGACATTTCTTGGACTTATGAAGAATTTAAATGGTCATCTTTCAATTCTAAGGGTCTAAGTGCTATTTCTGGGTCTGTCACACCTGATGAGTTTAAACGCATAATGACGTGTACCACGTCAAAAGAGGCATGGGATGTTTTGCAACTTACCCATGAAGGAACAAATGTTGTTAAAGAGTCAAAATTGCAAAATTTAACAACTCAATTTGAAACCATCACCATGCATGAAAATGAATGTTTTGATGAATTTTATGCTAGGCTTTCTGACATTGTTAATAGTTGCTATAATCTTGGTGAACATATTCCAAATGCTAGAGTTGTTAAAAAGATTCTTCGTTCCCTTCCTAAGCGTTTTATACCTAAAGTCACTGTGCTAAATTCCTTGGGTAATTTAAATACACTAAAATTGGAAGAACTGGTAGGAGATTTACAAACCTATGAAATAGACATGTTTCCTAAATCTGCCAAGCCAAAAGTTAAGGGAATTGCCCTTAAAGCCCAAGAGAGAAAAAGTGAGTGGTCGGCAAGAAAGAAAGTCGAGTCATCTAGAAAGATAGAAAATTCTGATTCCGAATGTGAGTTTGACTTAGATGATTTGGCATTATTTGCAAAAAACTTCAAGAAAATTCTGAAATTTAAAAAAAGTGGAAACTTCAAAGATAAAAAGAATTTTCAGAAAAATAAGTTTGAAAAGAAAGATTTCAAAGAACCCCCTAAAGACAGTGAGAGGTGTTTTGAGTGCGACGGTAAGGGACACAGAGCGTTTGAGTGTGCCACTCGTCTGAATAGGGAAAAGGGCAAAGTTGTCCTAAATGCTACCCTTAGTGACGACAGTGAGGTCGAGTCGGTGGACTCGGGAGATGAGTCACCGCATGAGCGTAACTTCACCGCGTTCATGGCTAGTCATGTGAGTACTCCTAGTGCATCTCATGACGATGAGGATGCTACTTCACAGGGACACCTCGACAACGAGAGCGAAAAGAGTGAGGGAGAGGAGGAAGGTAGTGAGGACGAGAGTAACCTTCAACGCGCCTACGCCGAGTTATATAATGAGTCTTTCAAAACTAAAAAACGTAACAAGGCGTTAGTTCTTAGAATCACCGCGTTAGAAGAAGAGTTAGAAGAGACAAGAGAGAGAGAGTCCTCCACCTGCACCGCCATGAGAGAGAGAGAGTCTGCCTGGGTTAGTAAAGAGAATTTGCTTAGAGAGAGAGAGAGAGCAGTTTTGAGAAAGAAAAAGCGGACTTGACTAAACAAGTGGCTAGTCTTACGAGTGAGATGCATTCCTCCCTGGAGACTCAGAAGAAACTTGAAGCACTTGTTGCCCAGCTTACTCATGACCTTGAGAGAGCTCGGAAAGTCAAGGTACAAATCGAGGACAGATCTGGGAAGATAGGAAAGATGCTCCTCGGTCCCGCTTTAGGTTTTGGTGACAGGCAAGGAATAGGTTTTGATGGTGCCTCCACATCCCAAATTGCACCCGGACCAATTCCTAAGTTTACTACGACTCCTTATGGCCGTCATCAAAAACCAAGAAGGAGATTTCGACCAAGAAAAGCAATCCAAGGTCCTCCTAATAATGTGCCCTTTTGCTCCTATTGCAAAAGAAAAGGACACCTTAGGGATGATTGCTATAAGTTGGGTCGGACTCGATGTACGTTTGCTCCACCACATCAGACTGATGAGTTTGCCAGTCTGAGAGAGCGTGTTGAGTTTCTAGCCGCCACATCACAGAGTTTGATGGAGGAATTCCGACGAATAACCTTACCATCAATGAATGCGCCCCGCATTACGGCTAAAACCAACAACAACAAGGGAATACAAAAAGGTACCTACTCTTGGGTTCCTAAGAAAGAGAAAAAGGCCCTTGTTGTCCATGTCGCTCTCAAAACCCATAATACCTCACAGTGGTATTTTGACAGTGGATGCTCCAGACACATGACAGGTGATGTCTCATATTTTACCCACCTTGAGGATTATAATGACGGGAGAGTCACCTTTGGAGATGGTAGCAAATCTAGCATAGTAGGATGAGGTACAGTAGAGTTACCAGGATTTCCAAAGCTAGAGAACATGCTGTACGTCAAAGGTTTGAAAGCAAACCTTCTTAGCATCAGCCAGCTGTGCGACGATGACTTTGCTGTGAAGTTTGACCGGAAAGCTTGTAAGGTCTATAATCAAGCCGGTAAACTTTTAGTTCAAGGGGTGAGGACAGAGGATAACTGCTATGGGACTGAGCCCACATCCTCACTTGTTTGCAACAGCGCCACGATCACTCCTATGGATCTGTGGCACCAACGTCTAGGTCATGTGAACGTTAGAGACTTATCTCGTTTAGTCAAAAAGGACCTAGTACGTGGCTTACCATCACTTGGAAAGCCAACTTCCATGATTTGTGGACCCTGTCAGTTGGGAAAACAAATTCGTAGCCCTCATAGGAAGTTGAACTCCATTACCACCTCCCGTGTTCTTGAATTGATTCACATGGATCTTATGGGTCCTACTCGCACGGAGAGTCTAGGTGGTAAGAGATACATTCTCGTGATGGTGGACGATTTCTCTAGATACTCTATTGTCGGTTTTCTAAGAGAGAAATCAGATGCTGTTGAATTCCTAACGACCAAGTGTCGTGTATTGCAAAACCAACACGGTGTCACTATTAACAGAATACGTAGTGATAACGGCACTGAATTTAAGGAAGCAAAGGTGGATTTGTAATGTGATAGCCTTGGGATCAAACATGAGTTTTCTGCTGTGAGAACTCCTCAGAAAAATGGGATTGTTGAGAGACAGAATAGAACGATCCAAGAGATGGCTAGATCTATGCTTCAAGGTCGTAAGGTCTCTAGGAGATTTTGGGCAGAGGCAGTGTCTACTGCATGCCACACGGTGAATAGGTTCTATCTGCGTCCACACACACTTAAGACGCCTTATGAATTGTGGACAGGCAAGAAACCCAACCTGGCATATTTCCGTGTCTTTGGGAGTAAATGCTACATCCTACGGGATAGAGAGCAATTAGGAAAGTTTGACTCCCGGAGCGATGAGGGAATATTTCTAGGCTATTCATCGAACAGTAGAGCGTACCGGGTTTTTAACCTGAAGAGCTCTAAGGTTATGGAATCAATAAACGTCACCGTACAAGATGATGAACCCCCGACGGTTATTGATCCCAACCTTCAGTGTGAGGATGAGGAATGTTCTGACAGTGATTTTCCTGTTCCTCTCCCACACTCTGTGGACCCTATTCCTGTGTTAGGGGACACACATGCTTGGGTTCGCAGGAGTCATGATCCTTCAGCCATTGTTGGCGATCCCACTCTAGGGGTCAAGACTCGTGCTCAACTAGAGAACGTTGCTAGTCATCATTGCTACACGTCCAAAGTCGAGCCCAAGAATCACAAAGAAGCACTCAAAGATGAACACTGGATTTCTTCTATGCAAGATGAGTTGCTTCAGTTTAAGAAGAACAATGTCTGGGAACTTGTACCCCGACCTAGTGATACTAATGTTATTGGTACCCGGTGGAATTTCAAGAATAAAATGGATGAAAATGGTACCATAACCAGAAACAAGGCTAGGTTGGTCGCTCAAGGCTACACACAGATAGAGGGTGTAGACTTTGGGGAGACATTTGCTCCTGTTGCGAGGCTTGAGTTCGTCCGTTTATTACTCGCCATCGCATGTCATCTGCACTTCAAGTTATATCAGATGGATGTCAAGAGTGCCTTTCTGAATGGCATTCTACAGGAGGAGGTTTATGTGGAACAACCAAAAGGGTTTGAAGACCCTAAGCACCCTGATCACGTCTACTATCTGAGGAAAGCCTTGTATGGTTTGAAGGAAGCACCCCGTGCTTGGTACGAGAGGCTTACTTCCTATCTCTTAGCCCGTGGCTTCAAGAGAGGGGGAGTTGATATGACGTTGTTCGTCAGAAGAGATGATGGTGCTATATTGGTTGCCAAATCTATGTGGACGACATAGTCTTTGGATCCACATGCTCCCAGCATGCTCACCACTTTGAGGAGGAGATGAAAAGTGAGTTTGATATGAGCATGGTAGGTGAGCTTACTTTCTTCCTTGGTCTCCAGGTTCGTCAGCTAGAGGATGGGATGTTCATCTCCCAATCCAAGTATGCTAGAGACCTAGTGAAGAAATGTGGTTTAGACTCCGCTAAGCATGCTCGTACTCCTATGAGTACCACTACCAAGCTTAGTAAGGACACTTCAGGCAAGGACGTAGAGCAAACCTTGTATCGGAGTATGATAGGCAGCCTTCTCTACTTGACTGCTAGTCGTCCCGACATTGCCTTTAGTGTTGGAGTATGTGCGCGTTATCAGGCGTCTCCTAAAGAGTCACACTTACTCGCTCTAAAACGTATTATCAAATACGTGAGTGGGACTCTCTCATACGGTATTTGGTATTCCTTTGATACCGATGACCAGTTGTCCGCCTATTCGGATGCCGATTGGGCCGGGGACGTAGATGGATGTAAGAGCACTTCAGGTGGGTGCTTCTACTTTAGTTCTGCTCTTGTCTCTTGGTTGAGCAAGAAGCAAAACTCCATCTCTTTGTCCACTGCGGAGGCTGAGTACATCGCCGCCGGGAGTTGTTGCACGCAACTCATGTGGATGAAGCAAATGTTGGAGGATTATGGGATTTCACAGGACACCATGACCATTTCCTGTGATAACACGAGCGCGATACACATATCCCGCAATCCTGTCCAACATTCGCGCACAAAGCACATCAGGTTACGCGAGCACTTCATACGTGAGTTAGTTGAGGAAAAGGTCGTAACCCTGAATTTTGTTCCCACGGACCGTCAGTTAGCCGATATTTTCACGAAACCTTTAGATGCCCTTAGATTTGAGAGTCGTAGGAAGTCTTTGGGGATTTGTACAGTTGACTGAGGGGTTGGTCCATGTCTAGCGTAGGTTGCATTGTCATTTTCATATCCTCTGATGCTTATTGCTAGATTGTACTATTAGTGTGTTTTACTTATCTTTGCTTTTCATTATTCTTTGAAAAATACAAAAAGATTTTCTTTTAAGAAAAATTTTGAGAAAAAGCACAAAAAGATTTTATTTTGATAAAATTTTTGAAAAATTGAAAAAGAGATTTGTCTTTTATGGATGAGCATTTAAGATAGCCAAGTCACAACTTCATTCCATATATCCATGTGACTGCTTGATAGAGATTTGAGAGGCTACATCATTTCATCCATGTGCTTAACATTGATTGGAGTCCTTAAGATGTAATTAGTGATATCTTCCTACATGTTTGACTCCTATATCCTTTACTGCACACATGCACGGCTTAATTTGATTATTTCACTTGTCTATCACATATTGGCTTGAGTGTTTCTATCTCAATTCTGTCTATACAATGTACAATATGCGATAAAACTTGACAAGATTGGATTGCATGTAAAAACCGTTTTGGTGAGACTGTGTGATTATTTGCATAACGGGGAGGGGCTGCGAAAGTTGATTCTTTGTACTTTGCGCAAAAGCCACCGTTAAAAAGGACCTAAAAAATGGAGGAATTGTAATATCCGAGGTCCTAAGAGGTTAAAAGAGCCCAAAAAATTTAAAGGCAATAAAAATCAATTCATGCCAAATATGGGCCATTGTAGGTTTCACCATCAATTCTCCAAAGTTTGAGAATTTAGCATACCTCTATTAAAAATATAAATCTGAGGGAGTTTGGTTGGAGATTGAAAAACGGGTTTGCACTTCCTTGAAAGTCCTAAAAAAGCATGATAATCATTTTGGACGTTATTGGTGTAGAAATCACTTTGAGCTTTGATTTGTAGATTTGATATAGTCAATGTCTTATATTTCCAATCTTTCACACCAAAGGAAGCATTTGAGTTCATTCGTTAGGAATATCCAATATTCATCGTGCTCATATGTCATGTTTGTATGCATTGATTTTCCTATCGAATTTTGATCACACCCATTCATTTACGCTATCACCGACTTGGTTGTTTTATGTTCATTCATGGTGTGATTTTATGCCTTGTGTCACCCCGGTACTTGATTGCTTGATTTATTTCTCTCATTTGTCTATTTGGGGACATCATAAAAAGGGGAAGAATGAATTATAATGAATTATCTGATTATGGGGGAGTTTTGAAATTCTGAGAATATCATCTTAAATTGATATATATGCTTATGTTTATCTCATTTCAAACTCTATACGTCACTTGGTATTTGCTTTATCTCATGTGTGTAGGTACATCCTTGATAATCCCATGATACACACCCTGATGAGAAAAGCGTGAAGATTCCTGAAGAATTGAAGATCAAACGATGCAGTCTTATTCACTTGTACTTTTTCAGTTTTGGGTTCATGGAAGGGTAGATTTGTATAGGCATGTTCATTTCTTTGATAATTCGGATGTTTGTTTTTATGTATGTACCGGCATAGACATAGGGGGAGATTTGTAAGGACATTTTTGTCCATTAATATTGTATATGTCGTACGCTGTTACACCGTTGAGGAAGTTCAAGAATCATATGCTCATCAACGGATCCGAATATCAAAAGGACAAATAGGAATCAAGGGAAACTGACCTTACCGGACCGATCCGGTACAGATAAAAGAACCGATCCGGTTTATTCGGACCGATCCGCCTAAAGTGACCGGACCGATCCGTCTGCTGAGTTGAGGCCAGTATACCCCGGATCCATAACGATCCGATGAAGTCAAAATGCCGAACCGATCCGATGCCAACCGGATGGATCCGTCTTCAGAAAAAGAACCGATCTGAGGTCACCGGACCGATCTGCCTAAAGTAACCGGACCGATCCGATGAGTATAAATTCTGCCAGATCGTGTAGCAGATTTTTTAGGGTTTTAACTCCTTATTTAAACTACGATCAGTAGTTGGTTTCGATAAGACTTTCCCACGATTTTTAGAGCATATCAACCCTAAAGTCTTCACCTATTGATTCCTATGATTCTAGGTTTTTAGATTCACACATCTTTCAAATCTATGTGAATCAAATTTGGTAACCCAAGAACACCATTACTGTTGTTCAACCTTTGTGAAGTGGACCGCTTCTTCCTCTTCATTGCTGCCCTACTGGACAGGGATAGTTCCAGCCGCCAACCCTACTGGAAAGGGATTCTTCCAGCCGTGACTACAGAATCCGATACCTGAAGGTAATTCTTAGTCAAAAACTTGTATTTCAGTGTAATCCGATTGTAAGCCGTTTCTCTTACAAATTATAGTGATATACAAATAGTTTTGCCCCTGTGGGGGATTTTTCCTTAAACTTTGTGTGTTGAATATCTTGTTCATGATCTCATATTGTTTCATTCACACCTAGTTGCATGCTTAGGGTTAATTTGGGTTAAAAATGGTATTTACTATATTATTTCTTAATTGAACGCAAGCGCCAACTCTTTCAGGTCCTAAGACCTACGGACTGAGTAAAATTTAAAACTTGAAGTCCTTTGAACTTAGGCAAATTTGAATTTTGAAATCCTCATAAGGGTCCTAAGACCTCCAAATTTAGAAACTATTGGAAGTTTGAAGTCCTTATAAGGGTCATAGACCTCCTGACTGAAACACTTTGTAATGTGAAGTCCTTATAAGGGTCTAAGACCGATGGACTTAAAAAAATTTGGAAGTTTGAAGTTTTTATTAGGGTCTAAGAACTCCAGGCTGAAACACTTTGTAATATGAAGTCATTATAAGGGTCTATGGACTCATGACTTAGAAAACATTTTGTAATCTGAAGTCCTTATAAGGGTCTAAGACCTTCGGACTTAGAAAACATTTGGTAGTTTGAAGTCCTTATAAGTGTCTAAGACATTTGGACTGAAATATTTTGTAATTTGAAGTCATTATAAGGTTCTGAGACCTTTGAATTTAGAAACCATTTTATACTGTGAAGTCCTTATAAGGGTCTGAGACATCCGGACTTATAAAACATTTGGAATTTTGAAGTTCTTATAAGGGTCCGAGACCTCCGAACTAAAACACTTTTTAATCTGAAATCCTTATAAGGGTCTGAGACCTCCAGACTTAGAATTTTTTATTGATCTGAAGTCCTTATAAGGGTTTGAGACCTCAAGACTTAGAAAACGTTTAGAACTTTAAAGTTTATAAGGGCCTCAGAACTCCGGACCAAAACACATTATAATCTGAATTACTTATAAGGGTTTGAGACCTCCAGACGTAGAAAACATTTTATAATCTGAAGTCCTTATAAGGTTTTGAGACATTCGAACTTAGAAAACATTTAGAAGTTTGAGGGTCGTATTGGGCTGAAAAGCCTCTAGACCTATGGACTTACACTTTATATATTTTTTTAAAACTGGAGTTTTGGTTAATTTTTTATATTTACACATTTATACCACCCAAAAATGTGGGGTGTAAGGTTTATGCGTATTTCCTTTCTTTTTTGGGTACTCCTCTATTATAAAGAAAATATTTTGAGGAAAGGAAATGGGTTATTTATGGGTCCTTATACCTTAGCCTTTTGGAATTATGGAAGAAGATCTCAATAACCCATTTAGTCATTTATGAGTCCGAAGACCTTTGACTATTAGTTTTTAATCCAAGGCTGAAATCCTTGCAACTTGAATGTTGGGTCTTGAGACCTTAACTTAAATTTGGAGCCAAGGTTGAAATCCTTGTAGCTCTTAAAGAATGATTATATATAACACATCATGGGAAATAAAAAGCTTCATTTTAATTCTTTCAAATATTTTATACATTACTTGCATTAGTTCTTGAGGTGCTCTATATTATAAGGATGAGACAACTAGGTCTCATAATCTTGGTTACCACGTATGAACCCTTGCATCTGGGACCTAGATTCCGTTAACTTGGATTCTTCGTTGCAAGTATAATCTCCCTCAAAACTAGGTTTCCCACTTTTAACTCCCTGTAGTGGACCGTTTTGTTAAAATATGAGGCTATTTTCTGCTTGTATGTTATCATCTTGACCAGTGTAGCTTCTCTTCTTTCTTTTAACTCATCTAGAGATACCCTTAGACTTTCTTCATTAGATCATGGTTCAAACTGAGATACCCTTTGTGTGGGTATTTCAACACCAGTTAGGATTACAACCTCAATACCGAACGTCAGATAGAATGTAGATTTTCTTATTGGACCTCTGACTATGGTCCTATAAGCCCACATAATGTTGGGTAGTTATTCAACCCACAACCCCTTGGCCTTCAATAGTCTCTTCTTCAAACTATGGAAGAATATTTTGTTAATAACATCAACTTGTCCATCAGCTTGTTGTCCTTAGTCAGGCTAAACTGACAGATGTGTTCTTCCAGATGAAGTTGGTGGTCTTCTTCTCAGTGATGGTGGCCAAGGGTTTATCCTCAGCCCACTTGGTGAAGTAATCAATGGATACTATGCAAAACTTATTTTGGCCTTTTTTTGAGGGAGAGAGGCCCTACGAAATCCACAAACCATCGAGCAAAGAGCCACAGACTTAGCATCAGGGACATCTTATCTACTGGTTGTTTTGTAACAAAAGAAAATCTCTAGCACTTGTCACAACGATGCACCAGGTCCATGGTTTCCTTCCCCAATGTTGGCAAAAAGTATTGTACCCTCAGGACCTTATCGACTAAGATCTTTGGTCCCATGTGGGCACCAAACACCCCTTTGCGGAGGTCTCTGAGAATGTAACTAATTTCTAATGGGCTCAGGTATCTCTGGGGAGCTGAGCAGTATTTATTTTTGTATAATACTCCATTTTCAGATAGAATCTAGAGGTTGTGAACTTTAGTCGTAGATTATTTTTAGGAATATCATCATTGTTGAGGTAGGCTTTGATGGGAGTAATCTAGTCTGAGCTTTGATCGACCTCTATAGTGTTGATTTGTAGTTATATGATTCTTGGCTGATGTAGGGTGATAATTAGGACTTCTAGGTCTATACCATTTTATTATGCCGTACGTGCAAGGTGGTTTTCCTCTGAGTTCTCATCTTGGGGGGCCTTTCTTATGTTGTATAATTGCTAGGTACCCTGCCTTCCTGTCTCCTTTGGCCTCATAGGCCTCAGTGACCTGATTGACCAATAGTTGGGAGTCGCTAATAGCCTCTTCCTATTGATATTTTAAGTAGATGTCAAGGCCTAATCCTGCCACCAAGGATTCATACTTTACTTCATAATTAGAGGCTTTAAATTTAAAGCGTAAGGCAATAGAGATTGTACATTCATTCGATGTCGATAAGTGGATTCCTTCCCCACTATCTGAGATGTTTGAGGATCTATCCACATGTAACACCTAAGTAGGAGATATGAGGTCTATTTACTAGAATATAGGTTACCTAGTCTCATGGGAAATCGATGGAACCTTAGCCTTAGGTTCGTGTAGTCCTTTTTTACTTCTTCCAGGTTATTGAACTTCGTAATGAAATCTTTTATGGCTTATCCCTTGACAACACTCTGAGGTTGATACCTGATGTCTAACTCACCCAGTTCTACAGACCATTTAACAGGCCTCCTGGAGGTTTGAGTCTTGTGGAGGACCTGTCAGAAGGGTTGATCGGTCATAATTATAATGGAATGGTGCTGGAAGTAGGGCCTCAATCATTTTAATGAGATGATAAGGCAGAAGGATAACTTCTCTATTCTTGGTTACTTCCCCTAGTCCCCTTTAGGGCCCGTCTAACATAATATATGGGGTATTGCACCTTAAATTCTTCCTTGATGAGAGAAGAGCTGATAGTTATGGATGAGGCAGAAATGTAAAGGTACAAATCTTCCCCCATAATTATCCATAACAATAGTGGTGCGGACACTAAGTACTTCTTGAGGTCTTAAAAAGCTTCCTCATTCTCAAGAGTCCATTTAAAGGTCTTCTTTAAAATTTTTAAGAAGGTTAAACACTTATCTATGGCATTGGAGACGAATCAGTTGAGGGCAGAAACCCTTTCAGTTAAGATTTGGACCTCATTTACTCTTCTTGGGGACTTTATATCCAACAAAGCTTGGATCTTCTCCAGATTGGATTCAATGCCTCATCTGGTGACCATGAACCCAAGGAATTTGCCGTCGGCTACCCCCAAATGCACACTTCTTTAAATTGAGAAACATTTGGTTCATGTGAAGCACAACAAAGGTCTGTCTAAGGTTCTGAACATGGTTATGAGCTTCTAAGATTTTTACTAACATATCGTCAATATAGACCTCCATGATATTACCAATGAGTTCCTTAAAAATAGAGTTCACCACTCTTTGATAAGTTTCACCTACATTCTTTAGTCTGAAAGGCGTAAATTTATAACAATAAATACCTTTGCCTGTGATGAATGGGGTCTTTTCCTCATCGATAGGAGCCATCCTGATCAGATTTTACCCGAAATAAGCATCCATGAAGAAGATGAGCTCATGACCAATTGTAAAGTCTACCAAAGTGTTAATACGAGGTAGGGGATAGTAGTCCTTAAGCATTCCTTATTAAAATCAGTGAAATCAACCCACATTCTTTATTTTTTATTAGCTTTGGGCACAAGCACCACATTGGAGAGCCACTCGGGGTACTGTACCTCTTTGATGAAGTAGGGGCTAAAAGTTTGTCGACCTCCTATACTATGGCATTGTTCCTTTCTGGCCAAATAATCTCTTATTTTGTTGGATCTACTTGTGATTTAGGTTCATACTTAGGGGGTGGATCATGACTTTGGGGTCCATTCCCATTATATTAGAGTGGCTCTACACGAAGACGTACTTATTTTCCCTTGGGAACTGAATAAGTTCTTCTCTAAGGGAGAGGTTGATTTGGGCCCCAATTTGGAATTCTTTGGTCGGATCCTTCGCATCGATGCACACAATGATCATAGCCTCTTCAGGTTCTCCCCCTTAGTCTTTATTTTTGTCTTAAGGATCCAAAGAGTCCACATTTAGCAATTTTATGCTTGGGACTTTTATAGGGAGGTCCTTTTACTGTACCTATGTTCTCTTGAGAAGATGATCCATAACAGTGTTAAGTGGCACGTTGATGAGAGCAAGATGTGAATTCGAGAAAAATGTAACTTCTTATTCCAACAGATGACACCAAACCAATGAGTTTTAAAATCGTATCTGACTTTATAACCTCAGGTGCTCCCCTTTGAACCTCAGACGGGTAATAGAAGATAAGAGTTAAGTGTGAGATAAAGTTTTCAAGTGGTTCGGACCTCAAGAGATGGTCCTACATCCATTGTACAAAGGTATTATGCCTGTTTATTAGAAAGTGATTGAGTGCTATAGTTTAGAAGACCGTCCTTAGATCCTTTGTTAGTAGTCTCGAAGACCTTAGGAAGTATCTGCATGACTTCTCTAAGGTTTCTAGAATAATACTTTAGGGCTCAACAAGACATATAAGATGTATCTCCGCTTGGAAATATCTTGAGTTATAACATATACTCTTAACAGTGGGTTAAGAGTGGGAAATAAAGAGTAAACACTAGCCAAAGGCTTAGAACTTTATCTTTTCTTTAAATTTGATTTATTGACACCTTTCCCCTTCAAACACCCCTATATTTATAATGATACTCAGAATAACAATGGGCGAACTGACACAGCATCGTTGAAGTGTCCCTTAGGTCAGCCAGTGTCATCAAGGTGGTGGAGTGTTATTAAAGGTTTGTAAGTTTGTAAGAAGGTTATTCGGGTGCATTAAATGCTGATGAGAACTTTCAATGCAAGTGGAGCTGAGTAGCGACGAAAGGTGGAATAGTGTCCTACTTTCCACCCACCCGTTAGAGCGATCACGGAAGCTCTTTTGGAGGTCATAGAGGACTGGAACTACCATGGGGGATCCACGAGTTGGTCTTGAGATGTTTTATAGTGAAGTACCCTTGTTCCGATGGTTAAATGACCTTAGTAGGACATTTCTCTTCAAGCCGAGGTTGGCTTAGGGCAAAACTATTGTGATGTGGTCTCTAAGGTGTGTTGGGGAAATGTGTTGGAAGGATTAACTCTCTATAGGGAGGAAGGGAGCAACTGGGGTGTAAATCCATACCATAGCTTGGCCTTTGGGGTTATAGAGACCTTATGCCCCAAGTTGTAGCTAGTCTGAGGTCTGGGGCTGGCAGTGGAACCTCTGCCTTGGTATGGGGGTAACCCAAAAGATTTAAGGTACTTGGGAAAAACCAAAGGTAAAAGTTAAAATGTAGAGATGTGATGTTCCTATCAATGCACCCATTGCAATTAATTTCTTTTGCGCATTTCTTCTTATTTTGTATGTACTTTATTAACTTGGTATTTGAATTGCAGTGTTATGCCTACTTATATATATCTAGGGTATGTTCGTGATTGTGTATTGTGGATTATGCATCTAAGAACTTATCTTTTTCAACTCCTCTTATAGACATGTATACCTTAGTTCTTTACAGTTTTGGTAGAATTTAAACATTATTAGGTTGATTCAATTTTTCATGGCTATTTAAAAAAAAAATAGTTTATGTGAGATGGATTTTGTTTTTCATGTTCATATAAGTTATTCTATTAACCCATGAACATTTTTTGTTTGGGTTTTATTATTACTTTCTTCTTTTGACTTGTATCTTTTTTTTTTGTATGTAAATATTTTTGTGTTATTTGGTGTTTGTTTTAATTTCAATTTAAAAACCCATTAATGGCTGAACATTAGAGGCCTACAATTTCAAATCACAATTAGATTACTTTATTTCATTATATAAATATGCATCATATTTTCTTAGAAACTCCTTTTTTATAATGAAACTAATATTTTTTTTAAATAATTTTATCGCATGTTCCTATTATGAAATTAACACTACGTTGATGGGATTCCTCGTGCGTAAAAATCAGTTATCGAGTTTCATGTTTTACTGTACTTGATGGCATTGGGGTTTTGAGAGAAAATTCAAAGTTTTCATATTGGTGTTATTGCCACGAATTGAGTTAAATCGATGATGTTGTTTATACAAGGTCTAGGATGGACTCTTAGTACTGCTGTTGGAGTATTTTTTATTTCTTAAACAAGGTGGACAATCTTATAACCAAAGGAAACTCTGCCTAAATTTTTTAAATTATTTACAATTATTTGTGTTATATAAAAAGATCATTTTGTCTTATATTATACACGACTTAATACTTTGGAAAAGTATCTTCGTGCCTTTAGGCACGGGCAATCGACTAGTGTGCCTTCAGGACGAAAGTAGAGAAGGGAAAATTTGTCACCGCGTGGGGATTCGAGGGTGGAAGTCCTCTTTTCACCACTTGCGCGATATTCGCAGGCTACCACAGATATAAGTCGATTATCATTAAAAGGGGAGGAAAAGATAGAAAATGGATTCGCCAGCCTATTTTGCCCCAAAAAGTGAAAATATGCAGCCGTCTCTGAAGAAACGACATCAAAGACAAACAGTTACAAACGAAACCAAATAAATCGGGGGTCCAGGGACTAAGTTACGAAATGGAAAGTTATTAAGCATCCATTTCATCATTTCAGTCTCTCATGGGCTATGATGATATTCTCTTTTTTTCCAAGATATGACTCATGTGCAAAACGTGTGTGATGTGAATATAAGTGAGAAAAAGAAATCCCCCCACTCATGCCATGGGAAGGACGCAGCTGAGTCATTCTAAGAAGTGTCCAAAAGAAAGAAAATGATATGAAAATACGATATTAGTGATAACCGAATCACGATTCACTATGAGGAAGTGAATGTTCACGTCGAATGGTATCACCGATATGTGGGCATATACATACACACAATACTTTTAAATATGAGATTTAACTAAAATTATGCAGTGAACAAAATAGGACTCGAATCTCGATAATGGTTCAGGACGCCTACATAGCCAAAATAGGCATCAAAGTCTACGTAGTTCGATATATCACAAGGGTGGTGTTTATCCCAGAAACCCAAATTTAGGACTCCTCTTTAGTTGGTTTGGAAGAAAATGTGCTCAAGTATAAAAATGTAGAAAAAATAAGGAAGTCCTACTTTGGGGTTTACCCTTTTTTTTTAATCTTTTTTGGTTTTATGAAAATATTTTTGTGTTTATTAATAATAAAAAGGAGATTAGTTGAGGTGAGAAAGTGAAATAAAAAAAATATATCAAAAGTGAAGGAAACAGTAAATGAATAACACTAATTAAATGAGATGTAAAAGAGTATGAATAAACCTCCTATAGAACTTTGCTACTAATTTCAAAGTGGTGTAGGATGATTTTTATGGTGGTTGGATGGTGGTGGAGTAAGGGTAAGATGGGTGGAAAAAGGTGGGGTGAAGGTGGTGTAAGAAGAATGGAGAGAATGTTTGGAAAAAAGAATTTTTGGGATGATGATGCACGTATTTTGAGGCATAGAATGTTCTAATTGCTGAAAAAGGGGTCCTTGGGATTGAGTTAATGGCCTCCTTGAATAGAAAAAAATTAGGGTTGGGGGTTTTCCGATCGACATAGGCCCTAGCCTACCTATCGACATACCCCTAGCTTGCTAGCGAACTAAAGTACACCTCTGCCTATAGGGAGAGGGTCTTGGGTGCCTATAGGCAGTCCAAAAATGACTTTTTCAGAAAAATGGGCATAAAATGCAAATGGTAAGTTCAAATTGTGCACTAAAGGAGATTCAGAGGTCTATGAAAATCTATTGGTCCACTCTCGGGTTCGAGAGTTTACCAAAGTCAAATGGGGATCAAAAGCGCCCGATGGCCTTTTAATGCTAGTTCTAAGAGTTAAAAGGCAAGCATGGATGAATCGTAAGCCCGATTTGCACAAGGTATGGACTGTTGGAAAAGAGGATTCAAAACCTTATGAGAGTGCAATGTGCTATGCCCAGGTTGGAGAGTTGAACAAAGTAAAGCGGGGCTCGGTAATGCCCGATGTCCTTTAAATAAGGGTTTAGAGTAAAAAAATGAGTACGCGCAAACCGTAAGGACGATTTGCGCACAGTATGGATCGTTGGAAATGTAATTCAGAGCCCTATAAGAGTGCAATGAGCTATGCTTAGGTTGGAGGTTTAACCAATGACAAATGGAACTCAGGAGCGCCCGTTGGCTTCTGGATTAGAGTTTAGAGTAGAACCTGGACTCAAACGGTGTTAGGGACGTAAGGATGCATTTAAGTGATACTTGGATGGGGTGTCTATAGATTGCCTCGACGGGTGAGATTAGAATAGGCGGAGGTCATCGAAAGATAGACACCACATGGAAGGTTAAAAGCTTGAGGGTAGAGGTTTCTGCTTGGGTTTAAAGGATGTAGTGACCAAATTCAGCTAGTAAAGGTCGATTCTGTGGACCTAAAAGAGTGAAAGCAATCGATTTAGAGGTCGGGTATATTTTGCGAACCTAGGTCAATTCTGGGGACATATAGAGTAGAAGCGAATGATTTAGAGTGTTGAGACCGATTTTGCGGACCTAAGTAATTTATGTGGACTTAAAGAATGAAAGCAACTAATTTAGAGGGCCAAGGCCGATTTTGCGGACCTAGAAAGTTAAAGTGACCATGTAACACCCCGTGATTTTAGTCGTAAAAAAAATCTGTGTTAAATTGAATATTTTAGAAAAATAAAATTTTGGAATTAATTAATTTTAGTATTCAAAAATGTTAGTTTTTATATATTTAAAATAAGCTTTTAAGTGGAATTTAAATCGGGAGTAAAATTTGGAATTTCTAGTTTTTATATATAAACTGCGGGGGATCTTGGAATAATAGGTCGATTGAATCGGTTCGGCCATGGAGGCGAACTAGTTTGCATCAGCAGCAGTGTGGAATTTGGGTTTCTTTTTATAGAGTTTGGTTAGGACTCAAACACTTCTCTTTTCTTAAAATAAAGTCACGGGTTAAATTTTTTTAAATCACTTTTAACCCTTCTCCAAAAGCAATAGCCTCTCAAAATAATATCTCCACTCTTCTACAAAACCTAAACCTCATTAAACACAAGTTTCAATCCAAGTTTTGAAAATCTAAATCAAGTTTTCTCATGAACGACCAATAACGTGTCTTTCCTATTTTCACGAAAGGAACACAACCATGTAATCATATTTTCAAGATGACTTCTTTACAGACACGAATACTTTTATTGTTCCCCTTAAGTGTTATACATTTTAGATATTACCCAAACTTTAATAAATGTTGTTTTCTTGAAACAAATTAGGAAGACTAATTAGGGAAAGTTTACGGGGCTATTTTTATTCAAATCTAAAAATATATTTAAGACTTGAAATAATCGCATGATTGTATTAGAGATTTAGGTTTCGATAGAATTGTGGGACATTTCACGTATTAAAATTAAAAATATGAAATTATTATAATTTTTCGACTTGTATAATTATGATATTAATGCGTAGGTTGTAGAATGTAATTATTATGGTAAAAGATTATGAATACGCATGTTAGTGTGTAATTATGTGTTAACCAGTAAAATATCACTCTTATGGAAATTATGGAATTTGACAACTGGTGTAACTTTCGGGAAGACCAGTTTAATTATATAATTAAACATATATAGAATTGGATGAGATTGGAATCAGAGAATTAATTGGAATAATTTTAACTATAAATTGAAAATATACTTTATGTGAATGTGGTTCGTGTTAATATTTCGACACCGCGGGGACATTGGGATTTTTTGGGTAGTTATGCTCTTACCCTTATTTTTTAGGTTGCTTGCTAGGCATGCGACTAGTAGGTAGGCCTCATTGTTATTGACGCTTTCTAGGTGTAGGACTAGTGAATGTAGGTTCGTACGGTTGGGTATTTCCTGGGTGGGGGCTAGGTAGTACGTTGTTCCATTGTTCTGTTAGCCTATGTGGTAATTATTGGTGGGCTTTCTTCCTAAATGATAGGTTAAAAAATACTTGTGGTTTTGGTGATATCTAGGTATGGGACTAGGGATGGTTTAGGTTCGGTTACCCAAATAAAGGGTGGGGATAATAGAGCACTATGAGAACTTGAATAAAAATTGATAATTAATGCCTAAGACAAAGAACGGGTATTAAAATGAGTTTGCATCGCAAGTATGTGCAGGGCTAACTATTATTGGGCAGACTGACTATAGCGACATGGGTGTGTGTTCTCGTCACGAGTATGTGCAGGGCTAGTCAAATGAGAAAACTGATTATAGTTACAAGCCGTGCGTGGAACCTCACACTATGTGCAGTGCTAACGAAATTGGGCGAACTTACTACAGTGAAGGGAATGTGTGTGGTGTAAAATTATGGGCGCACCAGGAGTATGTCCAGGACTCGTAATAAGGTGAACTGGCTATATTGGTGTCGCATTAATAAAATTGGTTAAATTAATAATTTTGAATTTATAATGAAATGTTGTAATAAAATAATTGGACTTAAATGGTGGGGTGGCTTAGTTATGTGAGTATTGATTGATGTTTTACTTTACGCGCATGTTATTATATCGTTTAATTTAAAATTCTCTAGTGTAATATTTTTTTATGTATAATGCTTATGTTTTACTTCACGAACCCTAATTGGGAAGATTAACTAATGTTCATGCAGTGGGCTCTCATCTATTGTGTTGACTAACATTCTAGGTATAGTTGCTGGAGTAGAGGAACGGGATGGATTGGAGATTTGTGGAATGCAACTGGAGATTTATCTTTATTGCTTTAGTAGCTTATATTTCATTCCGACATTTTATTTATAATACAGTTATTTATGGATTTTGGTGGGCCATTTGGTTCAACAGTTGTTTATGATTTTTAGTCAGAGAATTTTGTTGTATTATTTAATTTGAGCATTTAGTTATCGTTTGGAGTTGGATTTTATTCTAGAGTTAGCATGGTGATGGATATTATGGTTTGGATAATTATATTCGTTGGATTAAATTGCATGATATCTTATGGAAACAATGTATTTATTGTCTCATATTTCTATCACGTGTTGAGAATGGTATTTTATTGGTGCTGCTCCGTGTAGTTTGGCGGCGGCGTTTGGCTACCCCAACATCGAATCACGAAGGGGTGTTACAGATGGTATGAGAGCATGGTTTTAGGTCTCATAGGTAATGAGTTCGTTTTGCTTCCGCATTACCTATCTTTTATTCCTTTTGATGATTTGTACTCTTGAGTTTTCTTTAGTCTGATGTTGTTGTTCATGTCTTTTCAGATGGCGAACAATAGGTATTCGGAGATAGGAGAGAAGGTTCAGATTCTGGTTTTGCAGCTCAGCGGAGGCAGGGTCAGTTTGTTTGGGGTGCCGAGGAGTTAGTGTCTATTGTACATAAGGCCACTGCTGTCGGTATTAAGATAGGGAGATAGAGATGGAGAAACTGATTAAGGGTGAAAAGCGACGCACGTCAGGCGACGATCATTATTTTCTGTTAACCGCCTCAATACATAAACCTCGGGTATCAAAAATCCACAGAGACGAGTTGGTAGAATTTATAAGGTTTAATATTCCTAAATAAAGGTGTAAAAGATAAATATGAACAAAAAGGAAAAGATTCACAAAAGGGAAAGATTAATCTAAGTGAGGGAAAATAAAGCTAGATTAAGAAAGCGAGTAAAAACTATAGGTTGTGTCGAATATCCCTTACCCAAGTTAATTAGTATAAAATGGTTACATGGGTTGACGAGTTATTACGCATGCGTCTCGTTTTGACAGTTAATTAAATCAAGGGTTGTCACTCCACTAAATTCGCATAAAAGCCTAATGTGATTTTGGCATCAACAAATACCCCGAGAATTACGCACGTAAGGTCGTAAGCACGGAGCATACATGATATGCCCCGTCAAATCTCCTAGGCGTAATAACTAGGACAACGCACCCGAAATAGACTCGTAAACTCCATCACCAAAGCAAAACAACATGTCGACCCGAAATGAGTTCAATCCGACACAACCTAGACTAATTTATCTAGAAAGCATGATAAAATGTGGTAAAGAAAAGTGATAAATAAACGCGGTAAAATTACACTAGAAAGCATGGAAAGAAAGCATGTAAATTAAACTACAACAATGGAAATAAAGGAAATGCAACTAAATTAAATGGTAGGGGAGATGAATAGTCAACTTACAAACCCAAAAGGGTGTCAAACTAAGAAAAATGAAGAAGAACTCTCCAACCCCCCCCAAACCCTAAGCTATTCTAACCAAAAACTAATTCTCTCTGATATTTACAACAAAATCCCTTTATATAGTAAGTGGGAAATAATATAGAAAAGAAAAGGGAAAAGAAAAGAAAAGGAAAAGATCAACAAATATCTGGTGATCGCGGTCGACCGGTCGCAGGGGCGCGGTCGACCGCGCCTTTAATTTGAAGCACATTGTCTCCTTTCCATGACAAAACTCAAAACCGCGGTCGACCGGTATTATGTTTTTGGCAGCTCTTTGGTCCATAAAGAGGGGAGGAAAGGTCCATTACGTAAACGATCATATCTTCATCGTCCGGACTCGGAATTGCGCAAAGTTTGTGGCCACACGAAGCTTGCTCAACGAACTACCCATCCTTTGAAATTACATGAACTGAAGATGAAATGTGAATTGACTAAAATGACCTTAAAGTAGCATCCAACGACAGAACTTCTCCGAAATGTAACGGATCCTCACTTTTAGCGTTCCAAGACCTACAAAAACACAATTAACCCCTACAAAACATGTATATATCCAAATCCAAGGTTTTCTGGTTAATGAACATAAAGATAGGCATTAAGGACTATAAAAGCGCTAGACTGCATCAAGATAATGGGCGGAAATATGCAATATTCAATATGAATCACACCCCCTAACTTAGACATTGCTAGTCCCTAGTAATGAAACAAACAAAACTAGTCCACAGAAGGTAGTACAAGGCGTATATATGCATCGAAATATAAATTCTACTTTCATAGGGAACACGATTGCATTTAGCATATGAAATAAGCCGTTAAGCCCCTAGGTTACCCTAGTGGACGAGTGTCGTCTCGTGAGGGTTTTTCAGGGATGATACCCACAAACATCATATGGTTTCCTCAAAATATGCCCAAACCAACATGCGATAAGCCTAACAATAGAGAACAACATTTCAAACACATTATTATCACATTGAACGAATTCGAACAAAGTCTGAATCATTAACATTATAAAATGCACCTCATAGAATTGAAACCTTAAAATGTGGGAGGGTAGTGAGCAAACGCAAAATATGATTTGGAAAAAACTTATACAAACCGAATACTAAATAAAGCAAGCATATATTCAATCCTCACGGGCATTACACTCATAAAGTGAATTCACTCAAAACAGGGAGGTAACACACGGAACATGTGGGCATAAAGAGTAAATATAAATGAAAACTAGGACGCACACATGTCACAAATGAAGAACGCTATATTTAAAGTAAAAAAATTGTAATCTAAATGAAAGATACCGCTCATTAAAGGAGGCGCATTGTATTTTCACAGATTATCAAAACTATTTAAACCTTTGAATTACATCTACTTAAGATCACATAGGACTTGAATAAGGTTGTAATGTATGGTTGTCTAGGGTATGAAATGAAAGGAATGTATATACGGATTTAAAGTGTTCGACAATGAAAACTCGGGATAATGGAAAAATGCGGGCAATATCAAAAATTGGAAAACAAGTTCCAGACAATCATTGGATATAACTATTGGAGAGTAATCAAAGCTTATTGAACACTATACACATCATATACAAACTTTCTCTTTCTTTTCTTTTCTTCTTTTTCTCATGTTTTCTTTTGTTTTCTACTTTCATTTTTTCACCCTTTTTCACTACTCTTTCTTTTCTTTTCTCACTCTCACATGGCTAAATTGCAACCAAGCGATAACATCATTCAATCCCAAGCAACATTCCAAACACGGGCATGGAAGGTGTATGTAAGGTATATAACTCCAATTTGGAGTTGGTTATGGGATTGGGGTTATGAAACGAAAGGCTAATATTTAGGCTCAAAGGGGTTGACGAGGGTAAACATATAAGGTGAGGTCAAGGCTAATATGGGTGATATAACACGGATGGCCTATGATCATTTCATAAAGTTTACGCAATTCTCGAGTCAAAACAAACTTTAAAAATCATGCCCAAGTAACACATTTCATAAATGAACTCAATTAATGAACGATCAAATGAAAGAACAGAGAGATTACCAACGACTGTAGCATTTTCAAATAGGGAAGAATAGTGTATACACTAAAAAATGACGAAAGGTACAAAGCTTACTCGGTGTAAGTATGTACAATGCAACAAAAGATTACCGACTTATAAAAATCTTAAACCAAATCAATAAAATAAGAAAAATGCATGTGCTCATGGGATTAAAGTTTAATTCATGAAGTTATTCATAATATCAATGATTAGAGGACTAAAGTCTAATAACTTCTAAAATCGAGAACAACTAAAGTCTAATAACTTCTAAAATCGAGAACATGCATCATTGGGTTGTCTATTGGATCGGGCAATTATTGAAATTTATCATCAAAAACAAAGGCAAAATGCCCAAAGAAAAGAGAAAAAAGAAAAAAAAAATATTTTTGAAGTTTTTTAATTATTTTAAGAAAAGCATACTAAGTAACTAACATGTGAGAAAAAAACAGGGACTAAATAAAGAAATGGATAGAATATTCCACACACCCTAACTTAAAACCTCACATTATCCTCAATGTAAATTAAGAACCAAGTTAAATAGAGGAAAATAGCGATATTTTCCAAAATTAGAGCGATCCCCATAAGAACTAGTACAAAGAATCTACAAAACAAGTTAGTACCGAGCATAGCAAAAATAAATAACAAAAATTTAACTAATTACAAGAGACTAAATTAAAAGAAAGAAAAAATAAAAAGAAAGAAATGATAAAAAAATATAACTATATACAACCTACTATTTAGGCTTCACACTAATTATACACTAGAAGTCTAAATAGTTGAGGGTCCACCGCAAAAATGATTTGACTTTGGAGGATAACCGATGTACCCTCACTCTCAAGCATGCCTTCAGAGAAAAATGAATTCCGTTTGAAAATGGAAGGCATGTGTAAGGCGTAAGAAAGGAACCATCATTAATTAAAAGTTTTGGGGGGATGATGGGGGATTTAGATTGAATGGGTGAAAAAAACATGTGGGGGCCGAGAAAAGCCAAATATCCTCCCAAGGATTTTGAAATTGGAATGGGAGGGGGCGCGCATGAAGGCAAAGATGCATTCATGGAAGGCGACTCGAGCAAGTACTCCTCATTGGCGAAAAGGTTTAAAACATTAAAGTTTGAAATCGAATCATCGGGTAATTGTGACGGTGTGATAACAGAGAATGAAAATGGGGAGGAAAGAAATTCAAACTCAAGAGATGAGTCATCATCGCTTGAAGATTGAGTTTCGAAGGAAATAAGATCATTTTCAATGAAATGTTATTGTTTGGGGGCCAAAGAGGAAATCATTTCATTGCAAATAGATATTATGTCATTTTTATCCTCACTTTCAATATCTATTATGTAATGGGAAAAGTCAATAATGATTTGTTCCAAAGTAGGCACAAAGTCCTCATTTAGTTCAAAACATTCTTCGACTTCAAAAGTCTTGGAAGCAAAATTGTCGTCGAATTCAAATAATAAATCCAATTCATGTTCCCACAAACGATTTTCTTCCCGATAATGATTTTCAAGTTTCTCATGCTCAAGCATACGCAAGCCCTCGCCAAAAGTCATAGGCCGAGGTACGGATACTTGAAAATGGAAAATTTAAAAATTACCATCGGACTTAAACATAAACTCATTATTATAGGAATTTTGAAAACTATTGCAATTCATTTCAAAATTCATATTATAAGGAATTAGAGGTCCAAAATCATTATCATCATCATCAAAATTTCAATAACCCAAATTTTGACTTTCGTTATACTGGCCCAAAGTCATATGAGAATTTGTAAATTTTTGGGACTCTAAGTATTGATCGAAAGTCATAGGATTACGAGCATTTTGAGAATTATAACAATGATTACCGAAAGAATTGGAATAAGACATTCAAGCGTTTCTTGGTGCTCAAATGTAGAAGTCATACAAAAATGTTAGGCAAATAATACAAATAGAAAGAAAATAGTACAAAATACTAAATCAAATAAATTCTAAAACAAACTAGTCCCCGGCAACGACGCCATTTTGATTAAGGGTGAAAAGCGACGCGCGTCAGGCGCCGATCGTTGTTTTCTCTTCACCGCCTCAATACAAAAACCTAAATTATGACTGCACTTGCGATACAAGTGTCGCGATAAGTCAGGTATCAAAAATCCATAGAGACGAGTTGCTAGAAATTATAAGGTTTAATATTCCTAGACAAAAATGTAAAAGATAAATATGAACAAAAAGGAAAAGATGCACAAAAGGGAAAGATTAATCTAGGTGAGGGAAAATAAATCTATATTAAGAAAGTTAGTAAAAACTATAGGGTTGCGTCGAATATCCCTCACCCGAGTTAATTAGTATAAAATGGTTACATGGGTCGACGAGTTAGTACGCATGCATCACGTTTCGACAGTTAATTAAATCAAGGATTGTCACGCCACTAAATTCGCATAAAAGCCTAATATGATTTTGGCGTCAACAAATACCCCCAAAATTACGCACGCAAGGTCGTAAGCACGGAGCATACCTGATATGCCCTGTCAAATCTCCTAGGCGTAATACTAGGACAACGCACCCGAAATAGACCCATAAACTCCATCACCAAAGCAAAGCAACA
Organism: Sambucus nigra; assembly: GCA_949130495.1. Taxonomy (NCBI): domain Eukaryota; kingdom Viridiplantae; phylum Streptophyta; class Magnoliopsida; order Dipsacales; family Adoxaceae; genus Sambucus; species Sambucus nigra. The sequence goes on from OX422211.1 coordinate 146,876,419, forward strand.
TGTCAACCCGGAATGAGTTCAATCCGACACAACCTAGACTAATTTAGCTAGAAAGCATGATAAAAATGCGATAAAGAAAAGAGATAAATAAACGCGATAAAACTACACTAGAAAGCACAGAAAGAAAGCATGTAAATTAAACTACAACAGTGGAAATAAAGGAAATGCAACTAAATTAAATGGTAGGGGAGATGAATAGTTAACTTACAAACCCAAAAGGGTGTCAAACCAAGAAGAAATGAAGAAGAACTCTCCAACCCCCCAAACCTTAATCCATTCTAACCTAAAACTAATTATCTCTTATATTTACGACAAAATCCCTTTATATAGTAAGTGGGAAATAAAATAGAAAAGAAACAGGAAAAAAAAGAAAAGGAAAAGATCAACAAATATCTGGTGATCGCGGTCGACCGGTCGCAGGGGATCAATCGATTGTGCCTTTACTTTGAAGCACACTGTCTCCTTTTCACGGCAAAACTCAAAATCGCGATCGACCGATACTCTGTTTTTGGCAGCCATTTGGTCCATAAAGAGGGGAGGAAAGGTCCATTAAGGAAACGATCATATCTTCATCGTCCGGGCTCGGAATCGCGCACCCTTTATGGCCATGCAAAGCTTACTCAATGAACTACACATCCGTGGAAATTTCATGAATCGAGATGAAATGTGAATTGACTAAAATTCCCTTGAAGTAGCATCCGGCGATAAAACTTCTTCGAAATGCAACAGATCCTCACTTTTAGCGTTCCAATACCTATAAAAACACAATGAACCCCTGTAAAGCATGTATATATCCAAATCCAAGGTTGTCTAGTTAATGATCATAAATATAGGTATTAAGGACCGTAAAAGCGCTAGAATGCATAAAGATAACGGGCAAAAATATGCAATATTCGATACGAATTAGAAACCTAGAGGCGTAGCAGTAGGGTACACCCGCTTCAGTTTGGGATGAGGTGAGGGTCAGTTTCCATAAGGGCAATCCTCCACTTTTGCGGGGGGATCTGGTCCAATGGTTCCTCACCAATAGAGGCGTGATATGGAGAGGAATTTGAGGATGGTGGATTGTATGGATGCGCAGAAGCAGACGTTGGTTACTTTTAAGTTAACTGGGGATACGTTGTAGTGGTCGAAGAGTGTCACCATATCAGAGGATAAAAACCGTCTTAATTATGGAGAATGTTTGGTGAAATTCAATGACATATTTTCCTTATTCGATTAGGAGCACGAAAAAGAAAGAGTTTCTAGATTTAGAGTAGGTTTCGAGGTCGGTTGCTGTTTATGAACAAGAGTTCACAAATCTGTCGATGTTTGTATCAGAGGAGGTGAATACTGAGAAGAAGAAGATGGTATGTTTCATTAAGGGTTTGGCATTGTCAATTAAACAAATGGTTTGGGGGAATCCGACGTATACTGCTTACACTCAAGTGGACATCACATTATTGTTATAAAGAGGGAACGTTAATTATCAAAATAAGTTAGGTAAGCGGCAAGAGTCGAGTGGTCAAGATGGAAGGAAGACAAATAGGGAGAAAAATGGTCGTAATGACCAATTATCGAAGATGCAACGAGTAACGCAGGAGCATCAATCCTTTCAGTAAGGCAATGGAGTCCCATAAGGCCCTCAAGGATTGGGGCAGGGACAACAGGGGGAACAAGTGCCAACAAGGAAGTTTGGACCTTTTAGAGGTGCGCGTTACAATTATGGGGAGATGGGACATCGATCGGTTAAGTGTCCGAAGACGTAGGACCAACAGGGCCAAGGGAATCTAACACCGACAACACAAGGTGCATAGGGAGTGCAAGCAACACCAGCAGTGGGTACGCAGGGACCGATTATGCCTAGGTGTTATTTACTTCTTACTTGGGCACCTCAGGTCGGGTAAGCGCAATAGGAGATAAAGCCTGGGTAGTGGAATAATATGGTACGTGTTATTTTCTTAGATATGTTTATATATATAGTTAAGCTATATATTATAAATTTTGTTCGTGGGGTAGGTGCATATAGGATTGGGTGCATGGGCAACCAATCGTAGCATCCTATGGGTTAACATATGTAAGCCTTATTTTAATTGTGCAATTTTACGTTTAACGTTTTACGATTATTCAAATTTCGAGGACAAAATTTCCTTACTAGTGGGGGAGAATGTAACACCCTGTGATTTTTAGTCATAAAAAAAATCTGTGTTAAATTGAATATTTTGGAAAAATAAGTTTTTGGAATTAGTTAGTTTTAGTATTAAAAAACGTTAGTTTTTATATATTTAAAAGAAGGTTTTAAGTGGAATTTAAATCGGGTGTAAATTTTGGAATTTCTAGTTTTTATATATAAACTATGGGGGAACTTGGAATAATAGGTCGACGAAACTGGTTCAACCCTAGGGGCGAACTGGTTTGCACAAGCAGTAGTGCGAAATTTGGGTCTCTTTTTTGTAGAGATTGGTTAGGAATCAAACATTTATCTTTTCCTAAAATATAAAGGCACGAGTTTAGGATTTTTAAAACAATTTTAACCCTTCTAAAAAAGCAATAGCGTCTGAAAATATTATCTCTACTTTCTACAAAACCTAAACCACATTAAACACAATTTTCAACCCAGGTTTTAAAGATCTAAATCAAGTTTTCTCAAAACGACCAAGAATGTGTTTTTGCTATTTTTTCCAGAGGAACACAACTGTGTAATCAGATGTTCTAGATAACTAGTTTAAAGGCATGAATACTTCTATTATTCCCCTTAAGTATTATGCATTTTAGATATTGCCTAAACTTTAATAAATGTTGTTTTTCTTAAAGTAAATTAGGAAGACTAATTTGGGAAAGTGAAAGTAATTACGGGGCCATTTTTATTCAAATCTAAAAATATATTTAAGACTTGAAATAATCGCATGCTTCGATGAGAGATTTGGGGTTTGATAGAATTATGGGACGTTTCGCGTATTAAAAATAAAAATAAGAAATTGTTATAATGTTTCGACTCTTATAATTACAATGTTAATGTGTAGGTTGTAAAATGTAATTATTATGGTATAAGATTGTGAATACGCATGTTAATTTGAAATTATGTGTTAACCGGGAAAAAAATTCTTGTATGGAAATTATGGAATTTTACAACTGGTGTAACTTTCGGGAAGACTTGTTTAATTATATAATTAAACGAATGTAAAATTGGATCATGTTGGATTCGGAGAATTAATTGGAAGAATTGTAACTATAAATTGAAAATATACTTTATGTGAATGTGGTTCGTGTTAATATTTCGACATCGCGGGGACATTGGGATTTTTGGGGTAGTTATGTTTTGACCCTTATTTCTTAGGTTGCTTGATAGGTATGGGACTAGTAGGTAGGCGTCATTGTTGTTGATGCTTTCTAGGTATAGGACTAGTGAGTGTAGGTTCGTACGGTTGGGTATTTCCTAGGTGAGGGCTAGGTAGTACGTTGTTCCATTATTCCGTTAGCCTAGGTGCGAGACTAGGTGGTAATTATTGGTGGAATTTCTTCCTAAGTGATAGGTTAGGAAATACTTTTGATTTTGGTGATCTCTAAGTATGGTACTAGGGATGGTTTAGGCTGGTTTACCCAAATAAAGGGTGGGGCTAATAAAGAACTATGAGAAATTGACTAAAAATTGATAATTAATGCCTAAGATAAAGAACGGGTATTAAAATGAGTTTGCGTTGCAAGTCTGTGCAGGGCTAACAATAATTGGGATGGCTGTCTATATCGACGTGGATGTGTGTTGGTGTCACGAGTATGTACAAGACTAAAGAAATTGGGCAAACTGGCTATAGTGACGTGTTGTGCATGGAACCTCACAGTATGTGTAGTAAATTGGGTGAACTTGCTATAGTGAGGGGAATGTGTGTGGTGTAAAATTATGGGCGTACCAGGAGTATGTGCATGACTCGTAATAAGGTGAACTGGCTATACTGATGTAGTATTAATAAAATTGGTTACGTTAATAATTGTGAATTTATAATGAAATGTTGTAATAAGATAATTGAACTTAAATGGTGGGGGTGGATTAGTTATTTGGGTAGTTAGGGATGTTTTACTTTATGTGCATGTTATTATATCATTTAATTTAAAATACTCGATCATAATATTTATCGTGTATAATGATTATGTCTGGATTCAAAGAGACTTATTGGAAGGAGTAGCTAATGTTCATGCGATGGGCTCTGGCCCATTGCATTGACTAACATTTCAGGTATAGTTACTGGAGTAGCTACACATGATGGATTGGAGATTTATGGAATGATGCTGGAGATTATTGTTTGTATTTTTAGTAGTTTAAATTTCATTTCGTCGTTATATTAATGGATTTCGGTGGGCCATTCGGTTCCACAATTTTTATGGTTTTAAGTTAGAGATTTTTGGTGGATTATTTAATCTAATTATTTATTTATCATTTAGAGTTGGATTTTATTCTGGAGTTAGCACGGTGATGGATATTATAATTTGGATGATTATATTTGTTGAATTAAATTGCATTATATCTTGTGGAAATAATGTTTTTATTGTCTAATATTTATGTCATATGCTGAGAATGGTATTCTATTGGTGATGTCCGACGTTGTTTGGTGACGATGGTTGGCCACCCCAAAGTCGAATCTGCATGGAGTGTTATAGAATAATTCAGTGGGTTCGAGGCCGATTATGCAGACCTAGGTTAATTCTATGAAGATAAAAAGTGAAAGTGATCGATCCAGAGAGTCGAGGCCAATTATGCCGACCTAAAGAGTGAAAAAGACCGATTGAGGGGATTAAGGCCTATTCTGCATACCTAGGATAATTCTACAAACCTAAAGAGTGCAAGAGACCAATTCGAGGGGTCGAGGTCGATTCTGCGAACCTAAGTCAATTTTACGGACCTAAAGAGTTTTGATGATTAATGGTTACGATGGGTGACGTTCTTCCATTCTCATTCCGTTGGGGAGTATGCTAGTGGTGAGGGTCTGAAAGTGATGGAGCATTTTGTTTATTGAATTTCTTGAATCTTTTATGTACTTGATCATCTACAGATTTTTTTGGGAATTTTGTGATTTTATAGGCAATTTTCAGGAATTTTTCAGACAAAATTTGAAGGGACTGCTAATAAGCATAGGCAGAGGTGTGACTATCGGCACAGGGCACAGACTCCTAAACTTTTTGAGGAAGGTGAAGGGTCACTACCGACAGGCATGACCAGAAAATTATTGATCGGCATAATCCCCAACTTCTTATAAAAGGGGGGTGGCCTCCTTCATTTTTCACACATTTTATTCAGTGAACTTCCTTCTATTTCTCTCTACCAATTTGTTTCAAGCATAATTATCTACAATAAATCATATAAGGTGAAGCGAACAACTCTTGGAAGGCTATTGATGACTAGGTTGGTTTGGAGTGGCATGATGCTGAGGCGTTTGTATCAGGAATTGAGAATACTTATGATAATTTTGAGCCTGTTCTTGATGAGACGGTTCTGCTATAGGAGCCGAGATCCATCCTTTAGCGAGGGTGTAGAACCTAAATGGTTATATGAGTGCTTTCCCTTTATTTTTCATTTTTCTATTTTCTCTCTCTTTTATCCTTTGGATCCTGAAGTTTTTTTTACTCATGTATGGTGGATATCGCGGCATCGAGTATCCGTTCTCGTGGATCGACAAGGATAAAGAAGGTGTGGGAGAAACTCCCCCACGCTATGCAGTTGATAGTGACGGCTGTTGGATTTGTCCATCTGACCGGGGCTTTGGACGAGGCACCGCGTTCTTCGACGGTGTTGTGTGATCTAGGCGAGAGGTGGTGGGATACCACCCATACGTTCCATTTGGGAATATGAGAGATGGTGTTTAATCCTATGTTAGTTCATTAATTGACTGGGATGGATTAGGGGGTCACCAGATCGTGGTGGACCTAACTTTGCGCGTGTCTGAGTTTGCGATTCAAGCTGCACTGGGGGATATTAGTTGGATCATTTTTGAAGAGTCCATCGGGATATCAATGTTAAAGGACACCTTATTGACCAGACAAATTGATGTGGCCGCTGGGCGACAGGTGAGGCAAATAACCCGTTTGTTAATTGTGCTCTTGCTAGGGGGGATTTCTGGTGGCGATGACCTCTATATGTGGGTTTTCCCCTTTTTGAGGGTCATCTCGGATATTCACGTGTTTGACTCGGGGAGCTTCACACTAGTGGCCCTTTATGCTTCTCTGGATGTCTTTAGTTGGTGTTGCCAAGAGACTTTTACGAGGCCCGTGTACCTTCTATAGGTAACCTTTAGATACAACTTTATTTATTTTCTTGCTATCTTTCTTGACATTCGTATCATTTTCTACAAATCTGGTTATATGAGGTGATTGGGAACAATGTTGTATTGGTATCTTTGAAGGCGAATGAGGTGGGAAACTTCTGAGGATGTACCGGTGGAGGAAGTCAAACAGGAAGTCAAAAGACTTTTTGGCTTTGAAGGACGTGAGGAAGGTATTGAACGCCTTGACGAATGATCAAGTTTGGCTCTGGTTTTGTCCTTTCTTTTTGGATTTTATGTTTTGTTTTCACTCTTTAAATTTTTAATGACTGGACTTTATTTGGGGACAAATTACTTTCTACCCTTGGCGTCTGTCCTCGAGGGATATAGGGGTTACGAGCATTCATGTCCGAATGCGAAGGTTTCAAGCGCATGAGTTCGGGTATGTCTGGTACCTAGGGGAGATGGTGGTGAGGTTGATGATGGAGGGTGAGGTGTATGTCCCACCGTTAGTACCTCCTGAGTTCATGAGGCGGGTGAAGGATATGTCGGACAAGGTGCAAGCGATGGCGCTGGAGGGAAAACCCTATATGCTCTATACGAACACAAAGACATGATATGATTATCTAAACTTCACGATCTATTAATTGATGTTGTCATCAATTTACGAAATAGAGGATATGCCTTCACTAGCAGTAGGATCAGGGAGGGGTGTTAGTGTACCGGTGTCTTCAGCTCATAGCTCAAGCGTGGCGCGATGGCAACGATAGAGGATATTCCTGTCTTGCACTTTCAACTCCTTACATTCGAGAGGGTGGTGGGCAGGTTATCTCGGTGCCTCATTGTCCTAAGGCATAGATAGATGGTTTCACTCCCCTTCCTAAGGAGATTCTCTCTAGAGAGGTATGACTTCATTTTTCTACTTTGCATTTTGATTTTAATTTTCTCCCTCTATTACTAAATTTCTTATTTTTACCAGACTAATTCTTTTGAAGACATTTTGTGTATCGACATTGTGGCTGCTAACATTCGAGACTGGATGACTTTAGTTCCTAATCAAATGAGGAAGACGACCAAGTCTTGCATGGTGACACCTGCCACTTTTGAGAAGAGCTTCGATTATGGGAGTGGGGGATCTACCGCTCGCCATCAGGGTAAGAATGCTTATCGAGGTTCTTGAAATGGCGATTTCTAGTTAACAATTTGTGAAGTTCGAACTGAGCCCCGACAAATGTTTTGATCTTTTTTGCTTTTTCCCATTTTCTTTTGTACATGAAATATGTAATCATAATGACGAATATATAAAAGATGCATTTTTTATTATTATGATTTATCTTAAGTTAAATGATCTATTCTAGATGCAATTTAATTTTCCATTGAGGTTTTATTCGTTGCAAAGGTAAGTAGAAAAAACACGTGTTTATTTTTCCTTTTAGAAACACTCGAAAACTCTTGCAAATAGGTTGTCTTTGACAAAAAAGGGTCTTTATTAGAAATATGTATGCAAGAGGGGAATGTAGAAAATTTCCAAAAATAGGGGAATGCCAATTAGCATACTCCTTGGACTGCCTATTGACATACTGGTCAGGTCAAAATCACTTTTCTAGTCATTATTATACTCCTTCTGCACTTAATTGTACTTGGGAATTGTTATTATAACAAGAGGTCAAACCCTTTATTTTTTTGTGAGTGATTTTGGGTATAAAAAGGGGGCTTGTAAGGGAGTTTCATCACCACACTTCAATATACTTTCTTCCTATTTTCCAAATCTTCTTTTATTCTTAAAATATCGGTTCCCATGATCGAAGCATTCACAGCTTACTTTAAGGGTTTGGAGGCCATGTGCCTTTACAACGTCAACTTTTAGGCTTTTAACTTGTGCCCGGTCACCTTGTGGAATAATCGTTCCATGCATTGGAATCTTTTAGGAGTGGCTTTGTATTTCAGATACCCAGAGGATCATACGTTTTATTTTGGTTTGGACGAAGTATGCCTCACATACGAGGAGTTTTTACGATTTGGGGCATTAATCCCAGTGTTGCTGCAGCTATGTCGGACCTCTCCCATTCCCCTCGTGTGTCATTAGTTAAGTTACTTCACATTTATCCTTTGGCTTCCTGACCACTAATGCATGGAGGAAATATTATCCTTCCGGAAATGCTATATTTGGAATGTCATAGAGACATTATCGATAATAGCTTTGCTGAAGCTGTATCCTTGGGTTTAACTGCCAGGCTACTTTTAGTAATTGGTGATATGACAGTGGACCCTCAGGTTGACACAATTATACTGTCGATGTCTCATCATTATAATCCCAACGTTGTCATACTGGACGAGACTCCAAATGACTTGGATAATTTGAAGGAAGGTCATGCCATTTTTTTACGAGGCATCCCTGTCATGCTATTCATATGGTTGTCGTAGAGATTGCACTTGGTGGCTCCCCCTGGGTACCCTCTGGAGGGTGTTCCTAATTTCTTTGCACATTCTTTTTTAGCTTTGTCCGATATATGGAGAAATGGATGAATTAACTTATGGAGTATGGGTCTAGGAATCTTTGTTGGTTAGTGCTATGGTGGGGCAACCTATAGCCTATTCTGTAACTAGATGACTATCGTTATGTACGATTGGTAGGCCTTCTCCAGACTTCCTTTTATTTTCCTTATCGACTTCTGCCTCACGTAGGCTGGGAGCGGATTGTTCCTCCTTATATAACTAGCTTATTTCATGTAGAGGATCTGACCGATTCTCTGAGGATGATCCTAGGACCTTTGTGGTAGTGCCACTGACCGTCTACACGTCCGTCTCATTTGATCAAGAAGTCTCAATTTATACCCATGGATTATTTGAAATGGTTATGGACGAAGGTAGTTATGAAGATTTGTACTAAGGAGACTGGGTAAAATGTGGCTTGTGATGTTTGAAGCTTTAGAGGAGAGCCTTGTGGTTTTATCAAATTTGATCAAGGCATACCGTTGCATGAAGCAGATATAAAAGCGTTATCCGGATTAGGATACTTGGGGTCCTCTGAGGATTGGATTTAATGATGAAGCGGGTCCGTACGGCAATTTAAGTGGGTTTTGTGGGAATATGGGGAGGAGTTTGGAAAGAGATATGTTGGTGTGTAGGTTTGGGGAGTTTGTCATGTGTTTTGTTATTTTTTGTTCTTCTCGCTGATGTGTCATGTAATCATCATGTTTCGTACTTAATAAAAGAATGGATGATGTTTTCGACATATTTTGTTGTGGCTTTGAAGATTTTCTTTTTGTTTGAACTATCTATATTTATCCCTAAGGCATACATAATCCTTTTGACCGTTTAAATGATGAGACAAACTGATATTCTCAGTGGGAGAAAAGAATATCATTTTGTGAAAGATAAAGGACAATGCCCAGAGTATTTTTATGAGCTGCATACGTTCCTCTGTGGTAATTTGAAAATCGTGAGTGTTTCTTTGAAAAGGCGATTTTTGAGAAGATCAGGTCCTATATCTTTATGAGTAGAGAGGAGAGAAAATATTTTTTTAGAATAGAAAGGAGGTGAGAAGAGTCGTAGCGCAATGAGAGTTTGGTCTAGGGGTAAAATTTCTTAAGACAGTTTAAATTAACTGGATGCACCATTTATTCTCCATAGAGGTCTGTGAGCATAGCGGAACCACCTAATAAAATTTTCTTTACAATATAGGGCCCGCTCCAATTAGGTTTGAATTTCCCTCTTGGATCCCAAATGGATTTTATGATTTCTTTGAGGGTGAGATCTCCCTCTTGAACATCGTGGTCCTTAAATTTTTTATTGAATGATTGCACAATATGACGATAGTACTCTTGTATATGATATAAGACTTTTATTCTTTTTTTTATCCAAGACTAGTACGAGTTTGTCGTAACGGACTTACTACCAATCTTCTTCACTAACCTGACTTTAGTGCATAACCCACAACGAAGGTATTTCAAGTTTGATTGGTAATATTACCTCCATGCCATATACTAGGGAGTAGGGGTAGCCCCAGAGGGCGTACGAGATCCGATCGACCCAATCTTTATAACTTTTGATCATTTTGCTGATGATGGACTTAAGGCTTTTGTTGCTGGCTTCGATAACCCCATTAGTTTACGGTCGGTAGGGAGAGGATTTTTACCTCTGGATTCCATACTCGTCAACTAGTTCTATGACCTCAACTTCGAAATGGATCCCATTATATGGTACTAGCTCGTGAGGAACTCAGTAGTGGAAAATGATGTTTTTCCTAAACTTGGCTACTTGATTTGCATTCAACACTGTGTATGACTCATATTTAACCCATTTTGTGAAGTAATCAATGGAAATAAGATGAATTCATGCTCATTTAATTCCTTAGGAGTAACTTTCCCGATGATGTATATGCCCCAAGTAGAGAAGTGGCAGGGAAAAGTCATGTTAAACAACTCCTAGGGAGCAAAATGATGAAAATTGGCAAACTGTTTGAATTTAAGGCATCTTCTAACGTAAGCAACACAATCCTGAACCATAGTGGTCCAGTACTATCCCCGACGAATGATTTTCTTGGCAAGTATATGACCGTTAAAGTGGGGCCCATATTCCCCACTTTGGATCTTCTGCATCATATCTTCGACCCCAACCCTTGTTATGCAATGCAAGTGGGATCCATCGAATTTTTTTTTTAAGATTACCTTATCACAGATAATGTAAGCCAGCCTACGAAGGGTCGTATGGCCTTTTTTGTTAGCGTCCCGAGGGTACCTACCATGCTTGAGGATGTGCCATATGTTATAATACCATAATATTTTTATGTCTGAATCTTCCTCTGTTACGAGCTCGATGTGGTAGTAGTTAGTGGGTGCTTTCTATTTCTGGACTAGAAAGGGGGCCATTGTTATCCCCTTGTGCCCATAAACCATGAAGGCTAAGGTTGCCAATATGCTGACTAGGTTGTTTCTTGAATGGGAAAGGTAGTGTAAGGTGAAATTTTCAAACTGAGAGGTGAGTTATCCGCATTAGCATGGCAGGGTAGGAGATTCTCATCTTTGACTTTCCATTTTCTTATAATTTGCCCTACGATGAGAGTTTAATCTCCATAGACATTAATGTTCTTGATCCCTTTCTCAAGGGTGTACTTGAGCCCTTTGGTACATGCTTTATATTCTATCATGTTGTTGGTGCAATGGGAATCTAATTTAAGGGCGATGGGAGTGTGAGAATCACTGGGAGTGTGAGAATCACTGGGAGCGATCAGGAGCATAATAATACCATATTCTTTTTTATTAGAAGCTCCGTCAAAGAACATCTTCCATATGATCTCTTAGGGAGATGCGAAGAGAATATCTTCATTTGGGAATTCAAAAATCCAAATCTTAACCCCCCTATGGGATTATTGGCAAGGTAGTCGAAAATGGCTCTTCCTTTAATAGATTTTTGCATAACATTTATGATGTCGAATTCTGATAGTAACATTAGCCATCAGGTCATTCAACTCGACAAGGTAGGCTTCTCCCACAGGTTTTTATTGGATCCATTTGGGACATCAGTTTGATAACGAATACAAGCATTTAGTGTTGGAGCTTCTGCGTGACCCAGACTAAAGCGACACATGACTTTTCTAACGTTGTATAGTTCACCTCATACCCTGCAAGATTTATTCTAGCATAGTAGATATCTCTCTCTTTTCATGATTCCTTGATGTATTGGACTAGCATAGCCCCTACTGTGTTGTCGGTGACAGTGAGGTATAGGTGGAGGAGGAGGAGACCTTACTACAGAGGCATGAGCACTAGAGGTCGGGTGATATATAGTTTGATATGTTAAAAGTTTTCTTGACATGACTCGTTCCAAAATTGGGTTGAATCTTTCTGAAGAAGTTTGAACATGGTCTCGTAGATGGATGTCGATTAGATAATGAACTGTCTGATATATTGGAGTTTGGCCAGGAATCCGCGAACTTCTTTTTCTATTTGGGGTGGTGGTATTTCAAGAATTTCTTTTAGTTTGGTAGGGTCTGCTTCGATCCCTTTCTTGCTGACCATGAAGCCGAAGAGTTTTCCTTTTGTAACATCGAACACGCATTTATGTGGGTTAAGGTGTCGCAGTCGGTCAAAGAATTTCCTCAGGGAAGGAATGTGACCTTCTCGAGTCTTAGATTTGATGATCATGTTGTCTACACAGACTTCAACCTCCTAATGAATAAGATCGCGGAGAATGGTTGTATCGGCCCTTTGGTAGGTAGCTCCAATATTTTTTAGATCAAACGTCATGTAGGCGTATACATGCACATAATACTACTAAATATAATATTTGAACAAAATTGCGCAATGAACATGATAGGACAAGAATCCCGATAATGTTTCGGGATGCCTAAGGAGCCAAAGTAAGCATCAAAGTCCACAAAGTTCGACATATCACAAGGGTGGGGTTTATCCCATAAACCTAAAATTAGGACTCATCTTGAAAGAGTGGTCTTACACGAGTGTGTTTCAAATCAAATCGATTTTCACCAAAAAAATTATCCAACTTTTAATTATCACCAAACCAAGTTGTGAAAAAACAATTTTTACTTTAAACCAATTTTATATTGATTAATCCTAAACATACATCTAGTGATTAAAGCAAGTAAATAAAAGTAAAGAATACTCACAACGCCGTATGTACAAGGAAAAACCCAAGGCGGGAAAAAAACTCGGACGGCCCAAGCCAGACAACCACTATGAATGTGGAATTACAACGAACAGACAAAAGACTCACTCAATGACTCAATCCCCACGGGTCTTGACGCTCTTCTAATCTTCAACCACTCCTTTCACAGTGCCCACGTAGGAAGTCCTTCTTCTAGGATACCTATCCACAACACACGCGTCCACGTATGTCTCGGTGTCCACCGAATGGCTTTGTTACGTCTACGATGTCGAACAAGAATTTCTTCTCTTTTCTTCACAGCAAAACCAAAATGTTCAAGTATAGAACAACCTTCTTGGTTCAGCAAGATCACATAAACATATAGTAATGATAAATCGGATCTTTGCAAACTCTAAGGATGTGTTTAAGCTTTGAAACCTTAGAAAAACATGTGCAAACACGTTTCTGGATCATAAACTATTTTTCCAGAATGCACCACACGTTAATTCTGACAAAACCACACTTTAAATAGGAAGAATTAGCCTCCTCGAAAAATGTGTCGCTCGAACGAGATTCACCAGTCATTAGCGCGACATGGCTATCTCGCTCGAACGAGCATAGATATCGTTTGAACGACGCGAATGTCAGTTTAACTTTTTCTATAAAAAGTTTCTTCCAAAAGAGATCCAATTAAGTCAAACTCTTTTTTGAGCTTATCAGAATAAAACGTAGTTTAAAACATTTAAAACAGTATTAAAAAAATTTCCTTATAAAAATTCATCCTTATCCTTTTATAAAAATTATTCCAAGCACCATTAATCATACGCATTCATATATGTGTGATCTCGAAATGCAATAAACTTGAAGACGAATAAACTTGCACCAATTAAACTTCGGCATGATTAATTATTTGAAGCTTTGCTGCAACGTCTTCAATTTCTTCCATACGTCATAGACCAAGTGGGATCATGACAAAATAAAATCTCCGTATGACATATTACAACCACAGTTTTGTTCAGAGAATTAAGTCAAAACAATACAGGGACTCAGTTGGAAATTTATGTCCTTACAAATCTCCCCCTTTGACTATTTCGAGACAAAACTAAACCCGTGAAATGCCTAAACTGGGCCGTCAAGTCGTATGATGCCTAAATCCCATCCCATAAACCCAAAATCAAAAATTACAGGACACTGACTAGTATGTGTAGCACCGGCAAGCATGAGCTGTCTGAATGTGATGTAGACTTGAAATCTCAAATCGCTGAAGCGTACCTACACACATGAAACAGACAAACAAATACCCAGTAAAGTATGGATGAACAAATGAAACCAATATATATCCAAATGATACCAATTTTACAATAGATTCCAATATGAATAAACTCTGAAAAATCATTTGTTAAACAATTAAGTAACAAAATGATACCAATTTGTACTACGGATTTGTAAAATATGTAATCACAAACATGCTCAATAAATCTCCCCCTACATCACATATATCTCCCCATTTTTGTCTCGAATAGACAATCTGGTGAAAAGATAAACTAATCAACAAGTATCTATCATGAAGATATAACAAATAAAAAGCGCTAGATAATCATCAAACAACCAGCTAAATATGATCAAGTAATGATAAATCAGTATCTAGTAAACCAAGGAATCACACAAAGAATATAGCAAACTAATCAGGTGTGATAAACGAAATCATATGAAAAATATCAATTTTGAAACAATATAACCTGCATATAAACCAGTCATTCCAGAAAGCTTCCAGCAGTACCAAAAATATACCATTTTAACCAGAGGACTGCAAATAACAAGAAGCAAAAATACCCAGACTGTTGTTTGAACGAGCCAGGGGCGTCGCTCAAACGAGATAAGGACGTCGCTCGAACGAGACTTCTCGCGACAGAGATATGTCGTTAGAACGACTTCTCACGACAGGCCAATTTTTCACAGATTCCCAAAAATATCATATATTTTTGCCCAGTGAAAAAATTTCCAGAAAAATCACGCTGGAAGGTCTTGACAACAGCAAAACAGTGCTAAAACAGTAAGATTTTAACACAAAATTCAAGAACGCATAAAAACTAACAATGCGAGTTACATGCAAACATAGTACCGATGTGCTCAAACATGGACACAGAATGTATGAGCGTGAAACTACAACAAATGAGTCACAATTTCAACACATCGAAACGATCAAGAAGCTCTAATTGATAGCGATAAAACATCAAACTCTATCATAGCCATATGACAATTAAAGTGTGAGCTTAATGAACTAAACATACTACATTCACACAAATTCAGAATTTTGACGATTCTACAAATAATAGTGTCAAATTGCAATGTTTCAACATTAGGATTAGTTGTGCAAACCCGTTTAAATTTTCTCCAACCAAACTCCCTCATAAATATATATTTTTCAAGTTCTTTTAAGGTTTCTAGCGTTCTTAACTTAGAGAAAATCTTATTGTCCCTTTTTCTTAGCATATTGCCTTTTCTTTTGGGCTCTTTTAAACGGTGGCTTTCACAACGAGTTAATGTTGAACTCTCGCAGCTATTTCCTGTGAATCACTTATCATTTTTTCAATTAGATACCAATTCTTATCCTCACGGTAAATGGTTCTTACATGCACATTTCTCCTTAAGTCTACTTACGCATAGATGACAAGATTGAGATAAGAACGCCTCGCTAAATTCAAATATACAAGAGAAGTCAAACATCCATAGAAACTCGTGCATGTGTGAAATGTTGGCATATATACAAAGTCGAATCAAAATGCATAACAACTTCGAAACTACCCCATATAAACAATGGTTAAGAGCATTCTAAGCATCGATAATAATGGCCAAAAGTCCTAGACACATGGATATGAAACGATGGGGGTCCAAGCACACCAATATGCCACATCAAACATGTAAACTTAAAAACAAAAATTGAAAATGTTTTTGGCTTTTCAAATATATTTGGACTCAAATAAAAGAAAAATCTTTTTGGTTTTTCAAAAATTTTCTCAAAAATAAAATATTTTTGTATTTTTTCAATATGACTCAAACAAATGAAAATCTATAACACACAATGATACACAAGTCATTATACTAGCAATGAATATATCATATAGCAAACTAGCATATGAAAAACATGGCAACATTAGAATCCTTTAGATTTAGCATGGGAAGAATCAAGTGCACCCAAACGAGAATCATGAAGTTTTATTCCTAAAGCCACTAAATCCGATTTCCTAACCCAAGTAGTTGTAAAACAACGCATGGGGTTTTGGGGAACCGGGGCAACTTTATTCCTAAACTTCCTAGGAGCTTGTCTAAGGTCGTAACAATAACGCCTAAGGTGACCTTTCCTACCACAAAACGTGCAAGTGTAGCGATGGTGGAAATGATTACCTATATGTGGACCTTTTCTAACCTTCCTAGTGTTTCTCACGCATGCAGGGGGAATGGGAACAATTCTCTCATCAAAACCTATACCTCCCTTATCTCCCTTAGTTTGGACAGTGCCTAAGATTTTATCTAACTTCTCCGACCTAGCCTCCAAATCAAACTTAACTCTAGACGAGTCTCTTGATCTCTCCTCCAACTCATGAATCCTAGACTCAAGCAAACACCTAAACTCCTCAAACTCTAAAATTTCCTTTTTCAAAGATTCGATCAAACCACGGAGATTTTCTCTCTCACCCTCGACATCCTCTAATTTCTCCACAAGAGTACCTGTGACACCCCGACTAATTAAATACCGGGTAGCTACTCCTTTATTAAATTAATTCAAAATGCCAAGTTGGTTCAGTTAATAGCATCATTGTCGAAAACAATTTAATAATTACTAACCACCTAGTATTTAAAAAGTAAGTGCCAAATTTTAAGTTAAGTCTGATTAACATGCAGTAAAAGGATATTGAAAGAATAACAACCATTCACTATAATGAAGTAATGAAACCAACAACATAAATATAAATCCAGAGGAAAACTCCTCACAACAATCCCACATCTGAAAAAATACGACAAGTCTGAATCCTGAATAATTACATGCCCGAAGTCTGAATAACTGAAATAAATGAAGTGTCTCTAAAAGAAATGGGCGACATGCCCTACAAATGATAACTGAAGAATATCGAGTCAAGATAGATGAAGCTTCTACAAGCAAAGTCCTGTAACTTCCATAAACAGCTACATCTCATCACCTGTATGAGAATCCTAAGCATGGTGTCCTTGTGGCTGGGCACCTAAAATGGTTTTTACAAAAATAGATTTGAAAACAAATGGGTCAGAGCCCGAAAGTGGAAATCATTTTAAAAACAGCAAGTGTTTTAATAACATTAAAACATTAAATGCAAAATACATGTTAGGACGTGCACTCACATGAAATTATCACCTCTCGACTACATGTGCACTCCTAACGTACATTACCCATCTAAATGACACATATATCTAACCAAAACGTAATAAGTTCTACCCCTTACTACTCAATTCCCATATTACATTCTAACGTTATCAATTAAATAGAGGGCTTTACATACACTTGGATTCTCAATTAGTAATATAATTCACTATCAATTAACCCATTATGTTCTCTCACTACATTACCATAATTATGTTCACAATAACAACATGAAAGTTCCCATTAATTAAGTGTATATTATTCACGTCATAAATATACAATACAAGCACCCCGAGACTAGCTGCGGTGCACACATACTCTGCTATCCATCCCGGTACATCACGTACATAAGGATCACATATTCCGAATCTCTCAGGAATAGTTCTCAGATAACAACATCACAAATAATGGAGACGAACACAGTCACATCACATGGGTCACGCACATACCTGCGCTCCCACGATCAGTAGACTTATTAACATCCCAATAAGTCCTTCTCTGACCTATGTTCATCGAGGTAACCAATCTAAATCCGGGAAACACAAGGATTAGAAGGTTCTAAGCGGACGTAAACCTCCCGTGATAGCAAGTATGGTAGGTATGTCATACACATAAAATCAATACATATACTAAGTATTCAAACATCTTAGTAACCATCATAATATATTGGTGGTACACTTCTCATTCTCGTACCGACATATAATACTACACAATTTATATGTTCCCGGTTAATATACTAAATTAGGCCGTCAATAGTTCTCGCAACGTAATAGACACTCACGTCTTACTTCATATTTTCCCTTAGGTTCAAACTACACTTCTAGGTTTGACTCCTCATTATATCCCAAACATCCCAAATGTAACAATAAATCATCAAGGGAAAGTTATCTCTACGTATACACAAGGTTATGGGACACTCGGGATCAAAACAGGCTAAAAAGCCTAAACTGTCAACTCGTTCGAAGTCTCGTTCGAACGAGGCTGTTCGAACGAGAGTTCGTTCGAACGAACTGGGCCTTCTAACGAGATCTCGTTCGAACGAAAGTCTTCGGACGAACATACCTCTCGTTAGAACCCAAACTGTCAACTCGTTAGAAGCTCTTTCGAACGAGCTCGTTCGAACGAGCTCGTTCGAACGACCTGGGCAGGTCTTCTAACGAGTGACCAGATTCGAGCCCAGAAATTCCTATCTCATTTTTTCCCAATTTTCTTCACTCCTAATCCCACATAAAAATCGTTCCAATATAATTTTAAGGTTCCTAATTCATACTAACATTCATAGGTCATAATCAAACGTTTATATAGGGCCAACTCATATTAAACATCATCAAATCTTCAAATCCCTTTATTTATCCCCAATTTATATGAACATGAACCCTAACATTTATAAATCATCAATGAGCCTAATAAAAATCCATTTTTGTTTCATCCAAATTATAATATCATCAGAATAATCATCTAAATACCAATCTACATGCGATTCCTCATCAAAGTGAAATTTCTACTTCCAATTTAAATGGGTTTTTCATTAACTCCCAAGAACAATACAATTTAATTGAATATCCTACGCATGGAAGAAGCATTCTCTATAAAAACGAAATTAAATCACTTGCCTTATTTGAATCTCTGAATTTGATGTCGAATTTCTGAAGTGTTCTCTCTCTCTCTCTGCATAATTCCTTCTCTCTCGCTCAACAAGCTTTTCTTCTCAAGGTGTTAATGGAGGTGGGGTTGGTTTTGCCAAGTTATAAAGTTTCTAACTTCTCCCGTAGCCCACTACCTAAATTGGGGTTGGAAATGGCTTAGTGGGTTAATACTAAGTCAGATTTTTAACTCTAATTTTCGTGGGTTTTAATTACCCAATTTTCGAAATTACCAAAATGCCCTTATAAGTTACCGGTATGGCCCAATAATGCCCCGGGACCCAAACTTAACCCCCGGCTAGTGTTTTCTGACTATTTCGACCCTTCTGGACGCGTTGGCGTACTCAAAATGACCATACGGTTAATAGAACTAAAATTCACTTTTTAATTAAAATAAATACTTCCCTGACGCGACTGTCACACGCGTCTCAATAAAATTTTCCATCTTCCCGTATTTAAATCTCACGACAAATTTCATACTTCAATATTCATATATAATCATATATGCACATTATATTCAAATACCAACTCGCATCTCGCTAGTATTTTAATCCGGATTAATTTCCAATTAATACGCATTTAATTTAATTAATCCCATAAATAAATATCACAAAAATACGGGGTATTACAGTCTTCTCTCGTGACCTAAGATCCTCAATCAAACTTTCATTTTTTTCTATGTCACGCTCATTCAACTTAGCTTGCAATTTAGAGTTAGCCTTTTTCACTTTCACCGTTTCGGCATACAACTCATTAAACGCATTTTGCAATTCTTTCACATCAATCTCCTCTTCGTCACTCTCTTCACCCTCACTAACATGAGATTCACTCAAAACCTCCTTGAAAGTGTCATTCACTTGAGAACCATCGTCGCTCACATGACATGTCATGAATGCAACAAAGTTATGCTCAATGGGGGAACTCTCTCCCTCTTCCGGATCACTATCACTTAAGGTGGCACTATCTATAATGGGTTGCTTGCCCTCTTTATTAAGTCTAGTGGGACACTCCTTAACTTTGTGACCGTACCCCTCAAACCCAAACACTTATCCGACTCATCTCTCTTAGGCTTCTCAAACATATCCTTAGAGGTGGGATCAACTTTGTTGTTCTTGAATTTTTCAAATTTCTTGACATCTTTCGATTGATTTTGAAACTTAATAAATTTTTTAAATTTCTTTGCCAACAAAGCAACATCCTCAAAATTGGAATCGTAATCATAATCGGAATCCGAAACTTTAATTTCTTCCTTCCGGGTTTTCAAAGCAATACCCTTTTGTTTCTTAGGCACTTGCTTGGAGGTAATCATGTCGATTTCATAGATTTGTAAGTCACCTACAATCTCTTCTAGTTTCGTCGACTCTAACTTACCAAAGGAGTTTAAAATAGTCACTTTCACATCAAATCTACTAGGCAATGACCTAAGGATTTTCTTAATGACACAGTTATCAGGAATTTTCTCTCCTAGGTTAAACGACGAGTTGATAATATTGGATAACCTAGCACAAAACTCATCAAAAGTCTCACTCTCTAACATCCTAATGGTCTTAAATTGTGTAGTAAGATTTTGAAGTTTCGACACCCTAACCGTGCTAGTGCCTTTGTGAGTGAGTGCCAAAATATCACAAGCCTCTTTTGAAGTTTCACAAGTCATAATTCTATTATAGTCTTCTGGTGTGACATGTGAAGAAATAACGTGCAAACCCTTAGAATTATATTGTGAAAGTCTATGTTCAGTTTCGATCCATGACTCGACAGGCTTTAAATTAGTGACCTCGCCTAAAATAGTGACAGGGGGTGTCCAACCTTTCTCAACTTCCATCCACACACGCTCATCAATAGATTTTAATGCACTTTTCATTATCATCTTCCAATAGGTGTAATTAGTTCCATAAAAAATAGGAGTTCAAAAAAGTTCGTTATTTCCAAAATTCATCTTTGAAAACACACGGGATCACAAAACAAATAAATTATGTTTTGTAGCCCTGATACCAATTTGAAAGAGTGGTCCTACACGAGTGTGTTTCAAATCAAACCAATTTTCACCAAAAAAATTGTCCAAATTTTTATTAGCACCAAACCAAGTTGTGAAAAACAATTTTTTACTTTAAACCAATTTTATCTTGATTAATCCTAAACATACATCTAGTGATTAAAGAAAGTAAAGAAAAGTGAAGAATACTCACAACACCGGATGTACGACGAAAAACCAAAGGCGGGAAAAAACCTCGGAAGGCCCAAGCCAAACAATCACTATGAATGTGGAATTACAATGAACAGACAAAAGACTCACTCAATGACTCGATCCCCACGGGTCTTGACGCTCTTCTGATCTTCAACCACTCCTTTCACAGTGCCCACGTAGGAAGTCCTTCTTCCAGGATACCTGTCCACAACACACGCGTCCACGTATGTCTCGGTGTCCACCGAATGGCTTTGATACATCTACGATATCGAACAAGAAGTCCTTCTATTTTCTTTACCCCAAAACCAAGATGTTCAAGTATAGAACAACCTTCTTGGTGCATCAAGATCACATAAACATACAGTAATGATAAATCCGATCTTTGCAAACTCTAAGGATGTGTTTAAGCTTTGAAACCTTAGAAAAACATGTGCAAACACGTTTCTGGATCGTAAACTATTTTTCCAGAATGCACCACACGTTAATTCTAACGAAACCACGCTTTAAATAGAAAGAATTAGCCGCCTAAAAAAATGTGTCGCTCGAACGAGATTGACCAGTCGTTCGTACGACATGGCTATCTCGCTCAAACGAGTAGAGATGTCGTTTGAACGACGTGCGTGTTAGTTTAACTTTTTCTATAAAACGTTTCTTCCAAAAAAGATCCAATTAAGTAAAACTCTTTTTCGAGCTTATCAGAATAAAACGTAGTTTAAAACATTTAAAACACTATTTTAAAACATTTTCCTTATAAAAATTCATCTTTAACCTTTTATAAAAATTATTCCGAGCACCATTAATTATACGCATTCATACTTGTGTGATATCGGAATGCAATAAACTTGAAGACGAATAAACTTGCACCAATTAAACTTCGACATGATTAATTCTTTGAAGCTTTGCCGCAACGTCTTCAATTTCTTCAATACGTCATAGACAAAGTGGGATCGTGACAAAATAAAATATCCCTATGACATATTACAAACACAGTTTTGTTCTCGGAATTAAGTCAAAACAATATAGGGACTCAATTGGAAATTTATGTCCTTATACATCTTTATATGTTTTTTAAGAAAACGTGCTCAAGTGTAGAAAAACAAGGATGTCCTACTTTGGGGTTTATAGGTGAACCTTTTTTTTTCTTTTTTGGTTTTATGAAAATATGTTTTGTGTGTATTAATAATAAAAATTGAGATTAGTTGAGGTGAGGTGAGAAAGTGAAATAAAGAAAAAATATATCAAAATGAAGGATAAAGTAAATGGATGACATTAATTAAATAAGATGTAAAATGGTAGGAATAAACCTCTTATAGAACTTTGCTACTGGTTTTAAAGTGGTGTAGGCTGATTTTTATGGTGGTTAGATGGTGGTGGAGTATGGGTAAGATGGGTGCAAAAGGTGGGGTAAAAGTGATGTGAAAAAAGAGGAGAGAATGTTTGGAAAAAAGAAATTTTAGGATGACGGCGCACTGATTTCGAGGTAGAGAATGTTCTGATTGCTGAAAAAGGGGTCCTTAGGAATGAGGTCATTACCTCCTTAAATAGAAAAAAATTAGGGTTAGGGGTTCTGCCGATCAGCATAGGACCTAGCCTTCCAATCATCATATTCCTGGCTTGCTGGCGAAGTAAAGAACACCTCTGCCTATAGTCTGACGTGCTTATAGACAGTCTAAAAAGAACGTTTTTGAAAAAAATGGACATAAAATGCGATTCGAAAGTCCAAATCATGCACGACTGGGACCATTAGAAAGGGGATTCATACACCTATGAAAATCAATGGGCCACCCTCAGGTTTGAGAGTTGACCAAAGTCAAATGGGGATTTTAAGCGCTCGATGGCCTCGAAAAGGGGGTTCTCAGAGTAAAACGGCAAAAATACGCGAATCGTAAGGAAGATTTGCGAACGATATAGACCGTTGGAACGGGGATTCAGAGCCTATGAGAGTGCAATAAACTATGCTTGGGTTAGATGGTTGACCAAAGTTAAATGAGGCTCGGGGAGCACCCTGTGGTCTGTGGATCAGGATTTGGAGTGAAAAGGTGAGTATGCATGAACTATAAGGCCGATTTTGGCACGGTATGGACCATTGGAAAGGAAATTCAGATCCCTATGAGATTGAAATAAGTTATGCTCGAGTTGGAGGTTTGACCAAAATCTAATGGGGCTCGAGAGCACCCGGTGGCCTCTAGATCAGGGTTTAAGGTAGGACCTGGAGTCCGAGGGTGTTAGGGACCTAAGGAGGTACTTGGGTGGTACTAGGATAGCGTGTCTACACCCTTTATTTTTAGTGGGGGGTGTGGAAAGATCATGGTTATTATTGTGCTTAGATAATTAAAACACTTTCATATATATATATTCTAACAACGTACCTATTAACATACCGATTTTTATAAATAGTAAAAAAATATACATTTTCAACCAAATTTGGTAGACAATAATTCTATAACGAGGAGACCATCTACACAAAAATTATATCCAAAAATTTAACTTGGAAGAGGGTGAGATTATGATCACAAGTTTCAACAGTTAAAAATGCACGTATTCATCCAATTTTCAAATCACCCAATTCCAAGTTGTATTTTTGGATGAGTTTTTTTTGTTGATGATATCCTTATTATTGAGATCATTTATACCAAATTTTGTTGAAAAATATATTTTTTACTATTTTTTAAAAAAATGGTTATGTTCATGGCTATGTTGTTAGGAGTTATGTAATTTTTTAAGATTAGAGTCATTTGACAATTGGTTCCAGTAAACACCATTAGCTTATTCAATTTAATGTAAATAGGAATTTTATATGACACCTAACTGCAAATGTTTGATTGAACACATTTCATCCAAAAGTAAGAATTAATTATACAACACCAAAAAATATGATTTATGCACATTAAATGCATTTATGCATGCTAAGGTTTGATAATTATATTGGTTATCATAAACTCTTTTCATTTTTATTTGAAAATGAGAGTACGCTTTGTGCAAAGAGTCGATAAAGATACACCAATTAAAATTATTTTCAAATTACCCTAAAGATCTAAATCATAATAGTTTTATCAAGTTTAGAATCAACCAAATTTTATCTTTTAATTACATAGTGATTCTAAAAATGCGGAGATATGACAGAATCACACAACTCCAGATGTACGAGGAAAAATCCCCTAACAAAAAACTCAGGTCAAAATTTGAGAAATATGGTGTTTGGGAACTTATTCCATGTTCTAACCAATGTAATAGGCACCAAGTGGGTTTATAAGAATAAGATTAATGTAAATGATGTAATCACTAGAAACAAAGCTAGGCATGTAGACCAAGGCTACACACAAGTAAAATGTGTGGATTTTGATAAGACTTTTGTTTTCGTGGTACAGATGGAATCTATTCATTTTATTTTGGTCATGGCATGTCATTTACACTCCAAGATTTATCAAACGGATGTGAAAAGCACCTTCATCAATGGACTATTGAAGGAAGAATTCTATGTCAAGCAACCTAAGGGGTTTGAAGACCTTACATGTCCCGAACACGTATATCGATTAAAGAAAGCCTTTTATGGGTTGGTTCAAGATCACTTCCTATCTTGTTGAACGAGGCTTCATGAGAGGGTAGTGGATAAGACGTTGTTTATCTAGATATATAGTAAGGAAATATTGATTGCCCAAGTCTATGTTGATTACATAGTGTTTGGTTCCATGTGAGAGAGGCATATTCATGCTTATTCAAAGTTGATGAATATTGAGTTTAAGATGAGTATGGTAGGATAAATCACCTTCTTCTTAGGTCTTCAAATTTGCCAGTTTAAGGGTGGGATTTTTGTATCTCAATCCATGTGTGCTAAAGAATTGGTGAAGAAATTTTACTAGAACTTTGCTAGGCATGTGAGCACACCCATTTATGTTACTGCTGAGATTAGAAAATATATGGAAGGAAAAGGTGTTGACCAAATAATCTATCACAACATGATGGGGAATGTTTTGTGTCTTACTATAGTTGTCCGTACATTTCCTTTATTGTTGGTGTTTGTGCGAGATTTTAGGCTAGTCATAGGGAGAGTCACTTATTGGCAGTGAAATGTAATAATACGTACGTGAGTGGGATTCGAGATCACGATATTCTGTATTTCTTTGATTCCAACACATCTATTTATGTATACTCTGATCTCGACTGTGTGTCGAGGCCGAGTATATAGTGGTCAAGAGTTGTTGTACTCAACTCCTTTAGATGAAGCTGATGCTTTAATATTATGTGATAAATCAAAATAAGATGACAATATATTGCGAATACACGAGTGCAATTACCATTTTTCATAACCCAGTTCAACACTCTGTAATAAAACACGTAGAAATTCACCACCACTTTATTCATGAGCTTGTTGAAAAGAGTGTTGTCTTTTTTAGTTACGTCCTAATCGATTCTCAGTTTCTAGATAGACTCACCAAACCTTAAGATTACACTAGGTATGAGAACCTTACAAAATCTATTGGGTTTTAACCATTGACTGAGTTCAGAGATTTTTTTTATCCAGGATTTGATATATCATGATTTATCTATACATATATTTGATGTTTATCCTAGATTGTACGTTTAATTATGTTATATATATTGATTTTATATTTTTTGAAAAATACAAAAAGATTTATACTTTTGAATTTTTTTTTAGAAAACCCCGAAAGATTTTTCTTTCTTTAGGAAAATCATAAAAACCCAAAAATAATTCTTTTGTGATTTTTGTGGATAGCCTAGTGTTGAGATGATTGGGGGTTTGTGGAACAAATCTTGCTATCTGTTTCACTATTCTTAGATTTGATTTTTAGGAGACTAGGTCAGACCTATACATGTTTCTCATAATCAATTGTATGAAGTTATCCAAGCCCCACTCATGTTAAATATATTGTGGTAATTTCCATACCTCACACATTACACGAGATGAGTAGGGTTGATTTTTTATATTGATTCAAATTTTTTTCCTTCAAAGTGTTTTCACTCAATCAGTAAAGTTTTGTTCGCTAGATTTTTGGGATGTGCTTGTAAAAAAACATTTCTTATGAATTTAATTAAAAATGATGAGAAGATCTTTGGTAAGTGGTACCAAAAGCAGTGGTAGCGACTGTTGGCAAGAAACTTGCTTTTATGCGCTAATGAGAGAAAAAGAAATAATATTTCTACGCAAATGAATACTCTAAAAAATAAAAGATAAAAAATACATGTTTAAGGATGTTATAATTTGAATATTAATGGGTGTGCACATGTAATACCCCATATTTTTTGTGCATTATTTAAATTGTGGAATTTACTATATGTGCTAGCTGTGACATGTGATATCATTATTTATCTTTTATAAGTTTTGTGTAATTCATTTGTGAAAATGGAATTAATACATGCCAATTCATTAATAAAATATTTGGAAGTGACTATGTATTATGGGTGACTATGGAATGGTTAGGGACTAGGTGTCGGTAGTTTTCTTATTTGGATTATTCCCTCAGTATCTGGTCCCACCGATCGTGAAGTAATTTCTTATAATGTTGTGTCGGGCTTAGCTAATAAATAGTTAAATAATTCTACTCGTATAGGATAAAAATATTAGTTGGATTACGTAATAATTTAGGTTAGCTTTGGAGACATTTAGAATGTTCGCATATGACTTAAAATAGTGGATTTTAAGTCCATAGGGTTGGTATATATTTTGGGTAGGGTTTTGGGCCATTTGGTGGTGTATTTGGGCTAATTGGGTTGAGCCCCATATGGGGCCTAAGGTTAATTTCGTGGGTAATACTATTAGTAGGTGATTAGACTTAACATAAACTCATTCTACCCTATTAAGAAAACCCTAAGGAGTTAGAGAGAAGAGGCACTCAAGAGAGAGGGATCTTTGGTGGTTTATTGGTTTGGATTCAATCTTTTTTTGCCAATGCAAGTTTACCTAGGTTAAGGATTTAATTTAGGGTTTTTGTTATAATGATAATTGGTCATTAAAATATGTAACTTCATGCTTAACCATCTGGTTTTTATTAATCAAACTTAATTTTCAAAATTTGTTTAATTATAAATCAAACCTTAAACCCATGATAATGTTGTAGAGAATATTACTGCTGAATTATTTGTAATTAGACTATGTTATGAATAAAATTCATTATATGTTGAATCATGTTCACAAATCAATAGAAAGACCCTTGTTTAACTAAGACATTGAACTAAATATGAGATTAAATAGACAAATTATGAAACTAGTGTTCATAACTTATAAACTGGAAATTTATCCTCAAATACATGTTAAGTTATGGTAAAATACAAAGATATATGTTAGTTATGTTGTTATATAACATATATTTAAAGGCTGGTGGGTTTGGTGCTAATTATAGGCTTTTGAGGTTAACAATGATGGGAGATTTGGTAATGATGATTGCCTTCATCTCGATCGAACGAGATTGGTATC